>OX104069.1:75745747-75775982 GCA_944474145.2 Dicrocoelium dendriticum | reverse complement strand
CCGAAAGGCTTCTGGTTAGACGCTCGGTAGCCGCGTCCCCTTTGATGGTAAGCGAATAATAACTCTTTCTTTGCGCTGTTAACACTGCCACTGGTTTGGGTTTTTCTTGGAAGTTCCTTAAAATAAATCTATCGGGATAACCGTTTTCACGTAGAGTATTCTGTATGAACATTAACTCCGCGTCTAGGGTGTCTTCCGTACAGATTCGACGTGCTCTTGAGGTAAGACAGTGAACCAAGTTGCGCTTGTATCTCATAGGAACGAAACTGAGAATTCGTGTACTTACCTATCCACTTTGCTTCTCTGTAGACCTGACGCTGGATGGATCCGTCTGATCTCCTAGTCAACAAGACATCGAGATATGGTAGACGATTATCGCTTTACTTCTCGTAAGTAAACTGCACTGCTGCATACACTCGGTTGAAGTGGTCAAGAATTTCATACAGATTAACATTTTTATCCACCACAACAAATATATCGCTCCATGTAACGATGATAGCGGTCAAAAAGGTCTATCGCCGCCCGCATTTCGTTTCTCTCCAGCTTTGCCATTAAGATATCGGCTAATAACGGTCCGAGAGGGCGATCCCATGGCCACGCCGTCCTTCTGCCGGTAGTATTCCGTTGAATAGAAACTGCACATTCCAGGTGCAGCGTAACCTTTGGCAGGACTTTGGATCCTGGTTACCATCGATCCTTACTTGCAAAAATAGAATGGTGTGGACTGCAACCTCAACCTTTGACTTGGATTGCAGGACTTTGTAATAAAACCTTTCGCGGTAGAGTATTAGAAGATAGATCAAGCAACGGCACTGCCCACAGTGATATCCCAAAGTTCGGCTTCAGAACTATCATGGTTTGTCATGTTTATCAACTCTTGGGCTCCTCTTTTACATTACCCAGTTATCTTTTTGTGAATGCTCTGAAGCCCAGTCATAGGGGTGACCAATACTTGTTGTTTAATGACATTTGCAGTGGAGAAGTTTATTCGGATAAAGGATCTGTCTATACATGCCAGCGAATAAAAGGTACTGACATTTTATGATGAATGGATTACGGGGCATTCTTCTGTTAGGCCTCAAGGCTTCCGCCGTGCATATGAAGCACAGGACTTATAAATAAATAAACAAATAAACTTTTATTCTCGACCATGCGAGACACACGTTTATAGGCATGATCATGTTTAGCTAACAGTGTGATCAATAAGTACAAAAGTACATGTTTGGTATAACAATGTATGCAAGTGTATGGGTGTATATACGTATGTAATTGTGTATGAATGTGGCTTGTGTCTTTGAATGTGCCGCAGCATTTTTGACTGTTTGTTGTCGTCAGGAATGTGAGCATAAGCCATTGATGTCCTTGGGTTGGATAGCACTTTCCGGATATCCACGGGCCAGTGACTTTATTTTGTGGCGAGTCACATCCGCCACGTCACAGTGTTGTTAAGCAGACATTTGTGGCTTTTTATAGGGAGAACGCTTGCCAGGCGAAAACGCACCACGTCCTGGAACACTGCCGCCGAACTATTTGCTGGAACGGGTTAAACCCGAACCACCCAGCTGGCACCACGAGGAGGTTGTTCGGCTAGCCAGCCTCATCATTGTAGCGAACGAATTCAAATCTTCAGTGCAATATAAGCATGCTAGGAATACGACGCAACATGCATTGTTGCGCTTCAACTTGCTTTATGAAACACCCAAACTTAGGTTTTGCTTCCCTTATAAAAACGAGGGTAAGGCCACAAGCTTAGGCACCGTGTTACCGGCAAACCGTCGCCTGTAGAGAGTCAACACACAAACTGGCGACTAGGATGATTGGGCGTCCAGGTAGAAAACTATACGCTGAAAGTCTATGGAGCCTAGGTCTGTATTCAATGTAATAGCTTACACTAAAGGGGGCCTAATAGGGACGCCTAAATCGTCAAGGGGTTTAGTGGTATCTAGTAGAATGAACGGTTTGAGCCAGCCTGGGCAACGCACCTTCCACGAGACCAACTGAGGCCCAAGTAGCAGGGATCTAGGTTGGCTACCAGGGCGATGTGTCATGCGAAGAATGTAGCCAATAGAATACGCTATTTTCAACATTATTAGAATGCAGCACCAGGGAGGCCTTTAAAAGCGGCCTAAATAGGTGTTGGCCTGAAAATTTTGCCGAATTATTGTTAGCTTATTGCATCATATCGTTGCAGTCTCGTACTACTTGACCATACTGAGAATGCTTTTACACCCGTTCTTGGGCTTGCTCGCTAGGTATATGGACAACCATTTGCCATCTACTTTATGTCTGGTGTTCGCTAAGTCCATCGACTTTGTGACGGATATGTCGTACGATGCGCCTCAGGGTGCAGTGATCACACATGCATATCCTTTAGATGTACTATTTCAAGACATTTACGGGCTGTCGTTGAAGTGCTTCGGAATAGTTGGCGGGCGGAATTTAGTGCAATGCAAGCCAAGGCTTCAGTTCTCAACTATGAGAGCTCGATGGCCGACTCTGTCTAGGCAGCCTGGGATACATTTAAGGAATACCTTACGGAGGTTTCTACTCCCTATATTCCACTCAAAAGTAAGACAGGGTTACGGGCACAGCCCCATGGATAGCTAGCACAAGCAAGTACACACACAAAAGACGGTTTAGATGCTGGCGAACCTACTAAACAGTTGTATCAACCAGGATCTACTACCGTTATCGAGCGACTAGGGCTAAACCTAAGCAACCTTAAATGACTGCTCGTCTCCAGTACGGGCAGGGTTTAGAGGACTCGGCCAGGGCTAATCCCAAGCAGCTTTTACTTACGTTAAAAGACCGAGTGAGGCAAATTTCTCTATACCAGCTTTATTGCGAGCAGAGAAGACGCGTGCGAAAACTGATTATAACAAGGCTTTATACTTAGTGCTCAGCATACTAGAGTCTTTGCTCGGGAAATCGCTTTAACACAGGTTGCAGTGGTTTCGACTGCTCCGTAGGATTCCTTCATAACTGGCTTTGACATAACGCAGCCTCAGATCTTCGAGCTACCGCAAAGCATTTATTCATTTAAAGCCTCCGTCCTGAACCAATTCATCCTAAGTTGTTGCATGAATTCACCGCTGAGCTGAGTGGTCATCACACGTGCGTGTTTTTAACTTCGTTTCACTGCTGCGTCCTACGTACGAATGGGAGGAAATCGTCTGTCCGAATTTTAAGGTCAGTGACAGCACTTTGCCCCTGAATTAATGGCCTGTCGGTTTGACAGGCTGGTAGTCAAGTTGTTTGAAAAGCTGATAAGGGATTCAGCGGAGTACCACCCGAATGGATACAACCTTCTCAGTGTTGCGCAACATGAATTCAGCAAGGGATTTTCAAGTCAGTGATCTACTTGTAGCTCGTGAAAGCTGGGCCAAAGTGGTAGACAGTGGCCACAAGGTGGACGCGCTCACCGTGGACATTTCGAAAGCTTTAACACTGTTCCTCATCTTCTACTCTCACTAAGGAGAAGACGTCACGGGATAACTGTTCGCGCCCTTTAATGCTTGCCTGCTTTCCTGGAGGGGAGGGAACAGAGTGTAGCATTTTGCTCAAGCAAGCTGTCATTAGTGACGTCCCGCAGGGCTCCGTATTATAAATAAATAAATATTTTATTCCCGATTATGCGAGGCACGTCCATGGAGGCATGATCAGGTATGTGCAACTGTACATCATTTTATGGTAACTGTAACAGTGACAGTAGCAAATTGTTCATATAAATATATAAATAAATAGTTTATTCTCAAATTCATAGACACGCCAAAGCAGGAGTGATCAGGGTTTTAAAGCAGTTATTTATCACGACGATACTTCGGGTTCAATCGTGTGTAGTTGAAACGGTCAAGGCACTGTAATTGCAAGGAAACGATACATGTAGACGGAGAGTAACATATTCTTGCATGTGTCGGGATGAGTTGAAATATGAGTGTAGTCTACTTGTCAGTATGTAGTTGTGGGCAGTGACTTTACTCAGTGGCGAGTCACATCCGCCACATCGCAGTATTGTTAAGCAGACATTTGTGGCTTTTTATAGGGAGAACGCTCGCCAGGCGAAAACCCACCACGTCCTGCAACACTGCGTAAAGCATTTTGAACATTATTGTATGACTGGCGAAGGCGTTTGACGGCTGATTTCATATTCGGTTATTCGCAGACAAAGGGCTTCTAATTTTCCTCTGTTAGTTGGACAGGTAATTTGATCGGGGTCGCCATGTTTGTTGAGACCGGTTGAGGAGGGGAACATCGCGTATAGTCGTCTTGTTGTGTGTCCAGGTGAGCAAAAGTTCAAATTTTCTGCTGTCTGTATTTTTCCGATGTATAATGTATGGGAGTATGAAGCTGTATCCAATGCTCCATACTGGACAAGGGTTGTGGTGGTTGTAGGTGGGTCCTTTTGGTGTTCATCCATGCTCCATGTAAGTCCTTGTCGTTGGTTACGTCCAACTTGGACGGATATTGTTCCTCAGTCCAATCCCTGATCTCCAAGAAGTTCCGGACCTCGGAGAAAAGGGCAAGTGAGGGACAACCGAGAGATGACCGCAAGAAACGGCATAGAGTTAAACATTGTTACAGTCTTATGTTACAACATTTGGTCTTGAGACAAAAGCATGTACACTGTGCAACAATATTTATGCTGAAAGTATCTTTTGAGTATCCTATAGAATAATTAGCCGTATGGGTGGATTGCTAACGCCTGCGTAGAGACAAAAGCGCTGTATCATGGTCATGGAAACAATTACACTTACATTTGAAGGAAATACTTGTCCACTTCGCGGAGGATAGCATTTATTCCTGTTTTGGACATTTTCAGACACAAGAAACAACTGCACTCACCGTCCCTATGACAAGTCCAGCATGGATAGCTGGACACGGGTTGCGAGCCGGACAATATAATAGAAAAAGCCGGCCTCTATTAACAATATGTTTACTCACCCGCATCATTATCATTCGACTCTGCGACTCTTTTACATCATTGACTGGCTTCAACGACTATTGCCGGTTCAGTACTAAGCCATTTGGCCAACCACCGAAAAAATTTGGGCTGTCAACCGACTGCGAATAATAGAGTGCAAAATCGGTCTATACGATGCATAGCCGACTAGCACTACAGTTCAACGGGAGCTACGACAGTGTTCCAGGACGTGGTGGGTTTTCGCCTGGCAAGCGTTCTCCCTATAAAAAGCCACAAATGTCCGCTTAACAACACTGCGACGTGGCGGATGTGACTCGCCACAAAATAAAGTCACAGCTATACATTTCCCACTGACGCAGTCCTCAGCCTCCAACATCGAACCTGTGCAACTGATTTTACTATGAAGAATGCTTTAGTGGAGTACCGATCATCCCGGCTTCGTAATGGTCATCGATTGCACTAAACCTTGTTCGGTCTCCTGTGCTCATGGATCACTACATGGCAAATTTACCCCCCACTTGTATCTTGACGCAACGGTTTTTGCGCGCCACGGCGCCATTATGATCCTTGGTCTGACTATTACCTGACAATATGCTCGCTCTTATGGACTACATCTTTTCGTTTATTCCTTTCATTGTAACGAAATGTTTTAATATTCCAAAGAAGCTATGCTTGTATGCATATTTGATCATGCCTTTTAGAGGTGTGTCTCGTTTTACAGAGAATATACTATTTATTTATTTATTTATTTAATCTACGAAGTATGGGTTTAGTTTGATCCAAAAATTGCGTGAGGAGATAGCAAAGGGAGTTAGAATTTGAGTTGTGATTGCAAGGTGCGTGAACAGCAATTAGCTAGCGTGATACGCTAGGGAGCGCAGAATAAGTGAAAATAACTTATGAATGGAAGGATTTTGGTGAGTATTTTTGTTCGTCGCAATCAGCCGACAATTCAGATATGTCGACCAGCTGTCCGGAAAAGCACCAGACGGCCGTTTCGCCCCATTGGGGCTCATCAGTGGTGCGCATCCTTCGGTCCTCTGCGGGAGAGATCCAAAGGTCAACTGGCGGTAAGGCAGCGGAGATTGAATACAGATATTCGAAAAGAATAAAGCTTATTGAGATACGGAGTGGCTCCTAACAAGCACTGGATAATCGCACATGCATGGAGCCTTTGACCACTAGCTACTTCTAAACAGCGGTGCCGAATTTAAGTTGACCGACAGATGGTGGCGCTAGGAAAGACTATCAGTGGCCAGATGTAGCCATTCCAATCGGACGCTTGGTCACTAGTGTATGCCTATAGAGTCACTGAATGCATCAACAAGGCAACGGAGATAAGTGATACAGACATTCCAGGAGAATGTATGATGGAGAGACAAAAATTTTATCCTATCAAGCTCAAGATCTGCGCAGAGGGGACATGGAGCATACGGCGAATCGCTGCAGTAGTGAGGAAGATAAGAAGAGCGACAGATAGTGGCGCTAAGATTAAGAGTACCAGTGGCCAGCAAAGGCATTCGGATTAGGCCTACTTGTTACCAGTGGATACCTAGTGACAGAAGACGTCAGCAAACCAGCGGTGTGATGCAAGCAATTCAAGAGAGTGAGTGTTGGAGGGATAAGGAATGACTCCTGGCGCAAAGATCAATCCTACCTGCAATGACTCGCTAAACTTAAAAAGTGGTGACGAATAACTGATAATGTTACTAAGGGAGAAAGAGTATCGACGGCTGGCAATGGCATTAGGGTGAAGCCCTCAAGTTGCTAGTGGATACCTAAAGTGTCCCGGAATAAGTCAACAGACAGCAAATGTATGTGACGCAGATGGTCCCAAAGGATGAAGCTTGGAGATAATAGAGAGTGGCTATGAGCAAGCTGGATATGCGCAGAGCTGGTTGGATTCTACGAAGAATGGCTACTGTTAAACAGAGGTGTCAGAGGTAATACGAAGAACTGATAATGGTACTAAGGGAGAAAGAGTTTCGACGGCTAGCAGTGGCATTGGGGTAAAGCATTTTAGTGGATACCTAAAGTGTCCTAAGATAGGTCAACAGACAGCAAATGTACGTGACGCAGACGGTCCCAAAGCATGAAGCTTGGAGATAATAGAGAGTGGCTATTAGCAAGCTCTGGGTATGCGCAGAGATGCTTGGAACCTACGATCACTAGTTGCTACTAAATAGAGGTGCGGAGGTTAATAGGATGGACAGATTGTGGCGCCATGAAAAACTGTCGGTGGCTAGACGTAGCCATTGCATTAAGTAGATTGTTCACTAGTGGATCCCTACAGTGTCACAGAATACCTCAGCAAGCCAGCAATGGTAAGTGATACAGACATTCTGAAAGATTACAGGATGGAGGAACAAGGAATGTCTCCTAGTAGGTCCGGATATGCTCAAAGATGTATGGAGCCTACAACGAATCACTGTGGGAAACGTGATGAAATAAGGGGATCGAAGGATAATGGTGCCAAAAGAGAGAACCAGTGGACAGCAACTGAATTCGCATTAAGCCTTCTAGTTATTGGTGGATAGTTACAGTGAGAGCAGTCAACAAACCAGCGAATTTTTGTGATGCAAACAATTCAGGGGCCATTATCGTTCGCGATCTACGTAAATGCCTTGCGGGGGGGCTAGGAGTGTCAGCACAAAATTTTGCTGACGACTTTAAGCTCTGAAACGTCGTGGATATCCCGGGGCACCTGAAGCAAATCGGCCTGCCTTCGATGGGTGCTAAGTATAGTCCAAGTTACGGATGATACCAATAAATAAGGTCAAGCGCTCTGTTCGCCGAACCGGAGCAATTAGTCCTCCTACCTGATCTGTTGCCAATGGTGGTGAAATCCTGTTGTTACTCAGCGGGCTGACTTAGGTTTCTACACTTTTTCGAACTTCATTTTGGCGACAATTGGAAGAAGGTTGCTTGTCGGGGCTTTCGTAGGATTTGGTTTATCTGCCACTCTTTGGAGTCCTAGTGGCTAATTTGTTTTTGAAGCTATTCTCGGCACTCGTCTAACACCATTTGGAATATTACATCCGGGCTTGTCCACCACGTCCTGGCCGAGACAAAATGGACTTGGGAGGGTGGTACGAGTTTACACACGGTTAGTGCGTTGTCTACGGATCCAGAGGTATTCTGAACACTTGCTTAGTTTAGGGATGTATTCCATGCACATTGGAGGGATGAGAGAGGACCTGATTCTCACTTATCGTATATTGACGGGTAAGGTCGGCCCGGTCACTTCATAGCTATTTAGTCCCGGCTAAGTTACTTAATCTCCGAGATTACCACTGAAACTACATAAAAAACGGGCTGATGGGGTTAGGAATTAAACTCGCCTGCCGCGCTGAGTTGCAGCTCAGTGGAATTCGCCTCCAGGTCATGTGGTTTTCGTACACACCGTTAAGAGTTTTGCGTGTCAGCTCGATGCCCTTTGGTGACGACACCAAATCTTTCCTTTTTCCTAACCGACTCACCTTCAGTCCTCCTTGCCTTTAATGACCCAACTATCTCGGTGTTCTAGTTGCTTAGCTCTTTCCAATTCCTCTGCTTTCCTACCGAGTTTGCTTTCGCTTTCTTACTTCACGCAACGGACGCAGTAGGGACTGTTAGGGCAGGATACGTGGGCAGTATTCGGTTGTAGCTAATGTGTTGCGGTCTTTGTTTTAGGTCCATCTGTATTTTAAACTCTGCCAGCTCCTGGTTCAACGACCCGCTATAGCATCAACACTCAGCGAATAATCCTATTGTTCCAGTCACCCATGAACTTGGGCTTTTGTTTCAAAATTTTGCGCAAGTCGCAGTTAATCAGAATTCGAAGTACCGTGGCAAAGGGTTAACACTAGTAAGACCGCTCCTCCGTTATCCCTTGAACGCCCGGGACCGGTCAAAATGACCGCACTCTATATTTTTTTATCCCAACTTTCAGTTAAGAATTTTTTCACGGCATTTATTAAAAACTAATGTATAGAACCTGCCTGTAACAAAAAAATGATTATATTAAAGTTTAGTTTTTTCCAAAAATTGTAAACAATTCCGTATACCTACTCCAATTTGCACTTGAAGCAGGTACTAACTCGCTCAATCTGTCCACATGAGCCGCAAACTATTTTTTCACAAACAGAGCACTTGTGTTGTGGTTTGTTACCTTTACAGTAACCAATTTGACACTGCCGACGTTTAATGATCACACGACTTCCCGACTTTGCTGAGTTGTTCGTCGTAATTCCCGTTGTCACGTACCTTGTGTGATGTATACATGTAAGCAGTTATTCCGAAAGACGCACCAGATACGACCGGCGAGATATTGTAGTTCCGCAAACACTGTTATAAATTATCCAGGAATTTATGCCAGCCAAATCCAGTACGTCGAAAAAGATTTGTACTGGCCATCGTTGAGATGATGACTTCACATTGAGTGCTCTTGTCATTTGGTCGAGTACATACACACCATACTTTGTGGTGTTGTAAAACAACACAGTCTCGGGTTTCTTCCTTCCAGAGTTTTGCACGGAAGAGTTACTATGCAGGGAACTAAAAACCAAAACACTATTATTCCTTCTACGCTGGTAGGATGTTAATGTGTGCTTATTTTCATTTCTCATCATAAGTGAACTGAACAGCTCTCTATTTCTTTGCTTCAAAATCGATGGTACTTCCTTACTATTAGCTCGAATTGTTCCCACCATAGTTGTGTTTTTCTTGGCCAGCATTTCACCTAATACTGCGATGTAAAGTTGTCACATGTGACATTGTACCCCTTTCCAAATAATGGTGACACCAAGAGCAATACCACGCTCTCTGCAAGACTTTCTCCTCTTGATCGAGTTTTGTCCTTCCCAAAATATGGAAATCAATTAACGAGATACTTGCTGTCTACTTCTGCCAGCATCCGAAACTTGATACCGAACTTGTCTGGTTTGTTGGGCATGTACTGGAGAAAACGACAACGGGTTTTGGAGGGAAACAATTGCTCATCACCTGTGAGATTCTGCGCAGGCACATAGTATTGTTGAGAGTTGCGAATGAATGCATTCCACAATTCAGATACCAAAGCAAACTTATCAGTTAGCAGTCCTTCACATCGGGTAGTTCGCATGTCAAAACGGAGAAACCTCATTATTTCTTTGAAGCTGTTCTTGCCAGTTGTCTCCCTGAAAATAGGCAGTCCATATCCATCGCACCACATCATATTCAACAGCAGGATCTTCAGACCCATGAAGCCTCTGATGCAAAGTAGACCAATAGTGGCACGCAGCTCTGCAAGACTTGCGCTCCACTGACAACTGACACCTAAATCTCTCTTGGCCTCAGCTTCAGTACATACTTGAATATGTTTCAGCATCTGGGGCGTGATTATGATGTCAAAAGTGCTCGACAGCTCACCATGTTTCACACATTTCTTAGCATATGGAGTTGGTCCAGGTCTAGCCTTAAACACATCCTGTGATAGAATCCTACCGACAGTAGATGTTTTGAACTCCACTGCAATCCACGTGCTACCATCCTTCGATACGTTAAGCTCACCGGGAGATACCGAGTCGGTTGATACACTCTCTCTAGGGTCCTCATATGGAGTGTAATCATCAGACGTTTGACTATCAGACATGCTGTGATCTTCTGCTGACTCATGGAAGATGCAGTCCTCATCAACATCATAATCGCTCTCGTCTCCAGACTCGTTGTCATCGATGGTTGTAAGTTCTCGTAAAACCTCAAAGGCTGTTTTCCTCAGAAGTGTCATTGTGTACAAAAATGTCACTGGAATTTATCTGACTGAAAGCACAATGTCACAGTAAAATCGTGATTCGGCAAGTTTTTATTCCCGTTTTGACTGCTATAGTATATAACTGTCAGGAATGATAGTGGTGGCTAAAATAAAAAGAGGAACCGGATAAGAGGGAAGCGGTCATTTTGACCGCTAACGGGCTTTCTAGGCAGTATAAACAAAGCTACTTCTTTACTCGAAAACTATAACAGATATGTAAACGAAAATTCACAGTAACGAAGAGCGTCCAAAAATATTAAAAGTCACGAAATATCTTTGAAAAATGTCCCTACATGTAGAAAATTTGCACATTTAAAGACGCTAAGCGGTCAAAATGACCGCTCCGGGCGTTCTAGTGTTAATGTTTGTAAGGGCGTGAGAGGGTTTCGCGGCCATCGTCTGCGGTAACATTAAAGAACAATGGAATGGCTATGTATTTTCTACTTCGTGCGGATTGCAGACGAAAAATGATAAGGAATAAACGCTCTAAATCGGTGTGCTGCTGGAACGCTGTTAGGATACGTGAAAACGCTGTCTACCGGTGTGTATAGGTCGCGCTGTAGTTGTATACTGGAGTTAACGGAGTGTACGTGATGTGTAAAAGAATCTGGTACGGAGCTAAGGAAGCACTTAAAGGGTCTTAGATGGGTACCATCGGCGACCTATAATTTAACTAGTTGAGTGAACGTACATGCAAGAAAATGTGTCGCAAAGGATTCCCCTCTGCTTGCTGTATATAGTGTAGTTCTTGAAAGTAAGAGTCAAGTAATCGTCAATTTTTCCCCCATTAATGGTACACCCTTGTTGCTAACACAGAAAAATGGAAACTGAAGTTGGCATGGGCAATTGGATGCTAAGATGGATTATGGTTTCCATGAACTTATGTACTTATTTGTACTGACTCCTGAATGATCTGTGGGATGATTGCAGTAAAGACAACTAGGTATGGTAATAGAAATATACAGTTAATGTTGTAGTTAATCAGGCGCGATAAATAAAAAAAAAAATAAATTGTGCGTTCTCGACTATGCGAGACACGCCTGCGCCGACATGGTCATGTTAAGAGTTCAAAATGTAATAAGTTAATGTACAATGGAAGGATGAAATTGTTGCACATGTTTATGTATGAATGTATGTGCGTTTGCGTCTAGCCGTGTTGAGCTTTGTTTATGGGATTGGTAAATGTTTTCTGTCATTTTGCTTGAATGTGTGTGAAGGTGTCGCCAGTGCTAGATGGATGCTTGCTATCTGGGGAAATGAAGCGATTGTCCGGATAAGCAGTGGGTGACTTTAGTTAGTGGCGTGTCACAACCGCCACGCCACAGTGTTGTTAAACGGACGTTGGCGGCCTTTTAAAGGGAGAACGTTTGCCAGGCGAAAACCCACCACGTCATGGAACACTGCCGCCGAACTATTTGCTGGAAGGGATAAACCCGAACCTCCCAGCTGGCACCACGAGGAGGTTGTTTGGCCAGCCAGCCGTTGTTAAAAGGTGATATTACTGAGGAGCCATTATATATATTACTTAGGAGCACATATAAATTCTACTCAGAAATACCACGTTTTTACGTTTACACGTAAATATATCCATTCATTTATGCGCTTAAGTAACTACAACATTCATTGTATATTTCTCTGACCATACATAAATATGTATTTATTTATGTTACTTACGTGACACTGTGAAACAACATACGACTGGGTAATGGGACATACCTAATGAAAGGTAACGGGGTGTTTAACCGCGTTTTGGTTGCGTCTGTTGGGCAACATTAGGCATAGGACATGAAAGTACCGGATCCAGGAACGAAACAAGCTTCCGCTTAACTAGCCTCGCTGTTCGTGTGCCTGTAATCGTAAGAGAGCCCCTATCACTACGACTTGATAGAAGGTTCTTGATCCCATAATGGTGCAAAAGCGAAGCAAGTGAAAGTTGCGTAACCCACTTTCCTGAAGTAATGAGATTAGAAGCAGTCACTGCAGCTCAAGGAAATACCAAAAACAGAGCCCACCAATGTTTGTCTATGCCATTTGTAAATTCCTCCACAATTTCGCATGCTAACAGCGCAGAAGGCAGTTTATTCTAAACAGACGAAACCTGGTTTGCGAAGAACCCAGCTCTTAACTCTAGCCTAGCGCGTTGCCACTTAATTTCATGCGATGGCTCCGCAAGTTGTCTGACGTAACTGATTCATACGGGTCGGTGGGCCTGAGACTACTGAGACCCTTCATGCTTTTGAACGTCTCTAGTAAGTCACCTCTCAACCTTCGGCCTCACACTGAAAACCAATCTAATTTAGCTAACCGATCTTCATAAGGTAACCCGTGCTGACCATCTACCATACGAGTGGCCAGCCCTTGCACATTCTAACTACGAATAATACCTATCTGCAGTTGGGGTGCCCAGGCCTGAACCCATTATTCCAGATGTAGTTTGCTCACGGCTTTGAACAAGAGGACGAAATTCTCTGGTTTGGTACAGCTCATTGCTTTCCTGAGACGAAACAACTCCTGTCGCACTCTCTTAGCCGCATACCTGCATTGCCCCGAGGGTTTGAATGCACTCATCCAGATTTTGTGCCTCAGTGAGGTGCTACGGTGTTAGAGACATAGTAAAGGTATGCACAGTAACTGCTTCATCACGCGGGGTTAGATGTTAACGTTTGTTGGTACTCAGTGGCCAGGCTCATAAATGTGAGCAATTAAGAACGGTAACAAAATCACTAGCTAACGAAGCCCCGTCTCCCTGTTGACCAGCTTCAACTCGTCGGAAAAAAATTGGAGGGGCTTCAAGTAGAGGGAACAAGCCATTTAGTACCAGGAGAAATAGCAACGGGGCGGGCATCGATCCTTGGGGAAATCCACTGTAATCAGTGCCTGGCGTCGAAATAACATCACCAACCCTGATAAACGTTGTAGGCAGAATAATCCAGCGGTGTAGTTGTCCCGATGAAGTATGAAACTTGTTTAGAAGTTTAAGAGCGAATTTGGTGGCATGATAGGGTGGCTAAACATATGGGCTATATAAATGGCCACATGTAATGAAGGTATTGAATTTAAGGATGCATTGCTGAATGGGGAACGGTGTTACCAGGAGGGATATTGCACGAAATGGCAACCGTGATGCAACGATCCCGTTGATAATAATTAGTTAACTGTGTAGGCTTCAGAGAGGTGTCAGTGACAAAAAAGAAACTGTAAGCAATTCACCGGGACTGTGGATGGAAACGTTTCAGTGCAACCACGTATACATCCAGCAGACTGACACCATGCGGTTATCATGCAGGTGGGTATATCATGGATGGTTAATGGTGGCGTGCTGGTGTACTCCGAGGGTATGCGCCTTACGCGCCTGTGCTACAAGGCCGGCCGGGGTAAACGCTGGAGATGCAAACTGTGTACCGCGTTGTTTGGCATGCAGATAAATGGTAACGAGACGTTTGACCTCATGGTTTGCGTCATGCAACGGGAAGTAATAATGAAGCGGAACCAAGCCCAAGGGGCAATAAATGCACGTGTAACTAAATGAGGTGACACTGTACTGTGCCTGAAGCAACCTAGTGCATATAAGTCAGAGGAACTAAGTCAACTGCACCGCAATTAGGAAGGTGCCATGCGAAATGAAAGTCATGGGTAGGTAAGTAAATAAATAAACATTTATACTCGGCTATGCGAAGCCAGCCCGCGAGCACATGATCAAATAAGTGCAATTATACAGACCTGTCATGGCAACTGTAACAGTGACAATCAGCGTGTTCAGACATGCCTATTGATAAATGTACAAATAGAACAGCGGTATAGGCATAGTCGGTCAGCCATAAAGTGCAGCACCAACGCAGTAAGGAATGCATGAAGAACTAGAACTGATCAGTTATAAAAGAACTGATGAAGCACAAGCTCAATCGTGGCTACACGATGCCCTGGGTTCATGTGAGTGTAGCGTAACGAACAATGGTGCATGCGCAAAAGTGACGTGGCGACAAAATATGAAGCTAAGAAAGGGTCGGGGCGTATGAAACGTGGTAATATGTGGTCCTGGTCAACTTGCCAGTTTGAACTAATTGGCTGTGACTTTATTCAGTGGCAAGTCACCCCTGCCACGTCGCAGGGCTGTTAAACGGAAATATTTGGCTATGTATATGGAGAACGCATACCGGCGAAAACCCACCACGCCCTGGAACATTGCTATCGATTCATTCGAACGACCAGCTGTAACTAGCAATGCTTCTCATAGACTGCTTATTGGTGCTGTTAGTCGCGGTCAGGATACATCCATAATGCTCGTTGGTTGATGCATGCTGGGCGCGGGATTTTATAATCCATCGGGCAAGTCACTTCCTGACGGAATGGCACGGCCCGTACGGTAAGTAAACTATAAATTGAACATCTCTGGAATGTTCAGTATACGTCGTGTGTAGAACCGAGTAATGTCTCTGACTGATATCCAGTATTACGTCATTGAACCAATTATTAGAAGGAGAATGGCCAAACGCAATTGTTCAGTCCCGGAAAAGCCGCAAGTTATCCGGAATATCGAGCCGGAAATCCTCCCGGGGTAAGTAGTGTTTTTGGGAACACTGGCATCCACGGCCAAGTGGACGGTAAAAGTAGTGTGGGCTGCTCCAGATGTGATAAGTGAAAAGAATTCCAGTCAAGTAAATGGCCGAAGCTATCCGCTCTTACAATAGTAAAGGGCAGTGATGATTTTTATATTTCCAAATTAGGAGAGTAGTATTAGGTTACGTTCGACCACCGGTGCCTTCGTAATTTTGCTCACAGCTGGTGGGAACACCGCGTGAGCAACGAGCGTGTTCGACGCTTTGTTTACGGCACAGGAAAAGGAACTGAACCGCTCAGCACCGTTATTTCACGCACCAGGCTCCGATGGCTCGGCCACGTGTTACGCATGCCAGTCCATCGACTTTCACGACGTGTGTTGTTTGCACACCGGGGATGTGGATAAAAGAAGAGGAGGGGTGGCTAAGCGATGACTTGGTCGAGAGAAATGAAGGCCCTCACTTCGGAGCTGGCCTCGGTTGGAGCGTCTCGGCTCCCTTGTTGGAGTCCGAAAGACGATGAACACGTTTGGTTGGACACACTTGCTGACATGGCTAGGAGCCGACCTCAGTGGCGTTCGTGCTGTGAGTTTCTTTGTCCCACCCCATCCCTCTTAGAATCCCCCTCCAACCAAGATCTCATTATTTAACCTTATATAATTTTGCACAGTAATTTTTTTTGATGCAAAGTAGCCGGCTGGTAGCTTACTGGAACGATGCTTATCCGTTACCGGTAGCTCAGCCGGCTTGCCCCAGTTGAATTCCTATTTTCTCCCTTTTTCTGTGTATTGCGGCACAGTAGCTGAGGTGTTCCTCACCTCTAGCTAACGTGTATGATGATAATGATGATGGGGTAGTATTAGCAGAAAACTCTGCCCTCCGACCAGCTGAAATGTCCAAGTGGACATTAAATGCCAACCAGTGAACTCCGAGTAAGACGTATGTGCAGAAGAGGCGGCTGAACCCAATTCTTTAGGCCTCAGTATAGTAGCATCCATCCAAGATAACGAATAAGGGGTTTGTCTATCCGGTAAGTAATAAGACAGAGTAACAATTAGCCATGCATTTCCAGTTAAAGGATTATTGTTCTTCGTTGAAGCGTTGAGGTCAAAGCAGTGGGAGTATCCACGGTTGCTGACCACCGAATCTGGGGAAATCTCGGAGAAAAAGACGACGAACAATGCCAGCCACACAAGCAGGAAACAACAATGCATCAGTGTCAGGGAAAAAGCTCAGTCGCTAGAGTTCTTTCACTAATCAACCTCCAATTATATGTATCGTTATAAACTAAATATCGCAAGTATCTCTGTTCCATAAAATATTTAGATTAACCGTACCGTGAATTGTGACCTCTCTGTAAAGTGCGCGAAGTCGGAATGATTGAGAGGCCGGTTTGAAGAGTGTGGATTAGTCAGTGGAATGAGACTAATTCGTGTAATTAAGTTGGGAAGACGATTGGTGTGGGTCAGAGTTAAGAATGAAAGATGCTAATAAAGCGTTAGAAAGTCCAGCAAAGTTCTCGGAGGAAACAATGCTTTGGGTATGCATCACTAAGACCATATTCGTCTCAGCATTATGGATGCAGCCAGAAAGCACAACTAATGTCAGTTAAGTAGCGATCAAGGCAAAGCATACAGATGGCCATCCAGCTAAAAGCAATCAGAGACCTTGATAAGGAACTACAGAGTACGGATGAGAATGAATTTTAATAAAACAGTAGAAAACTCAACGAGGCTTTCGGGAATGTAAACAGTCTATTAAGACAGTGGTACCCGGAAAAGTAACGTCTCAAAATACTGAGCGAATTCAGGGAGCAGGAGGCCTATCAAGCGAAACTGAATTGGTCGGCGCGTTCGAATTGGCGCGTGCAACAAAGATAAGAATAAGGCTAAAATATAAAGAGTAATCGAGTCTAGCAGACCCTAGAATACATTCTTCGTTTCTTCATCCTGTAATCTCTCAGAATGTCTGTATCACTTACCTTCGCTGGCTTGTTGATGTGTTCTGTGACACTGTAGGAATCCACTTGTGACCAAAGTGTTTAATGGAATGGCTACTTCTGGCCACCGAATGTTTCTCGTAGGGATAGTTTCTGTCGATCCTCTTTACCTCAGCACTTCTACTTAGTAGCAACTAGTGGTCGTAGGCTCTATGCATCTCTGCACATATCCGGAGCCTGCCAAGTGTAACCCTCTTGCATCCCCAACATTCATTCTTTGTGACTGTCTGCGTCACATCCATTGCTGACCGTTGACTTATTCTGGGACACTTTAGGTATCCACTAGCCACTAGAAGCCTACACCCCAATGCCATTGCTAGTTGCGGATACTTCTATCTCACCTTGTATCATTATCAGTTCTTCGTATTACTTATGTCACCACTTTTTAGCTGCAGCCAGTCATAGTAGTTAGCATACATATCTACGCTAGTAGCCACTCTGTATCTCTCCCACTTACTCTCTTAAATTCTTAGCATCACAAACCTTTACTGGTTTGTTGACTTCTTCTGTCACTGTATCTAATAAATAACTAGCAGGTTCAACGGAATTCAGATGCTGTCCGCCGGTTCTGTCAGCACAATTACCCTTCGTTCTTCTTAGCTTCATTACGTTTACTGCAGAGATTCACTGTAAGCTCCACACATCTTTGAGCTTATCCGGAGCTACTAGGAGACATTCCTGGTTTATCCATCCTGTAATCTCCCAGGTTGTCTGTATCACTTACCTTCGCTGGCTTGTTGATGTGTTCTGTGACACTGTAGCAATCCACTTGTAACCAAATAGCTTAATGGACTGGCTACATCAGGCCACCGAAATTTTCTCGCAGCGCCATGTTCTGTCCATCCTCTTAAACCTAAGCATTTCTGCTTAGCAACAACTAGTAATCGTAGGCTCCACGCATTTCTGGAGCTTGCTAAGAGCTGCTCTCTTTTATCTCGAACATACTTTGTGGCTGTCTGCGTCACATACATCCGCTTTTTGCTGATTTATTATGGGTAATTGTAGGCATACACTAGAAACTAAAAGGCTCCATGTAAATTCCATTGCTGATCACTGATACTCACACTTACAGCGACCCTAACTGTTCATCGTCTTACCTCTGGCTCCCGTGTTTGGCAGCAGGCCTTCTTCATAAGCTACTATCATCTTTGTGCATATACTGAGCTGCCAAGGTCCACACTTTATCCCTCCAAGCTTTAATCCCTGGGACTGCGTGCATCACATACACTTGCTGTCTGTTGCCCTAATCAGGTGTCCACTAGCAATTATAAGGCCACACCTAAATGCCATTGCTCATCCGCGACACCTAATTGGCCGTAGTACAGCTCTCTCACGGGCTTCTTCCGGCTCAGGCCTCCTTAATTATACTCCATTAGCACCACCGCATGATTTGATTAGCTGCACGTCGATGCGTCGTAGTCTATTATGCTCTAACTATCTAACAACCTCTTTGTATGCTTGCGCTTTACTTGTCCGCTGCCATTCTACCACGAAACCACTCTTAGCGTTCTTCTGTCGTGCAAACATATCCAGGTATTCAGCATAAGCCGCTCTTCTGCCTGACATTTCTAGACCTTTATCTACCCATTACTTGCTGTATTGTCTTAGGCATTTTTTACCTGCAATACTCCAAGTCTCGGGCTAGCAGTCCATGCCTCTATCCAGCCAGGCACTATTACTTTAGCACTCTGGCTGCTGCGGTTAGGTCTCAGGTTCTGATATCCTCAGCAGCCTTAATGAACGCATATATTCTGGCTATTCGCGGTCCTTCCGTCAATTAGCCCTTCTTAGCTTTTTAATTCGGCACTCTCTCACCTGGTCAGTACAGAGACGCCCCTTAGCTTCTCATTTACAGGTGTTCATTCCTCAATTATTCGCTGCTATTTTTGCGAAACTTACCCATGTATGAGTCCAAAAGACTCACTGGCTTTCCCTGGGTCAGCATATTCTACGCTCCTCAGCGAATCTTCCCACGCAACAGTTGCATCATAGCAAACTGATCCTGTGTTTTCCTTGATTAACGGCGCAACGCACTGCATCCAAGGTATACGGTAGCAACCAACCTATAGGGATTTGCTTCCGATGAATATTCAAATGACACTTTTAGCATAATCATTGTTACACACTGTACATCATATGTTTCCTCTAAATGTTTATCCATAGAACATAAATAATGCTTGTTCCCACGTCTGTTCTTTGCGGCCCTGTTTGTCTCTCACCTTCCCTTTCTCCGAGGTCTGGAACTTCTTGGGGATCTGGGATCGGATCGTGAAAGAGCTTGTGCCTGGACAGGACATAGAAACCCCCAAGGACCTACATAGAACACGGCTGTACAACAAGTGGATAAAAATGCACTCACTACCATGACCGTCGTCCAGTAATGGTAGCTGGACATGACGCCTTCATACTCCTGCGAAGTATACATAATCCTGTAAATTCTAGAAGCAGGAATCGGAAGTTTTGCTCACCCGGACACGAAGATGACGAAGGTCCAACCCTCCATAGGCCTCAGCCATTATGGCCGCCCCGAGCAAAAATAACCTGTTCAGCTAACAGAGGAAATTAGAAGGCAATTGACGGCGGTTAACCGAGTGTTAAATCAGTCGACGAGCTGCTCTGCCAGTTTTACATTAGTGTACAAACGGATTTCTGACAGTGTTTCAGGACGTGGTGGGTTTTCGCCTGGCAAGCGTTCTCCCTATAAAAAGCCACAAATGTCCGCTTAACAACACTGCGACGTGGCGGATGTGACTCGCCACTGAATAAAATCACTGCCCACAACTACATACTGGCAAGCCGACCAGAATCCTAATGTAATATTTTCCTGACAAGTTTTCTCTACAAACGGAATGACCAGCCTCTTTACACTACACCCACTAGAATCCAACTTGTCGTCATGTTTTGACGAATTTATACCTCAAGATTAATTTTACAATTTTCAAAGCTTGGACAACTTTCGGCTTACTGCCGATTACATACATAGCAACGTGTTTGTTGCGAAACATAAATTGCTTGTAAACGTTGATCATGCCTGGTCAGGTGTGTCTCGGAAATTCGAGAATATACTATTTATTTATTTATTTAGATGTAAGGAAAACGTAGGGCTGAGTCTGCAGGGCCTGTGCCGTCGAACCTTCGGTTACAAAGTAGTAGTTAGAGAGAAATAGACAGGCCAAGTGAGATCAGATCACGGCAGGGCAATAAATCAGGCTGTTCTATTGAAAAAGGAGTGAAAACCGAACGCGATATAAGAAAAGGCTTAGGTCGGGAAGAGAAGGGCTTGTTGATAAAGAGTAGTAAATTCCACACAGCCCTCCAGGTAATGTAAACGGATTCATTAGGTCAGCCGAACCAAGAGGAGCGTTGTCTCAGAATTCTAAATGAATTCGGTGAGTAGGAGACTGACGAAGCGGGACTAGATTAATCGGCGCCTTGGAATTAGGGCATATAATGGTGGTAAGAAAATGCTATAACAATATCGAATGAACAAGTACAGCAGTCCCTTAAGGTAGGGTAACAGCGTTAAGCCTACGGAGCCTAAACCGTTTAAGTAACCGCAAGATAAGAGCAGTCAGAGCGAAACCGGGAGGAAAGAAGTATGTGTTTTAAGGGGAACATGACCAGAATGGCACGAAAGTATGATATGGATCGTTGCTCAAGCTCAAGCATAGTGCTCACCTGTCTGCGGCGGACGAATGGATTGCGTCTCGTCAACAAAGCGGACCACTGTGTTATGGGGTATAGGTGCATTTGTAAAAAACAGGTGTTGGTGCGCAATGAGCTGGACGACAGGTGCCATGTTACCTGTGTAATGGATAGGGGGCGCGATTGCTCGGGACCTTGTCGAGTGTGAGAACTCAAGCGCCTCCCACCCCGAAAAGGCAACTTACTTGTAGAAGGCTATAGAATGGGAAAAGTAACTTTGTGGATGTTATAGAAAGTGATGTGATGAAAATATGTATGTAATGTGACCAGGTAAAATAGGCATCAACACGTATACCAGTGCTAATGTCCGCGTCATTGGTGGGAGCGTGTATAAATATGCACTCAACACACAGTGCGTTAAAACTAAAATATTGTTGCGGCTTAAAAGGACCGTTTGCACTTTCCCTGAAGATAGCCTTGAGCAGTAATGTTGTTGCGTTCATTTATCTGATGAAATGGAACCTGCTTGAATAGGTAGGTATGGTGTTGATGGACAGGTTAATTACTGTTACGATATAGATGCATGCATACCTGAAGCAACTTGCAGGTTCACCACGGCGACGCACCGGGAACGGCGGACTACAAGCACGGAGGGTGAGCTGATGTTGCTCGGAGACACTGTCGATGCGGCAGGTCACGGCGAACAAGTGGCACATGTGGCAAAATGCGGACAGGGGTTCATACTAAGGAGGCAAAGGTAAGACAAGAACGACGTACACTATCATAAGTAATTGGCATCTGAAAGACCAACTAGGTTTCAGGCTGAGCGGATATTGCTCACGGGCCAACTGGAGACACGGTACTGTGGACAAGCGGCAAACGGTGGGTGCAGGTTATAAAGGCAAATGTAAGCCAACAGCCCTGCACCCTTAACCCAAGTAAGGGGCGGTGAAAACACCAACGTGGTTTGAAGTTGGGATGACTTTCATAAGCACTGTAGAGGCCTCAGGGTGAAGCGGGCAAGTGTGAGATGATGCAGACAGATGGAGGGAGGACGGATTACATAATAAGACGAAGGAATGAGAAAATCGAAAATAGCGGCATGGGACAGTAACGGGTAATGACCTTCCAACCATACACAAATAATCCCGACCGCGCGAGAAAAACGTGTAAATCGCTAAAATCCCACAAAGCGTGTACACTGAGAAATGCTTTAAGCCCCGTAAAAAGAAGAGTAGCAGCTCTCCCAGACAGGGTTGTCATGTGCATAGGGGCACTTGATGTGACGCTCCGCACTAGCCCAAGTGAAAAAGACAATACCCTCCGAGGCTGTAGATTCGTATATGCCAGGTATTACTGGGAAAGCATGGACAGAGCGAGACTTCTGCGCTGGCTGACTGAAAGCTGCATCCCTGGAAGCCATTCACTTACCGGATGTGAATAGCACGACGTAGTCAATGGGTACGGTAAACGCATGGGATTTGGTCCTACGAGGCCAATGACTAGGGCGGAGCATGTAAACCGGGTGTCGGAAGCCACGGAAATGGAGGACGTTAACTTACCGATGAAAGACACAAAATAATCCATGACTCATGGAAGCTAAAAGCCGTATGGCACGGTGAAACCATGGACGGGAGTGGTGTGTAGAACCGATCAACGTGTCACATGTAAGAAGGGGCACTTACTTGATGTAAAACGGAGGTGAAAAACAATGGCTCATATTTGGTGGATTCGCTATGGAACTACCAAGGGATGACTCAGGGCGGCAGGCCTCTACCGATGGTCTAAAAGCCACATGAATGCATGCTGCACATTGACCGGAATTGATGCGGCTCAGCGAGACTTCCTCCGGAGCTCTTCTATTATGAGGGCTCAGTTATCATTATCCAGTTAACCTCATTATTCTCCAAAAGCTAGCATGATGTTGAAGTGCGTTTTTCCTGGAACGATTCAAGTATCACTTTGTGTACCAATAAGTTACTGGGGGTTGGTCAGCCTTCGGTTTCATCCAAGTTATTGGCCTCCATTCTACTCCGTAGACTATTTCTCATGCGCGAATCACAGTACCGGGAAGAACAAGGTGACTTCCGACCTGGTCGCGGGTGTGTGGATCAGCCATTCCAACACCGTCAAATCTTGGAACACAGCCACCATTACCAGAGACCTGCTATCGTTGCATACCTGGACATTCGTGGAGCATTCGACTGTGTCGACCTACTTGCACGACTTGGTACTCAGTGGTCGATAGTTCGCACGCCATTTGTTGGGATATTGCTCGGCGATATCATGGTGGCGTCTGAACACAATACACACAACAACATGCACAACATTATCGGCCATTAAGCAAGAGCGGTAAGTGAGGTTAAACAAGCAGTCTAGTGGATTAACAAATACAACGTCCAAAATAGACAGTACTTAGGTTTCCATGTAATTAGAGAGGCCCATGAACCGACGCAACGATACTTGAGGCGTAATATCAAGAAGAACTGCACCGAAAGAACCTAACACCGCGTTATAAGAGATCTGCCAAACAAACTTCGGGTAGCTTGAAAACACCCGTTATCAGAGACGTACTGTCGGATTGGGAGCTAATAACGTCAAGCACCACTTTGGATGCACTCCCAGGGCATCTATACAAAATTACCAGCCATGTAAATGCTACTCACTACCTACATAGCTTTGACAGTTTCGTCCACTCATTAAAACATGTAGGTACGCATAACGCCAAAATAACATCTAACATAAAGCACAACGTCCCCGCCTTGTCGGCCCAGGAAACAACCACATCTAAATGGCTCACCGCGAGACAGATTTACTCCACCGGCCCTGCTGTTCTGAGACAGCCACGTTTCAGTGCTTGCGAGCATATTGGGTGATGCATGTACAAGCAGGCCTAGCTCGTACACTCCATTTCTAAAGCTGCGCACATTGCTGAGTACCAGTTAATGGTTTTCGCAATGACAAAACTTACAAGAACAGGCATTGGCCGGATCGAAGAGGATGCCGCTTGATCACCTGAAACCCACCGAACGGACCTCCTGTTTACCAAACGTTCGCTTGCGTTTGCTGTCCAACCACGTCACTGCCAGCATCCGCCAGCAGGTACGGCTGAACGCTAACTTTAGTGCAATTCCGGTTGAAACGAACTCGCAACAGCACCTTGCGTTACCATGGGGGTGCACAGCACCACACGAAGTTATGCGCGGTCCAAGGTTTCGCACGTTATTTTGGACGTTGCACAATGTAGTCGGTTTCTTGACAGTACACCGGAAAGCTTAGGCACAAGAACCTTTGCTAGGCACGTTTTAAACCACAGCACGTCGTCCAACAAGCTTTCAGCAGCAAGTGCTACGGTGGATGACACTGCAACGCGGAGCAGCACGCTGCTATCTGTGCATCAGCAAGAGCTTTTGACATTATGGTCGGTACCGCTGGTGGCCCAACAAAGTTCATCTGACCGTTTGGCTTCACCAAACGGACATCGCAAGAGGCCAAATGTACCTCTATGAGCCAGTATATCAAACAATCAAGAGGGGCTAACGCAGTGACGATCATCGTACCTGAATTCACCAAACTTTGCAGTCTCGACCGAGGAAACCCGGGCGACCCTGTTGGCGCCTACGAAGGCCGACGCAGATAATAAGCAGTGTCCGTGGTAAACAGCATGGAGTATGGATTACCAGTCAGAGCGGTGCACTGGTAATCAAACCTCTGGTTGCAGCCGTCCCAATGCACGTCGGCAGAATCGTCAGTCATCAGTAAAGCAAAGTTTGCGCGCCCACCACAGGCATAAACCTCTAGGCGCGTGGGTGCCTAATGAGACCACCGTTATAAATTAGAACGTATCTGCATTGTAACACTTATACGCAGAAAAACCACTGACAACTAACAGGTAAATACTGCAAAAGGGTCAGTTGACAAAGGGCCGACATATTCACCGACAGGCATCACAGAACACTCGTTGCAACCTCAATCTCATTGCTACAGTTGCCTGGGAGCACGGAATAAGACAATAATCAAAATCTGTTTCTCATGTTACAGCACACACGGTATTCCACAATATTTCCTTTAAAATCCATTAATTTGGCACTCCCGAAGCTATGCTTACTGCGTCGAAGCCAGTACCGAGACAAGTTGTCTTGGATTCAATTGTTGCCAACCATCAGTGCACGCAATACCACGTACCTATTCTCACGGGAGGCATCACCTTTGGAACGCACGAGGCAGAAAGTCACATACTGTTACGGGAAAACCTCAGGCTGCGGAGTCACCAACGATTATTTAAAAAAGCGGCGTGCCCTCGCGAACCCATTAGTATGCACCGCATTCGCCACTTCAGCAGCTCTTTTGTAGTGATCACAAAATATGGGACAAAAGCAGGAGCGTCATCCAACATGGCGAACGCTAACCAAATAAGCCTCGTCGCGTCATCAACGGTTCAAACAATGCGCGACATGGGTAAATGCATGCATATGCCATTCCTCTGAATTTGGTTCCTCATAATGTCGGCATTCCACATCCATACGGATATCCCAGGGTCTTGAGTCAATTCAGCGTGCTATGGATAAGGTCTGGGAATGGTCCACCTTATGCTCGAGGCCCATAAATAGGGCCAGGTACTCCGTTCGACCAATTGAAGCTGCCAATCTTCGCACCCGATAGGTTGTCAGCAGTGGTAACCTCTTTGTTGTCAATCGGCAGGTTGATTTAAGGGGCTACACTTATCAGCACTCCATTCCGGCGACATATGTGACAACGTTGCTTGTCTGGGGCTTCGTATGAGGTGGTTTATCTGCCGCTGTTTCGACATCCTAACGGCCAACTTGTTTGTAAAGCTAGTCTTGGCATTCGTCCGACCTCACCTGGAATATTGTATCCAGGTCTGTCCACCATGTTATCTCCGAGACAAAATGGATTGAAGAGGGTGTTGCGAGTGGCCACTCAGTTAGTGCAGGGTCTACGGGAACCAACGTATCCTGAACGCTTGCTCAGTTTGGGCATGTACTCCATGCACATCGAAAGGATAAGAAGGGACCTGGTTCTCAATTATCGTATGTCGACGGGTAATATATGCCTGGACTTGGCAGGGCTATTTAGTCCCGCTACGTTACCTAATCTCCGCGGTCACCCACTGAAACTGCATAAACTACGGTCTGATAGGATTAGGACAATCTCCCGTCTGTCGCGCCGAGATAAAAATCGTTGGAAGTAGCTGAGAGACCACTTGGTTAGAAAACTTACAGTTAAGGGTTTTGCGCGCCAGGTGGATGCTTTTGGGTGGCAAAAATAAAACTTACCTTTTCCCCAACTGACTCACCCCCACTTTTCAGTGTCTTTTAATAACAAATACCTTGATATTCTACTTGCTTAGCACTTTCCACATTCTCTTTTGTCTTTGGATTTTATTTTTCTTTACTTCACGTAAACAACACAGCAGGGACTGCTAGGACAGGATATGTGGGTATTAATGGTTTGGACAGGGTGTGCTGCTATCTTTGTTTTAACTCCCTCAGTATTTCGAAGCCTGTCAACTCCTGGTTCAAATACCCACTGAAAATGGAACACTCACCTGATAATTCTATCATTCCACCCCGCTTGAACTGGAACTTAGTCCTTATTCACGCGATAACCTACATTTTGGCTGGCGTACCAAAACGCAGAGCTCCCGTACTGTTAATTTCCTTTAACAAATTAGCCACCCAGTACCGTGAACAAGAGTTCATGTACGGGAGCAAGAAACCGGACACTCATTAGTCGGAAGCCTGTATCGTCCTTGGAAGCTAACCTGACCTCACTTCAAGGTCGTGTTTCTTTAGCTGTGACTATGATCGTCCGGATTCAGGCTCCTTCGGGGACGAAGAAGTTTGACGTCTCGGGATCGGATAGGCTCGGGAGACTGTTAAAGTCAGCTGAAGAAGAATTTGCCTTTAATTCCTCCGTTAAGTGGTATCTGTCTACCACACGAGATGGCTCCGGTAGAATTAGGTCGTCCTTAAATACTTCACTCTCCAGTCTTGGTCTGAAGTTCGCGGTTCGTTCTTTCAACATTGCTCTACTTATAGACATGGTGACATGCTGTTTGTCATTTATGAAGACCGCCCGCAGCGTTTACTTTCACCCGGGGACACGCGCACCGAAGAAAATGTGGGTGTCGTTACATAGTGTTTAAGTTTATATGCTCCTGCATTTATTTAGTTGAAAATGTATATCTGCTGGCGTTTTAGTTTTTCGTTCGTTATTGTTCGAACTTTCAGTACCGTTGTAATATTTTCAACCTCGTCAGTTGCCCTGACGAAATGTTAGTTCAGTAGTGTCCGTATATATATATATATATATATATATATATATATATATATATATATATATATATATATATATATATACATTTATATATATATATATATTGCAACAGTCTATGAATAGACATTGCACCATCGGAAACCATGGAACTCAAAACAAGGTACAGAAATAGTAAAAGAAAACACAACACAACAATGTCCACGGTTTCGTCAGAGGGCGAAATACTACCCGATTGCCCAAGCCGAAGTAGGGTGTTGACTTAGGGGACACCACCCCGAGCCTTTGGCTGAGTAGCCTGTCCGCAAGGCAGCGGAGCGAATTCAGGGAATCGCGCCCATTGGGAGCCGGTGACTGATTGATCAGTTCATACGCCTTTCGTTTGTTCCTTTGCCAAACAGGAGCCCAATGCTTCCCGAAATTACAGCATCAACTTGCTGGAATACAATGCTTCGCCAGGATGAAGCAAGGGGCAGTGACTTTATTTAGTGGCGAGTCACGTCCGCCACGTCACAGTGTTGTTAAACGGACATATGTGGCTTTTTATAGGGAGAACGCTTGCCAGGCGAAAACCCACCACGTCCTGGAACACTGCCGCCGAACCATTTGCTGGAACGGGAAATTCCCGAACCACCCAGCTGGCACCACGAGGAGGTTGTTCGGCAAGCCAGCCAGTAGTGTCCGTAGCAATACGGTAATTCCGTGAACGTCCTGTGTGTCGTTGGATCAGAAAATGATGGAATAATTTAAGATTTAATGAACCAAATGAAAAGATGAATCAAGAATTGGTCAAGCAGTTGCTGCCCAGCCTTCCCATTCAGGCGATTTTGGTCACTCGCAGAGGCATAATTTGAACGTGAAGATAGATGGCGTTGTATGTGCAGTTATTTGGTTAAATATGGTTGTACGTCTTTTGAACCTCGTTCTTTGCCTAAAAGGCTTTAATTTCTAGTAAAATCGTAATTTCAATCATCGCGATTGACCGTTTGAGCGCTTTGAGTGACAAATTTTTGTGCCACTGGCCGCCCCAGTTTGACACAGTTGGGATGAATTTCGGCCACAAAGACATTTTCGGTTCAGGCTAACGGCTATAATATTGGGTAAGTATGATTTGGGAATTTGTTACTGTTGACGGCATATGCAACCAGGAAAAATGCATTCACGGTATACAGATAAAAACGTTCTGAGTGACCAAATGTCGTCTAAAAAGTATCTAATTGTGACAGTCGGGGGCACAAAGATTGGTTAATCGGGGGGGATCCACCGGTCATTCCAGCGGACACTCGTCTCTCGTACTTTGCGCACGGTTGCGTAAGTATGGGTGTGAATGACTAAACTAAGAATCTATGAGAAGTGTCACCTAAGGTGTGATATTACCATGGCATGAGTGGAACTGAAAAAAGAGCAGGAGAGAGTTTATGATCCAAGTCAGAATAAAACCCTTCTCAGGGAGTCTAACAACGGACGCCGGAAGCGGGTTCCAGGGATTAATAACGGCACTACAAGCGAGTTTGCGTCTCAACCCAGTCAGAACGCAGTTTACGCAGCTTCAACGGGTGACCGCAGAGACTGGGCAACATCGGGACTAAGTAGTTGGGTATTCCGCGAGTTTGGCACATCTAAGCGGATTCGTACCGGTGACACGGATTGCTAGGTGGAAGCATAATCTGTTCGGTTACCGGCATAATGACAACGGTTTTAGGGATATAATCCCAGGCGAATGAATGGACGAACTGACTCCCGATAGTAGACAAGCAATAACAGAAAATATGCCAACCAATGGTTTACTAAAGGGATTCTAGCCTAAGAATATGGTGTCAACACGAGAGCTGGCTGGAGAAGATGCGAGTATGTACAGTCTTAGATGTCTGCTGGTAGCGGACGACGTTTCGTGTCGGGAAGACGCGAGTGTGTTGAACAAACGTGAGCAATATCCAAACAAGCGACGCGCTTAATTCCCTGGTTACCGAAGCAAACTATACATTTGGGCTATTTTGTACAATAGTTCACGACTAGACAAAGAAAGTTCCTAGATCATTACACAGCTTGCATCCTAGAATGGAACCGTGGGTGACCCTTCGATCAAAGTGAGCACTCTCTGTCGTCCGCCAGCATGCTGCTGGAAAGCACAAATGCGATCACACCCTATCAGGCTTCCACCGCGTCCTCGCTATGGTGCCAAAGAGTACATGGGCAAATGTTCGTGATTGAAGCTGCCCGTTTCCGCTTCATCCGCCAGTTAGTATATTAAGCTAGATATAAAGTGTCTAGCTACGATAGACTACCGCTACCTTCCCAGTAGGTCCGTCGGTGCCCTATCCCCACTCTCCTCAACTTTACTACTACTGCCTCGTCGCAGGTGAACTCGCCTACGACGTCGGCGTCTATAAAACCGGACGCTAAACCGAAACCGCCAACGTCCACGGAGCGTTCTGTAAATACCCCGTGTCGCGGAAACTCGTATGCTGCCTGCAGTCTTATTTCCAGGAACGTCACTGATTCATCAGCTGTTCTTCCAAAGGAGCGTGTGGAGGATTACCTTCAGTAGTTTAGCATATGCGTTACCAAACTCCTGCAGCAAGGCTTTCCCGACGTGACTGTGGGAAAACTTACTAGACTCGGTAACTTGCCGTCTGACAAGTCTGTATCTCGCCCTCGCTTGTTGAGAATGGTTCTGTTTATTTCGGAGGAACCCAAAGCTCTTCTGCGTTTCGCCTTTAAGCTTAAGGGCACTGCTGTCATTGTGCACCCAGATCTCCCTTTGGCGGAGAGGCTAAAATTGCGGGAGACTGTGCGAGATCTTAAAGCTCGTCGTGAAGCAGAGGAAAAGGGTCTCCGCTTGGTTAGTTTTCGGCTGGTGTACCAGCGGTCCACTTCCGCCCTGCCAGAACTCGTTCTGATGGTACTAGATTACTACAGGTGATCTTCAGTAATATGCGTTGTCTGCAGAACAAGCTGAGCGAAGTGAACACCATTGTTAATGACTTCCTTCCAGATGTCCTCGCATTCACTGAAACGTGGTTGGCCACCAACGTCACGGACAATGA
>OX104069.1:75722679-75745279 GCA_944474145.2 Dicrocoelium dendriticum | reverse complement strand
TTCTGTTACCGTGATCAAGAGGAAACAAACAGTTATCGGCAAACCGCCGAGGAAACAGACAACGAATTTAGGGCCTATACGATCCATCTAAAATACAAGAGAATGGTTGGCGGCATCCGGTTTCGGATGTGCCTGCCACTGTGGCCAGCCACAGGATGCCTGCGTCTACAGAGCGACCATAGGTGGCTTACGCTGAACCACCCACAGATCCAACCACACAACCCATATCCAGTGTAAACCCGAAGAAATAAGACCGGGATGCATGTCAATGGGAACCACGTTTCATCAACGGAGCCGGCTCACACTCCTTCACAGGCAAACACAAGCACACTGTAGTTGGGAAATCAAGAGCACACAAGGCGGTGGCTGGACCGTAGTCCGCTCCACACTGAGTGCATGGAACCGCTCTTCGAGCCTAGCACAGCCACAAGGATCGTGCACCTCGTCCCCTCCAGCAACGACCAACTGTCTCCTGGAGCCAGTATGGACGAGGTAGTCGGTGATAGACAGGTAGGCACCTTGTCATCATGCACATCAAGCGCAGCCACACAGGGGACATCAAGCAACAGCCAATCACTTGAAACAACAAGATGAAATAAAATAAATCCAATAATGCATGCAGATACGGTGGCATAACTCTTCGCCAAATTAGCATATGAAGTAAGTTGGTTAGCAACGAATCCGCGATAGGGAAAAATGTCCACAAGTTACTTAAAAATGCTACAAACGCAACAAAGTTACCGAAGATAAGCGCAATCAGCGTAAGCAACGTGGCCAGTTAACAGAAGATTATTCAGGTAGGCAGAACAAAGCAAACCAGGTGGAATGAAATTTATCCAGCTTAAAAAGACCTAGATTAAGTGTAAGTTGGTTTAGCCCAACTGCGGTGAAGAAGCATCAAGACTGCAACATCAGCCTCAGCATGGGGCAACGAGAATCACACGGGTACAAACAGGTCACGGTTTCAGTTGCAACGATCGATACAAACAAACCGGTTATAAGAGCACTCCATTGTCCAAATCCCGCCAAATTCCTTCAGTAATCGATCGATCGGTGCACAAGTAGCCCTGAGGTCAACTCCGTGGAGTGTCGCGTCACGTTATGCTGCAAGTTCCAACAGGCGCACACGCACAAATCCGGCGAAACAAAGAGACCTGCGTGCGTTCGATAGAACGCGATTCGCAATGCGGCGTGAGAGCTCTTGGCTAACCAAGGCAGTAGACGAAGATACAATTGCTTCTAGTTAGCTTATGCAGCTACCGACAGGGTTGGTTTAGGTCTCTTGAAGTAGACCTAGCAGTAAGCTTTCCGATAACTACAAAAACCTTGATGAAGTCAGAAAAGTAGTGCACTGGAATGCGAACGACTATACTGACACACAGCCAAGATTGAAAACCGACGTTTGTCGTTGGTCCGTTTATAGTACCCTCGAGAAAGTTTACGCAATGGGTAGGCATGATCGAGCCCTATTGAATGAGGGTACCCAGGCCGATGTACGAAGAAATTTGAGTACGAAGATTTGAAATGTCAGGAACAACGAAAAAATTTCGACCAGCACAGCAGGTGAACAGTAATTGAACGATGTGTCACGTATGCAGTCCAGGTTTCGGCATTCGAGCAGTTCTTGTGAGCTCGATATGGCAAATCCCTCCGGCACATAGATTTACAAGTTCTGCTCTTCAGAAATGACTTGGATGTGTTTTGTTGTGTTTTATTTAACTATTTCTGTGGCATATTTTGAGTTCCATGGTTTCTGATGGCCATATGTCTATTCGTAGACTTGCATATATATATATATATATATATATATATATATATATATATATATATATATATATATATATATATATATATATATATATATATATATATGCTTCTACATTGGAAGGATATTTGTTCCGATGCGTGCGCTGTTAGTGTGCCAAACGTCCATGTGAAAGTTTCCTAGGCAACATCCGGGGTGCATTCGGTTAAGAAAGTCCTTAATTAGCGTAGATTACAGGTAAAAGTTCGTGACAGCATGCACTTTAGCATCCACCTTTACAGGATATTCCGCATAGCATATTTTGTCAAATAGAAGAGTAACACGGTCACTGTGACCCAGTGGTGTGCTTGGCACTGTTTCGTCTACCATGAGTTCTTTGTTAGTGAGCACAAAATGCAGTATCCACGGCTTGTTAGCAGTTCGAAATCTCGTGGGAGAGGTTACGTGGTTGTACAGAGGGTGGCGACCAGTTAGCTATTACAAGCAGGCTTAAACTCACCATCATCATCATACACGTTAGCTAGAGGTGGGGAACACCTCAGCTACTGTGCCGCAATACAAAGAAAAAAAAGGAGAGAAAAAAAACAACTGGTGAAAGCTGGCTGAGCGACCGGTAACGGATGGGCATCGTTCCGGTAAGCTACCAGCCGGCTGCTGTGCACCCAAAAAGGAAAAAAAATATTATGCAAGATTATATAAGACTAAATATTGAGATCGTGGTTGGAGGGGGAGGCTAAGAGGGATGGGGTGGGACAAAGAAACTCACAGCACGAACGCCACTGAGGTCGGCTCCTTGCCATATCAGCATGTGTGTCCAACCAAACGTGTTCATCGTCTTTCGGACCCCAACCAGGGAGCCGAGACGCTCCAACCGAGGCCAGCTCAGAAGTGAGGGCCTTCATTCCTCTCGACAAAGTCATCGCTTGGCCACCCCTCCTCTTCTTCCATCCACACCCCCGGCTTGCAAACAACACACGTCGCGGGCATCGGTGGGCTGGCATGCGTAACACGTGGCCGAGCCATCGGAGGCTGATGCGTGAAATAACGGTGCTGAGCGGTTCATTTCCTTTTCCTGTGCCGTAAACAAGGCGTCGAACACGCTCGTTGCTCACGCGGTGTTCCCACCAAATGTGAGCTAAATTACGAAGTCACCGGTGGTCGAACGTAACTAGCCTCTTCAGGTCCGCTGCTTTAAGCGGCCAGGTTTCACAACCGTACAGTAGGGTCGAACGTACTGCTGCATTGTATACTCTACCCTTCAGGGCAAGAGTGATGTCGCGCCGGCGCCATAAGTGGCGAAGGTTAGCAAAAGCGCCCCAAGCTTTTGCTATACGGTTCGTGATCTCATCCTCAATCCCACGGGCGCTGATACAACTTCCCAGGTAGTTGAATTTTTGAACGACTTCTAACTGATCCCCACCAAGGGTCAGCGTAGGAGGCGGTCCAGACCAATCTTGGAGAAACGCTTTGCATTTCGAGGGTGCGAAGCAAAGCCCGAAGTGACGGACAGCTAGTGCTAATCTGTCCAATGCCGCTTGACACGTTTGTGAGCTGTCACAGATGAGGGCAATATCATCAGCATACTCTAAATCAAGAAGTCGTTCTCCTGGGAGCAGATCCACACCTTCTAAGTCGTGTCCTGTAAACGCAATTTCCATGACTTCGTCAACAGCAAAGTTGAAGAGGAAAGGTGACAGCGGGCATCCTTGTCTCACGCCGCTGGAGATATTAAAGGGCGACGACAACTTGCCGTAAGCCCTCACTCTGCCTGAGCTACGCGCATATAATGCTCGGATAATATTCACATATTTCTCAGGTACACCTTTCCTGAGTAGACAGTCCCAATGTGCATGTCTATCCACCGAATCGAATGCACCTTTGATATCGAGGAACACGACAACGGTGGGCCGCCAATATATGTGACGGTGCTACAACACATAGTACTGTAATGGAGTGGAAGCTGAACCAGTTATGATGTTGCAGCTTTCCTCAATAACACCAAACATCAAAAAAGTTCGTGCTGCATGTCAGAAATAATGTCATCTCACACATGACGTCTTTATGTACGTAGTTTTTCAACCTAAAGTCAACTGCTTTCATTTTTATTAAAATTAATGAACACCTGTGTTAATTCACTGTAAATAATGAACGTTATCAGGACATTGTGCCTCATTCTCAGTTGACTAATGCCTACTCCCGTGGTTAGCAATATGTGCCGTGAGAGTTTCCACTAAAAGGGGTCCAAAGGTCAAAAAGTTTGAGAATCCCTTGTCTAAAGGACCTAGCCGCCAGACGTTTTAGACGCGAGCTGTGACTCGAGACAAAACGCGTAAACCCGCACGGCTGTGCTTGGACCGAGACTTGCCGACAGCAACAGTCATCTTCATCGTCGTGAGGGTGAGAAACACATCTCAGCTAATGTGCCGCAGTGCAAAAAGTTAAGAGACCAAAAAATGACACGACAAGTTACACCACGCAAAAAATATGATGTTAACTATTATATTAGGCGGACAGCAACCGAGCGCGCTTCTGCAATACTGCCATGTACCAACTGAATCTACGCAGATGACAGCACAGCTCTCCTCATTGAAACCGATTTTATGTGTCAATACAAGCTACTCAGACTCCATCTAAGCTCACCCCAGTGACATTGTCTTATCTACCGTCTTAAGCCGCAGTAACCCAACTGAACTCTCCTCAGTACACTACTACGCCTAACTTCTCAAACCAAACTAGCCAACTGTTCTGAGGTGCATAAGACATGTTCGCTTTTGGCTGAGTAAGTAAACGAACTGTTGCGAAGGCATGAGGAGAGCTCAGTTGTGCTTAAGACGGTAGGTAAGACAAAGTCACTGCGGTGAGCTTAGGTAGAGTCTGCGTGGCTAGTATTGATGCACAATAGCGGTTTCAATGAGGAGAGCTGAGCTGTCATCTGTGTAGATTAAGTTGGTACATGGCGGTATTGCTGAAGCGCGCTCTGCGCAAGTTTAGTGAAACTATGCGAACCCCAAAATAAAACCATCCACGAACATGAGCGGTTTGGACCCAAATAGTCGACGGTACACAGTAACGATTTTCACGATTATCAATGACTGTGAAAACAGACGGTTGATGCGACTGCTGGAACGATTTGTCCACTTCCTAAACGCTTTGTCAAGCCTCAATTGATGTTAGGATTTGATAGACGGTTGAGTCGATTACCGTCACAAGCTGTACATCAGTCGGCGGATGATCACATTGCCAGGTTCAAGCTTTGGCTCTAGTAAGAAAACGAACAACTGGCATCACAGCACACGAATCTTGCTGTTGTGGATACCTCAGCACAATAATTACCGGGGAGATGATTATCTAATCAGCCGTCTGACAGTTCCACCCAATCTAGTCCGCTCACCCAACTACTGTGATTAACGAGTTAAACCACCTTAGAAGCCAATCTTACAATAATGCGCACATATTTAAATGGAGCCCAAGCTATCTATCATGATTTCATTTAACGCTCTATATCACCATACCTGCAGGATGAATAATGGCTGCAAGGTTGCACGACACTGAGTTTATAGAAGGATTTGAGGTGCAAGTGAGTTTCGCTACAGGTAACATTGCGGGGTAGAGTATTCAGTGCTTATTCGAACCTAAAGCAATCTAGACGAGTTCGACTGCGATGTGAATCGGGGTATAATTTATTCGAACTTCGGACAGATAAAAAACAAGTGGACATACTATGGAGAACGTACACTCTTACAGGATTGCACAAGCTATAGTAAGCCACGCCCCGCTTAGTCACGATGACGCATCCGCTCTCCTTGAGGTGAATGCACATGTCGCGTTACGTGAACGCACTTGTGTCATTATGTACGCTCACATGTCCGCTAAGTCTTCGTCGTCTTCCAGGTTGACTATGCGAATTGATCGATGTGAAATAGCACATATATCGCCAATCTCATTCTATGATCAAATCTGTGCAGCCCCGTATTCGCACGCTCGTAAAAGCACTCCACAAAAAGCCGGTTTTTTTTCTCTCCGTCTCTCTCAGGCTCGAGTGCGTTGGTAACGAGCGTTCAGGTCGCGCGCGTGGGAAACAGTTCCGACAAGAACGTAGAGTTTGTTCCGGGGCTGGATCCGTGGGGACCGTGTCGCTCGTTCCGACTGGGCACCGTTGCAATAAGACTGTTATAGCAACATGTTAGCTTCACTAGATAAGTATGAGAACTAGGAATTTATGACGACCATCGTATTACAATAGAGCGAAGGAAATGTACGGGCGCCATTTAGATTCAACGCGGAATATTTTCACAGGGCATTGCATTATGGCTCTTTCATCAGGGGGCTTTATATAAATACTATGAGCAAGAGGGGAATATTTTAAAAGCATCATCAGGTCGCGAGTGAAGCTTGACCTCCCTGGAACCGTGAACACTATCAGACAGCAAGGCTTCAAGTAGCAATACGACGCAAAGTAAAAAATCAGATCACCTCCTCCATGGCCATGTTGGCTAAGCATACACTTCAATCTGTGGCTCTGCTCTGCTCTTTCGCCCCTATCTTGCTTTACATCACTATGGCTCTAGTTCACTACATCAGCTATTTGGGACGGGAGCCTTAGGGCCCCTGGGGGCCATAGAGCATTCCCAGGGGGCCCTGGGATGAAAAACTTGTTAGGGGCGCCATAGGGGACCATACTGTGAAAAGTGAGTCGTGATAACAAAATTCATTTAAAAATGTTCTGATAGTTTCTCTCCACGCATTAGTTTCCCCTGGTAACTATCGCTCAATGAAATTGATTACGAAGGTGTGAAAGCCAAACCGGGCAGACTTTCTGCTCCGGAGATGACATAGCTCCGCCAAAGTTGTGCATATTTTGCCGGTCTCACCTCAAGGACACAAGCACCATACGGCGACTTAGACTGCGCAACTAACAGCCGATTCGCTCTCAGAACTTTGAAGCCTATCCATATTGAACCAACTGAGCTTTACTCAGGAAACTGATGCATCTATTGATGCGTTTATTGTGAACTCAGCGAACTCGCGTCAGAACACTGCGGCAGTTACCGTACACAGTCACAGTGACACCAACTGAATTTGCCTCAGGACACAACCAACGGATAACAACTCAGGTGCCGGTCAGTCTTTCTCGTTCAAATCCCAGTGCGGTAGCGCTAGATTACGCGTTTTTCGTCTCCTGCCTCAGCTCGTGTGTACATCTGGCGGCAAGGTCACGTTAGCCCGCAACGTCCCGAATTCGAGTAGCTACTTTGCGGGCTCGGCGTATTATCGCTTAAGAACCTTCGTTCGTTCCGACTATGAGTCGAAATAGCTTGGACGCGTTAGAATGCTTTCTTAACATTCAGTTCAACTAAGTTTCTAAATTAGCAAGCAACTTTGTGAAATTACATCATACGTGAGGACATCCGGTTTATTGATGAATATATATAACATAATGCATGCATGCGGATACTTCTCCGTTATACTCATACTAATCAAGCGCCTTGCCAGTACGCGTTGGGCGCCATGTTTGGCGATACTTGAAGCACGTTATTAGTTTCTTTGTTGCCTCTCCCATGCCGGTTTCCTGAATAATCCGGCATTTAATCCCGTAATGCACGTGAACACACTGTAAGGCCGCACTTTAACTCGGCTCTCGCTTTGCCCTCTGTGGCCACTAAAATTCTCCCCACACAATCCTGTGCGTGCGCTCGTTCGAACCAGGTCGATGAGCTCTACTCAAGGCTTCCCACCTCTTGGATCTAACCTGTGTGGATTATGCTCTTGCTCCAGTTTTCAGTTTTGGCATATTCTTTACCGATTTCTACGTGTGTAACTACACCAAACCGAAGTTTTTCGGGAAAGATGTTGGTCTCATTCGGAAGAAAAAGCTGAGGACTGCCAAACTACCCGACGACCATTTCTGCAAGTAGCAGCATAACAAAGTTATAGTCATTTTGTTTCGCTCATCAACCGAACAGCTCTGGGGACGCTTACCAGCTCTCCACCTGCATCGTCGCTTAAGGCAGGCCGATCAACACACGTTGCCGCTTTGTGTGGGTGTGTGTGTTCAACTGCGAGTCGTTTGATTGCTGAACCCGACAGTCTGCGCCTTACGACCTCCATCTGTTTCGACCGACTGACCTTGGTGCGGTTGAACAACTCTCAATTCGTGTGCGTGTTTTGACTTGTTTGTGCGTCACGCCTGGCGCATAGAACACTCATCAAGGTGAGCGCTCAGATAGGTCTTGCTGCAAACGATAAGAAGACGACTAGCATTCCAATGGTTCAAGGTCGCCTATGTTGCGTAGACTATGGCAGTAAAGTCCTTAAGATCGGTATAAACTGTTCTAGCTGCATTAGATCGTACTGACCGCAATATGTAGGCAAATCCGTCCAAGAAGTGAGACAGACAAACAAAGTTGCTGACACAATTTGATTTTGTCAAACATGTCAAGTCATTCCAGTTGTCAACTGTTCATCTTTGATCATGAAAAAGTGCGATAGGATGACTGGGATAATCGCGCATTTTGTAAATACAAAGGTCGATGCAACTGAAGTAAATATGGCCACGCTAGTTCCTCAACCAGCCAAAGTAAGCTCTGAATCTAAGCCGAAGAAGAGAGCCAGACTCTCCAACCACACTGCAGCGTCTATGTCTAAATCCACTTGGTCACCTCATTCCCCTTAGTTGACAAGCCTCAAACGTGCCTGCTTCCAGTTCTCCAACCAAAGACGCTTCACCTAGAGATTAAATCATGAAACCGACATCTCAAAGCCGGAGGCAATCCGGTGAAGAAAACACGCAGGTAAGCGCACATCGATTGCCTCGACAAACACACCGGGAGCGACACAGGTAAGTCCATCTTCTGTACCGAGCACACGTGGAGCAACGCAGTTTTCACCGTCAAATCCAGTGGTGCCTTCCAAACAGCCCAAATTTCCAGCAGAAACTATAAAGCAGATACACGCTAGACAAAAGGACGCTGCGTTAACTCTCGTGTGCGCCAATGTTCACGAGTCCAAATCTGGCACAATAAAAGGCAAGTTGTAAGACAATCGCATCCAATGGAGTTCCATCTATGAGGCGATTGGTGTTCGGGTTGAGCCTGCAATGCTGCAACGCGTAGCGTGTCACCCGACCTAAGTGCACGCTGGCGAACCTCGAATTCTTTTAGTAACCCTAGACTCAGGAGATGAGACCGAGACTTTACTACTCACAGCAGTTCGTGTTCGCAACTCAACGAGCTGAGCGCGTATATTAGCCGATCTCCCTTGGAAACATTGCCAAAAAGAAGCCGGTGACCAACGCAGCCTTCCTAATAGCGATAGCAAGCAAACCACATTTGTTCATGGTGTTCCTGACCATTTGGATTCTTCTGATGATGATGCGCAAGATCATGACCGAGAGCAATGTTACTACATCCGCGAAGCACTCACTCTAGACAATGATTTTGCCAAATCCTTGACAGGAGTTCCGTCATGACCTACCTACAAGGGATGCGGTCCGAAACTAATGAAAGTAGTATTACACTCCGCGTGACACAAGTTCTTTTAGAAATCTGGTCAAAGTTCCGAACTAGGTTGCCTGCAGAAATCCGGCTAAAGAGAGCAGGCGAACGGCCAAGAGTCGTAAGCAATTCAGTGGAAATTGCAAACACCGTAAATACTTTCTCTGCACAGTCCTGCAGAGAGACAGACACAATCGAATTCACGGCACACAACAGGACTGAGAGCAGTACGAGTGAAACGTCTGTTCAGGAAAGCTCAACAATACCATGCAAGTTGACTGAAATTCATAAACCAAAAAGTGATTAAAGACCGGCCACCTAACGGTCGGCTTAAAAACAAACGCAAATTTCACGTCCAGCAACGCATTCCTAACAACAAAATTCCAATATTGTATGCACACAAACGCCCGAGGCCTTCTAAGTAAGTTGGTTAAACAAAGAATTCCATGCCTTACAACCGCAGGACCTCGTCCTGATTACGGAGACCTGGTTAATCTATGAGATATCCGATTCTGAGATCACTTTGTCACTATGTCGTTGCGTCAAAACGATAGAACTGGAAGGGGTGGTGGTGTGATTTGTTATCATAATACAAACCTCCGATGTGAAGTTATCGATCACCCTGAAATCCGCCCTCCTGATTCTCTTTGATGACGCCCATTGGTTGCGAAACAAGAATGCATGTCTACTAGCCGGAAATTAGCGCTCACCAAACTTTACGTTGAAAATTGACTCGAAACTGAACCACGTATTTCCGTTTGCTTTGAACAAGTCCTACACCCACATTCTTATCTCTGGTGACTTGAACGTGCACGACATGGAAACGCCAGCAATCGATGTAACGTAGTTTAAAGTCCCCATCGCAATGAGGCTGGACCTTACCGTGGTGCGATGTTTGTGTGCCTCAGTGATCCATTGAGCTATACTGGGTGGTGCTTTTGCACCTTCAGAGCCCTTCATACCAGATTGGTCAATGGTTAGAGGCCAGTCAAACTCAGCCTCCTGGTCCTCCAGGTTGGGGGTTGGAATGAGGGTGGCTCCTTATTCCTTAAAACGGACTCCTTGTAGTGCAGTGCCAAACCCGCTGCCTTGCGGCCAGGTTTTTGAACCAAAGGCTTTGGTTGAGAACCCTAATCGTTCTCCTGTCTAGGCCTGGGCAAAATGACAGTATCCTGCCCACGCAATACAATGAATCTTTTCCCAAACAAATTGCTGATGCTCTGGCCACCGCAGAGGATAATCAACGGTGCCCTATCTGCTGCATCGAGCGGGGTGGACAGGGGTTTGGATGTTACTTCTCAAGCCTTCCCATCTTTTTATTCCCCTTCTTGCGCTTTTTCACCCTTTTCGTCCCGTTCCAGCTTCACTTTTATCCCCCCTATTTTCAACCCCCCAATTCTCGGCCCTCCCCCACCTTGCTTCAATAGTCGCTTGTCTTTTAGTTTCAACTCATATATGAACGCGAAGGGTCATTCCTGCACTGTCAACAGGCCCATGTCCAAGCAAGCGCCCCATTCCAGTTCATCGGCTTCCATTTGGAGCCCTCGATCCTCCTTCAGAATGGCATGCCTCAATGTTCGCACATTGCTTCAGATCGGTCAACAGGCAGCACTTGCCCGAACATTAGAGACCCTCTCGATCGATACCTGCTGCTTATCGGATACCCGCCTGCGAGACTCGAGCTCTGTACTCACTCTGCGATCCCCTTCAGGTGACACCAGCAACACTTTCTCATTGCACCTATCCGGTGATGATGCAGCCTAGAGCACCGGCCAAGCCGGTGTTGGTATTGCCCTGAGTCCCCGGGCTGAAGCTGCTCTGGTTGATTGGATTCCAATCAATAGCCGGTGGTGTGCGGTCCGATTGGCTGGCTCGTTCAAAGCTTCGAAGTCACGTGGGACTAACAGGTGTCTGTTCGTTATCGCTGCCTATGCACCAATCAACTGTAGCGATGACTCGGTAAAAGATGACTTCTATCGCCAACTGAACGAACTCCTTCGCCACAGAAGAAGGTCGGACACTGTAGTGCTGACTGGGGATCGGAACGCTCAAGTTGGAAAATTATCCACAGATGAGCTGCATCTGGGCGGCCAACATGGTATAGGCTCCCGTAATGATAACGGTGAGCGGTTACTTCATTTGTGTGAGGATGCTCGCTTATTTCTTGCGAGCACTAATTTCCGACACCGCACCCGCCGGAGGGTGACTTGGCGCCCACCAGCCTCAAACCAGCCTTGGACGCAAATCGATCACATTGCTATCAGTTACCGATGGAGAGGCTGCGTCCAGAACTGTCGCTCGATTTGGAGCACAGGTGTTGACACCGGTCATGCACTTGTATGTGCTGACCTGCGGATGCGCTTTGGCGGACGCCCGCGACGATGTTGTGAGCGCATTGACACCGGCAGACTGGTGAAGCCAGCTGTTCTGAACGCCTATCAAATTACGCTGTCATCCGAGTTGGATAAACGCTCACTGGTCTCATATGAAACAGGCCTTACTAGCAGCAGGCAAATCCTCATGTGGTATGTCTAATCGCCAACATGAACATTGGGTCTCTTCACAGTCTCTGGAACTTATAGATGCTCGCCGGCATATTCCGGCTGGAAGCGAACACAATGAAACTCGCAAAGAGCTCCGGGCAAAACTCCGTGCTAGCTTGAAAAGAGACCGCGAATACTGGTGGTCTCGTCGTGCAACAGAGATGGAAATGGCCGCTGCGCTTGGTAACCATCGTAAGTTATTCCGTCTGATACGGGAAACGGGCAGCAGACCTGGTGTTAGTGAAACTATACGTGACGAGAGTGGACAGCCTATACACAATTTGTCAAAACGCCTTGAACGTTGGGCTGAGCACTTTGAAAGGCAATTTAATCGGTCGGAATTGTTAGATTTCTCGCCGACCAGTGATCGCCCTGCTCCGTGGGCTGTTCCTTTGGATCCACCCTCTCGCTCAGAAGTCGAACATGAGATCAAACTGTTGAAGTTAAATAAAGCCGCGGGACCTGATGACCTTCCTCCAGCCCTTTTCAACTTCGGGGGACCTGCTCTTGTGGATGATTTACACGAGTTAGTAGTGAGACTGTGGGAGCAGGAAACTGTCCCAACCGATTGGAGCCGCTCCATCATAGTCTCAATTTTCAAAGGAGGCTCACGATCGGAATGCGGCAGCCATAGAGGAATCAGTCTGATCTCCATCGCCTTCAAATTGCTTGCCTCTGTCATCCTTCACAGACTGACTGGCACTCGTGAAAGCCTGATTCGTGAAGAGCAAGCTGGATTTCGTCGAGGTCGTAGCTGCATTGACCACATCTTCACCTTGCGTCAGTTGTTGTAGCACCGTCACATATATTGGCGGCCCACCGTTGTCGTGTTCCTCGATATCAAAGGTGCATTCGATTCGGTGGATAGACATGCACATTGGGACTGTCTACTCAGGAAAGGTGTACCTGAGAAATATGTGAATATTATCCGAGCATTATATGCGCGTAGCTCAGGCAGAGTGAGGGCTTACGGCAAGTTGTCGTCGCCCTTTAATATCTCCAGCGGCGTGAGACAAGGATGCCCGCTGTCACCTTTCCTCTTCAACTTCGCTGTTGACGAAGTCATGGAAATTGCGTTTACAGGACACGACTTAGAAGGTGTGGATCTGCTCCCAGGAGAACGACTTCTTGATTTAGAGTATGCTGATGATATTGCCCTCATCTGTGACAGCTCACAAACGTGTCAAGCGGCATTGGACAGATTAGCACTAGCTGTCCGTCACTTCGGGCTTTGCTTCGCACCCTCGAAATGCAAAGCGTTTCTCCAAGATTGGTCTGGACCGCCTCCTACGCTGACCCTTGGTGGGGATCAGTTAGAAGTCGTTCAAAAATTCAACTACCTGGGAAGTTGTATCAGCGCCCGTGGGATTGAGGATGAGATCACGAACCGTATAGCAAAAGCTTGGGGCGCTTTTGCTAACCTTCGCCACTTATGGCGCCGGCGCGACATCACTCTTACCCTGAAGGGTAGAGTATACAATGCAGCAGTACGTTCGACCCTACTGTACGGTTGTGAAACCTGGCCGCTTAAAGCAGCGGACCTGAAGAGGCTAGTTACGTTCGACCACCGGTGACTTCGTAATTTAGCTCACATTTGGTGGGAACACCGCGTGAGCAACGAGCGTGTTCGACGCCTTGTTTACGGCACAGGAAAAGGAAATGAACCGCTCAGCACCGTTATTTCACGCATCAGCCTCCGATGGCTCGGCCACGTGTTACGCATGCCAGCCCACCGATGCCCGCGACGTGTGTTGTTTGCAAGCCGGGGGTGTGGATGGAAGAAGAGGAGGGGTGGCCAAGCGATGACTTGGTCGAGAGGAATGAAGACCCTCACTTCTGAGCTGGCCTCGGTTGGAGCGTCTCGGCTCCCTGGTTGGGGTCCGAAAGACGATGAACACGTTTGGTTGGACACACTTGCTGATATGGCAAGGAGCCGACCTCAGTGGCGTTCGTGCTGTGAGTTTCTTTGTCCCACCCCATCCCTCTTAGCCTCCCCCTCCAACCACGATCTCAATATTTAGTCTTATATAATCTTGCATAATATTTTTTTTCCTTTTTGGGTGCACAGCAGCCGGCTGGTAGCTTACCGGAACGATGCCCATCCGTTACCGGTCGCTCAGCCAGCTTTCACCAGTTGTTTTTTTCTCTCCTTTTTTTCTTTGTATTGCGGCACAGTAGCTGAGGTGTTCCCCACCTCTAGCTAACGTGTATGATGATGATGGTGAGTTTAAGCCTGCTTGTAATAGCTAACTGGTCGCCACCCTCTGTACAACCACGTAACCTCTCCCACGAGATTTCGAACTGCTAACAAGCCGTGGATACTGCATTTTGTGCTCACTAACAAAGAACTCATGGTAGACGAAACAGTGCCAAGCACACCACTGGGTCACAGTGACCGTGTTACTCTTCTATTTGACAAAATATGCTATGCGGAATATCCTGTAAAGGTGGATGCTAAAGTGCATGCTGTCACGAACTTTTACCTGTAATCTACGCTAATTAAGGACTTTCTTAACCGAATGCACCCCGGACGTTGCCTGGGAACGTCCACAAGGACGTTTGGCGCACTAACAGCGCACGCATCGGAACAAATATCCTTCCAATGTAGAAGCAACTATAATTCATTTCTGAGGCGTGGAACACGTATATATAAGCGCGTGAAGGATTTGGCATGGCGAGCTCACAAGAACTGCTCGAATGCCGGAACCTGGACTGCATACATGACACATCGTAAATTCTGTGTGGAACTGATACGCGAGGATAAGCTCACGCATCGTCAGAATCTAATGAAGCGACTCCGTATTAACCGCCAACTTATGGAAGCGCACGTTCACGTCCTCCGAAAGTTGAAGCAGGGGATTCCAGCACTACTCACGACTAATGAATTCACGTGGTCAGCAATGGAAGCAGCTGATCTCCTATGGCTTAATTACTCCAAAAGTTTCCAGCAGGTAACGCGCCCAAATATTCTCCTCATTTCGAGAGCTCCACCGTCACGTTTAGATTACATCGCTAACACTGCGGAAGCAGCGTTGAAGAAGTTGTTATCCTTGCGCATCTACAGTTCTGCTGGTGTCGACAACATTGGACCGAAGGCTCTGCAGGCAGTAGGTAGTGATCTAGCAGAACCACTGACTGTTTTCTATCAGCGATATCTAGAGGATAACCATATTTCACCAGTATGGAAGCGGGGCGTCTTTACTCCTCTACATAAAGGAGGTAGCTGCACTGACACTACCAGCTACCTTCCAAAAACGCTACTTCCTGTACTATCCACAGTTATGGAATCAATCATCGCAGATGCGCTAATGCAGTATATAGAAAGCCGCAACGTACTGGCCCCAGACCAACATGGCTTTCGTCGAAAGGGTTCGTGTACTACTAACCTGTTAACTGTACGTAATAGCTGGACTGAAGCCGTTGATGATGGAGCAGGAGTCCATGTCATATTCTTGGACGTCTTAAATACTTTTGCTCGCTTGATCCATCGAATTCACCTTCACAAGGTTCCAAACTACGGCACTGGCGACCTAATCTTGAGTTGGATTAGCAATTTGCTACGCGATCGACCGTTGGAGGTGAGAGTCCGGGAAACTGTCCGACGCAATCGATGTGGTGTGGGATGTACCGTAAGCCTCGGTGCTTGGACCTCGAATATTCTATTTGTTTAGTAACGATTTGGCGAAATCAATTGCTTCGGATTTCTGATAATTTGTGAATGATATCAAGATATGGTGAAGTATCAGAGGACCGGACGACCAGTGTGAGCTTAATTCGGTGTCGAACTGGTCAGTTCAAAACGCCCTACCATTCAACGTCGACAAATTTCGCGTTGTGATATTACGCCATAGGTATGGCTACACATACTTGCAAGGACATACGTATAGCAGACCAACTCCCAGGAACTTGACTTTGATACGCTCATACAGAGCGAACTCAGATGTTCAAAACAGTCTAAGGTAGCTGCAAAAGAGGTAACCATCACGTCAGTGTGCTGCGAAGGGCATTCGGGAGATTTGACCCACCATTCTTCCCAATGATGCAATGATCCTACATGCGCCCGCATGTTGAATACGCTACCCAAGATTGGCAATCTTGGTTGATATTAGGAGAACAGCTATTAGACATTCATTTATTGTGACCGAGCTTGATAGCTATTCTTTACTCTTCCTATTTTCTATTCTCGACAGTTGTTTACACGCTCTACTGGGTTCGCCAGATTGGTACATCCGCGTCATTGTTAATGGACGCTCATCGTCATGCACTTCTCAGCAACGCTGTTTGCAAGAGCATATACTATTGGTTTTCTCTTCTCACCACTGTTCTACTTAGTTATGTTAAAGGAATATTTAGTGTCACACAAGTATGGTACTAGTTTTCAACTTATGGGTCTGCATTCCTTATTCGCGTTTGTTTCGTGACTTTTGTTCAAACGTTTCATTTCGTCATTCTGATTGGCCAGTGCCCGTCACTGTAAATGGTCGTTCGCTTTACGCTTGAAGTCCAATGATGCTATTTTTAGGGACCTACGCGATTCGCCCTTACATACACGGTTGCCTATTCGCCGTTGCATTTTACGTTTTTCCTTCAGTTGGTTGGCTCAAGTGTACTTTCGTAGCTTCGCTTCATTTTGCCTTCAAACTATATAAGCAACTATGATTTCATGTATACAAGTCTCCTTCTGGCTTGTCTTTGCACTTCTTCTTGCGGTCGTGGGGTGAAGGCATCAGCGGCGACACAACAGATTTTCTGGCGACGGAGTTTCCGGTAATCATGTCGATTTTGTTCAAACAAATGCAGACACTTCTTCACTAGTGACAACTCCAGTTTGAAAAATCCCAACGACAGTTAATCGAGTTGCCATCTCAGAAGCTGAACATCCAAAGCGAATCCCCGACGACAGCCGCATGGCCATCTGTGGACGCCCTTGCCGCTTCAATCACAGAATTTGTTTTCGATGGATTGAACGGATTGACATTTGAATCCTGGTTCTTAAAGTATGAAGATATTTTTCGAGTGGAACTTGCAGACCAAGACGATGCCTGGAAAGTTCGTTTGTTGTTGAGTAAACTTAGCGCAGTCGAACATGAAAGTTACACAAATTTCGTGTTGCCGAGGAATGAAAGAGACTTCAGCCTCGATGAGACGGTGAAAACGCTGACGCAGATATTCGGTGAGCAGGCCTCTCTGTTCAGTGTTCGCTACAATTGTTTGAAGTTAGTCAAATGCGATGCCGTGGATTTTGTCACACATGCCGGGATCGTAAATCGGGAATGTGAACGATTCAAACTGGGTCTGATGACACCTGATCAATTCAAGAGTCTTGTTTCGTGTGCAGTCTCCAGTCCCACGCAGATGCCGATATTCGAACACGTATTCTCCACAAGCTGGAACAAGAACCACAGTTGACGCTGCAAGAGATTACAGCCGAATGCCAGCGACTGATTAACTTGAAGCACGACACAAAAATGATTGAAACTGCTGACCACAGGACAGAACCCCAGATTTGTCGCACAGTTATCCGTGGTAAAGTGATGAACCAGAATCGGTCAACTCAGAAGCCGCCGACCGCATGTTGGAATTGTGGCGCTTGGCATTTTGTGAGAGACTGTATCTACAAAGAGCATCAATGTCACAAGTGCAAGCGGTTTGGTCATAAGGAAACCCACTGTCAAGTTGCGCACAACTTCAGACGTTCATTTCCCTCGAGGTTGCGCACAAACATCAACTTCAGAAGGGCGAAATTTCATGGACTGGCTACAAAGGTGGTTTTCGCTGCATTTCGCACGAAATTCGCAGACAAGAGAAAGTATTTAACAGTAAAAGTCAACGGTATTCCAGTCACCTTGCAACTAGATACGGCGTCCTACGTCACTATCATTTCTCGATCCACTTGGAGGAAGCTTGGAAGACCCGCATTCAAGCGCACAACTCTGACGGCTCAGAATGCATCCGGGGAACCGCTGAGATTGGATGAAGAGATTGAATATGAGGTCAACTTCAAGGAACTACAACTCCGCGGCACAATCTACCTAGTCTCATGCACCGATGTCAATCTTCTCGGAATCGACTGGATTGAAAAGCTGAACTTGTTTAATGAACCACTGAATCGTGTCTGTGCCTAAAGGAACGCCACGGTACACCATACAGCCATACCGACTCCTCCGGGTCAAAGCATCTCTGAACAGCTTCAAACGAAGTATGCTTGTGTATTTCAGTCGGAACTTGGACACTAAGAAAATGCCGACAAAATTTACTCTGCTTCCGGATGCCAGACAAGTGTTTCGACCCAGACTTCCTGTCAATTTGCTGCATTCTGTGCACAGAATGGGATCGAGCATGTGAGGACGGCCCCGTATCATCCGCAGTCTAATGGCCAAGCGGAAAGATTTGTGGGTACCCTGAAACGAGCATTGTGGAAGTCAAAAGAGGAGGGATCGTTGAACGAAAGATTGGAACGTTTCCTGTTGAACTATAGAGTTACCCCGAATCCTAATGCACCAGATGGCAAATCACCAGCTGAAGTACTTATGGGTCGAAGGTTGAGAACCACACTAGATTTGCTGACCCCCAAGCGCCCGTCTCTACAACTACGGAATTCAGTGATGGAGCGTCAGTACAACAGGCGGTATGGTGCAAGAAGAAGGAGTTTCAAAGTGGGCGATCTTGTGTTTGCAGCTGCGAATCAAGGACGGCGTATCGCATGGATACCAGGACGAGTACTGCGGCGCCGAGGCAACGTGATGTATGATGCTCAATGGGTACACAGGTGTGAAGACGCCAGGTAAATCAGTTGAGGTCACGTTATACACATGGTGCCGCCGTTCCGAAAGCCAACGCACTTGACGTCAATGAATTTGCTGGACACCGGCAAGCCTAGTACTCCTGCAGGTGGTGACGTTAGTCCAGTGGAATACATGGAAAATGGCGCTCTCCACAAGCCAAAGAGAACAAGAAGATTCGTGCAGCCTCTCCAAGTGGATCCGCGTCGAAAGACCTATGTGAACCCCAGGTAACCCGTTTTTTTAAAGAGGGAGGTATTAGGAGAACAGCTATTAGACATTCATTTATTGTGACCGAGCTTGATAGCTATTCTTTACTCTTCCTATTTTCTATTCTCGACAGTTGTTTACACGCTCTACTGGGTTCGCCAGATTGGTACATCCGCGTCATTGTTAATGGACGCTCATCGTCATGCACTTCTCAGCAACGCTGTTTGCAAGAGCATATACTATTGGTTTTCTCTTCTCACCACTGTTCTACTTAGTTATGTTAAAGGAATATTTAGTGTCACACAAGTATGGTACTAGTTTTCAACTTATGGGTCTGCATTCCTTATTCGCGTTTGTTTCGTGACTTTTGTTCAAACGTTTCATTTCGTCATTCTGATTGGCCAGTGCCCGTCACTGTAAATGATCGTTCGCTTTACGCTTGGAGTCCAATGATGCTATTTTTAGGGACCTACGCGATTCGCCCTTACATACACGGTTGCCTATTCGCCGTTGCATTTTACGTTTTTCCTTCAGTTGGTTGGCTCAAGTGTACGTTCGTAGCTTCGCTTCATTTTGCCTTCAAACTATATAAGCAACTGTGATTTCATGTATACAAGTCTCCTTCTGGCTTGTCTTTGCACTTCTTCTTGCGGTCGTGGGGTGAAGGCATCAGCGGCGACACAACAGTTGAAGCGCGACCTAGATGCGTTAGAAGCCCCACAACGAGGATTACCAAAGTATATAAGGGCCGGCGTTACGCTGACCGCCGAAGGTTGAATTTGGAGGGAGTTTTCAGCGGACGCTGCCAAAAGCTGCGCGGCAATCTCATAATGGTGTAACAAGTATTGAGTGGCTCTTAACCACGTATGCCGCCATTAGTTGAAGCTTATTCACAATACGCATTGGACTCCAAGCGTAAAGCGAACGACCATTTACAGTGACGGGCACTGGCCAATCAGAATGACGAAATGAAACGTTTGAACAAAAGTCACGAAACAAACGCGAATAAGGAATGCAGACCCATAAGTTGAAAACTAGTACCATACTTGTGTGACACTAAATATTCCTTTAACATAACTAAGTAGAACAGTGGTGAGAAGAGAAAACCAATAGTATATGCTCTTGCAAACAGCGTTGCTGAGAAGTGCATGACGATGAGCGTCCATTAACAATGACGCGGATGTACCAATCTGGCGAACCCAGTAGAGCGTGTAAACAACTGTCGAGAATAGAAAATAGGAAGAGTAAAGAATAGCTATCAAGCCCGGTCACAATAAATGAATGTCTAATAGCTGTTCTCCTAATACCTCCCTCTTTAAAAAAACGGGTTACCTGGGGTTCACATAGGTCTTTCGACGCGGATCCACTTGGAGAGGCTGCACGAATCTTCTTGTTCTCTTTGGCCTGTGGAGAGCTCCATTTTCCATGCATTCCACTGGACTAACGTCACCACCTGCAGGAGTACTAGGCTTGCCGGATGAAAGCTGAAAGTGCGAATTTTTTCAGAATGCTGTGAGTTAGATTCGAAAACATGCCAACTTTAAAGTCACTGGCTTCTGACAGGGCAAAAAATGGTGAATGGACTTACGGCTTCTTATAAAATCAACAAGTCGCATGACAAAAATTGCAGTCCGTATAATGTTAGAATATTATTTTGCGTTCATTATCGATAATACTATCTGACTTGATGAATATGAATTCACAACAAGGATTTTAAGCGATTACGCACGGTAATTCAATTGTATCCGGGCGAATAGATGACATGGTTCAGGAAATTTAAAGTACAGTAATTATTTTACTACAATCCAGAAAGGGTACATTGCATTTAGATGAATCTACTTTACCTGACAACGACGATCTTCTCCTGGCAAATGTCCTATTCTTCAATGATAATGAATTAGTGGAAGATATGCTGTTTGCCAGGAGAATTGAAACTCATACAAAGAGCCAGTCTATATTTGTGATAGTCAATAGCTATCTCACTGAAAACTCCATTCCAATGCAGAACACATTTGCATGTGCAACAGTGGGTGTTGGCACAATAGTCGGAAGATATAAAGGACGTATTGCCCATCTCCCTTCTCTCCATACAGCTCACTTTGTGATTCATCGAGAGCACTTAAAGAATTCCCTGTCCACTGTTATACTAGAAGTCAGCAATATTAAATCGCACCCGCTTCAAGATCGTCTTTTACAGCAATTGTGTGAGGAGAAATATGAAGATTTCCAAATTTTACTGTTGCATACAAAAGTTAGATGGCTCTCCAAGGAGAAATGTCCTCGCCGTTTTTGTGCACTCTGAGACACTATCATCACATCCCTTTCTGGAACTGATTACGAAAGAAACTAGTAACAGCTAATCCATGCGTGTTTTATCGAACTGATGATTTGAAGAACTCAACTTATTAACTAAAGCTCTCTAACGCAAGTTGATTACTCTCATCTGAAGCAAAGAAGCCATTTTCGGTTTTCTTAAAAAGCTGGAAGTGTGTGCTCAAAATATCGGACGTAGAAAATTTTCACAACTCCCTTTTCTCGCTACAGTCACAGAGGAGCCGAAGGTTGAAGACTTGTTTGTTCATGCTAGTCATGTGGAACAAGTCTGAAAAGAAAATGAAAAGTTGTATATGATCTGATTGACGTGGAACTCCCAATCTGGATTTTAGATCCAGTTGCTGTACAGTGTTGCGATGTTGGAGTTAAAATCCAGGAAAGTCTCACAAAGCTTCGATGTGACACACGGGTAAGGTCCGAATTCACGCAATATAAAAGGGATTTTTGGATCAAGACCGATGCCCCTAACAGATATCCCAGACTGTGAGAAATAGCTGAACTATATTTCCTTGCTTTCCCATTCACATACTTGGTTGAATGTGGATTCAACGGAGTCGTTTATCTAACAAAACGTGGAAACAGATTGGACGTCACAGCAACAGGAGTCCTTCGACTCTTGCTGTCAGGTCTGGTACCGGACATAAGCAACCTTGCTAAGGGACATCAGCGTCAAGGCTTGCATTATTATCTCGACAAATATATTGTTGCGAAGTTACTACACCTCCTAATTCATGCTATGCCTTACAGATAAAAGTCAACAATAAGTAAATGCAAATTAAAGTAATAACGAGAAACTGTGTATAAATACAGACAAGTGGCTTGATAGCGTTGCAAAATGAATGTTGGGAAAGTTGACGTATGAGATTCATAGGAGAGCAGCAGTGATGTCAATAGTAAAAATTTAGCCAACATAACTAAAGACATCAATATAAGCGCTGGAAATAACAGGTCTACGTGTGTTACGTATTGCGGATTGCTAAAATTGGGGTGATTAAGGGTGGGGGGGCATGTGAAATGGAAAGGTTCAAAAGGGGTAACAGCTGAATAAAGATTGAGAATGTCTGCGGTAGGCAATGCACCACTCCACTAGACTTGATGAGGCATTCTGTGATAATCGGCATTCTACTCAGCTAAAATATCTACACGCTACAAAATACCCTTATGCTGTGAATCCTCGATCGGTTTCAAGTAAATTGCGAAACTTCAAGTAGGTTGGAGAAAACATCCTTTGTCAGCATAAAATTCAGTGCACGAATGATTAATGACTATGCTCTTTAATCGCATTTGCTTCATCCGGCCGAAGCACGTGTGCACTTTTCGTTTCCAGTTCACATGCGTTCGGAAGCACCAGATCCCGTGATGTTCGTGTCAGGTAAACATGCACTTAATTACTTTTCATAAGTGTACTTAGCTACGTGAATGAACAAAAGTATGCCGCTAACGAAAGCACAAGGTGCTGCAACAATTACTCAC
>OX104069.1:75692151-75722179 GCA_944474145.2 Dicrocoelium dendriticum | reverse complement strand
TCTACCGAAACGCACCACCCTGCACTACTGTGGACAGGCGGCAGCCGAACTTTGACCTCCGCAGTGTGCAAAACGGTGAATAAAAACGTGCGGGCCAGAGCATGGCAAATAACAACCTGCAATAACTAAGAACGAAACAACGCATTCATACAGTTGCGAATAAAAACGGGTACGGATGAAACCGCGAATCCAGCGGAGCCATCGTTCACCATGGGTGATGTTGGACTTATGCTAAATGCAACACCGTTGAAACTATGGCATCGGTAATGCTGCCCCATGCGCACAAACGGGCGTCAAGAGCACAATACCGTGCATGCTTTTGCATGTGAGTTTTCACACTTTTTCTAATCTAACCCTCTAAACCCAATTCCCCTTCATGCATGCCACTGAGAAGAAACGACAAATTGGCCCTTTTTGGGGTAGCCCCTGGCGCTGCAAAACGGTCATGACTTCTCCCCCGGCTGGTAAACCCGCGCTGCTTTGAAAGCCTGCTGGTAATTGCTTTGGAGCAAACCGCATGGCAGCCTTGTGGGGTGGACTCTACGAACGACCATTAAAACCTTTATTGGTTATTTGGCTGACACGGAGCCCCATTCTAGTGGCATATTAATGGTATTGACATACGCCAGGCTACACCATAGAGTGAAAAAGGCGTAGGGTAAGTCATTTTCCATCCCTGTGGTATGTATGACACATAAACACCTTTCTGCACTGCCTGTTATCCACATGTCTTTTCCATGGCCCCTTGTCAGGTGTCCGCTGGAAACCGCAATAATAATTACCTTACACCAGGGTACGTTCAGTATTCTATTTCCCCATCTTTCTATTGACTATTGCACGGATATAGCCTGACAACTACAATCAATCCACTCGTTGGCATTTGACTCGACGACAACCCAAAGTCTATACAATCATCGTCCTCAACAACCAAAGCGTGAGCACTTTGCATGGGCCTAGAGCAGCACTTTAAAAGAGGCCTACCACCCTCCTTCGCGTGTAACATTGCACACCTCAACATAGTATTATATGGACCACTGTATTAGCTGTGGCAAATGCGGTGGAGCGGCGGAAGGCTTTTCTTTGCTAGTAGGCGTCCGCATAGTGAGAAGTTAGTTACTCCTCCACTAGTGCAAGCGCTTGCAACTGTCTGTGAGCACAAACAACTACTAAGGGTTGTCTGATCGAACATGTAATCTACTTACACCCTGTGTGTTCAGGTTTATATGTGTGAGCCCCGATAGCCTCCATTGCTTATGGTTTAGACATGCCATGAATTCTACGTCGTCATCGAGCAGTCGAAAGACCTAATAGGTACGGGGCCAGCAGCTTTTTTAGAGTAGACAGTTCATACTGGATTGCATATGTCTGAAAAGCATTGCGGTGACGCTCCTTTTTTTTTTGAGTGCACAATGGAACCTCTCAAATTTAAGAGAGGTCCACTCGTGTGAGTAGTCCAGTGACCTCATTGCACATGTCAGCATCGCTGTGGATCTTAAGTGCAGTCGGCGACATCTGATTAATTTACTGGCGACCACGTTATATGAGTAGCCCGTTTGCTCTTAAATAGCATATGTAGCTATTCTTGTGACGTCATAAAGCGCAGCTCCCGCATCGTGTAAATAACAACCCGGCGCGGCCGCAAGCTTATTATAGTATTTAGAGACTTAGCTCTATCGCACATGGAGGAGCATTGCTGAGTTTACATCTTCGGTGGAGCCCGCAGCGTACGATACATAACAGCGGCTAACAAAAGTGAGTAGTCCGTTAGTTTTATATAACATATGGAATTCATCGCTGTGACTTCTTAATCAGGCACCGTGAACATTCCATTGAATAACGGCGGCCTGCTTATGTAAGCAAGTCCATTACTCCATTTGCATACAGTAACATTGTCGATGACACCATTCCACCATCTAGCCCGTCGACCCATCCTCCGTAAATTACATTAAAAAACAGAAAAAATGTTGTACCTTGTACATACTAGGTGATTCTGTATTGTGACAGTATAAGTCACATGTTAAGCCTTATTTGATTGATTGGAACAAATAATAAAACGAGTTATACTATTCGGAGACTCAATATTACTACAATGGATACGGAGTCCTCACGTTGGGAGAGTAGAAAATATTGCGAAAAAGAGATTACTGAGACATACTGTGCATGATAAAGTGCGAGTTAAGAAGTATACCAAAGCGTTTGAATAGACGAAAGTACCTAACTTTTTCATAAAAACATAAACGCAGCAGTATAAACTTCAGTACCATGAGAGATCGGGAGGTGAGAGGCGTATCTACAACATACAAATGCACTGTAATTACGTTTAAGCATTGGGGAAAGAATTATAGGGTTGTCTAAATGGACACAAAAATGCGCTAGACAATAAAATGTGACTGAAAATAGAGACAAGGAGACATACATAACTTGTGACATTTTATATAAATAACTCTCTAGATCAAATAATATCCTAAATAGTCCTGATTCGGATACCGCACAATTAACCCAGCCCATTTCCATGTGTGATGATACGGTGATATTCAGTATTGTCACATTATTATGGCTTCAGCACAAGCTGGCACTTTCTTGCATTAGATGACTCTCATGAAAGCTCGCACAACATCTGATGACGGAGTGTCAAGACATATAATGATGGTGCCCGGCCTATGAAACTCCGAGCTTCACGCTACACTCGTTTTGACCATTGATGGTGTGAAGCTGATCATTTGAATAGGTATTGCCATCGACACTATTTTGTGGAAGTACTCTATCATAACTAGTATGAAGCAGTTCCCGCTCTTTGTTATCGGCAAAGGACCAATGATATCTACACCAATTCGTTGCCCTGGTGCGGAAGTAATTATTGGTTCCAGAGGAGCACGAGGGACAGGCACCATTGGTTTCAAAGTAGCACAGAGCTCACATGACGCACAGAATTGAACGACATCGGCGTGGATGCCCGACCACCAATACCGTTGTCGAACTGCAGCCTCCGTTTTTAACTGACCGGAATGGCCTAATTGTTGATGAACTTTTTGTAGTATTCCAAGAGATCGGGTCATCGGAGTAATCAGTTTCGGACCGGATTTATCAACGCGATACAGAACACCGTCGATGATTCTCAAGTCCTTCCAGTGCCCGAGTAGGGAGCGCTCTTCGGTGGTACGTTCACGAAGTTCAATTCCAGTGGGTTTCGAGGAGCCATTCAGCTGTCGGTTGTAGGTGTTAGCTATGTACGGGTCACATGCTTGCTCTTCGGCCCACGCAATACCGGTCTCTGGGGTTACGAAAGCCGAATTGACCTGTTCGGATCTCACTAGCCTTGACAGCGCGTCTGCATTAGAGTGTCGTGTCCCGGGACGATATTCGCAGGTAAAATCGTATTCTTGAAGCTGTTCCTGCCATCTTGCTATCTGACCCTCTGGTTCACGAAAGCTTTTTAACCACTGAAGTGACTGGTGATCAGTGCGAACCTGAAATGACTTTCCAAGTAGGTACGGCCTAAAATGTCGCAAAAAGCTAACTAGCGCCAGTAGTTCCCGTCGAGTGGTGCTGTACTTTCTCTCGCGTTTATCTAAGCAGCGACTAGCGTAGGAGATCACAACTTCGCCCGCCGGAGTTCTCTGAGATAAAACTGCGCCGATCGCTTCATCGCTCGCATCTGTATCCAACACAAAAGCTCCCGACTCTGGTGAGGTGTCAGGGAGAGCCAAGATTGGGGGTGTCGTAAGATGAACTTTCAACTCTGCAAAAGCACTCTGACATTCGTTAGTCCAGCAGAATTTTCGTCCCTTCTCAGTTAAACGATGTAAGGGGGCTGAGATGGCCGCAAAATTAAAAATAAATCGTCGATAGTACGAAGCCAATCCCAAGAAACTTCGGAGTTCTGCTGTCGTTTTAGGTTGTGGCCAGGAAGTAATTTTTTCACATTTGGCGGGGTCGGTCCTCACACCTTCATGGGAGATAATGTGCCCCAAGTACTTAACTTCACGCAGGAGAAAATGACATTTTGGACCCCGTAGTTTCAAGCCCGCCACGCCAAGCCGATACAGTTACGAGGCGCAGCCGCCGGTTATGCTCCTCAATCGATCGCCCATAAACGATTATGTGGTCCAAATAAATTAAACAGCTACCGGGTGTCAGACCACCCATGGCTTTCTGCATTAATCTCTGAAACGTAGCCGGAGCATTAACGAGACCAAAAGGCATCGTTTCAAATTCATATAGACCTTTAGGAACGGTGAACGCCGTTTTCTCACGATCGTTGGGTCTTACTTCTACTTGCCAGTAACCACATGCAAGATCCAACGTAGAGAACAAGCATGAACCATGGAGTGCATCGAATGTGGCATCAATACGGGACAATGGAAATGAGTCTTTACGTGTTACCTCGCTAAGCTTGCGATAATCAACACAGCCGCAAGGTCCTATCTTGCTTCCTCACTAAAACGATTGGCGACGCCTACGGTGAGGATGAAGTTTTAATGATACCTTTGTCCAGCATCTCTTTGATCATTGACTCTAACTGCGGTTCATAATGAACTGGTAACCTGCGCGCATGTTGACGAATAGGTCGGTGGGACATGGTGTCAATCTCATGTTCAACTAGGCTCGCATGGCCAGGAGAATCAGCTGTCGAAAACACTTCTCCAAACTCTCGTAGTACTGAGATTAACTGGTCAGTGTTGTCTGTGGTAACATTAGTGCGTCCAATAATTGGCTCAATGACCTCCTTTTGGAAATGCGTTGCTAGTGAAGACGTGACTGCGATAGTGAACGTTCCTCGAGCGTTCTGTTGATGATCAACGACGGTTTGCGCAGGGCTCATCAATACGGTCCCGCATCAAAGTGACATTGTACAACCATGTCGGGTGAGGAAATCCATTCCCAAAATAGCGTCCCAGGTCAAATTTCGACAAGCTATAAAGTTCTGAGTGGCTACTAACCCATCAAGTTTTACGCGCGCAGGCTGTGTAAACTCTGTTCGCAACTCCACCCCATTGGCGGTGATAACACGAGGCTGCTGGCTGGTAACGGTGCACACGTTTCTAAGGCTGTGGACTATATCAAGGCGAAGTAGAGAACAAGATGCACCAATATCAATCAAAAAATGCACGCTAATATCACCTAAACGCCAAGGTATCGTCAATGGTTTAGAGTGTAGATTGCTAGTGAAAGTTGATGCCAAAAACTGACAATTGTGCAAAGCTGACCTACCTCGGGGTTTTCGAAAAACGATAGGTGGGTTGTGTCCAAAGCGCTGGGCCCGTCTGCCGAACCGCTGACAGTAAACGCAGTTTTCCACGGGGGATTTTTGTACTGGGGAATGGTGCCTGTGATCAGTTGCGAAAACGTCGGTAGTTGGGCCTAAAGTTGAACAACTATTATGATTAAGATGGGTTCGGTCGGTTTTGACTTGCTCCAGAAATTTCCGCTTTCTGGCCTTCGCCAGAACATCCTCCAAAGAACGAGGAAGTTTCAATGTGTATTTTCACGGAAGTATTGGTCGCGTAGGCCCATCGCGAACCTCTCACATATCCACTTCTCCAGCTCTGCGAATTGAAGATCTGGAAACCCTTTGTGAGCCAAAATCCGGAGGGCTGCGAGGAAGGTATCTGCGTTCCCTGAGGGTAGCTGACGCCGAGCGAAGAATTTGTCACGGTAGAACGCAACAGGGTAGCATTTGGAAAACAAGTTCCGGAGAGTGGCCCAGATCTTTTCCACTGGTGAATTAGCAGGTACGCTCATTGTTAAGAATATCTGCAACACTTCTTCGCTTAAGAAACTGAGGATAATCGAGTCCAGTGACCTATCTGGCGCTGTAGCGATGTACGCGTTGACTTGAAAGTACCAGCTTGCAAAGTCATCACCCGGGCTGAAAACACGCGGTTGACGACTGAGAGATTGGATGTGCAAATTTGTGTCCCGGACGCAACACTCAATCTTCGGTGGGCTGAAATCAGTTTTGCTCATATTTGTAGAACTGCCCGCGACGCCAAGTTGTAATATATTCCGAATGGCAGGTTCGAGACACGTACGAAAAGTCCCGGCTACAAACGAACGGCACGTGAGAATCAGCGACCGAGTAACTAACACAGTAGCACGTACGAAACGGCAATCATGCAAGACGACGAGGCTTGAATGAGTCGACCACAAGAACGAGCAAGCTGGACCGAGACAGATGTATTCAACCGCGCGGCATGCGGATAACGTGGTACCCGGCAAGCAAGTACATAAACAACGAGTTTACAAGGAACAGGTAATGGGGCTTGGCTTTCGATTCCCTTCATTTCTTGTGCATTCGGTCCGCCAAGCCCTGTAAAATAAGCAAAGGTGGCATAAGTCATGGCGGTCAATTTAAACAATACATTGCGGTTTCAGCTGTATTACATCATACCGAATCAACCTTCCCGCGAACAAGGTGCTAGTGCTTTAATGAAGGCGCCATAGTTTAAACATACGTGCGATCATCATTTAAGCAAAAAACATGTGCGCCTGCGCAATACTGCAGTTACATTCGCTCATTGTTTAATGTATTTATATGTGATGTCTTCACACACTTCATGCAACCAATCCATTTACCAGTGGCGAGGTGTATGCCGTTTCCAATAATCCACTTTTGGCCATGATTTTTCAACGTTTCGCATCGGCTATTAGTAGGTGTGTGTTAGCAGGGTTGCTTACAGATCAAGTGGTTAGGGCACATACGGTTAAGGGTTTTGAGCGCCAGCTTGATGCTCTTGGGCGTCAACACCAACCCTTTCCTTATACCTTACTGCCTCACCTTCCGTTTTTCGTTCATGTTTTAATGACTAAAGGATCTTGGTATTCCACTTGCTTGGTTCTTTATTCTTTCTCTTCTTGCCTACTGAGGTTACTTTTCTCTCTTTTTTGCTTCACGTAAGTGGTCCCACATGGGCTGCTAGAGCAGGATACGTGTGCATTAATTGGTTGGACAGGGTATGGTTCTCTCTTTGGTTTAGGTCTATTTGAATTTCAAGCTGCCAACTCCTTGTTCAACGACACACTGAATTAGGAACGCGCACTGGATAATCCCATCATTCCACTCCCACTTGAACTTGGACTTGACCGAATTTTGTCCATCAGTATCCTACTGGGTAGGCCGAGGGCACTAACAGCGGTCGCTTAACCGAAACATCCAGGCCACTCGCGCGGACTGCGTGTATGATTTCGTTAACAGCAGTTGCAACAATTGCCGTGTATAAAAGTTGAGCAATTTACTTGCCTTCCTTTTCCTCTGGGAGTGACCTGCGGTCATGCTCCAATGGGACGTGAAGCCGTCCATCTGTTAGTTATGCGGTTTTTCATTCGCGTAGTCTTTATTCATAATTCGCCGCACGGAACTATTAGCACAGGTCACATGGACTTTGACTAATTGACTCTGATGTAAATCCAGCTTAAATTGATCCCAAAAGCTTTGTCCTGAGCGCACAATGCACACACGAATGCTCTTCTTACTGTTCCCGTCCCAGTTGCATTTGACTAGCTTAACGTGCATTTCCTGCATTGCGGTCCAAATCACTGCTGGATGTGGGAAGCTGTAGCTGTCCCGGATGTAACGGCCAGCCCTGCTTTACCACCTAACTAACCTTTTCACTGCTTTTCGACAGGTCTATCATTTTGAGGCGCTACGTTGCGTATGGGGAAAAATGTTAACCTTGAAACACCTTTGTGTTATGGAACGTTACAAACCTCCAAAAGGCGCAAATCAACACTTCCGCGTAGCGTTCGACTTGTGCCTGGAATTATTTAGAAATGCGCCCACTTCACTGTACACTTCATAGTGGCGGCCAAAGGTAATCAGCAAAGCTGCTCTTTTGTGTTTTCAACGGACTGGGAAGTTGATGGCGCTTCATTGCAATGAGGGTGAGAAACCTATTTCGTGTGAAAAATGGCAGCACATCATTTGTTGTAATGCATATATTAGTCGCGGTAATTGCTCCAGTTTGCGATTAGAATATTACCCACTGTGTCTTCAACATCACGTGATGACCTCCCTCGCTAACATCCTTGTTGTTAAATTGATTTACCTGCCCGTTATTCCCTTTATCGCGCGGTTGTCAGTAAGCTGTTTGCATATGTAATACTTCCACTCATAAGTGCCATTTCGCGTTATACCTATGCTGGATGCAATGAGTCCGAGACTGGAGTCGATGAGTGAATGCATCATGGCGGTATGTAGAGGATATAAACGACTGTATTATCCGTTAATATGTAATAGATTAGAAACTTGGATATTCCGAGCAGCTGAGTGCAGTATATAGACAAGTGTGCGAGGATTTAGCAGGGGAGAAGGGGACGGTGGTGCATTAACGCAGTGGGAAGTTCGGGAAACTATATTAGAGCGAGGGGCGTTATGAGGCCAATTATTTTCTTGGTTGGCCAATAGCTTGTCGAAAATTGAGTAAAATACATGGCTTAGCGTGTCGCCATTCAGCAGGGGAAGAGTGGACGGGGTGCGTTAACGTATGGTAAAGTTGGGAAAACGCAGAAGAGCTAGCGAGGTTCAGCTGCCACATTTTTTCTGAGTGCCAGGTTAGTTGTAATAATTGTTCAGCGCGGCGCATTTTTGTTCCCTTATCGGTCACTCCTGCTCACCGGGATAGCAACATTGTCTCAAATACGCCAGAGGATTATCCGATGGTCCGCACTTTAGATGACAAACAGCTTAAGTCTCGTGACGGTTGCCGTAGATACTATGTCCAGCGCATGCTACGCAGAAGTGATAAAGAGCTTTTGAGTATGCCTTCATGCTGACGTGCAGCGCAAGATATACACGATACTCTGTCATAAGCGATATCATGTAGCTTCAGTACCGAGCTTGCGCATGCTGGTTCAATTTCGCGATGAGTAACTTGTTGCTGTTGGCACTTCCTCAGAAGTTGCGCCGGAACTGCCCGTTGCAGCAGTAGCGGCACCTACTTCTGCCGTTTGCAATGAATACCGTATGGAGGTCCGTAAATAAGGAGGACCCAGCGTATGTGATGTACTAATGTCAGTCAATACTTTTTAGGCATGGTTTACGGCCGGCGAACGAGATAAGTTTCGAGGAACTTCTCCGCGATGACTCTATGGAGGCAAACTTCTCAGTTGCGCAGCTTAATATCTAACTGTGCCAGTTTTGACATTTACATCCCTAGGTGCTAGCATCTTCCAGCGCACTCAAGCGCACACTACGTCAGTGCCACGGATGTTTCATCCGTGGTGGACAGTACGTGCACTTTGAATTGAAAGGAGGATCACGACACATTTTCCTGCGAACTACTGTTCCACCAAAAACAAAAGCTACCGCTGCCATGGCATGTCAATAGAAGGTCCCTTTTCGTAGTTCTGGACAATAGTTATGACCCATACTCGATAGGGTGATGCAAACGCTGTTAGACGTCTTCTCTTTGGTATTTACAGTAGCTGCAGCAAGCCAACAGACATTCATGATTTCCTGCAGCCGAGAGCACAGGATTTAAAGAACGGTGAGTTCATGTATGCTGGCGTTCTTCAAGTCCAACTAAACCTTAACTGGGCGTTTTCGCTAATGCGTCAGCGAGAGCTTATCTAAAACAGATTAAACAGCATTCAAAAGCTTTCTCATACGAAAAGTGTACGGCCATCGGTAAGTTGAGATTTTGTCTTAAGTCAACACGTTGTAGGCCTTTATCAAGATCGGCGGATAACTTTCCCTTCGCCTTTGGAGGATATGCTGCGGACAAAGGAAGCTCACCTTTCCAAGCGCCAATATTAAAAGATGGGAGGTTATTGAGTTATGTCAGTTCTTCATATGCGTTAGTCCAGTAGCGCTGCAAGGCATCTTGACGAAACAAAGGTAGTAAAACTTTAGCAAGCTGTTTCTTACAGCTTATGTGCTTAGCAGCAAAAAGTAGTGCTCTCACTACCTGATGCTAGTGGACAAAATACCAGGTAGACTTGCTAGTCTATATGCGGCAATCTAGGGTGAGAAGGAGTTGGTATTTAAGGTACACTGCTTTTAGCACATTTGCAACCACGTGCTCCCATTCGGCCCAGTGGACACAGTCTAGGTTTTCCCCTCCTAGTCCTACTTACAGCGTTTGCAACGCATATTGCGTGGGCCGATTATGCCAATTTCTCAGATTATCCGTCTACCATGAACCTTTCGTTAAACTATTTCCTGATCCTCTGGCCACCACAGAAGATTATCAACGGTGGTCTACCTGATGCATCGAGCGGCGCGAATAGGGGTTCTGATGCTGCTGCCCAATCCTTCCCGTCTTCTTATTCCCCCCGTTGCGCTTTTCATCCCTACTGTCCCGTTCTAACTTTACTTTTAGCTTCCGTTTTCAAACCCCAATTCTTGGCCTAGTATCTGAAAGCTGCATGCTTGCATGTACTTCTTTTCACAGGTGGTCTTCGACAACTTACGCAGTTGTTGTGCAGCGAACGATTCAAAGAAATCAACCGAACCAGTAAGACATTCATGATTGACCGCGGTGGCCGACGCGCAAGTTTTACAATCTATTGCCTTAAACTAATCTTTATGGACAAACAACTCCACCTTCATCAGCTAGCAATGATTCGCAAAATGGTACAAATAACTGCACTGGTTTGCAGCAGTCCAGCTTCATGGAAGCGGACCGCGATCTCGGTTTACAGGTCTCAGCCACCCGAACAGCATCTACAGAACCTAAACTGTTGATTCCCCTGACCAACAGCTGTTGTATGAAGCTAAGAAGACCTGACCACGTTATTGATTATGTACAGGGTAACTAAGTTGAAGTCTGTGAATATTGTATACTTATATTCTGTTTTTGGCCGATAGACTTTTGAAAACAAAATGTCAGTAACCCGAGCGACTTTAGAAAAGTCCAAGTACCAAACCATTACATTTATCTACAAGCAAATCATTCGTCCGTTCTTCTTGACGTTTTCTGAGTGCGCTGTTTTTCGTCCGTTAATTCCCCATACCTCACCTTCATTTCGAGGACCGTCGCCTTCAGCGACGATTCCAATGCAAAATTTGGACGCTTTTCGCGTAATAGGGGTCATTTTGACCCGAGGTGAGGTGCGGCATGGGAAAAACCGATCCCAAGCATACCTTTTGGCAGCAGCGGAAGTTGAGGTCCTTTATCCTGGACGAGCGAATTTTTGAATTCTGACAAGCCCCCTACAGCCGGTTGATCTGGATCACCACATTCGGCAGTTAATTAAATAATAAAACACAAACAGTACATTGGACCCGGTATTCTGACGAACCCTCCTTTAACACCAACAATTGCGATCGTTTTCACTTGACACGGTTTTTCTTATAATGATCTATGCACCCACTACTTTGCTCACCGATGTATTCTTTTCTTCTGACTTCTAGGGGAGCTTTGTATCTCCTCTAAAGACACCTTACCTTTTCTGTGCAATTTTATTGCTGATCAATTGAAAGTTACTATTTCTTGTTTCAATCCCATCACGCTGCGGTCATTTTAGCCCACCTGCCGTTCATCACTTGTAGGCTCGGTGATTCGCGGTGTTGATGCTCGCTCCTGCCTTACTTTATGCTTCCACGACGTTTTGTAGCTTATCGAATATAATGCGCTGTGGCCGACTTTTCTTACTTTCCGATATTCACACTCGATTACGCGCATCGCCACCGACTAATATTTATTAGTCCTATAAAACCTTTAGGTTGCAATCGCATGGCTTAGTTGTGTGCGAGCAGAATCAACGCTTACTCCTTCAGCGGTTAGCTCACACAAAGATTCGAGGCAGCCGCTTCATACAGCACTGCCGCTTAACTATCAGAATGGTGGATAAGCAAAATTAGGCAGTCTATTCTCTCGTTTTGGTTTTGCAATCACAGTAAACTAGGTATAACAGCCCGGAGATGCTCCCTGCTTGCATGAGTATTAATAACACTTGACTAACTATTAAGTAAAATTATTACTAATGTACGCTAACTTACTCAATGAAGAAGTTGGGGGTGTACGTTGAAGTTGTTTGTCGGCTGCGTGGACACCATACGCGTAGCAGCACGATTTGATCCATCATGTCGCTCCTAAGCTAGGCACACAGCATTTTTTCATGCCAGCATGCCTGGTGTTGATGCCGCAATTGTCATTCCAAGGGACCAATTTACACCGATAATTAAACAAACATCCAGTTGTAACTGTTCCTTATCTTCAACAACCAGTTATCCGTAATTGTTGGTAACCAGACGAGTACAGTGACTCTATTTACTATGAACCAACCGCTACAGCTAAAATTGTTACCACCGTCTAGTATATTTACTAATGTATTGTGATGGGCAGATCATGTCGGATTGAACGGATGGACCAACCAAGCGAGCCCCACAGCCAACAGGAGATGTGCGTAACGGATTCGATTACTGAACACGGATTGGCCGATGTTCGTGTGAGTTATTCACCGTTAATTTAACTGAGGCAATGGAGAAACCACAGCGACTGAGAAAAGGCTCTAGTTATAGACGTAAACCCGCCACTTGTATCGAGTAGCCTGACTTGCCAAATCTGGTATACTTTTCACCAGGTTCATTTCGCCGATCAAAATCTTGTCCCTGTAGAACTGAGATCTGCAACATGTATGCTGACGGAATTTCTACACAATTGGCTTCCCCTTTCACTGGGCCTGAACTTGATCCCACCCAGCACAACCTTAGAGTTTAAAATGATTAACGTCAATTTCTTGTCCATAGGACACTTTTAAAAGGTCGTTCTACAATCATGCGTTTGTCCTCAAGTGCCATGCGATAACCTTAGGGTTTTCCGGACCAGATTCACTCTGGAAGCGTGCAGAAATCCTCCACTAATTGCTACAAATCCTCCGGAACTTGTTCGGAGATGCTTTGGAAATCTTTCGGTACTCCTCAAGAAACCGTAGGGAAAATTTCATTAAATCGTTAGGAAATCCTACGCACCGCGTGCGAAACCCATGGGTTGGGAGTGAACGCGCAGTCGGTTGACGTTATGAAGCCATCGGATCCCGCTGGCAGGCATTTACAATCACCTGTTCGCACAATCCATATTCAGCACAAACAGTACTCTAAAATACATGCTTGTCCTATACCTTTTGTTTCTACCAAAGTTGCTGATCTGGGCCCCATCTATCGCCAGGATGTTTCCAGCACGCCTGTTATAAGCACACCTGCGTGGTCCTAACCATATATATGCTACGTCAGCGGAAGCGAGACAGTCATGCAGTGGCGCACGATGTGGAGACAACATTCAACCTGCAATGCATATACTCTTGAATCTAGGTAACAAAATGCGCGCAGAAAAATGCAAACGCTTACCAAATCCAGCAAAAGTTTTAACAATGCTGAAAAGAAGCAAATTGGTGTAGAAAAATGAGTACAATCATAAGTGGTGCTACAACGCCAGTCTTCCATGCTTCTGTATAAGTTCACAGTTTCTGCTGCTTTAACTGGAAGTAGGAGTACACAGTGTACGTCACTGCTTGCATCACCAGGACTACTGCGACGTTGGTCCGATGTTCATTTTAGAACGTTGTGCCGTACGCCGTGCAGCTAGTTTTTGATAGCTGTCGTGACATCCGAGGCGGTCACCCAGACAGACCCAAACTGTCCAAGCAGCACCTCCGTACTAGACCTATACAGATAACATGTGCAGATTACAGTGAATCACAGTATTAATAGTAGTCTTCCGGAAAGCAAAGACACTGCGCGCTCCGGAATAATTGAAGCATGATGCGATACTGCCGGTCATCATCGCGGACATAATGTTCCTGGTGGCCTCGTTTACATTGTCCCCGTGCATGGTTTTCAGGTACTGCACCTAATCGAAAGTTATATATATTGTTGTAATGCCACCAATTTATCTGCGTTACTTTTCTCCCAGTGTACTAACAAACACCTGTAGCGCAGGAAGAAATTGGCACGGGAATACCTGATGTGAAGTTAGCACATAACTGCTGTAATGATTCCGTCAAGCACTTCATCCTTTCTGACATCCATTTGAATAGGCTGCCGCAGCGTCGGTTCATTTCTACACGAAATGTTCCATGCGTTTATGCGTTATGATTACATTACCTATGACGCACATCAGACGCTTTTTAATCTCTGCTATCTTAGCATTCTTATATCGTTGAATGCGCGCAATTGTAGCTTTGAGAGCGCATAAATTGTGATATGTACTTACCAAAAATGGGCTCCTGCATGGATCGCGAGGTGGGTGCAGAAAGTCTAACAGTTCCTGGAAATGACGGCGGTGATTAATATTTTTAAGAAATAACATACCTGCATGCCGAAGATTACCCATAGCTTGAAATAGATAAATAACCGAATAATTATTCTCGACTATGCAAAGCAAGTCCACGGAGGCATGATCAAATAAGTGCAATTGTACAGGCGTTTCAGGACAATCGGAACAGGGATAATCGGAGATTGTTCAGACGTTTATGGTTGAAGCTGTACAAACAGGACAGAAGTAAAAGTGAAGAAATCTCATGGTCGTGAGTTCAGGAAGTTCGTATGGGCATAATCAGTTTACCATCAATTGCAGTAACAGTTCAGCTACGAATAGATCAAGCACTATAGCTGACCAATTAAAAAAGAATTGGTGAAGTACAAAATCCACAGTGATAACACTATACGTTTGGTTCATGAGTATAGCGTAGAGATCAACGGTAATTGTGCAGCAAAAGACGAGTCAACGAAAAAGGCAGACAGGAAAGAGTCGACACGTATAAAGAATGGTGATATGTGGTCCTAGTCCGCTTCCCAGCGGGAAGTAATCGGCCGTGACTTTATTCGGTGGCGAATCACATCCGTCAGGTCGCAGTGGTGTTAAACGGACATTTGTGACTTTTATATGAAGAACGCTTGCCAAACAAAAACCCACCACGTCCTGGAACACTGCCATTGATCCATTTGAATGACAAACGTTAATTAGCAATACTTATTTTTGACCGATTATTGGTTGCGTTGGTAGCGATCAGTATCCATCCATAATTTCTGCTGCCTGAGGCATGATGGGCGAGGGACTGTTTCTTTCCTGGGTCCTGTCACGTCCTGACGGAACGACACGGCCCGTTCGGTGGCTTAACCATGCACTGAACATTGCTAGAGTGTTATGTATTTGTCGTCTGTAGAACAGCTTAATGTCACCGGGGATTATCCAAACTAATATGATGTTGAAATAATTTTGGAGCACGGAGAATGGCCGAACTCAATTGTTCATGCCCAAAAGTGTAACAAGTTGTCCGGAATAACGAACCGGGTTTCCTCCTGGGGTAAGTTGTACTGATTGGGTACACTGGCATCCACGACCAAGTAGACGGTAAGAGTAGTGAACTACTCTTAATGTGTGCTAAGTAATAAAGTGTTTGCCCAGTAATGAAAATGACCGAACCCAGTTGTTGTGGCCATAGTGAAAGGTAGCATTGCGTTGGGTCTTTTCCAAATTAAGGAGATAACATTGGATGGAAAATCGGCCTTTCGAAGTCAATCGGAAGGTCTGAGTTGACTTTAAACGTCAGCGAAAGAGCTCCGGGTAAGAAGTAGGCGAAGAGGCGGCGAGCTGAACCCAATTGTGCAGGCCTCAGTATGATGGCATCCATCCACGAAAACGAACAAGTAGTTTGTCCATCCCATAAGTAATAAATCTCGGAATACTTATCTGTCAATGTCCAGCTAATGGAATATTGTGATTCGTTGAAGTGTTGAAATCAAAGCAATAGATGTTTCCTCAGTTGCTAATTCACTGATTCTGTGGAAATCTCGGAGAAAAAAGGCAATGAACAACGCCAGGTGCACAACTAAACGACAATGATGCATCCGGAACACAGTGAAAAATGAGATCAATTGCAAGGGTGCTCGAACTGACAAACCTCGCGTAACATATATCAGTAAAAGTTAAATATCTTAACTACATGTTTTCTATAAAAAGGCTTTAGGTCAGCCGAACCGTGATCAGTGACCTCTCAGTGGGCTGAGCGCAGTCGAAGGGCAAGCGGCCGATCCCACGAGACTGGATCAGCCGGTGGATTGAGACTAACTCGTTCACTTAAGTCAGGAAGACGAATGTTGTGGGTCAGCAATGATGGACAGGTTAGCGATGAAAACGTTTTGCTAATAAAGCGTGAGCAGGTCTTGCATAGCACTGGGGAGGAGAGAAACTGCGTTGGGTAGGCCACAATTTGATCATATACATTTTGGCAGTGTGGCTGTAGTCAGAAAGCACAAAAACAGACAGAGGAGACTAGATCAATGCAAGGCACAAGGTTGGCTGTCTAGCTAGAAATGTGCAATTAGAGACCGCGAAAAGGATAGGACACAGTAATGATGAGAACCGTTTTATTGCTAAAAAGTAAAAAAGGCAACGAAGAATTCGTGGTGATGTGAACAGTCCATTAGGTCAGCAGAACCAGGAGAATTAATGTCTCAGAACTAAACGTGAATTCGGAGAGCAGGACGCCGAACAGGCGAGACTGGATTAGTCGGCGCGTTGGTATTAAGACGTACAATAAAGGCAGGAAAAAAGCTATAACAGTAAAGTGTGAACAAGTCTATCTGGCTCCCGAGGTAAAGGCAACATGGCGTTGAGTCTGCATAGCCTTTGCAGCTTAAGCCTCAGTAGCATAGGAGCAGTCAGAGGGAAACAGAGTGGTCAGATACGATTAGATCACGGCAGTGCAGTGAGAATTGGCCGTCCGATTGAAAAATGAATAAAAACTGAGAGCGAGTTAAGGAAAGGTTAGGGTTTAGAGGAGACTGGTTTATGGATAAAGTGTGGAAAAGCCGACGAGACTCTCCAGGTAATATTAACAGGACGATGGGTCGGCCGAAGCAAAAGAGTTAACGCCTCAAAAGTCATAGTGAATTCGGATGACAAGAAGCCGATCAGTCGAGACTAGATTAAGCGCCGCATTAGCGTTGAGTTGTAATATTAAAGTGGGAAGAGGCTATAACAATAAAGAGTGAACAATCTTAGCGGACTCTCGTGGGGAGCGAACCATAGCATCGAGTCCGTAGAACATGGACCGTTTGCGTCTCTATAGCATAGAAGGAACCAGAAAGGGAGATTGATCCTTGACAGGACATTGAGAGCTGGCCAGCTGATTAAGGAAGGAATGAGTACAGAGAGCGCGATAAGGAGAGGACTGGGCCAAGATGAATGTTGAAGTAGCCAACGAGACTCTCGAAGTAATGAAGACAAAGCGATCTGTCATCCAACCATTAAGCTATGACGTAGCTGTGATCTGAGAGAGGTCGGAGTGCAAGAGGTCTTTCAGACGAGACTGGATTAATCGGTACGTTGCGTTTGCGTGGGGATTGGCTTAGTGCTAAACTCCAGTGCCTCGGCTGCATAGCTTCAAGACGCCACGGGGGTTTGCAAAATGGACGCAAATTCTGACGCCAGCTCAAATACTGATAGAGGAGGTGACGCGCGGTAGGTGACATCGGCCAGCATCTTATTTTACCTTGGTCCGTCTGCCTCCGTCTCGCACTCATAAATCAGCCTGGCATGTTTCTTACGTTACTGTTTTGTAGTACATCAAATCACAGGCTACTTACGACGCTTCGGGGCGTTCCCATAGTGACGAAATCATCGGTATCCACTGAACATCTCGTGTCTGCATACGCTTGTACCATTAATAGAGCATTATCCAACTCAGCTTCTAAATGGAGTGTTAGAAAAGAACTAACCGGCAGGCATGATAACAACCGCAGAGTGCGTGCGGTTCTTGGGCCAGGTGACCGATGGGTTTCCACCGCCACGTCGTACAAAAATGTAGGATTTCTGGAACCAAGCCATTACAAGCATCCTGTCGCAGTCACAATCTACGGAGCAATGACCAAGGGTACATTGTGGGGGAAAAAACCAACGCTTGACATGTCCCGCCGGATGGTCATTTAGGGGTATGCAAAATGAAGCAAAATGTAGCAATAGGAAGTAGTACACAACTGCAAATTGCGAACCCGCCGAGTTACAACCTTCCGGTTCTTTTTATGTATTATCTATGGTTATCGTCTGTGGTTTCCTGGCAAACAGGTAGGTGGGTTGGTTTGTTTGTTTTCATTTTCAGCTGTTTGTATGGGTCGGTTGGATTACGTGATATGGTGTTTTATGGCCAGTGCACTGTCGGCACACACTTTGAACTAGGCAAAAGTGAGAACTGAATAACAGCTACTTAGGGGTAATTCCACGTCTGGCAAACACGCTGCGAGGAGTTTCTTCTGCACTCCAACCGACTGGATTATACTGCCAATTTAAGATGCTAACCACTCAGTTGGCCGTTGTGACTCAGTTTCCATAAGTGATGGCAGGGGTGATTAGTATTGTTTAATATTTGGCAAATCATGATCAGGCCACCACGCAAACGGCGTTAACGTCTACTGAAATGCATAAGCACTCTGAGACGCTGTTTGTAGTACAAGCCTCTTAAATGTTTATTCACTTGCGATTACGGAATCACCAGATTCGTGAGAACTCGCTTTAACCGTGGGTGCCATGCTTCAATTGCACATTCAACATGTGGGCGTATATAAGCGGGAAGTAGTTAGCGGAAAAACAGCGGTGCGAACTGCCCGTAAGCTCTGCGTAAAAGCCCCATGATTTGGTTCCCCTTCTTCGATACCTCGCTGGACTGCTCCGAGCAGCCGAGGTTTTCCTGGACCAACACCTTGAGATCCTTTTGGAGAGAACAGTGTTGCAGAACCTGGTCCCCCAACTTATGTGTGTGAACAATTCGGTGTCTAAATGGAGCACTCAGCATTTTGCCACATTAAAGAAGGCGATTTTGAACCGCCCAACCATAAACCTTGTCAGGTTCGATTTGAAGCTAAATACGATTTGCTGGAGCTCTGATCTTTCGCTGAACTTCAAGCTCGTCGGAGTAAAGTAAACTGCTTGAAGCTATTTGACTCACTAGATCTTTTATGAAGACCAAGAATAGATGGGGCCCCAATACCGAACCCTGTGGCACTACGCATTCTACATGAAGTTAGTCTGATAAAGATGCGCGTACTCACACCTCTAGACGCTTGTGCAAGAGAAAATTGCAGATCCACCCGAGGAGAGAGTCTTCCATGCCACATCTTTAAAGTTTGGCGAGAAAGATACCATGGTCCAACCGGTCGAACGCCTTAGAGCAATCAAGGTAAGCGACATCAAATCCTGCACCATCCTCCACGGTTTCAGTGTAGCTGTCTCGTGGTAACAATAGATTGGCTGTGCACGAACGATTCTAGTGGGTCGTATTTTGCTTAGAAATGGAACTAAAACCGTCCAGATAGGACGGGAATGCCTCAGCAACAATAGCCTACATAACTTTCGAAATGGCCGGCAGTAGAATCACTGGTCGATAATGTGCTAGGTCGGAATGACTACCTCCTTTGTAAATGGGAGTATTATTCCGGGTTTCTACATTGCAGGAATGTGCCGCTTGTCAAGGTAGTGCTAGAATAGCCACGTCAAAGGTTCATCCAAAATAGTAGCCGTCACAGCAAGCGTTTTGGGCGGAGGTCGTCAATTCCTGGACAGGCTTGCAGGCGCATGGATAGCAGCTTTCACAACACGTTGTCCGCCGTATAATTTGTGTGAGTTAGTCGTGGAGTGAGCACCATTGCTTCCAAAGATCCAAGTGACCAATTAGTTTAGTACCTGTTTTGGATCCATCGTAAAAAGCGTGAACAAATTGATTATTTTTGCGATCATGTTGTACACATTGATCAGACCACATAATTGGACTGCACCTCGAATCACCGAGGAATATGGCATTTATTTATTTATACAATGAAACTTTGGGGTATATTTTGGCTGCAAAACATTAGACACTTACTAGAGAGCAAGAACGAACAGCATTTGTGCGGGATAACCTGAATTCAGATTATTTTGTGTCTTCTCATTCAGCCGCTTACAAATCCGAGGAATGAAATCAAACCTTAGCAAACAGGTAGACTTTGTGGCTAGTCTTGCCTTGCCTTGGTAAGACGCAGGCAATGATCTTGGTTTGCTCAGTGTTTTATTGATTTTCCTATTGACCCCCTTTTTAATTACATTCCTTTACTCTTTCCACGATTTGTCTGTAAGCGGCTGAATGAGAAGACACGAAATAATCGGAATTCAGGTTATCCCGCATAAATGCTGTTCGTTCTTGCTCTCTTGAAATTTCTGAAGGGAAATGGCTGCATGAAATTCGACGCTTAGGTAGCAGTCGAGTTAGTCCATCCGCTGTCTGAAGTGGGGAAAATACACATTTCGTCTTGCAGAGGCGGTTGGCGTGCCTGTACAGAAACTTAAGATTTGAAGTAAATCGCACGTCTAAAGCATCTTGATAAGCTACTTTGTCCTCGCGCACTAATTGGGTACAGGGTTTACGTGAATAACATATGCCTTCCAGGTACTCGGGCTCGGATCGGGTTTGTGGGTATACCACGCTGCGTAACGCATCACCAAGCGTTTGCATGTCCTACTCCGTATAGACGACGTCATGTTTCTAGAACTGCTAGTGGATAGCGGCCTCCAGTCGGTTATTTTTGGCTGCGTTGACAAGATTACTTTGTGTTGGCTTTCTGCGTTCATTGGAAGTTTTTCGTGGAAATTTAGACACAATTTAGTTTCATTTCCGATTCTGAAATTTCCGACCAGAAATACGTGATTTTTCATCGCTTGGTTTCGGCGACCTAGCTATCGCCATTTTCTCCGTCAATTGGCCGCCATCTTGTTTTCGGATTATTCACAATGCCGAAGCAGACATCCTGTGGTACTTGCTCCAAGGTAGTCTGATACCATGCAAATGCCGTCAGGTGTGCTTTGTGCCAAGTTAACTACCACATTTCATGTGTTGGATTATCAGTTGAGCGTTTTCATCGTCTTCGCGAGATCCAACACGATTTCGTCCAAACTATATGTGAAAATTGCCGAAATAAGATACAGCCAGGAAGAGTAAAGCCGACGTGTAGGCCTCAGGGTTTCGTTGCGAACAACTCCGTGGGTTGGGCCCAACAACCTGGCCCGAAGAACCTTCAGGTTTAAGATCAGTCTTCCTGCTCTACCCGTGCAAACTCACCGGAATGAAGTTCAACCGTTGTGAGAAGCCCAGTTTCACCTTGCATAAATTGTTTTCCTTTGTTGTGTCCAACGGACACTGGTGTCTCAGCAGGTGAAAGTCTGAGTACTGAAGACCAGTGGAAAGAACATAAAACAAAATTACGAAGGGATGTTAGGCGTTTAACTACTGTAAGTCAACAGTTAGCCAAACCACGTGAGGCTGGTAGTATACTTCGGCCTGCAAAGTCAATCTCGTCCGACCAGAGGCGTTATAATCTCGTGATATTTCACGCGCCGGAGTCCAGTGATTCATCACCTCAAGTGCCTTACGATCACGATGTCACGTTTTTACAGCGTCTAATTGACATACTCCTCTACGCTGGTGAGGACTCGGTAAAAGTGAGGCAGATTACCCGTCTTGGAAAGCATGGTGATCAACGAAATCGGCCTATGAGAAGCACTTTTGTGGAGGAAGCCTGTCCAAGACTGATCATGTCCCGCCTAAGTAGGCTGAAAGGTTTGAAGATCCATGTTCGTCCAGACCTAGACGCAGTAGACAGGGAGCGGCTCAAGTCTGCCATCATTGAGCTGAAAAGACGCGCTGGTGAGGGGGAAACAAATCTTCGTATCGTAAATTTTCGGGTGGTTTCCAACAATCTGCGAATCAGGATAAACATGCTGCTCACACTTTAAGCACGCCCGGCGGCTCCTGCTGCGGCCTGCGAGTAGCCTTCACAAACGTTTGCAGTGTTATGAATAAGCGCGATGAGCTTTGTTGTTTCGTTGCGTCTGAGCGGCCAGACGTAGTGGGACTCGCAGAGACATGGCTGCATGCAGATTTATACACCCAAGAACTTGAACTCAACAGTTACTCGTGCTTCCGATGCGATAGATTAAAGAATGCCCACGGTGGTGTCTTACTTTACATCCGGTCTTCCCTGCGTGGGACAGTTGTGAGCACCTACCGAAGTGCCGATGGTTTGTGTGAGATACTGTGGTGCTCCATCCGCCTCAGGCACGGTGAAGTGCTTGTGGGCGCGGTTTATCGCAGTCCCCTGAATCGTTGTTTGGATTGGCTGCCCATTCTACGAAGCCACATGAGTCGTCCACACTTTCTATTTATGGACTATTTTAACTGTCCTCGACTACGATGGCCTGATGTGAATTTGATGCCTGGACATAGTGAGGTTGAAGCGAAGTTCGTGGACTTGGTACTTGAAACTGGTGCATCGCAACACATATGCCAGCCAACGCGCATAACGACACGTTCAACCGTCCTGTCTCGACCTGATGTTAACGAGCTACGAACAACTAGTGCGTGACGTTAGGATCCTGGAGCCCCTGGCTACAAGCGACTATTCAGTGCTCATAGCTGATATGGAATTATCTTTGCCGTATTCACATCCGCTGGAACCAGCTCACAACTACTGGAAAACGGACTTCGATAGTCTAGCTCGAACCGCGAGCCAACTGGATTGATCTCTGCCACAAGCTGCATCTGTGGAAGATTGTTGGATATTAATAAAAGATAGATTGACATCATTGTGTTCCCAATCTGTGCCATTGAAATGTCGGAAGGTTGGACCGATTAAGCCTCATCGGTTCGACAAGGAGTATGGAAACCTGGCTCGGAGGCGGCGCAGACTGTGGGACAAATTCCTCCTCTCTGGCTCTGCCAATGATTACGAGGGGGATAAATGTCATCGGAACCTCTGCAACAGTGCAAAAAAGAATAAACGCCGACCTTTCGAAGCGAAGCTCGCAGTAGCCGCGAAGACCGCACCCAAGAGAATCTTTGCATACGTGAAGCGACGCCTGAAGCCGGCAGGTGATGTCCCAGTGCTGGATGGCCCCGATGGACAGCCCACAACCTCCAGCACTGAGGATGCGTCCGCATTGGCGGCGCACTTCGGTTCTGTATTTGCGAATAACCAGGTGTCTGTTCCGAGTTCGACGTGTACCGCTTTTACCGAACTCGACAGTCTGGATTGCGGCGTTGAAGAGGTATGTCAACTACTCGGCAACCTTGACGGCACCAAACCTGCCGGACCAGATGGGCTTCACCCACTGGTTCTCAAGTCACTTTTGACCATCCTCTCTCCTATCGTGACTGACCTTTTCAATAGGTCACTGTCCGAAGGTTCGTTGCCGGTTGACTGGAAATGTTCGGTGGTGAAGCCTATTCCGAAAGGCGGCGACCCTAGCAAAGTAGACAACTACAGGCCAATTTGTCTGACACCTATTTTGGCAAAGGTTGCTGAGAAAATCGTGAAGAAGGGATTGCTTCAGTTTCTACAGTCAAACGAGGTTCTGACGCTCGCACAGCACGGTTTTATGCAAGGCCGCTCATGCATTACGAACCTGCTTGGGACGATGCATGAGTGTTTGTGGGCAATAAGCAAGGGGAAGTCGGTCAAAGTGATATTCATCGATTTCAGTAAAGTGTTCGACAAGGTCAGCCATGAGGTTTTCCTTCACAAACTCAGAATGTGTGGTGTCGGTTGCTCACTGCACCGGTGGATCCGCGACTTTCTTGTTGGACGAAAGTGGAGGGCACAGGTGGACGACCATCTAACTGGCTGGTAACCCTCTACAAGTGGCGTGCCTCAAGGCACTGTGCTGGGATCCACTCTGCTCCTGATCCACATCAACGATCTACCTCAGCTTCTCCGGTCGCCGTGTGCCTTGTTTGCGGACGACATGAAGATTTGGAGACAAATTGACGCTGCTGATGACTGCGGTCTACTTCAGAAAGACCTAAACCGCCTATCCACATGGTCTGCAGAAGTTCATCTCCCGATCAACCCAGCCAAGTCTGTATTTATGAGCCTGGGGAAGGGTGCTGACGGCCGAACCTACACCGTTGACGGCCAACCGCTATATCCCATACCCACCTTGAAAGACCTAGGTGTACTGCCACGCTACGATTTGAAGTCCGTGGACAACACAAACAGGCTATATCGTAACGGACTGCGCATGCTTTGGGAGCTCAAACGTAGCTTCGGCACATGGTCTGAAGAGGTTGCCACTCTCCTCTTCTCTTCCATCATTAGACCGCCTACTTTCCGATTATCTAAGGCGAGGCACAAAAGATCGAACGGGTCCAACACGTTGCTACCAGGCTCATCCCGAGTTTACGTGGCTTGGGGTATGAAGACTGGTGCGAGAGACTAGGACTCCACACCTTGTCCTACCGTCGGGTGCGAGTCGACCTCATTATGACCTACCGTATTCTACATCTCCGTGACTTCCCAATGCTAAGGCCCATGCTGCACTTACGTGGGCCATGCAGCACACGCGGACACATATACCAATTTGTCGTGCCGGATGTGAAACGTGTTCCCCACCCACTGTGCTTCGAACGGCGAGTGGTAAACATTTGGAACAATTTACTTGAACATGTGATTGAGGCAACATCTGTGCAGCAGTTCAAAACGTTGTTAGGTTTATATTTTACCACTATTCGATTGCACACTTACGATGACATATCACATTTGTGAGTCCTGCAACACCGCGAGTCAGATAATTTGAATGTTACATGAGAACGACAACGATATTCACGGCTAACAACTTTTATAACGTTTTTCACCATATTTCGAAAGAGTTGTACAGAATTCATTTCTACTTGCTCTATAATATAGTATTCAGTATTCAGTATTTGATAGTCTTGTTTTCCGACGCTTCACTACCCAAAGTGTTAAACTTACTGAGAAAAGGTTCCAAGGCAATATCGGGTACATCCTAGTTTAAGTAACTCCAGTAGGTGGCTTCAACAAGTCGGGTTAATGTGTCGTAATTGGCTAAGCTTCGCGTTGTTTGAGCTCGGTCTTCGGGTTGTTCAGAAGAGCAAGTGTACATGATATGCAAAGTCGCATACGCACTGCGTCCTAGAGGAGTATCGAGTATCACGCTCTTGATCATCAGTTCTTTCTTAGCGAATATCCGATCCGACAGGGATAGTCTGTTTTTCCTCTAAATGTGGGCGAAGTGACGTGACCAGAAAGCGGAAGGTCTGAGACAAGGTTTGCAGGTCTGCTTTGAATTGCTCTCCTGTGACCTTGGATGCTAGAGCATGTAAGCTGAAATTGCCAGGCCCTGGAACGTGACGGTACTTCCTGTTTAGCACCTGCCTCAGTGCAGCCACCAAGTTGCAGTCCACCTCAGGCGTAGACGATGGTGAGTGGTAAACAGCAACCACTACGCCTAGGTCGTTCCCTCGCAGCTGGAAGCCGCACCAAATAGAGTCTGGTACATCAGTTTCAGAAGCGTGTATGGATTTGCACTGAAGGTCGTTACGAAAATAGAGGGATACCCCAACACTGGTGGCTCGAACATGCCGGACAAACGAACTACCTATTAGCGCGATTCCAGCCTTTGTTATCTCACAAGCAACCAGGTTTCCGTGATAGCGATGAGTTCATAAGCTTCTGACGCGCGTCGAAGTCTTAATTCAGCTGATGTGCTGAGTAGACCTTAGACATTTGTTGTACATGCATGGGAGCTTCTGGGAGACCATAAGTAAGTTGGGTGAAATGGATGAAGCAAGCGAGTTTACGCTGACCGACGTAAGTCGGAGGCTACTCATTTTCCGGATGAGTTGTAGACTTTCGGGACGAAGTTAGTACCTATTCGAGTACCAGGAGCCCCAAATGCCGGTGTTCGCTCGTGCTCTGCTGTCTCTCTTCTGACCTTATGGCTGTCGTTGCAACCGTCACCGACTCAGATCTCACAGTTGTGGTTTTCATTGAGTGTTGCGCCTCCACTGACTTATTGTTAGCAGGTCGTGGTAGTCCTGCTGCTTGCAGATGAATTTCTGTTGAAAACCTGCTACGGAATTTAGTCCAGTTCTCCAGAAGCGTTTGTGTCGTTAGTTCTGATTGTAAAACCAGTTTCCACGGCACAGGGCTGCACACCTTATAGTTCGTTAATACGGGGATCCTTGTCAAGAAGGTAGCCACGACCTTTTCGAAAGAAGGAGCCGCACTGCTGTGTTGCCATTGTTTCCGGCCGTATGCATGCCATCGTCGAAAGATGCCTCAGTAAGCTCTGGCAGACCGTAAGCAAGCACAGTTTTCTTATCTTTACCTTTTCTGTTTCTTACTGTTAGTTAGGTTCGCTGAGCTTTCTTTCAACGGGATTTCAGGTAGTGTGCGCACTCCACTTGAGGTGTTGCGGATTCCATTTACAGACAGCAGAATGGCCTCTATCTCATCCACCGATATTAGGATTACCCTAGATAACCGCAGTTCATCATAGTGCAATACGTTAGGGTGACGCGAGATGCTTTTTAATGTCGTGGAGTCAGCATGGACACAAATCGCCCTACGGATGCAACTAGATTGATTTCAATCGTCTTTCAGCCGACCCTTAATTGCATCCGAATTGGATTTGGGGACGTTAGTGCACACAGGGTTTAAAGCACTGTGGCTGCGCCTGTTGGCTACTGGTTTTGGAGCCACAGTTTCCGGTGTTTATAGTAAATTGGTGAACGGCACTGATGGGAGCTATCGGTACTGCGACATTTTATTTTTCTATAGTCTGGCCATTGAGGTTACCGGTAATATTTCCGGTGTTTGCTTGGTGGCAATCAATGCGTATGTTATCTGGTTCCTCACTATGGTTGGTTGCCTGCAGCTTAGTGTCTCCTGTATAGCGAACAAATTACTAGGCGTAACACACTGTACAGAAGTTAAAGCAGACAATCTGAAGGCAATGATTTTACTTATGGGAGAGAATGGAGTTGGTACTGACTGAGATTGAATCCTTGGGTAATGTTAATACGCCTGGCTCTCTTCTTCGGTCAACATGGGAACTTCGGGGGGTTATTTTCACATACAAGTGCAAGTCCGTTACGTCTCATAGGTGTAACCCTGACGCGCACCAGTTGCTCGACGGCTCCTGTTAGTCTCTCACGCTTCTTCAGTAGCACAGGTTGAGTGCTAACAACTGGGATAGCACCACATACTGGGAAGAACCAGGAAGCCGATGTCGTGTAACTGTACCGTCAAGTTTTTATCGGCTCTTTCCCAAGACATTTTGTGTGATTGGTTTTCAAGCAACTGCTGCAAAGTAGCCCACTCTTTACCTATTTATCACACAAGCCGGACTTACTCTTAACGTGAGACATGTTCGCCGAGGGCATGAAGTTTTAAGGCCACACCTTTATTGGATAATTATTACAACTTCCCACGTCAATGCTAAGCGTGATTCAGTGTGGCGCACGCCGTCAGCGGTGATCCCTTGTAAGCACACGTTGCAGCTTTGGTCGGTTGACCGATCGACCTTGGGCCCGGTTTGTATTGGACCTAGTAAATAAAATCTAAAAACAACGCTAAGCACAGATTGAGAGATCACAAATTCCTTCCCAGATGCGTTAAGAAACACCCGATTGGAATAAGCATAGGCTTTTCGGACTGCCCCGAGGATTCCGCCCCGAAATGGCGTTACACAGAAGGTCAATGGGCACAAGGTACATAACTTATTCGCTTTCGTTCTATCACGGATGGCAGTCAAACCCGTTGGCGCTGGTTAGGAATTTAGTGGTAAAAGATGCTTCCGCGTATCACGGATCGCTGTGTAGAATACTGTTAGAATACTGTGCCACCACATTTAGTAGTAATAGAAGAAACGACACGAGTGCAATTGAAGCTACATAAAGGTCGATTACAGAAAGAATCGTGCACCGCACCTCTAAGCTCACTCATAAAGCTAGCTGTCGTTTGTTAACATTCGAACCAAAATGGCTTCGAAGATCAAGGCTGTATTTATGTCTGTTGTTCTAAATTGTCCATAGACTGACATACATCAATTAGTAGCCGGATGTGAGCAGTCAGATAGGCTGGCTCGTTCAAAGCTTCCAAATCGCGTGGGACTAACAGACGTCTATTCGTCATCGCTGCCTACGCACCCACAAACTCTAGCGACGACACGGAAAAACGACTTCTATCGTCAACTGGACGAGCTCCTTCGCCACAGAAGGAGCTCGGACAACGTTGTGCTTGCTGGAGATCTGAAAGCTCTCGTTGGAAAACTATCCACTGATGAACTGCATCTTGGCGGCCAACCTGGTGTAGGCTCACGTAATGATAACGGTGAGCGGTTACTTCATTTGTGTGCAGATGCCCGCTTATTTCTTGCGAGCACTAACTTCCGACACAGCACTCGCGGGAGGGTGACTTGGCGCCCACCAGTCTCGCACCAGGCTGGGACGCAAACCGATCACATTGCAATCAGGTACCGCTGGAGAGGCTGCATCTGGAACTGTCGCTCGATTTCGAGCACAGGTGTGGACACCGACCACGCACTTGTATTTGCTGACATGCGGATGCGTTTTGGCGGAGGCCCACGACGACGCTGTGAGCGCATTGACACCAGCCAATCGACAAAGCCAGCTGTTCTGAATGCCTATCAAAGTACGCTGACATGCGATTTGAATAAGCGCCCACTGGAGACAACTGAAGGTTACTGGTCTTATGTTTAACAGATCTTACTAGCAGTAAGCAAATCCTCATGTGGCAAGTCTAATAGCCAACGTGGATATTGGGTCTCTTCGCGGTCTCTGGAACGGATCAATGCTCGCCGGCATATTCCAACTGGAAGCGAACACAGCGCAATTCGCAAACAGCTCCGGGCAAAACTCCGTGCGAGCCTAAAGAGAGACCGCGAGTCCTAGTGGTCTCTTCGTACGTCAGAGATGGCAGTAGACGCTGCCTTTGGTAACCAACGAAAGGAACTCCGTTTGATAAAAGGAAACGGGCAGCAGAAACATAGTGTTAGTGAAACAATTTGTGACGAGGGTAGACAGCATATTCACAATTTGTTAAAACGTTTAGAGAGTCGGGCTGGGCATTCTGAAAAGCAATTTAATCGGCCGAAATTGTTCGATTTCTCACCGGCCAGTGATCGTCCTGCTCCGTGGGCTGTCCCTTTAGATCCGCCCACTCGCTCAGAAGTCAAACGTTAGACCGGACTGTTAAAGTTAAATAAAGCTGCGGGATCAGCTGATCTCCTTCCAGCCTCACTTCAACCTCGGGGGCCCTGCTCTTGTTGACGCTTTACATGAATTACTAGTGAAACGATGAGAGCAGGAGTCTGTCCCAACCGACTGGAGCCGCTCCGTTATTGATCCCATCTTCAAAGGAGGCTCGCGTTCGGAATGCGGCAACCATAGAGGAATCAGTCTGAACTCCATCGCCTCCAAATTACTCTCCTCTATAATCTTTCACAGACTGACTGGCGCTCGTGAAAGCCAGATTCGTGAGGAGCAAGCTGGGTTTCGTCGGGGTCGTGGCTGCATCGACCACATCTTCACCTTGCGTCAGTTGTTGGAGCACCGTCACATATATTTGCGGCCCACCGTAGTCGTGTTCCTTGACATCAAAAGTGTCTTCGATTCGGTTGACCGATGTCCCCTTTGGAATTGTTTACTCAGGAAAGGTGTGCCCGAGAAATATGTAAATATTATCCGAGCATTATACGCGCGTAGCACGGGCAGAGTGAGGGCATACGGTAAGCTGTCGCCACCCTACAGTATCTCCAACGGTGTGAGACAAGGATGCCTGCTGTCATCTTTCCTTTTCAACTTCGCTATTGATGAAGTCATGGAGATTGCATTTACAGGACATGACTTGGAAGGTGTGGAGCTACTCCCAGGAGAGCGACTTCTCGACTTGGCGTATGCAGACGACATTGCCCTCATCTGTGACAGCTTTCAGACGTGGCAAGCCGCGTTGGACAGATTAGCACTGGCTGTCAGCCGCTTCGGGCTTTGCTTTGCACCATCGAAATGCAAAGCTTTCCTCCAACATTGGCAGGGATCGCCCCATGTGCTGACCCTTGTTGGGAATCAGCTAGAAGTCGTTCAGAAATGCAATTACTTGGGAAATTGTATCAGCGCCCTTAGGATCGAAGATGAGATCACGAACGGTATATCAAAAGCTCGAAGTGCTTTTACTAACCTTTGCCACCTATGGCGCCGGCGCGACGTTACTCTCACCCTGAAGGGTAGAGTGTACAATGCA
>OX104069.1:75650742-75691656 GCA_944474145.2 Dicrocoelium dendriticum | reverse complement strand
CGATTAATCGCTAAAATAGGGAATTTCCAAGGCAATTCTTACTTTCTCCCGGACACAAACCACGCCTTTCCCTAATACACTAGAGTCCTATGAGTTCATAGTATTTAGGATTGATGTACCCATCAATCGGGTGGATCTCCAGGTCACTACACACTTATCTCATCGGTGTGTCTGAGCACGTCTAGGTATTCTACACCGAAAGGGAAGCGAAGCCTGGCGTCCACAACCAATTTGGACTTAAGCCTATTGCTCAGTGAGAACGTGAATGAGCTGATGGATAAGCTTAAGTCCCATGCCGCAGTTGCGAGCGCCAGCACCTCAGAAAAAGCGAGGACAACCATGGCTGAGAACAATCCTCAAAGAAGATCTACTCACGGACCAAGAAAAAATTAAACACCAAGATCACGGAACTAATGCTCGTCCTGAATACATTAGCAACTGGTCAAAAAATACCAACAAAACCAGCAGCACCGGAACGAAGCGAGCCGCCTGCTCGCAACCACTGCCGGGAAATCACAAACGTCCCAGAGTCGAACAAAAGGACACCAGCTGAAAGGATACGTGACGACCAAGCCTATTTTTAAAAGAACTGTCTCCGTGTTGTTTGATGAGAATAAACAAGAAACAAACATAACCACTGCTTTCCGCCTTGGCAGAGAACAAGAGGACTCAGCTAAGCTTCGTCCTCTGAAAATCCTCTGTCAGGATGAAGAAGAATGGCAACGCATCCTGAGACAGACATCAAGCCTCAAAGGAGAAAACGTTTACGTTCTAAAAGACCTTTTTGGAGGGCCGAGTTCGAAGGACGCAAGCTGTCTTCGAGCTGCAAACCCGAAGAGCAAATGGAGAGACAGATCTACACATAGTGGATTTTCGCGTAATCAGAAAAACTCAGAGAGCTCGATGGAGGCTAATCTTCCTTCTTCCAGGATCTCAACCATAAAAATCGGACTACGAGTAATAGCTGCGAACGCGCGTAGTCTCAGAAACAAGCTAGCTAAGATTCCAATCCTTATCTCTGAACAGCAACCGGACCTAATGGCGTTCACCGAAACCTGGCTGTCATCTGATCTACCTGAATCGGAGGTTCAGGTTTCAGTATATCAGCTACTGCGATGCGATCACGTCGGTGGAAGGGATGGAGGCAAAATAATCCTCTACACAAAGAACTGGCTCAAGGCCCACATTGTCGAACACGAGTGTGACAAGGATGATTTGACAGAAATGCGCTGGTGTCGAATTCAGGACGGATACCAATGGCTGGTGGTCGGATTGGTCTACGGAGCCCCTGAAGAACCTGCTTACACCTATTACACTCCGTGCAAAACCACAGCAGAGGAACAAGCCGGCTCCTTATGGGTGACCTCAACGCCCCCGAAGTAATCTGGGAAGTTCTTCACAGTGAGCTCCCACCTGACTCCTTCGATTTTGAGCCCCCTGATACCGTTCACAACTTCAACCTGACCCAACATGTCTTGCCACCAACACGGATGGTCCCTGGTCAGACACACACTATTCTAGACCTGGTTCTCACCTCGGCCCCATCTGATGTCTCAGATCTAACGATCCTCCAACCTCTTGGGAAGAGTGCTCACTGTGGAGTCTCATTTTCGTGGACACGACGCCTCACAATTCACGATCAGGGGACACTGCGTCGAAATTTCTGGCGCACTGACCAGCCCAGATTAAGAACGGCTGCAAGTAACATGGACTGGAGTATTCCGCAATCCTTGGAGCTTGATGACGCATGGGAACGCCTATGATCTATGGTGACGCGGCTCATTGAAGAGTTTGCTCCAAACTGCAGGAGCAGACCACAATCAAAAGGACCCCATGGATTGCTAAAGAAGTAAGATCCTTAATGAAAACTATGAGACCATTTCAAGACCACAGGACTGACATCAAGATAGTTAGAGTGCAAAACTGTCAGCAACCTATGCAACCAGAGAAAAGGAGACAAAAGACTACAATATGTACATGGACTGGCCATGGCATCCAAAAACTGTCCCAGGCAACCTTTTACCTACCTGAAGCGAAGTGTCAAAACAAGTAGTGGAAGCTCCGCTCTATCCTCTTCTAAGGAAGGTACCGTTCTCTACGGCGATGATGAAAAAGCAAACCTACTGGCTGCGCAATATTCCTCGGTCTACTCAGTGGAATCTCCGCTGCTCAACAACTGTTTGCCTGCACACTACTCCTCTATGGACCAAGTCGAAATTAACCCCGAGGTAGTCACTAAGCTACTCCTCGAACTGGACCCGAAATCCACCCCAGGCCCGGACGGCTTGCAGCCCAGCTTCCTCAAAAAGATAGCTGAGTACGTCGCCGCTCTTCTCTGCCAAGAATTTCCGTAAAGCCTCGAAGTCGACTGTCTACCCAAGGGCTGGAAAGCAGGCACCGTTTTACCCAAATACAAGGGTGAAACCAGCAAGACCCAGCGAACTACCGGCCAATATGCCTGACATCAGTCCTATGCAAAATCTTGGGAAGAATAGACAACTGCGCCCCTTGCTAAACTGTGTGAATACAAACCTCAGCTCATCTGCTCAATGTAGCTTCCGGAGAGCACGTTCATGCATCTCTAGCTTACTCATCGCCAGGGAACATTAGGCAGAAGACATAGATAGCCCGAAAATAGGTTGAGGTAGTATTTATTGACTTCAGTAAAGCCTTCGATAAGGTTCCACAAGTAGGAATGCTACAGAAACTCCAGGGAATTGGCATTACAGGAAATCTCTCTCTCCTGGATTGTCGATTTCTTAAGAGGTAGGACAATGTGCGTACAAGTGAATTAAACTCTCTCTGCCCTCCGTGCGTACGACCTGCTAGCATTACCCAAGGATCAGTGTGCTTGAACCAGAGCTCTTCGAACAGTACATGAACGGCTATGGTCAACAGTATCCAGTCCTGAGGATGCGGACAGATAACAAGAGGCTCTGGACCAAATGCACGAATGGTCCATCAAGTGGAAATTGCCGGTAAACCGAGATAAATGCGCTGTTCTTCCAATGGGTTGCACTGAACCCTACGGTGCATACCACATTGGTGGGCTTCGCCTCAGGAATACTACTCACGAGAGAGATCTCGAGGTTATCATGACTTCTGACCTTAGAAGGACACAAAACACTTTGAAGAAAATGGCCACTGGTAGGTGACTGGTGGGTGCCTTCAGAAGAACATTTGCTCAAATCACTCCTGAGATTTCTTGACCACTGTTCACTTCGTACGTCCGTCCAGTCTTAGAATATGGCCTACCAGCTATCCATACGCTTTCAGAGTTTGAATGCGCTCTGCTGGAAAAGGTTCAGAGACGTGCATCGAAAGCTGTTCTGGGGCTTCGTAATCTCCCATACCCTATTCGACTCCAGCAGCTAAATCTGTTCTCTCTCGAGCTTCGCCGTCGCCTGGGTGATTTCACCTACACTGGGCGCATCCTCCGGAGGGAAATTGGGAGTGAGTTACAACAATTCTTCCAGTCCAACACTGACTGCCACACACGAGCTAACACGTGAAACTCTTTAAACAAAGAAGACACAAAATTCGCGTGGAAGTCACCCTGTCCACTGGAGTGGTGAATGATTGGAACAGCCTACCAAAGGAAATTGCAAACGCGCCATCCGAGGAAATTTTCAAGCGCCTGATAGACAAAAATTCGCTGAGAATACTGGAATCTTGCGGCTGTCACTGCAATTGCGAAAAAAATACTCGCGGAAAGTCGTAATGCAACGACACGCAGCAAACCCAGTATGATACGGAATCGATAGAGCTGACAAAAGATATCCCTTTTGCTCTCTAAAACTCAATGAAATCAATATCCTCGCAGGTGTGACAACATACTTTGCCCCCTCTTGTTATGAATCCGAGACTGTTAAACAGGCTATTATTCAGCGAATCACGCCTTCCGACAAGGTCCGACTACAACAACTAGTTAGTAATCTGCAACTAATAGATAGGAGGCCCTCAGCTTTTTGCGCGAAATGCAACAGCTCGTCGGCACTTCCAACATGAACGTAGGGATTCTCCGCGAGCTGTTGATGCAACGCCCAATTGAAAGCACTCAGGCCATCCTTGCAGTAGCAAGTGACCTGCCAATCAAAGCAATTGCAGACCTAGCGGACCGCCCAATCGAAAGGTACCAGCCAGAGACAGAAACCAAAGCACCTTAAGCAGCTTTGTGCTGGCGCAACCACACCAACACCCGCGACTAGCCAGCCGTCAGCACTAAACGCCTTATCATCGTAGATAGCGTCGCAGCAGCGCCAGATCGAGAAGCTCACTTTAAACCGTAAGCATCGCAGCCGCTCTGGATCATCGCCCCGTCTCACAAAACCTGGTGCTCCAGGTTGCTGGTTTTACCACTCGCGTTACGGTACACAAACCCGTAAGTGCGTTCAGGTCTGTAGCTACTTCGCTACAGATGATCCACCACACCGGCTTGTAATGGCCGTGAACGACGGCATAACTCAACGTCGTCCAATCTACCTTAGGGATCATGATGCCGGGACCCAGTTCTTAGTTGCTACCGGGGGCGGACGTCAGCGTCATTCCCCCTATGCTAGGGGAGCCACTCGCTTCTTGCTCGACAAGTCTAACTGTCGCCAATGGCACGCCGATAGCCACCTACGGTCATCCGTCGCTCACTCAGGACCTAGGTCTACGGCGCACGTTCCGCTGGGTCTTCACTGTCGACGCAGTCCCCTTTTGACCTCATCGACATTGACTTTCTCAGTCAGTTCGAACTCTTGATCGATGAGAAACGCTGGATGATAGTCGACACTGCAACGAAACTCAGTGTACGTGGCATCACCTCCGATATCTCATTTATAACGCTGGTCTACGCTTTTCCCCATATCTTACCAAGCTACGCCAACCTCTTTTCTCAGGATTCCAAGCTCGTTCCGCTAAGGAAGACAGCGGTGCCGGTGGCATCCCAAGTCAAGCACCATATACGGAAGAATGACCCATCCGTGTCTTGCCGACTATCGCCCGAGAAACTAAAGGTAGCCAGAGCGGTGTCTGAGCACCTTCTCGAAATTGGAATAACCCGTCATTCCGATATCCGTTGGACCTCCTCCCTGCAGATGGTCCCCAAGAAATCTGGTGACTGGCGCCCTTGTGGTGATTACCGCGCACATACTCGGCTAACCGTCCCAGATATGTATCCCGTCCCACACATGCAAGACCTGATGGCATGTCTCACAGGGAAGACGATTTCTAGCTGGATCGATCTGGTTCGCGCCTATCACCAGATGTCCGTAGAAACAGCCGTTTTCACTCCTCTCGGATTATTTGAATTTTTAAGGGTGCCATTTGGACTGTGCAACACCGCACAAACCTTCCAACGCTTCAGCAAAGATGTCACTCGTGGCCTAGGCTTCGCTTATTCCTACCTCGATGATATATTGGTAGCTAGTTCATCGGAACAAAAGTACTTCGATCACCTTCGAACTCTCTTCCAGTGCTTGACCTAACACGGTGTCCCAGTCAACCCGACTAAGTGCGAATTCGGCAAATCCACGATAGAATTCCTAAGCCACCTCGTTTCATCGTCTGGTATCGAAGTGCTTCCTGCTAAGATCCAGGTATTCAAGGACTGCCCAGCTCCGATTTCTTTCAAGTACCTCCGTCGATTTTGTGATTTGGTCAACTACTATCAACGCTTCATTCAGCTCTGCCCTCAGCTCTTGCAGCCTCTGACTAACCTACTCAGAGGGAATGAGTGTAAGTTCGATTTCCCTGACACAGAACAGACAGCCTCCGCTGAACTCTAGGATGCTATCTTCACCATCGCTCTTCGTGCTCATTCCGAATCGGCTACACTCCTTTCTAATATGACTGTTGTTTCAGACTTTGTACTAGAAGCCGTCCTCCAACTACATGTTGGTGAGCTATGGCAACCCCATTGGTTCTTCTCCAATCGCATGCAGCCAGCAGAATCCCGCTACAGTACGTTTGGCAACATACTGCTCACAACCAACCTAGCCATTCCTCACTTCCGGCCCACACTCGAAGGCCACGCTTTCACGGTCTGCGCTGACCACAAGCCAAACATAGTGAATACAATTCAGACTTTGTCAAACGCTCACCACGGGAAACTAGACACTTAGACTTTGTCACGCAGGTCACTGCTGACATACATTATGTCTCAGATGTCGAGAATCTCGTTGCCTGCGCACTCTCACGCGTCAATCTCACTCTCCAATCTTTACCTACCGTCGACCCTGCCGCTATGGCATCGGCTCAGGCTCAAGGTGAAGGCATAAAACATATTCTGCAGTCCACTTCGCCGCATGTGCAACCTGTTCCTCTCCAAGCCACGGAAATTGCCATTCTGTGTGATACTTCCACAGATTGTCCTAGACCCCTCGTGCCCGTCTTCTTCAGAGGCACAGTGTTTGATACAATTCACTCATTATCACATCCCGGTATCCGTGCGTCTTTGAAACTGGTCACCAAAACTTTCATTTGGCCACGAGTAAACAAAGACGTTCGTACCTGCGCCAGCGCCTGCCTTTAAGGCCAGCGCTCCAAAATACAACCTCACCCCCCGCAGGTCTCTTGGTTCATTTCCCGCCCCGGGCTAGATTCTCTTATGTACACGTAGACTTGATAGGTTCATTGCCTCATTCACTCGGATTTGTATACATTATTATGTCTGTGGACCGGTTCACCAGATGGCCAGATGCCATTCCCGTAACAGACTGCACGACTGAGACTGTTATCCAAGCCTTGTTAGACCGCTGGGTCTCGCACTACCGATGCGCACCCATCATTACAACTGAGCGAGAAACACTTACGAACCTTCATAACTCAATACGTTCTGCAACTTTTTAGGCTGTTGCCGCATTCATACAACAGACTATTACCCAGCAGCCAACGGGTTAGTTGAACGCTTCCATAGACAGCTTAACGCCACGCTTTTCGCCTCTTCCGACCCTAGCTAGAGCGAGAACGTTTCGCTCGTACTCTTAGGCATTCGCAGCAGCATCAAAGCTGACTTTCAATGTGCACCAGCAGCGTGGTTTTACTATACGGCGCTAAAGTTGCCAGAAGAATTCGTTTCATCTCTCGCATCCTCGAGTATGCCTCTGTCTATCCTTGCGTCCTCTCTAGCTCAAGGCATGTCTTCACTACGTCCGACTCCGCCCCGTGAGCAGGCCAGAGAGGTGCAAGTGCACAACGAACTCTCTACCTGCACTCACGTCTTCTTCCGGACGGACTCAGTGCGGCGCCCTCTTCAGCTTCCCAACGCTGGCCCCTTTTAGAGTCTTGTAACGGACTCCGAAACCTTTCAATTTAGACCAGAATGGTCAACGAACAGCGGTGTCCATCGACCGCTTCAAAGTGGCTTTTTTTGACGAACCACTTGCTGCACATCCTGATGCTATCACACCAGCAGCCGCACCTGCGGTGACTTCCAGAGCCCTGGATATCCCGAAACCTTCCGTTCCTCTTGACTCTTAACCTACCCTGTCTCAACCCAAGGCAACCGACCGACACGGTAGACAGGTCAAACATCCGGTCCGTTTTCAGATGTTGCAAACGTTTGCTATTTCCAGTAGCACGCCTTTTTCCTCTTTAGTGGTAATCGTGCGTCGCATCTACAAACCGTTTGCAAAATAGAAAACAAAACCAAAAAATTTGAAAACTTAAAAAGCGGATTTACTATTATCATGCATGCCATGTAGTCTCTCCGGCGTCAAGCCAATTCCCCCGAACCTTGCCCACCCCCTCTGAGTTCTAACTAAGAGAAACTCAACCAGCGGAAATGTCAAGGCAACCCTCAAGTGACTTGCCAGCCGGCTCAAATCCCCTTTCTGACCCAAGGAGCAGTTAGTCGGCCTAGGCCGCGAATGGCCAAGACCGGATGGGTCCCAAAACGACTGGCTAGGCGTTGCCGAGGGGGACGCCGAATTTCTTCATGGGACGAGGACCGTGAACTGCAGTGCGGTGGGGGAGTAACCCCTCCAAAGAGCAGAATCGGGTCTGCAGCGGAGGGAATGTCCTATCAATCTTTTAGCTGGAGTAGCCAGTCTTTTTTGAAGTCTGAGCAGCCCGCCGAAACCTCCCACCGATGATGCACTCTGGTCCATAAGATCATCATAAGATCATCATCAACTAACAAAAGCCTGGACCCGGCAAACTCTGCTACGCACTCATCTTGAAAGCTCTTGCTCAACTTCATGCAAACATTGGCACCCACCCTCACCTCCCGATTTCCCCCACTAACGGCTCCATCGAAGGCTACCATTCTGCCATCCTCTAGAGGGAGGCCCTTGTAGTGTACCGTAAAACAAGCTTTCAGTATTTTGTACCATTGGATTTTACGGTTGTTTTAACCTCCAAAACGTCCACTTGTTTTACTGATGACACATCCGTCGACACAAATTGTTTTGGTGAGTATCTTGCTGTACAGTTTCTCTCTCTAGTTGGTTCCCTCCCTATTTTTGTAGCCTGTATAATATACGTTGGGTTCAGTCGCCTCCAACTTCTATACTGTCCCGATTTTAACATGTCCCTTACGTGTCATCGATTACCGACTAGTATCTCAGGCTCCACCCAACATGTCACGTAAATGATGGGCGGACTCTGTAGACATGGGCATGCTGTGGATGCTGTTTTCATAGACCTTGCTAAAGCATTTCATATCGCCCCGTATTCTAACCATTCATTAAGGTTGAAATATCTGAGCAGATACTTCGATCGGTTAAGTGCCCAGTCGCTAACACAGTTTATCAAATTGCTACGCAATATACGAGATTTGTGTTCACCGGCTTGTTGACTTCATTTCCACCAGTTTCTGAAACCGCCGTCCGTCAAAAAATTGGCTAACCCGTTGAAAACATCCCTCAGCCGAAACAAAAACAGAGCCTGTTTTGAAGGTGAATACACCTTCCGTGTTAACAATCTTTGCTCATCAGTTCGTCATTACCGAAAAAAACCAATTCATTTTTGCTTCCTAGCTCCACTTTTAGTGTTCCTTCCAGGTAGAACCACTTATTGAATTCATGATAAACCTGATGCAAAACACTCTATCCGAGTCGGACAAATGTAGTGAGAATTTCATGGCAACTCTTAACAAGTCACTGACAGACATGCACACAGTCGGTTGATGTGCGTGTTATCTTGCCAAAGTGTGCTTGCACTTTCCATTCTTCAACTTCGTGCATATCTTCAGCATCAGAATTTCAAACAATTCTGGCTGCATTCGTACGGTCAATGTTGCTTTTCGTTGCGTGGATATCAACTTTCGCAGTAGCATGTTCATCTCGGGTCTCAGCGTGACTGTAAACTACATTTTTGTCACTTCAAGCATGGAGGTAATTTTGATGAATTTACGTTTGGAACTGAACAATCATCCGCACTAAAACTGCCGCCCGGGTCGGACCGTCCCACCTATGGTATACCTCTCTGTGGATATATGCATGTTATCACATTGGACATAGATGGCTGTGTCTGCACTGTCGTCTGATAGAAAGTAACTCATCAGCCGGAGTGGTCCACATGACTAAGTGTTACACTGACCCAATACCGTGGAAATGTATCTTGCGAATGCGCGAATTCATCACAACTGCGGTTTTCAAACTGCAGCCGTGCGAACATCGGAACGCTATAAACTACCCACCCTGAAGATATCTTCGACGCACAGGGATATGTAAATAATAATACTGCCGTTAATATTCACTATGGGGTGCATTCCATAGCTCGCATCCTTGATCCTTGGGTTCCCTGTGAATATATTGTTACATGTACAGGAGCAGCGACAATTGACTTCACCGCACACAGGACACAGTGCCTCCATTAGCGACGTGTACCGTCTTGTCAATATTTCAGTTGCAACGTTTGACCGCAGTTTAGCGCGGCCAGCGGCGGACAATTTGACTGAGTGTTAGTCTGGGCTGGCTTAAGGATTGTCGTTGTGCGCCCATTCCTTTTTGAAGTAATATACTAATACATTGACTTAATATTCCCGTTGGGTGTAACATTTTAGTTAGTCTATCCAAAAGATTAGCCGTGTGCAATGCAACTTCTGATAGGCGTCTCAGCGCTTCCACATTCCATCCGCTTGGTACCTGCGATGTTATAAGCCCCGATAAATGCAGTATGGCTGATGAAAAACAGGAATTATAACTATGCCCACTCTCATCACTAACCTGCGGAGCGGAACTAGAACTGTCGACATCGTGATATCTGCTAATCGGTTACTTGTCAGGATTGTTCACTTGCCACAAAATTTCCCGGGAAATGTCCGTTCGAATGCTTAGTCTAACCTGGTCACACAAAGGACTATCGTTGAGCATTGTGTTCAGGATGTCAAACTTTACACGATATGCGTATTATCAACGGCCAAGCGCTGGTAACCTTTTGATACAAGCGTATCCATCGAACTGGAGATATTCTCAATAATTTGCCACCCAAGCATTGATCCCTATCAACCAGACAATTCGCAAGGAAATTCCGGGCGCACGTCAAATACAAATGAGCTCATGGATGGAAGGAAACGTTATTCTGCGATGCACCGGCTCGTTAAGCGCCGTGCTAGTTAGCCTTGGGTAGCTAGTCATGCTACGGTTTTATGTAATCTATAAATCGATTTCAAAGAGCCGAATGTAAATAGAATAGTCTGGTGAGTAACAACATGGAGCTTACCTAGTGACGTGGATCGGGGTCAAATAAAAATATGAAAAGGAGGACGCCGTAGTTCACAACATCTCGGCATGTCACCATACTAAAGTTTATTTGAGAAGGTGGCAAGAATAGCATAGATCATGATGATTTCAACCTTGTAATGCGAAACACATGATGTCATTATGATATACACCCGAGTCAAGTAATCCCAATAAAGGTAAGTTAGATGCGGCTCATCCGTTCTAGACAGGTGCAATAAGAATACTACATTTCATCAAGTCAGTAGTTAATCATTCTAGCATGAAACGGTACCCAAGAGCGACTTACATGCGGGATATACACCTTTTCTCAGTTAATTGCATCCATAACGCCTTCAAACTTAGCCTTAAATATTTAGGTTTCATCCATACATCTCTCAGAATCCACTCTAACGTAATCAAATATCATCCAGCTAGCGCGAACGCACCAAAGCGCACCCTTCGTTGGGTGACAAATCCCAACGCAAACAATGGCATATCAGACTAGTTTACGACATACGTTACCAGCGAAGTTTGGGGAACGCGCAGATCGCTTACCAATTGGTGGGTGCCCAGCCGCGCTCGAGACTCGTATTCAGGCATGAGTGGCTACACTGAAGCTGCACACATGCTAGGGGGTATACTCGCAAAACTCACGTGGTGCCATCTGGGCTTAGCAGTCACCAGTGATCATGGTGTTTGGCACTTAATCTTTCAATCATTTCCACTTATACGTGAAATATGGTTGCGCGGTGTATCCGTCCAGTTCATCGCTGAGTTGTCCTAGGCACCCGCGTGAATTAGTGCGAATGAATTGGCCCTTGGGAATAATGACACGAAAGCACTCACAAATAGCGTTGTCAATGATCAGCTGGCATGGAAGTTGGGTTAGTGTCACCGGAGGGACTTGGAGAGCGTATGGACCGCAATGTGGTTAGGGGTGTCGCATGCTCACTGAGCGCACTATTGAAAGGTCCGCGTTTGATGGATGTAGCGATTCGAAGTAGGATGAGTGTGCGCGCAGTGCATATTGGCATCCTCCCCGAGGTTTCGCTCGCATATTGCCTTTGTTATGCCGTTGTTCGTCTGATCTTGCTCCTGGGGAATATTTCATATCGTTGCGTCATGGTTCCCACTGCAGTTTCTAAGACATGTAAGTGCCTGAGTGGTTCCTCCAACCGATCTCACACATGAATTGTATTGTTGCAACACAAACCGAATGCGGTGTTTTACCAGGGGCGACACACACTAACAGAAAAAAAGAATGCCGCAAAACTCGGGGCGGTTATACTATTCTGCCAGTTTCAAGGAATGAATAAGGAAGAACACAACAAAAATAGACGGTGCTGGAGTAAACAACTTTTCAAGTTAGCTGAGAAATGGTGCGATTAAGTCTATTGATATTCATAAGCTCAGTTAAGTTAAAGTCCGCGGTGAAAGAACAAACGGGATTTATAGCTATGCTGACTTTAACAAAGAATTAAAAGCACAATGGAACAGTGATGAATAATCGTTGGTGTGTGCTGTGAATGCCATCCCCTATATTATTAACTGCAGGCTAGTCATATCGGAAGGTAAGTCAGAGCCGGTCCGATCGTCTCATGTCCGAGGTTAGCGAGAATCAACAGGGAAGTAGAACAACCAGGCAGTCCATTGTGTGTTACTATTTATTTCCCCTGGTCATTTGTTCTGACCGCTAGTATATCTCGACCAATTCATCAGTGCCTAGAATGCTACCTGTACCCAAGCATTTCGATTTGGATGTCACATCGTATTGCCGCTGTTCCGGAATCAACCTTGATAACTTGTCTGAATCACAGTGCGTTTACCTGAAGGCGGCAGCAGTACAAGGGGGCGTATAGAGACAATTGATATGGGATACATTGACCTCATATTGCAATCCGCAATAAGTCACGGTGTCATATGAGAAGAAATGTAATAAGATCCATCTATCAAGTGGGAAGTTGGCGAGACACGAACAGATGTTAGTGGGACTTGTAATTTAGACTAGTCCCATTTAGACATCGAACCAACAGCTGGCTAGCCGAACAACCTCCTCGTGGTGCCAGCTGGGTGGTTCGGGTTTAACCCGTTCCAGCAAATAGTTCGGCGGCGGTGTTCCAGGACGTGGTGGGTTTTCGCCTGGCAAGCGTTCTCCCTATAAAAAGCCACAAATGTCTGCTTAACAACACTGCGACGTGGCGGATGCGATTCGCCACAAACTAAAGTTACTGGCCCGTGGATATTCGGAAAATGCTATCCAACCCACAAAAATCAATCGCTTATTCTCACATTCCTGACGATAACAAACAGTCAAAAATTCTGCGGCGCATTCAAAAACACAAGCTACATTCCTACACAATTACATGCGTATATACACCCATATACTTGCATACACTGTTATGCTAAACATGTCCTTTTGTACAATTTGTTCACACTATGTTAGCTAAATATGATCATGCCTGTAAAGGTGTGCCTCGCATTGTCGAGAATAAAAATTTATTTATTTATTTATAATGGTGTCACGCGAGTGCAAATACCATCAGTCTGTCAGGCGCTTACAAGTGTTTCCAAATGGCTTCCAATTAGTCATTCAACCTGGGATATCAGTTGACGTACCTGGTTCGAGTTGCAATACTACAGTGTTGCGAACGGGCATTTCTTCACACTTGTGTATGGACTACCACAAACTGGATGGAGAAACAATAACCTTCATGAACAATAACACTACGAACGTGCGCGAGTATGGCTTGAGTGTAAGAATAACAGCCATATTCCATTAGGGTAGGAAGATCTCATGTACAATTATAAGCAACAATACGACTGCCGTTGGTTAGTTAACATTTGAGCGTCAACCTAAAAATGGCAGCCATAAATGTAAGCAGAAGTGTGGGCATCAACAATAGATAGAGCCGGATAGGGAAATACGGAAGCAAATGTCATCAATACGGTTACCAGGTAGAATGATGCACAAATAAATGTATCCTAAAACACTGATGTCTTCTGGTTACTTGTATTGTAGATGCTGTCTGCTATCTTCGTCAGTAGGTGCTAAAATCATACATTCTCCGATGACTCCTTTGACGCTATCACATTACTAACATATGTAGTAAATTCCGCTGCACGATTCTCTACCATCGGCTTTCGAAAGAGTGTGCAAACTGTTTTAGCAAACTTATAAGAAGTAGCTTGCACAACATCTAATTAATCAACCGTAGTCAATTGCGGCTGTATAAACTACTGTGACGATAAGTTATTTATGTAAGCGACAGATTCGCTTGGGGCTCAAGTGCCAGTAACAACTCCATTTGTCCAATCAAGAAACAAAGACGAGATGGTACCTCAATCCCAGAACAACAGGAACTTTGCAAGGCACAGAAGGAAGGCAAACTACCTCAACTGCTACCGTTCAACACGGCCAACACCGTAACGACGGCGGATCCTGCAGAGATCGTAGGCAGAACCGGCGCAGCGTTTGCAGATATGTTGCATTCGATTTACTAACCGTTTGTTTAAATTTCGAATCTCTTTATGCCAGGTGGTGGGTTTGCTACATTGTCTCATTAATGTCTAAGTGAACAATATTCTATTAACTAGCACACGTGGTTCAAGTTAATTGTAGTTAACATTGATACCATTTTACCGAATGCGACATTTTCTTAAAACATAATTTCCGAAGTCTTGAACCTAACGTGAATATTTTGGCAGCCAATTTAGTTCAGATGCACATTTATTGACGAATTATATCACTGCATCTCTATGTACTATTCGATTTACTTTATTTGATATTGTCGTTTTAGGTGAATGGCCGTTGCTTGACATCACCGGTGTGGCTGCGATTGCTTTTCATATTGATAAGATGCCTACTTGTCTATTACAAACTACATCGTCCATACAGACTCCAGGAGACAGTGGGTAGTTGTTGGGGGGAACAGGGTGCAACGTCCTTGTGGCCGTACTAGGCTCCAAGAGTGCTTCCATGCATTCAGCGTGGAGCGGACTACGGCCCAGTCACTGCCTTGGGGGCGCTTGAATCCCCAAATACAGCGTGCATGTGTTTGCCTGTGAAGGAGTATGTGTCGGCTCAGTTAATAAAACATGGCACCTTTCCACATGCGTCCCAGTCTTGTTGCTTCGGGTTTACACTAGATATGGAGTGTGTACTCGGAGCTGTGGGTGGTGCAGCGCAAGCCATCCACGGTCCCTCTGTAGGCTCAGGTGTACTGTGGCTGCGCACAGTGACAGGTAAATCTGAAACAAAATGCCGCCAACCATATATATATATATATATATATATATATATATATATATATATATATATATATATATGTATATATATATATACATATATATATATATTGTTCCTCAGGTCTGTAGCGCAGTATATTACTTCGCCGGATTAGCTGCGCACAAGCCGCCTTCCCTCAAAAAACCATCCCACGCCTGTCGCCACCACTTCAGCAACACACCACCATCCGCGAATCATGTCGACACCAACCGCTATCCCCATATTAGGAAACACCGCAAGTTCCGGGCCTCCAATCCATCTCCCACTTTTAGTTGTTAACCTGACGGAATCCCAAAACAAACTGCAATATGTTCTGAAAAAAACAGATCAAAATCTTTTGAAATCGCAAATAGAGTCTGCGTTTTGTTCCCTTATCGCACTTGATAATTGTTGTCGCTTTTCGTTTGCTCGGTTCATTTGCGCGTTGTTGGTGCCCCTCTTTTACTCCTTTTTCATATCTTCAATCCAGAACTCCTGAACACCGCCGGACATCATGTGGCCATACGCAGTGGGATCAAACACTACGTTTTTTCCCTTGTTATTTGTTTTGGCACCTGTAGGGTGGACACGGGTAGGAGCCCGCTAGCGCCCGATCGCAATAGTGCTCCCCAACAGCTGCATCAGGTCTCACTAGCTGGTCTGCAGAAGCCTGGCTGACGGCGGACAGCCCTCACGCCGATCGCAGGGTTACCCATAGATCTCTTCTAGGAGGTGGCTTGTGTAGCGACCTGGAGATTTCCTTATTTGATGGATAAAATATTACCAAAATATAGGTTCATCTGTGCACAGAGAAGTTAAGCAGTGTGTCTGTCGCTTGTTGATCAGCTTTATTTATATCAACACACTCCCGCAATTCGGCTGCCGGAATCAACCACTTGCGCTACAGGAAAGTCCCCTCCTTCATCTCCCTAGCTAGCTTCGTTGGATGCCCTTTATAGCTTAGCGAGCCTGTAGATTTCGACAATAAACGTATACTACGACCTATTTTTACTTGTCTTTTCACTCTCCGTTGGTTGGCTGTGCGCATTTATTGTCTGTCTATCGATTCCGTTGTACAGTGTCTCAGCTTATGCTGTCGTTTGTTGAGACAAATCGAAAAGACTGCTTAATTGCTTAGCCGTTATGAATGTGAGGCTTGAGTCAGAATGTAACGCCATCGTGAACATTTTACGCAAAGGATTCAGCTTCAGAGCAACACCAGTCCTTGATGTAGAACAAACGGTAGATCTGGCGATCGACCGCTAACCTATTCGTCGCATTCAGGACATTGTAGCATCCGCACGCACGCACGCACGCGCAGGCGGGACGTGCAAGCTTGGTCGATACAAGGTCACTTGACCTTATCGACTCCTGTGAGACTTGAAAGGACACACAACATAAGCATCACGTGCACCACGGCCGATGAACGTCAACGTTGCTGACTACGTGATATACGATTGAAGAGCGCCTTGTGCCCTACCGTGATACATTGTTAAAGTTTGTCAATCAATTGTCACTTTTGACAATCTATTTTCCTACCTACTCTCGGAGTTTTCACTATTTTGGGTCGTTAATTACGTAATAATACGCAACCGTATTTTCCTATAAAACCCCAACAACATCACGGCTAGCCTGTGCAGTACCCGTGTGTTTTGGAAAATCGGTCTGGTTCGCGCTTATCGCCAGATCCCAGTCGCCGAAGTAGATATACCGAAGACTGCCGTACTCACGCTGTTTGGGCTGTTCGAATTTTCGCGTATGCCCTTTTGTCTTCACAATGTACCTCAGACTTTTCAACGATTCATCAAGTCCGCCACTAGAGGTCTTGGTTTCGTCTACCGTTATATCGACGATATTTTAGTGGCCAGAGCTTCCGATGAACAACATGCGGGACACCTGACGATCCTTTTCTATTGGTTAGCCGCTATTAGCGTCAATGTTAATGCGAAGAAATTCGTAGTTCAGTAACCCTCCATCAAATTTCTCGGACACCATGTCGATCATCATGGAATACGGCCTCTAGACAACAGATCCTTTGCCATCAGAGACTTTCCAGTTCCGATTACTTTGGCCGCCATTGGCCGTTTTAACGGTATGATTAACTACTACCGACGTTTCCAACCACACTGCGCAGACCTGTTAAGTTTGCTTATCGATCTGCTTCATTGACGTAAAAAGCGCAACGTGGAACTGACCGCTGCTGCAGCCGGAGCATTAGGGGACTAGTAAAAAAAGCCTTGGCCGACGCCACTATGCTTCATCCCTTTGATACGAACGCGCAGCTCTGCGTTGTTGTTGTCGCACCGGACACCGCCGTTGGCGCCGTCGTACAACAACTTTCAGATGAATGTTGGAAACCACTTGCTTTCTACTCTAGACGCTTACAAGCTGCTAAAAACAAGGACAGCAGTTCAGTCGCGAACTGCTGGCCGTTTACTCTACCGTTCGATATTTCTGGTACGTCCTTGAAGGCGGCACTTTCGTTATCTTCACCGACCATAATCCGCTTATTTATGCCTTCCGAAATCAATCAGCTCGACACCATCACGTAAGGCGCGTCAGCTGGATTTCGTGGCCCAATTGCCTGCTGACCTACGACACATCTCAGGTCAGCATTATGTCGTTTCGGACGCCCTTTCTTGTGTCTCAGCTGTTAACCGCGCCCGGCAGGCAATCGATCTATCTGCCATGGCTGTGGCACAGTAAACCGACACCGATTGTCAATCCACCTTATAAGATTGGTCTTTAAAAAGCTCCCCGTATTCATTACTGTCATCCGATGGCACTATCTTTTGCGATACATCCACTGGATGTCTTCGTCCAAGTCTTCACGATTCTTTTCATTGCAATATCTTCGACACTCTTCACAACATCGCTTATCCAGGTATCAAGGCCATAGTTAAACTCATTTCGGAGCGCCATCTCTGGCGTGCTATGTAGTGTGAAATTAGGATCTGGGCACGCCGTTACCTAACTTCTCGGAAGGCCAAGGTTCAGCGAGACCAGTTCGCTCCAATTGGCCGTTTTTATCCAACTTCTGATCGTTTCGCACATGTCCATGTAGACATAGTTGAACCGTTAGCACCGTCTAAGGGTATGGTCTACATCCTGACCATGAAAGATCCCTGCACACTTTGGCCCGAACCCATTCCGATTCCAGACAACGCAGCCAAAACTGTCACACGAGCTTTCGTTGACCTTTGGGTCGCTACTCACTGCTGCCCTATAACGGTGAGTACCGATAGAGGCCTACAGTTTGAATCTAGCACATTCCTAGGAATGCTCAAAGTACTAGACACTCAATGCGTTAGCACTACCGCCTACCATCCTGCTTGGAATGGTATGATCGAGCGTTTCCACAGGCAGCTCAAGGCGTTCTTTAGTGCAGTTGATGCCCTCAACTGGACTGAATCCTTATCAATGGTACTGCTTGGCATTTGCTCAGCAATCAAAACCGACCTGCCAAGGTTTAGTGCCGAATTAAGCTACCTACAAGCTTTACGGCTTCTTGGAGGTTTTTTCACCCCCGTACCGAAATCTTATCGTTACGATGCTTCATATGCCCGACAAATTGCGTCTAAGCTACGCTTAACTAGACCGTTCGAACCGAGTGCAACTAAACATAAATTTTTCGTTTCGAAGACTTACACCACTGCTCGCACCTTTTCGTGTATGTCGACGGCATGCGCACAACGCCCACACGATGGGCATTTTAGAGTAATGCAACGTAAGGACCGGGTCAACATAATTGAACGCTACTGCAAACGCGAAGCCATTACTATAGACTGACTCAAAGTCGCTCATTTCGAAACTGCCGACAACCACCAAGACGACCATGGGTCAGCAGACCCGCCGATTCCAGCCGACCCGGACGCAAAAAAGCTGCCACTCCGCAGGTCTTGAGAAAGGAAGCAGCTAACTCGACCACATCAACAGCCGAACCACAAAATTCGACTAAGTCCGATAGAGGAGTTCACTAGTCGGCGCCTGATGGACAAACCACACAATCAGACTAAGCGCGCACACAAAGTAAGACCCCCAAACCAACGTTATGGGCTGCAATCTAATACAGCAAAACCAAATTTGAACAGCTGCATAATGCGCAACTGGACTCTGCACAAACCCACTTACACTGCCGGCCGATCTAAAACGCCGCACGAGTAAAGCCTAAATAGATATGTCGACCTATCTATCATGGAAACACAGCTAAAACAACCCGTCCGGACAACTTTTGACCCTCCGCCCTCCAAATGAAGCGAAGTCTGCTACAGTAACAGCCAGGATTGAGAAGCCACATCGGAAGAGCCACCTACACACCACCCTAAGCCCTCCAGTGCACAGCCAGACTCCACACAAACTCCGACACATCATCGGCTGAACAGCAAAACCACTAAGGCAAAGCTCACATGGGCATGGTTAGCGGCATCCGGTTTCGGATTTGCCTATCACTTTGGCCAGCCACAGGACGCCTACTCCTACAGAGGCACCATGGGTGGCTTGCGCTGCACCACGACACAGCTCCAAACACACCCATATCCTGTGCAAACCCGAAGCAATAAGACTGGGATGTATGTGGATGGGAGCCACGTTCCATCAACTGAGCCGGCCTACACTCCTACATAGGCAAACACATGCACGCTGTATTTGGTGAGTTCAGAGCACACAAGGTGGTGGCTTGATCGTAGTCCGCTCCACACTGAGTGCATGGAACCACTCTACGAGCCTAGCCCGGCCACAGGGACCGTGCACCCCGTCCCCTCCAACAACGACCAACTGTCTCCTGGAGCCATTATGAACGAGGTAGTTAGCAACAGACAGGTAGACACCTTGTCAACATACACATAAAGCGCAGCCACACCGGGGATATCAAGCAACAACCATTCATTTGAAAAAACAAGAGCAAATAAAATAAATCCAATAATGCATACCGATGCGGTGGCACAACTGTTCGCTAAATTACCATATAAAATAAGTCGGTTTGCAACGAATCCACGATAAGTACAAAATTTCCACAAGCTACTTACAAATGCTACAAACGCAACAAAGTTATCGATGATAAGCGCAATTAGCGTAAGCAACGTGGCCAGTTAATGGAAGATTATTCAGGCAGGCTGAACAAACCAAATACAGTGCAATGGACTGTATCCAGCTTATAAAGACCTAGTAATTTTGATTTAGTAATTTAATTTAGCCCAAATGCGGTGAAGAAGCATCAAGAATGCAACGTCAGCCTCAGCATGGGGAAAACTCCTCCCCCTCCGGCACAAGCCGCGCTTCCTTATTCACCCATCACACGCCTGTCGCCACCACTTCAGCAACACACCACCATCCGCGAATCATGTCGACACCAACCGCTATCCCCATTTTAGGAAACACCGCAAGTTCCGGGCCTCCAATCCATATCGCACTTTTAGTTTTTAGCCTGACTGAATCCCAAAACAAACTGCAATATGTCCTGTAAACCAAAAATAGATCAAAAGCTTTGAAATCGCAAATAAAGTCTGCGTTTTGTTCCCTTATCGCACTTGATAATTGTTGTCGCTTTTCGTTTGCTCGGTTCATTTGCGCGTTGTTGGTGCCCCTCTTTTACTCCTTTTTCATATCTTCAATCCAGAACTCCTGAACACCGCCGGACATCATGTGGCCATACGCAGTGGGATCAAACACTACGTTTTTTCCCTTGTTATTTGTTTTGGCACCTGTAGGGTGGACACGGGTAGGAGCCCGCTAGCGCCCGATCGCAATAGTGCTCCCCAACAGCTGCATCAGGTCTCACTAGCTGGTCTGCAGAAGGCTGGCTGACGGCGGACAGCCTTCACGCCGATCGCAGGGTTACCCATAGATCTCTTCTAGGAGGTGGCTTGTGTAGCGACCTGGAGATTTCCTTATTTGATGGATAAAATATTACCAAAATATAGGTTCATCTGTACACAGAGAAATTAAGCAGTGTGTCTGTCGCTTGTTGATCAGCTTTATTTATATTAACACACTCGCGCAATTCGGCTGCCGGAATCAACCACTTGCGCTACAGGAAAGTCCCCTCCTTCATCTCCCTAGCTAGCTTCGTTGGATGCCCTTTATAGCTTAGCGAGCCTGTAGATTTCGACAATAAACGTATACTACGACCTATTTTTACTTGTCTTTTCACTCTCCGTTGGTTGGCTGTGCGCATTTATTGTCTGTCTATCGATTCCGTTGTACAGTGTCTCAGCTTATGCTGTCGTTTGTTGAGACAAATCGAAAAGACTGCTTAATTTCTTAGCCGTTATGAATGTGAGGCTTGAGTCAGAATGTAACGCCATCGTGAACATTTTACGCAAAGGATTCAGCTTCAGAGCAACACCAGTCCTTGATGTAGAACAAACGGTAGATCTAGGCATCGGAAAAATACCGTGTGTTGTTTTTCTTGCATTAGTAGTGGCATCAGATCAGAAGGCTCTTTGGCGGGGCGTTTGATCAGGCTTGATTAAAATAGTCGTAAGAGTTGCCTTTACACGTAAGGCAGATCTAATTGCTGTGAAGCGTGTAGCCAGTACTTGAGTTTTGAAGGTGAGAATAATTGGGCAAGTACGACTGATGTTCGAGTTTCTAAGAAGTTTACTCACACATGTATCAACAGAAAGGTTACACATGGTCTAAGTGAACGGGCAAGTTTTCCCAGTGGCCTTCTGTTTGGAACATTGAATATGACCACTTTACGGACCCGACCGGTGCGCTCATTTATCTCGTTGGCGAGGATAGTACGAAGTGTGGCCACTACTTTGAGCTCCTGGACATTAGTATTTTTTAATGTCCGCAAGTTTATCCAATGGCATACGCTTTGCAAGATGCGTTTTATTAACGGCCATTTCTTGTTTAAGGACAGTTATCTCAGCTATAACTGCACTGCCTGTGTCAAGTGCATCTTTCAGGGGATCTGAAAGCACGACAATACAAGGCTGCATGGCATGCAACTTGGCTTTCACAGCAGACCATTTGCTTGCCTTTACTGCGTTTTCAGTGCACGTGCAAGAGCACTCATTGCTGGAACCTGCGTTATTCGAACTAGCATGCCTACGTTGACCATTACGGAATGGCACAGTTTCAAATGTCATGTTCCAAAAACACTATCTTGCACATTATCTTATCTAAAACCCTCAAAAGTATAGCAAGTCCAAATATCGAGATATCGCGTCAAGGTCAAGCTCAGGTGCAGGTGCATTATGGAGCATTGGGGCACCTCTTGGCGGATGGTTATCCGTTGAATTACTGAGGTTGTGTGAGTTGTCCAACGGCAGCTCTGGCAATCCAAAGTAGAGGCTTATTTGCATGCATACGTTGAGGAGAATGTCAGCTGGGTCAGTGGAAGGTAAGGGAAGTGGTTGATATAAGTATGGGGCAAAGTGTGTGTGTGTGGGAGTAATGTGGAGTTGACTAGTGATTTCTATGAGTTGTGAGACGAGGCGCGATGTCGGTCGTGAGGTTATCCTTTAGAAGTGCCGTCCGAGTGACTGAGACAAGCTGGTTGGCATAAGGTGCATCATGTCTAAGAATAGGGCTAGAGAGAGGAACACTGAACTATCCGCGCGAACTAGGAGTGGAGGCCCGCAACTTGCAGCGTCCCATAAAATAGGGATAGCGGTTTGTGTCGACATGATTCGCGGCACGATAGTGTGCTGCTGAAGGCGTGGCGACAGGCCTGGGCTGGGTGAATGAGGAAGCGCGGCTTGTGCGTAACTCACGCGGTATGCCCATGTGAGCTTTGCCTTAGTGGTTTTGCTGTTCGGCCGATAATGTATCGGAGTTTGTGTGGGGTCTGACTGTGCACTACGGGGCTTGGGGTGGTGTGTAGGTAGCTCTTCCGAAGCGGCTTCTCAATCCTGGCTGTTACTGTAGCAGACTTCGCTACATATGAAGGGGGACGGCCAAAACGTGTCTGTTAAAATTGCGTCGCCTCCGAGATAATTGCGTGACAAGAATTGTCGCTCGCACGGTTAGAGCACGCCTACCACGACGACTTTAAACGCTGGCCACTCGAACGGAGTTGCGCTGACCTGACGACGCTAGCTTAGCCGGTGAGACGGAAAATTGAGCGAGCGTGTGAACGATCCTAGCCGCACTTGTTCGGATAGACGCTGAGGCCTCGGAAAACGGACGCACACGAGAGGGGGTTATGATAGACGCGCGCTAATGACTTAGACGCGAAGGCTGGCCAGCTACGACTCACACGCAATCACGTGACCCGACCGACTCCCAACTGAGGCGAAGAGAGAGAAAAGGCAAGTGGTCCTCTGTAGGCTCTTTTACGACCGACAAAGAGCGATCACAGCCGATGCTATGGGTTATTAAGTAAGGAGAAAATTTCTACCATGACGAGGTGGTAGTTTGTAAAAGGTCATTGTCAAAAGGGGCGTAGTTGGGCCGCGTCTCGGAGTGGCTGAGCTCGGCTGCGTTGTCGGGAGGAATTGGACCCCGCTTCCCACAGCCATTCTGCCGGGGTTTCTGGCGCCTTTTTGCGGGGATTTTTGACGAGCCCGCAACAGTGTCCGAACGGGTTGTTTTGGCTGTGTTTGCATAATTGATCCGGTCGACATATCTATTTAGGCTTTACTCGTGCGGCGTTGTAGATCGGCCGGTAGTGTAAGTGGGTTTGTGCGGAGTCCGGTTACGCATTATGCAGCTGTTCAAATTTGGTTTTTGCTGTATAAGACTGCGGCCCATAACGATGATTTGTGGTGTTTGTGTGGGCGCGTAGTTTGGTTGCGTGGTTTGTCCAGCAGGTGCGGGGCAGTAGCCTTGATCCTAATGTAACTTTGAACATTGTTCCTTTGCTATACTGATGTTTTGTGGGAGCCCAGGAGACGCAAGACAGCTCCAACCAGCAAATTACCAACTTGATAAGCGATGGGAAATCGCAGCCATTTCCAAAATCACCGGGATTTTGCTATATTACCAGCACCTACATCTGACCTCCACAATGGGATTGGCGGGTTTCTAATAGAGCAAAGAGCTGCACAGCATTGTCTCCAAACATGGGGCCCAATATTTCTTCATTTTTGGAAAGCTTCAGCCAATAGAAATCAAATTCATCAAATTGGACGTTTCAGAGCATTTTAATATTTTGGGTCCTCATTTGTCTATTATTAGCGACAGACGTTTGTAGTTTAGTGGTAGAGTTGGCTTATGGTTGTAGGTATATAAAAGGCTGGTGTCGCATTCTTGATGCTTCATCACCGCAGTTGGGCTAAACCAACTTACACTTAAACTAGGTCTATATAGGCTGGATACATTTCATTCCACTTTACTTGGTTTCTTCGGCCTACCTGAATAATCTTCCATTAAATGGCCAAGTTGCTTACGCTCATTGCGCTTATCATCGATAACTTTGTTGCGTTTGTTGCATTTGTAAGTAGCTTATGGAAATTTTGTACTTATCGTGGATTCGTTGCAAACCGAATTATTTCATATGGTAATTTAGCGAACAGTTGTGCCACCGCATCTGTATGCATTATTCGATTTATTTTATTTGCTCTTGTTTTTTTAAATGAATGGTTGTTGCATGATATCCCCGGTGTGGCTGCGATTGATGTGCATGTTGACAAGGTGTCTACCTGTCTGTTGCTAACTACCTCGTTCATAATGGCTCCAGGAGACAGTTGGTCGTTGTTGGAGGGGACGGGGTGCACGGTCCTTGTGGCCAGGCTAGGCTCGAAAAGTGTTTCCATGCACTCAGTATGCAACGGACTACGATCCAGCCACCACCTTGTGTGCTCTGGACTCCCCAAATACAGTGTGCACGTGTTTGCCTGTGTAGGAGTGTGGGTCGGCTCAGTTGATGGAACGTGGCTCCCATCCACATGCCTCCCGGTCTTATTCCTTCGGATTTACACAGGATATGGGTATGTTTGGAGCTGTGGGTGGTGCAACGCAAGTCACCCATGGTCCTTCTGTAGGCGCAGGCGTCCTGTGGCTGGCTTTAGTGACAGGCAAATCCGAAACCAGATGCAGTCAACCATATAAAAGTTGGTCAAAATGATAAATCCTGAGGTGTTCACCTAAGAGATATGCTGATTTGTTAAGTATGTTTGAACTGATTTAATCCAGAGCCATCACAAGTTGTTTATGTAGGCCTGGCTAATGCATTCGTGGACCATAATCGAAAGCAATTGGAGGTATGCTGGTATTGGGCCTATACCCTTGTAGTGATTTGATAGGCTCACTACCCTCGGGAAGCGGTACGCAGTGGTGTTTTACCAATGCATTAATTAGACTGAGTCCTTAACAAGCACGCAATAATAACATTCCTTGGAAACAGTCGCGCGTTGTTATTTGGCTTATATACATACTTGTCCGTTTTTAATTATGTATGGTTAGAAAATCAGGTTTTCGTTTCATCCCGTCGTACCTTGCATGCATCGCTACGGTTGAGCCCTATCGTACACTTCTAGATAAAGCACCCTTATTTAGAAGTTTTGACACAGCACCACTTTTTCCTTTAGTAGTATCTGCTTGAGGAATTCGTGCGTTTCCTTGATTGGTGCCTACGGGGTCGTAATAAACGGGTAGGGCTGCAATACAAAGCAAACGTCTTAGGCAAACGGATAGTTATACTACAAGTAATTAGTAAGTGATGGTGCTAGATGGAAATTTGTGCCTGACTTTCATCTTGTGGTGATTTGGATTCCGTTGTCACAGTTGCCTATGGAGTACCGAGCATGAGGTAAAGGGATAGACAGCGTAAAAACAGAACGGAAATGGCTGCTCTAACAACACCGTAAAGGAGATGTGAGGGCGACGAATGGAGAAGACAACAATTGCACGCTAGACTTGATTCCACGACATCATCCCTGTTGGCTAGCTACAGAGACACTCACGGACGCACTACAGTCTGTATTGTAGTGTACCGTAAAACACTCTCTTTCAGTATCTTGTAACATTGGATTTTACAGTTGTTTTAACCTCCAAAACGTCCACTTGTTTTACTGACGACACATCCGTTGACACAAATTGTTTTAGTAAGTATCTTGCTGCACCGTTTCTCTCTCTGCTTGGTTCGCTTCCTAATTTTGTAGCCTGCACAATATACGTTGGATTTAGTCGCCTCCAACTTCTATACTGTCCCGTATTTGGCACGTCTCTTACGTGTCATTGATTACCGACTAGTATCTCAGGCTCCACCCAACATGTCACGGGAAGGATAGGCGGACTCTGTAGACAGGGGCATGCTGTGGATGCTGTTTTCATAGACCTGGCTAAAGCATTTCATATCGTCCCGTATTCTAGCCATTCATTAAAGCTGCACTCATATGAAATATCTGAGTAGGTACTTCGATCGGTTAACTGCCGAGTTGTTTGTACAGTTCCTCAAATTGCTACATCAGTCCCCAAATATTGCCATTACATCGCCTAGCGTCGTGGCACAGTTTGACCTCAACCCAAGCAATCCCGCATAGCGAACACAAGAAGACTCGCAATGATTTCAGAGCGGAACTTGTTGCTGGCCTAAAACGAGACCGCGAAGCCTGGTGGCCGAGTGGACTGCACACCTGGCTTGCAATCAAAGGGTCACCGGTTCGAATCAATTTTACTGGCCCGCTTTGTCATTCTGGATGTCTTCCCTGTGATCACACAGTAGAATGATTTGGTAAAAAAGAATTTATGATATCAAGCATTCGAGCTTGAATTTCACGCCCTCTCTTTTTTACAAGTGGTGGCTACATATTTTCTCAATTACCTTTCCTTCAATTAGCCGGAATGCTAACTTCTTGAAGTTGGGGAGTCACGGAGCCTGCAATAAACGAGATTGTTGTTCACCAAGTTGTGGACTTAGTTTTCGCCATTTTCTGAAACCCCTGTCCGTGGAAAATATGGACTATCTCGTTGACTGTGTTACACTGAGCCAATACCGTGGGCACCTCCAAATCATTTTCCGCCGTTGGCAATACACGCACTTTTTCAACAATTTCTAACCTGGGTCCAGGCACACGGCTTGAAACCCCAGGGTTTATAACACAACCTAAAGAATCTTCCTCGTATCTCACACCTATCTCAGTGTTTTCGATAAACATTCGCTCCTTTACTCAATGACCCACACACTCCGCTCGTTTGTTTTGGTGAATAATCCTGATATAATATTTCTAACTGAATCTTGGTGCCATAATGACATGTCTGACACTCAGTTAACTATTTTCGGATATAACAAGTTTATGAAGAATCGGCCTGGTCGTCGAGGTGGTGGCTGCATAATTTATCTGAAAAACTCGCTCACATCAGTAACATTCGATAACCCGGTGTTGAACAATGTTCAGGAATCACTTTGGATTACGATATCTGTTAATCAGCAGCAGCTGCTTATGGGATGCATATACAGCGCGCCAAACGGCAGTCAAGAAGACCTAGAACTTTTGACGCTTACATTTGAATGTGCAGCTGGTCTATTAGTTTTACACAAGATTATTGAAGGTGATTTCAATCTGCCTTCGGTTTCATGGCCTATAGGAACCGCTCCTTTGAAATACCAAAATATTATCTCCTGTATCCAAATGAATGTTTGGCAGCAACAAGTCTCCCAAGCTACCAGAGGTGAAAGTACTCTGGATCTTATTTTTTTCATTGGGCATACCTGCAATCAGTGTTAACGTTCTTGATGAATTTCCGGGGAGCAATCATCCTGTGGTCAAATACCGTCCAAGACTACGCATGGCCGATGTATAGCGAACAAAGCATTATCGTCTGTTCAGTTCTGTTAACTAAGACTCTTTCAAGGACCTGGTTCGTTCGATGAATTGGGATAAATTCTTTCTCTCTCCATGTCCTCAACATGCAAAGGACTTGTTTTATAGTATAACTGGCTTCTGCATCGATTCAGCATTACCACTAAAATGTGCTTACCAAACCAAATATAAATCCGATCGCATGGCTTTGAAGGCAATGCGAAAGCTTCATAAGATTCGACAGAAATTCAAGTTAACTGCTGACTTTGCACTATTATTACAGCAGTTGAAGCTCATCGAAGAACTGGGGCATCAACATGACAAAACTGTCATTCTAGAAGAGTATACAGCTCTGAACGGCCCTGGCAAAACAGCTGAGCCAGCCAAACTATTCCGTGCCCCGGGTTTGCGTTGCAGCGACGATTTCTATTTTATCACCATGCCTGATTGAACATACTACGACGCATCAGGTGATATCTGCAAAGCTTTGAGTGTTTATTTGGCCCAATCAGTGCTCAATGAATCATCAGACACACCAACACTGATCATGCCGCACGATATTGAAGGTCTATGCACAGTGGAATTCACTATAGCGAAAAGCACTGTTCAAGTCGCTCGCTTATACTCCTCAACGTGCGCAGGCCCTGATGGGATCCCCTTGTTTAATAAAAAGCAGTGGCAGTGACTTCTTTCTGCTTTTGCTCAACATCTTGACACTCTCTTTCAACAACTGAGTATACCCTACTCAATCGAAAACTTATGTCTTTATCCCACGACATAAAATTGGCGCTGCCCACGAGGTTAAAAACTTTCGTCCCATCAATCACACACCCATAGTATCAAGAATAATGGAAAGAATAGTGAAAGATGAACTATTTGTATTCTTGAACAACGCTAACATCATCAGCAATTCGCAACACGGCTTCATGCAAGGTTGATCCTGCTAACATGCCAGACTGACTTTTTAAACCACACAACGGCCGCCACTGACAACAGAAACAGTGTCGTAATCCTGTTCCTGAATATGCAAAAACCTTTGATAGAGTGCATCACAGAAAATTACTAAACAAACTGAAGGTTATAGGCATTGGAGAACCGATGTTCTCTTGGCTGTCTTCATATCTAATTGGTAGACAGCAGGTGGTGCGCATAGACGACCATTTCTCTAAATCGAAATAAATCACTAGTGGAGTGATTCAAATGAGTATACTTGGTCCTCTTCTTTTTCTAATTTATATTAACGATATATTCCAGAGAATAAGAAGAGGCGTTGCATTTATCTTTGCTGACGACATTAAAGTTGTCTACTCACAACCACGTGCAAATACCCAGGAAGCCGTACGTCTCATTCAGCATGACCTATTTGCCGTTGACTCTTGATGCCAACTGTGGCAGATGTCATTTGCCGTGGACAAGTGTAATATTTTGTCGTACAAATGCCAGGTACCGCCAGACAGTTTATTACTACAAGACGCATATATCTCGCAACGCAGAGCAGTTCGCAACTTGGGCGTGCGATGTTCAGACAAGTTTAACTTTTCTGAACACTGTGATTTTCAAATTTCGAAAGCCATGAAGACCATCGGTTATATCTGCCATCATTTTTACCCCACGGAATCTCGCATATAGCTTTACAAAACATATACATTGCCGTGTATGGAGTACTGCTCAATGGTGCAGTCTAATCTGCGGAAATCTGACCAGCACGCGCTTGAGAAGGTCTAGAGACACTTCACAAAAAAGCTATGTGGATATTCCTCAAAGTTGACATACAGAGCGATGTGATAAACTTGGATTTGACCCAGTTTGGCTTCGGATAATGAAGCTGAACCTATGTTTTCTTTACAGAATCATAAATTGTCAAATTCGCAGTCTTGTAAACGGTGTTCACATATATTTAAACAGCAGATATCCAATACGTAACAAAGAGGTAAAGGTCATGATTCCAAAATTTACTACGAGAATCAGAGAACGTTTCTTTCTAACCCAATACTCAAAGATTTGGAACAAACTTCCAAGTGATATCAGAACATGTTATACACTTTGCAATTTTAAGCTTGCGATTAGTAAGCATTTAACTGTCCAAAACGTGATTAAGATGTTCGGGACATCACAGTCCCTAGATAACGCATTCGAAAACGGTATCCATGGTGTCTGAGTAAATTTCCGAATCACATACACATAACACTTCAGAAAACAGTCCCTATCATTACATATTTTTCGGCCCAAACATCTGTCATGCGATTATGAAGAATCCTGATTCAATGGCAGAAAAAAAATAGCAGAACGATTCTGATTACTCTATGTTACTTTATTTGCAATTGCGCCCATGTTTATTTCTGAAAATGTATTAATGAAATGTCATGGAAAGGTTGTACCAATATTTGATCTGTTCCTTTTAGGGAACCGCTTCTCGCGTCGTCGAGAAATATACAATTTATCTATTTCTTTACTTAAAGTGTCATGATAACTGATCAACGCTTGAATCCTGGTGCCATTAGTGACAAATGTCATTGCATGTTGTGCAATTGCGAAATACTGCCAAGCAGCCGGATTATGTACGGCACATATATCTCTCAACACGACTTGTGTGCGCACTAATCCGTCACTCCAACTTTTATAGCGCTTGTCCAAAGGATTCTACCTTGTTAAACGTAGTACTGATGGAACATCAGATGCAGACAGGCGACATTTTAAAGTTACTACCATCCATGTAAGATCAGGAAATGTATCTTGCGAGTGCGCGAATTCATCACAACTGCGGTTTTCAAACTGCAGCCGTGCGAACATCGGCACGCCATAAACTACCCACTCTGAAGATATCTTCAAGGCACAAGGATACGTAAATACTACTACTGCCGTTCACATTCACTATGTGGTGTATTTCCTAGCTCGCATGCTTGATCCTTGGGTTCACTGTGGATATATTGTTACATGTACACGCGCACCGACAATTGTCTACACCGCAAACAGGGCACAGTGCCTCCGTAAGCGAGGTGTACAGTTGTGTCATTATTTCAGTTGCAACATTTGACCGTAGTTAAGCCCAGCCAGCGGTTAACAAGTTGACTGCGTGTTAACCTGGACTGGCTCAACGCGGGGAATTAAACTACAAAACTAACCTGGAACTTTACTTCGATCTACATCATTATTGCACTTTCAACATCTGAACACAGCTTAGCCAGGCCAGTCACATCGCTCACAAACCGTTGGCCCCTAGAACATTCCGGTTTGTAATATGTGGCACCTTCTTCTGTGTGCGACGCCCATGTATGTCCCTTCGTCTCGTCCGTTGACAAGTGCAGTCACGTGAATCGCCATGACCAAGGCTGCTTCGAGAGATTTTCAAGGCAAGGTTGGACTAGGTACATGAAATTGGGTTGAAGATACGCAGCGTATTGGGGCCTGAGACGAAGTAAAGTGAACGGCGTTCAGCCAGTCCAGATAAACACTCAGTCAACTTGTCCACCGCTGGCAGGGCTACGCTGCGGTCAAATGTTGCAACTGAAATAATGACACACTGTACATGTCACTAATGGTGGCACTGTGCCCTGTGTGCGGTGTAGTCAATTGTCGCTGCTCCTGTACATGTAACAATATATTCACAGGGAACCCAAGGATCAAGGATGCGAGCTAAGGAATGCACCACATAGTGAATGTGAACGGCAATGTTATTAACGTAACCTTGTGCCTCGAAGATATCTTCAGAGTGGGTAGTTTATGGGGTTCCGATGTTCGCACGGCTGCAGTTTGAAAACCGCAGTTGTGATGAATTCGCGCATTCGCAAGATACATTTCCACGGTACTGGGTCAGTGGAACACTTAGTCATGTGGACCACTCCGGCTGGTGGGTTACTTTCTATCAGACGACAGTGCAGACACAGCCGTCTATGTCCAATGTGATAACATGCATATATCCACAGAGAGGTATACCATAGGTGGGGCGGTCCGACCCGGGCGGCATTTTTAGTACGGATGATTGTTCAGTTCCAAACATAAATTCATCAAAATTACCTCCATGCTTGAAGTGACAAAAATGTAGTTTACAGTCATGCTGAGACCCGAGATGAACTTGCTACTGCGAAAGTTGATATCCACGCAACGAAAAGCAACATTGACCGTACGAATGCAGCCAGAATTGTTTGAAATTCTGATGCTGAAGATATGCACGAAGTTGAAGAATGGAAAGTGCAAGCACACTTTGGCAAGATAACGCGCACATCAACCGACTGTGTGCATGTCTGTCAGTGACTTGTTAAGAGTTGCCATGAAATTCTCACTACATTTGTCCGACTCGGATAGAGTGTTTTGCATCAGGTCTATCATGAATTCAATAAGTGGTTCTACCTGGAAGGAACACTAAAAGTGGAGCTAGGAAGCAAAAATGAATTGATTTTTTTCGGTAATGACGAACTGATGAGCAAAGATTGTTAACACGGAAGGTGTATTCACCTTCAAAACAGGCTCTGTTTTTGTTTCGGCTGAGGCATGTTTTCCACGGGTTAGTCAATATTTTCGACGGACCGAGGTTTCAAAAACTGGTGGAAACTAAGTCCACAAGCCGGTGAACACCAGTCTTGTATATTGCGTAGCAATTTGATGAACTGTGTTAGCGACTGGGCACTTAACCGGTCGAAGTATCTGCTCAGATATTTCAACTTTAATGAATGGCTAGAATACGGGGCGATATGAAATGCTTTAGCAAGGTCTATGAAAACAGCATCCACAGCATGCCCCTGTCTACAGAGTGCGCCTATCCTTCCCGTAACATGTTGGGTGGAGTCTGAGATACTAGTCGCTAATCGATGACACGTAAGGGACATGTCAAAATCGGGACAGTATAGAAGTTGGAGGCGACTGAACCCAACGTATATTATACAGGCTACAAAAATAGGGAGGGAACCAACTAGAGAGAGAAACTGTGCAGCAAGATACTCACCAAAACAATTTGTGTCAACGGATGTGTCGTTAGTAAAACAAGTGGACGTTTTGGAGGTTAAAACAACTGTAAATCCAATGGTACAAAATACTGAAAGCTTGTTTTCCGGTACACCATAAGGGCCACCCGCTAGAAGACTGAACGATAGAAGTCTTCGATGAGATATTAGTGGGTGAAAACAGGTGAACATGGGTGCGAATAGTTGCATGAGCTTGAGCAAGTGCTTTCAAGATGAGTTTGTAGCAGAGTTTGCTGGATCTAAGCATTTGTTAGTTGATATTTATGATGATCGTGTGTACCAGAGTGCATCATCAGTGAGCCGTCAGGGCGGGCTGGTCTGACTGCAAAAAGCTGGTTAGTCCAAAAAGAATGCCGATAAGACCTTTCCATTGCTGCAGACCTGACGGCGCACTTAGGAGGTGTCACTCCCCCACCGCACGTCCGTCCACTGTCATTGTCCCACGAAGAATGCCGGCGTTTTGGGACCAATCAGTTCGTGTTTGTCTGCGACCTAGGGCGACTGACTGTTCCTTGGGTCAAGAAGGGGATCTCCGGTCGGCTGGCGAGCCACTGGAGAGTTGCGTTGAGCCGTTTGGCGAATCACTCGAGGGTTGTATTGGCGGTTCCGGTGGTTGAGTTTCTGGAAGTTAGAACTCAGAGGGGTGGACAAGGGTTGAGGGAATTGGCTTGACACCGGAGAGAGTACATGGCATGCATGATAAAAGCAGATACCCTATTTAAGTTCACAAAATATTTCGGGTTTTTTGTCGATTTTGCAAAACATTTGTGGATGAGACGTACGATTACTCTAAAGTGGAGAAAGGTATGTTAATCGAAATAGCAAACATTTAAAAAATCTTAAAGACGGACCGGACATTTGACCTGTCTACCGCGTCGGTCAGTTGCCTTGGGTTGAGACAAGGCAGGTTAATAGTCAAAGGGAACTGAGGGTTTCGGGATTTTCATTGCTCTGGAAGTCACCGCAGGTGCGGCTGCTGGTGTGATAGCATCAGGATGAGTTGCAAGTGGTTCGTCAAAGAAAGCCACTTTGAGGCGGTCGATGGACATCGCTATTCGGAGACCATTCTGATCTAAAGTGAAAAGTTTCTGAGTCCGTTACAGAACTCTGAAAGGACCAGTGTAGGAAAACTGGAGAAGGCGCCGCACTGCGTCGGTGCGGAGGAAGACGTGAGTGCAGGCAGTGAGTCCGCTGTGCATTTGCACATCTCTAGTCTGCTCACGGGGCGGACTCGGGCTTAGTGAACGCATGCGTTGAGCTGGAGAGCAGGCAAAGATAAGCGGAGGCATACCCGACGATGCGAAAGATGAAAGGAGTTCTCCTGGCAACTTTAGTGTTATTCCGTAAACCATCTGTGCTGGTGCACATTGCAAGTCAGCGTTGATGCTTCTGCGAATGCCCGAGAGTACGAGCGAAAAGTTCTCGACCCAGCTGGAGTCGGAAGAGACGCAAAGCGAGCATCTAAGCCGTCTATGGAAGCGTTAAACTAACGCGTTGGCTGCTGGATAATAGGCTGTGGTATGAATGCAGCGACAACCTACAAAGTTGCAGAACGTATTGAATTATGAAGATTCGAAAGGCGTTCCTCAGTCAGTTGTAATGGTGGGTGCGCATCAGTAGTGCGAGACCCAACGGTCTAAGAAGGCCTGGATAACAGTCTCAGCCGTGCAGTCTGTTACGGGAATGGCTTCTGACCATCTGGTGAAGCGGTCGACGGACATAAGATTGTATACGAATCCGGGTGAAGGAGGCAATGAAACTATCAAGTCTACGTGTACGTGCGAGAACCGAGAGTCCGGGGCGGGAAATGAACCTAAAGGACTGAGGGTGTGACGGTGTATTTGGAGCTGTTATTAGCTGTACCCGCAATCGACCGGTTGATTCACGCCTGCTGCTAAATCTGCGCCCTTACGCCTGCTCTGTTTGACGCCTTGACAAACCCGACAGGAAGGAAGACAGAAGAAGACTCAGCAGACCAGAGTTGTATTAGGACCGAGAACGCTCACAGTATAATGTCGGTTTCACCAATCCTCTAAACAGCGCCTGGCGGATTTGGCTGTAAGCCCACGCTTCACACTTGTTTGTCCGCACCGCCTGGCCAATTCGCCGTCTTGCTCGGGCACGCCAGTCTTCATCCGCCCACCCGGTGCATGGCAATGCACGTGATGTCTGGCGCGCGATTTCATCAGCTTCCGGTCAGACCTTGGTAACAAGCATGCTGTCTGATGCGCGATTTCATCAGCTTTCGTTTGGGCCCTGACAACACGCTCGCAGGGTTTGTCCCAAACGCGATTTCTGGTGAACACGCGCGCGTTGGCAATCAGCTTTCTAGCCCGGCTGTCACTTCCCTTTCCGAATTGAGTCAGCTGGCAAACCCTTCGCACCTGATTGTGTTCGTAGCTTTTCGCCTGGGGATCGATTTGCAGCCGTTGTGGTCTTCTTCCCTTCCGCCTGCCTTACATTGTGCAACTGACGTTTGCAGCATTTGTTTTGCCTCACCGGGTTGCTGAGCTCAACTTCCAGCCCCAAGTGTCTAGTAGAATATCCCAATGAAAAGCTGGTTGCTCGTGGGACCTTGGATATTGCCACGGATCGATCTCAACTGATTGTTGTGTCTATTAAGCCTCGATTCCAACCATGAACTCGTAGATAACTCTGCCTTTCCTGCCGATAACAGTTGCGCTCGACCACCCCTTCGGCCTTCGAAAATCTCGAGCGTAGACCATGTCAACAACATTGAAGTTACGGAGCCTGACTTTGCAATCTTCCTCCAGGTGACTACTGCCGTGCTTTTCTATTATCCTTGATAAAAGATTATCGAATAACGTTTGGATCCTTCTTCTGCATGGTATTTCTGTTGGGGTTTTCTCATCAGAGGCGTTTGGATCCGGAGCCTTTTGATACATACATAGGAAAGATTAAATTGCATCCTGTGAATCCCTTCATTGCCCAGCTGTACAGAGTGCGCGTTTGAACGTATCCACGAACCTTTCCGCCTGTCCGTTTGCTTGCGGATGGTATGGTGATGAGAACATCTGCTGAATTTCATTTTCCTTGCACCACTCACGGAAAGGTTGAGGTGAATGGTGTTCCATTGTGTGTCAATTATATCTCTGGCAGGCCGAAATATCGGAAGAGCTTCTCCAGCTCGTTGACAGTATTTTGGGCAGTCGGATTGCTTACCGGAATCACATCAGGCAACTTGGTGATTGAGTCGACCAAAATGAGATAGATTTGGCCATTGATTGGTACTGCATAGTCTAAGTGAATTCGTTGCCACGGTTTCTCTGCTTTAAGCCAAGGTTGTCACTGACACTTGGGAGGGGCCTTCGCTGCAAGTTGACAAGCTTCACACTGTTGACAGAATTTTTTAATTTCTGAATCGATTTCTGGCCAGTAAACAAAACTGCGTGCCAAGGCATTCATGCGACTGGTATCAGGGTGCCCTATGTGGAACTGCTGCAAATTTGCCTCTGCAATGTCGTTGGCACCACCACTCGATCTCCAAACAACAGACAATTTTCTACGACTGACAGGGATTCACATCGATTGCATAACGGCCGCAACTCCCTAGGTACGCCCCCATTTGGTCAACATGTTCGTACACACTGCATCACTTTCTCCAAGATTCGGTCTCGTGATATCTCCATACGAATGGTGTCGGCTGTTACTAGTGGTCTTCTCACATTAGGAGCCAGGAGTCGTTGGACTTCTGATTCGAAACTGATAGCTGCAATCACACAATCATCATTTTCCTTTGGGTGTGAATTGATAAGAGGAGACAGAGCATCCGCTTGACCGATTAGTTGCCTAGACTTATACTGTATACTGAAGTCGTAGGCCAGTAGTATGGCCGCCCATCGTTGCAATCGGATTGCCGTAAAAACCGAAATTCCTTTTTTGACCCGAATGTCGACAGAAATGACTTGTGGTCAGTCAGGAGCTTGAAATGTCTGCCATACAGCAACTATGGAACGGTTTCATTGAAAAAACAATCGCGAGCGCTTCCTTCTCTATGTGGATACAGTGCTTTTCAGCTGTCGTTATTGACCGTGCTGCGTGCGCGATAGCTTTCTCTCCTCCATGCGGAAAATGCTGGGAGAAAACAGCACCGACACCATAATTGGAAGCATCCGTAGCAACGAAAGTTTGAAATTCGGATTGTAGTGGGTCAAGAGTAGATCAGAAGTGAGAGCTGCTTTGACTGCATCAAAAGACTGCTGCCACTCCTTCGTCCATTTCCGACTCTTGTCTTTTTTCAGTAGCTGGTTCAGCGGACCTATGGTTTGGTGAAGGTTTGGTAGGAAAGCGCTATAGTGACTAACGAGCCAAAGGAACAAGCGGAATTCTGCAATGTCTGCTGGGGGCTTCATCTTTTTGAGGGATTCAATATTGGCGGGATCTGGGCGCCGGCCATGTTTGTCTATGATAAACCCAAGAAATTTGACACTTTCTAATAGGAACTCACATTTTTCAGCCGGTAATCGGAACACGGGTTCCTGGAGACGGGAAAGCACTTTCTCTAGTGTCTTTATCAAGTGTTGCGGATCTGAGCCCATAATCAATACATCCCCCAGGGATACTGCGGTATTTGGGATATCGCTCAACAGGGTATCCACTATTTGTTGAAAAATGGCCGGTGCCATTTTCAATCCGAACGGCAGCCGGTTGTACTGAAAAGTCCGAGGCGAGTATTTACCGTCAGTAATGTTCTGCACTGATATACAACTGGGATTTGCAGGTACACATCAAGCAGGTCCAGTTTTGAAAACATTTCCCCCCTCGAGTTTGCTGAACAAGTCTTCTGGTACCGGCAGGGGTTAGTGATGATCTTCCAACACAGCATTCAACGCTGTCGAGAAATCAGCACAAGTACGGAGTTTACCGTTTCCTTTCTTTACCACCACGATAGGTGCTGCCCATTCTGAATAGTGAACTCGTTCGATTATCCATTCAGATTGTAGTCGGTTTAACTCAGCTTCCACTAAGGACTAAGTTGTGTAGGCCACCGGGCTTCTTGGTCTAAAGACTGAGTTGGCGTCTGGTTTAAGGTTCAGTGCGGCAGTAACTATGTTGCAGCATCCGGGACCAGGTTTGAACAATGCCTCGTGACGTCATTTTATCTCGGTAATCTGTATTTGAAACGTCGGGCTTGAAGTCGACGGTTGCGACAGCAGATTGACTTATGGTGGCTGCCGTATACTGTGCACTGATTGATCAAGCAGTTTCAGTTCATCCATCCAGTCGAGCCCCAACAAATCTAACCCGGCTGATCTGTCACGAAACATGTAGTTTGGATTTGTTTATCGCGGAAGTTTATCTGCCAATTCAGTTCACTAAGCAATTTTAACCTACCTCCTGAAGCATTCTGTGCCGTGTAGTCCGTTTGTATGAGGGTCGGTCGCCCCAGCATGCATAAAGTGTCGCGAGATGTCAGGATGATATCTGAAGCCATATCGATTCGTAACTTGACTTGCAAGCCGTTGATTTTTACAATTGTGTATTTGCGCTTGCTGGCCCCGTCAACCTTGAAAGTTGCGGTGATAGATCTGGTCAAATTGTGACGCCAGGACGACCTGGCATTGTTACGCATCACTTCGGTCAGAATTGGACGAGTCGCCAGGCAACATGACTCTTTATGCCGTTTTCTGCCGCAACGGCTGCAACTGTGTAGTTGTGAGCGTTCACACTTGCGATTCATACGGCTGGTATAGTCGACCCAGTCTTCGTCTTCTTTTTTGTTATTATCAGACACTTGTACCGGATATTGAACAAAGATGTCTGGTCTCCGAAAATCTGCGACAGGACTGCAACCACTTCATCGAACGACAAATCGGTGCTCATTTTAGGTAAGATAAAATTGGTAAACTTCTCGTGTTCGGCAGCACGCAGCTTCCGCAGCATTAGTCGAATCTTCTTTTCAGCTGGAAGGTTGACGAAATCAACCCGGAACATGTCTTCATACTTGTGGAACCAAGAAACAAATGTTATACCGGCATCAGCATCATAATGGAACTCACTGGTCTGCTGAGTCAGGGTTTCTGGTGAGGGAGCACTATCACTTGTCCCTAACAATGGGCTTGACTGCACTGTCAGCTTCTGAGTTAGCATCTCGAACAGCTTGGCCTGGGATGCTTCAAACTGCGCCTGTTGTTGCTGCAAAAGCATCTGCAATTGTTCAAAACTGCTTGCCATTTCTGGGTTCGGTTATACTCCGTCGCCACTGTTATAACGCTGTGACCGCAATCGACCGGTTGCTTCACGCCTGCTGGTAAATCTGCGCCCTTACGACTGCTCTGTTTGACGCCTTGACAAACCCGACAGAAAGGAAAACAGAAGACCCAGCAGACCAGAGTTGTATTAGGACAGAGAACGCTCATATTTATATGTCGGTCTCACCAACCCTCCAAACATCACCAGGCGGAGTTGGCTGTAAGCCCACGCTCCATACTTGCTTGTCCGCTCCGCCTGTCCAGTTCACCGTCTTGCTCGGGCACTCCAGTCTTCGTCCGCCTACCCGGGGCATGGCAACGCACGTGATGTCTGACGCGCGATTTCGTCAGCTCCGGATCAGGCCTTGACAACGCGCCTGCTGTCTGATGCGCGACTTCATCAGCTTTCGGCTGGGCTCTGGCTACACGCTCACAGTGTCTTTTGCAAACACGATTTGTGGTAAACACGCGCGCATTTGCAATCAGCTTTCTCATCCATCTGTCATTATATATATATATATATATATATATATATATATATATATATATATATATATATATATATATATATATATATCGCAGCATCCCTTTCCGGATTTTAGTGTCACTGTGGTCTCGGTAGTCAACTACTTTACGCCTGTGCTTCTCCAGGTAACATGGATAGCCTGTACTGCGCTACCCACAGTTCCATCCATACAGCCCACATCCTCTTATATCTCGAAGGAATATGACCGTAAGGCATGTGGATGGAGGTCACGATTCAATAACTGAGCCTGCTCACACTCTTTCAACATGTACCACAGCAGCATCCTTGTCTATCTAATTTGGGAATCGTTTGCACCAGAAGTACACAAGGCGGTGCCTGGGCCGTAATTCGCTCCACACTGGATAGAATCCCTCTTCAAGTCTAGCACGGTCACGAGGATCGTGCATCTCGTTATGCCAGCAATGATTCAGAATCTCCTGCAGTCAATCACTTCTTTCTCCTCCAAAAGCTTGCTGCCTGCGGTATCAACGGTTCCCTGCTCACCTGGTTGGAAGACTACTTACACGACAGAGCAATCAAGGTAAGAGTAGCCGACACCCATGTTGAATGCCTTTACGTCTCCAGTGGTGTACCACAAGGATCCGTCCTCGGTCCGTTACTGTTTTTAGTCTACATTAATGACCTTCCAGCAGACATTCTAGCTCCAATGCAAATATTTGCAGACGATTGTAAAATATGGAGAGCAATTTCCTCAGCATTCGACCGTGTCTACCTCCAGGAAGATCTGACCCGGATTAACGAATGGGCAGAAAGAACCAGCTCCCACTGAACCCTGCAAAGTGCCACCTGCTGACGGTGCACAACAGCTTCGTCAACACATATATTTTGGGGCAACACGTCATGCAACACGTGACTAGTGAACGCGACTTAGGTATAATCGTGCAGGAGAGTCTTGGAAATTCGCTCCAATGTTCGAAAGCAGCAAGTGTGGCGAACTTGACCTTGAGACTTTTGAGGCGAGCTCTCGGCGCTTTTGAGCGGCGGCTAGTACCATTGTTGAATAACTTCTACATTTGTCTTCATGTTGAATATGCAATTCAGGCATGGTGTCCATGGTTAAAACGTGACATCCGCCTCTTGGAACAGCCTCCAAGAAGAGCCACAAAGGTAACGCGTGGACTATCCGGTACACGTTACGAACTGCGTCTTCGTGTACTCGGTGTGTTCTCATTAGAATACCGACGGCTTCGCGGAGACCTTACTCTCACATACCGGATACTAACCGAAAGCGAGTATCCATGTGCATCACTGTTGACTCTAGCCCCACACAAACAAAACCGAGGCAACCACCTAAAACTAATGACGCAACACTCACGTTTGAATTGTAGAAAGTATTTTTTCTCACTTAGAATCTGTTCTCACTGGAATGCATTACCAAACTATATGGCGAACGCACCAGACATGACGACATTCGAAAGACTCTTAGATTTTCATCTTAGTGATAAAAGATACACAACACTTTGCTAAAGTGCAACGATTTAACCACTGATACTTTATGTTCCACGTTGGAACATTTTGATTTTAATTTTCTTTTGCATATCCATCCTGTGGGTCTTGTAATGTTATGCCTCTTATCCCATCATACACCATGA
>OX104069.1:75596210-75650242 GCA_944474145.2 Dicrocoelium dendriticum | reverse complement strand
TAGGAGAATGTCATCTGGTAGTAAATAAATAATCGGTCTAGCTTGTTTCCGCACTGTTGGGAATGGTACCATAGCGAAATGTGCTAATGTGTTCCCAACAACAGTTTACGGGAGCGAAATAGCTCCCAAGGATGCATTTTGGTCCTGTACTTGGCCGTGTTTCCACCAGCCCCCCTCGGTAAGTGCTTGCTTATCCTAGCCTGAGAAATGCGACCGGTTAATCGCTAGAAGCAGAGCAGAGGATAAACATTGAGATTACTTCAATGTGGAGCGAGTATGGACCACAGAACGGCGGTAGCGGCGGCTAAGCAACGGAATGCTGAACAATTCGATTCGCCTGGCACACGCAATCACCATGTCGTCCATCCTCCGTTGTCTTTCGTCTCGACTTTGGTAAACGCCGGCGATAACAGTACTGTACCTACGTGAATCAAGCAGTACTCTCAGCAAAGACAAAGAAAATCAGGCGACCATTCAAAACGTCTGGTTAAGCATATGCCACTAGACTGACATTCCTAGTATTAACAAGGATGGAGCACGCCAACCACCAACCCTTGTGGGTACCTGTAGCTCAAAATATCTCTTGTCGTGACTAAGCCTGCCCAGAACATCCGGCTTACATATCATGCAGGAGATTGCTGCAAGGGGTCCACCGAGAGGCCGCCGTTTGCGGTCCTCGTCCATTGTAAACGACCGTGGAACCGCAAATGAGAGAGAAAATACAGCTAACAATCACTTGTCAAACAAGTCAAGACAAATGCGTACCATAAACCTCGTAGATCGATTAAAAAGGGAATCCAACAACGGTGCCCGGATCTTTTGTATGCTCAAATGTCCCTGAATCTACCGCCATCACATTGCGGATAAGTTAGCAGACCCGACCCAAGACCAATGAAACTCATTGTGGATGCAGATGAGTATCAAAGCCATGCCCGTGAAACTTGTTACGAAGTACGCGTCATCCGTAACTCGCCCACACGATGGGGTACCCAGACTTTTTCGAGGACCTCTAGAAATCCTCAAACCGGACGTGGTAAATGCTTTGGCTCTCCGCAAGCGCGCTAGAATACACGTATCCTGTGCGATTCGTATCTATCCTGATGTACCCCTTGGAGCGCGCGGCTATCAAAAAGAAACTCCGAAGAGGGGCTCTAGCACGCAAGACCAGCCTTAACACAGTCTTACCAAAAGTTACACGGGCGTGCCAGTAACATCCCCCCTTCTAACCATGTTCAAGATACCGGAAAGCCTGGCGATTTAGAACACTGTGGCGTTCATTCGTGTAACACTTTCTTTTGGATGGTGTTGTGGCACGATCGCTCACTCAGGATACCTCCGCTCATCGGAATTATAGAGGATTGCGGCCCCAGAAATCCTAAATCTTGTGGTTTCAGTCTAGCAACAAGCAAAGGATGTTTTGGATCGTATGGCGAAGAAATCGGAAACATCTTTCCTTCCCGAAATTCGGTTATAGGTCGCAAACAATTCGCTCCAGCTCAAGTATTAAAGCAACTGAAGCAGCCAAGGCAATACCGACGGATGTAAGTAAAACAGAAGTTGTTAACTTGACTGCTGGCTTTAAGTTGACTCTCTGAGTAGTCTAAACGAAGGCTGGGACGCAACCTTGGCCGAATTCAAGTTGCAAACGAGGTATCATATGACCCATCTAAAATAACGAATAACTTGCCGACCTCCCTCCAGCGGTCGGCAGTCCTGCCCACACGTGTACATGCTTTCACCTCTCTGCGCGGCCTCCTAGAGACCGAGAAACTGGCCTGCTTGTATACAAATGCTCAGGGACTTTCTAACAAACTGGCTGAACTGAAAGATCGCCAAGCTTCCGCTCGTATGATGTCATTGGTATCACCGAGACATGGTTGCACACGGGAATGACGGACGCTGAAGTGTCGCTACCCGGCATGTCGCTGATCCGGAACGATAGGCCACAAAAGGAGGAGGGGTAATCCTGTACTACCGAAACGACTTACAGTGCGAAGCCGTGGAGGATTCAGATTCGCAGTTCCCCGACTCTCTTTGGTGCCGGTTGCAGTTAAAAGCAGGGACGCTTGCCTTATTATCTTGGTGTACCGCGCCCCCTAACTCAACACCCGAAACCGACTAACACCTAGCGGCTGCTTTAAGCTGCAGTTTACAACCAAAGTACACTCACATTCTTATCATGGGTGATTTCAACGTACATTGTTTAGAAGCCCCTGACACGACCGCAGAACAATTCAAAACCGATTTACAAGATCTAGTAACTACTGCTCCTCTTTACAACCACATCACTTTGCCTACTCGGTTCAGAACTGGTAACAGGCCATCTGTGCTGGATCTTGTGCTTACCAACGAGGAGCATATGATTGATGCGTTGGTTTTAGACTGCCCGTTGGGTCGCAGTGATCACGCAGTCGTCAGTTTCAACTTCGTCTGCTATGCAGAATATCGGAATGATAACGATGATACTGTGCGGACCATCACAAGGTACGACCGACTCGCCCAGCTAGTCAGCGCCACAACATGGTCTTTTCTCCAAGAAGAACCCCCAGAAGTCGCCTGGCTCGAGTTCGTCAACACATTCAGTCAGCTGATTGCACAGACTTCAGAGATAAAGCCTGCAATATTGCAAATCCGTTTCTTTCGTTAGGAGCAGAACCCGAAAATGGATGGCAGTACGCAACGCAGCATGGCGAGTGAACAGAGAAGCTCAGCACCAGAAACTTGGGACAACTACGTAGCCCAACGTAACCACTGCACTCAACTGTTAAGAGAAGACAAAGCTGCCTATCAGCAGAACATCGCAAAAACCTTCAGTGCTAACCACAAACTGCTGTACAAGCACGTTAATAGCCTACGAAAGGTGAGGCAAGGATTTCCTCTACTCAAGACGGCTGATGGCCCACAAGAACGTTTATGGAAGCTGCAAATGCGCTGCAGATGCAATACGCCCCACGTTTCAAACGGTCTTGCCGCCAAACGATCTACCAAGCTTTGTATTCTGCTCACCAGGACTAACCCATATTAATTTTACCGCAGAGGCTGTATTGCAAAAGCTGACTTCTCTACGCAAACACAGCTCACCGGTTGTCGACACCATTCGTCCTGGGGCATTGGGAGCAGGAGCAAACCAACTGGCAGGATATTTGGCTCAGTTTTTCCAGCACTGCTTATACCAGAACCAAGTTCCCGCCATGTGGAAGCTTGGAATAATAGCCCGATTCACAAAGGTGGAAGCAGAACTGATCCCTCCAACTACCGCCCAGTAACCCTTCTTCTATACTCTCCAAGGTCATGGAATCCATAGTTGCCGATGCACTGGTGTGCTATCTGGAAAACTGCAACCTCATCACTCCTGACAGCACGGTTTCCGTCGACAGCGGTCATGTACAACTAATTTACTAATTGCACGCAGTAGTTGGACCGAGGCAGCCGACGCTGGAGAAGGTGTTGATGTGATCTACCTGGATTTTTCCAAGGCTTTCGATCGTCTAGACCATCGGATACTACTATCCAAGCTGCAGCATTACGGGATCGGCGACCCTCTTTTAAGCTGGATCGCCAACTTTCTATTTCAAAGGCAATTAGTGGTCAGAGTTCGGAGCTCTTTATCGGACCCCATACAAGTCGAGTGTGGTGTGCCGCAAGGCTCGGTTCTAGGTCCACGTTTGTTTTTGGTGTTTATTAATGACCTTGCACAGGAATCGCTTCAAACTTCCTAATGTTTGCCGACGATATCAAGATCTGGCGCAGGATCCAGGCGAACGCCGACCAACATGTGCTCCAAAGTGACTTAGATACAGTGTATCAATGGTCGATCCAAAACTTATTGCATTTCAACGTCAGTAAATGCAAGGTGCTTTCCATCCGACATCAGAGCAGCTACTCATACCGACTCGGAACGGATGTACTGCAACAATCAACTCTCGAACGTGACTTGGGTGTCCTGGTTCAAGATGACTTGGGTTGCTCCAGGCAATCCGAAAAGGCCTCGAAGACCGGGAACCAACACGTTGGGCTGTTGAGGCGGGCGTTTGGACAAATAAACAGCTCCATATTTCGACAAATGCTCAGTGCGTATGTTCGCCCCCATGTCGAATACGCAATTCAAGCCTGGCATCCATGGCTGAAACACGACCTTAATGCACTGGAGCAGCCTCAACGCCGGGCATCTAAGAACGTAATTGGAATGCGCAATCTGTCCTACCAGGAGAGGCTGCGACGACTAGGATTGTTCAGTGGAAGCTATCGCAGGCTACGAGGCGACCTGATTATGACATACTTGATTCTGCGAGACCCACATCATGTGTGCCGCCCTTTACTGCAACTCAGCAGCAATACAAACTGAGGGGCCACTCATTAAAACTCGCAGAACAATACAGTCGTCTGGAGTGCCGCAGAAATTTCTTTTCCATCCGTGTCTGTCACCCGTGGAATGCTCTCCCAGAATCGGTCGTCTCTGCACCGACACTAACAATATTTAAAAGACGGTTGGACGATGCACTCATCCACTTACACTTTGTTACTTAACACTATGTCTCCATCCTACACCTGGTGTTTACCCTGGAATTATTTGTTGTTAACTGTGGGTGTTGTGAATCTAAGTGGATCGCAGGACTGCAGCGAAGCAAACGATAAGTCCTTATTTTCGTATTTAAAGTGTTAACTATTTTACTATCCTTTTCATCACAATTTTTATGTGGATTCCCCACCTACTATCCAGCCGGGAACGTAATAATGCAACGCTGCTTAACCCGTTTTAATTCTGTGGTTCATTTGCGCATTGGTTCATTGTTCTACGTTGCAGGGATAGAGTTCTGGTTCAAATTAGGACGCCGGATCGATTCTGGCATTGGTTAACGCAATCTTCTTAGTCAAAATGGGATGAGTCCGCCACAGGCAACATGACGCCTTAATGTCCCTTTCTGTCCGCAACTGTTGCTAGTGTGTACGTTTGAATGGGCACTCGCGGGCAAAATGAAGCTCTCTACAAAACCAGCATGCAGTGCGAGGTTTAGAATGCGATGAACTTAAGAGGGAAGCTTCTCTTATGGGAGTACGGCTGACCGCACAGACAAGATCTTGATCGTTCTGATTGGACAACTGCTGAACCATTGCGGTATCATGCTTTAGATTCGTCATGCGTTGGCACTCACCGGTCACTTGCTGCAATGTGACATCCGGATTCTGCTCAATTTTGTTCAGTATTCTTGTTCGAATGTCGACGTCTTTGGATGCTTGTAGGCCACAAAGTTATATGAGACATTTAAACTGATCACTTGTCATCTTGTGTAGTTGTGACCGTTAACACTCGGGATTCACAGGAATAGTCCACCCAGCCTTCGTCTTCTTTTTTTGTTATTGTCAGGCACTTGTACCGGATGTTGAACAAAGATGCCTGCTCTCGGAAAATTTTCGACAGCACTGCGACCACTTCATCGAACGACAAATCGGTACTCCTTTTAGGTAAAGTAAAATTGGTAAACTTCTCGTGTTCGGCAGCACCCAGCTTTCGCAGCATTAGTCGAATCTACTTTTTCGCTGGAAAGTTGGCGAAATCAACCCGCAACATGTCTTTATACTTGTGGAACCAAGAAACAAATGTGTTACCGGCATCAGCGTCATAATGGAACTCACTGGTCTGCTGAGTCAGGGTTTCTGGCGAGGGAGCCTTTCACTTGTCCCTAACCCTGGGCTTGACTGCACTGTCACCTTCTGAGTTAGCATCTCGATCAGCATGATGTGGGATGCTTCAAAATGCGCCTGTTATTGATGCAAAAGCGTCTGCAATGGTTCAAAGCTGATTGCCATTTCTGGGTTCGATTGTACTCGCGTCGCCACTGTTATAATGCTGTACCCGCAATCGACCGGTTGATTCACGCCTGCTGCTAAATCTGCGCCCTTACGCCTGCTCTGTTTGACGTCTTGACAAACCCGACAGGAAGGAAGACAGAAGAAGACTCAGCAGACCAGAGTTGTATTAGGACCGAGAACGCTCACAGTATAATGTCGGTTTCACCAATCCTCTAAACAGCGCCTGGCGGATTTGGCTGTAAGCCCACGCTTCACACTTGTTTGTCCGCACCGTCTGGCCAAATCGCCGTCTTGCTCGGGCACGCCAGTCTTCATCCGCCCACCCGGTGCATGGCAATGCACGTGATGTCTGGCGCGCGATTTCATCTGCTTTCGGTTGGGCCCCGATAACACGCTCGCAGGGTTTGTCCCATACGCGATTTTTGGTGAACACGCGCGCGTTGGCAATCAGCTTTCTTACCCAGCTGTCAGTAGCAGTAGCATTAAAATCAGGCGCGAGCCCTTGTACGAATATCTTTGTTTATGCGTGGCCAAACCAAACGTTCGTTGACCATTTTCAAAGCTGCACGGATATCGGGATGTGATAGTGAGTGTAGTACGTCAACGACTGTGCGTAAGTAGGAGACTGGCACGAGACTTCTAGGACAACCTTTCACAGCGAATGGTTCCTTCCGTGGTTGGGAGACGAATAGGTAGCACATGCAGCGGAATGGGCTGCAGAGTGCGTTGTATGTCTTCATCTTGAGCCTGAGCCGATGCCATGGCTGCAGGGCCGAACGTAGGTCGAGCGGAGAGTGAGGTTGACGCGTGAGAGAGCGTCGGCGAGGGGATTGTCGACACCTGAGACATGCCGTATATCAGCAGTGAACTGCGTGACATGCTATAGGTGTCTTGTCTCCCGTAGTGAATATTTGTCGCAAGCAGTATTGAAAGCGAAGTTAAGGGGTTTGTGGTCAGTTTAGACCGTGAAAGCGCAGCCTTCGAGTGTGTGCCGGAAGTGACGTATCGCTAGGTAAATGGCGAGCAGTTCTCTGCCAAATGTGCTATAGCTGGATTCCTCTGGTTGCAGGCGCTTGGAGAAGAACCCAGGGGTTACTATTGCCCACCAACATGTTGTTGGAGAACGGCTCCTACTGCGACATCTGAGGCATCAGTGGTACTAGAAAGGGATGCAGTTGATTCGGAAGGAGCGAGAAAGACTATGTTGAAGATAGCATCCTTGAGCTCGGCGAAGGCTCTCTGTGTTGTGTCAGGGAAAGTGAACTGACATTCATTCCCTCTGAGTAGGTCAGTCAGAGGCTGCATGAGTTAAGTGCAATGCGGAATGAAGCATCGATAGTAGTTGACCAAAGCACAAAATCGACGGAGGTGCTTGAACGAAGTCGGAGCTGGAAAGTCCTTGAATACCTGGATCTTACCAGGAAGCACTTCGATACTAGACGATGAAACGAGGTGGCCTAGGAATTCTACCGTTGATTTGCCAAGTTCGCACTTAGTCGAATTGACTGTGACACCGTGTTGCGTCAAGCGCTGGAAGAGAGTTTGTAAGTGGTAAAGGTGCTTTTGTTCCGATGAACTGGTTACTAAATATTATCGAGGTAGGAATAAGCGAAGTGTAGGCCACGAGTGACATCGTGGATGAAGCGTTGGAATGTTTGTGCGACGTTGCACAGTGCAAATGGTATTCTTAAAAAGGCAAACAATCCGAGAGGAGTGATAACGGCTGTTTTAGGATCGTCATTTTCTTCTACAGGTATCTGGTGATAAGCGAACCAGATCTATCTTGATGTAGATCGTCTTACCTTTGAGGCATACGGTAAGGTCTTGCATGTGTGGGACGGGATACCTATCTGGGACGGTTAGCCGGTTGAGTGCGCCGTAATTACCACAAGGATGCCAATCACCAGATTTCTGAGGGACTATCCGCAGGGGAGAGGACCAAGGACTCTCGGAATGGCTGATTATTCCTAGTTCGTGCATGGGTTCAAACACCGCCCTAGTCACCTTTAGTTTCTCGGGCGATAGTCGGCGTGGACGGCGTGAGACGGATGAGCTATTCGTACGAATGTGGTGCCTGACTTGGGACGCCACGAGCAAAGCTGTCTTCATTGGCAGAAGGAGCTTGGAATATTGAGAAAAGAGTTTGGCGTAGTCTGGCGAGGTCTGAGCAAAGGCGTAGACTGGTGTTGTAGATGCGATATCGGCGGTGATGCCACGTACCCTGAGTTTCGTTGCAGTGTCGACTATCATCCAGCGTTTCACATCGACCAAGAGGACGAAATGCTTTGGAAAGTCAATGCCGATGATGGCAAAGGGGACTGCAGCGATGGTGAATACCTAGCGGAACGTGAGCCGAAAACCTAGGTCCAGGGTAAGCGACCGATGACCGTAGGTGGCTATTGGCGTGCCATTGGCGGCACTGAGGCTTGTCGACAGAGAAGCGAGAGGCGCACCTGGCATCGAGTGAGTGAAGCTGACTTCCGCCCCGGTATCAACTAAGAACTGGGTATCGGAATCATAATCCCTACTGTAGATGAGACGACTTTGAGCTTTGCCGACGTTCGTGGCTATTACAGGCCGGTGTTGTGGATCATCTATAGCGGAGTAGCTACATGCCTAAACGCACTTACGGGTTTGTGTACCGTAACACGAGTGGTAAAACCAGCAACCTGGAGCACCAGGTTTTGTGCGACGTGGCGATGATCCAGAGCGGTTGCGGTGCTTACGGTTTAAAGTGAGCTTCTCGATCTGGCGCTGAAGCGACGCTATCTACGATGTTAATGCCTCTATTGCCGACGGCTGGCTAGTAGCGGGTGTCGGTGTGGTTGCGCCAGCACAAAGCTGCTTAGTTGCTTTGGTTTCAGTCTCTGGCTGATACCGCTCGATGACGCAGTCTGCCAGGTCTGCAATTGCTGTGATTGACAAGTCACTTGCTACTGCAAGGAAACCTGATTACTCTCAAGGTGTTGCATCCACAGCTCGCGGAGAATCCCTACGTCCATGTTGGACGTGCCGATGGGCTGTTGCATTTCGCGCAACAAAGTTGAGGGCATCCTATCTTCTAGTTGCAGAGCACTAAATATTGGCTGTAGACGTACCTTGTCAGCAGGCGTGAATCGCTGAATGAGAGCCAGTTTAAGAGCCTTGTATTTCGTTACTAGAGGGTGGCAAAATATGATGACTTTCACCTGCGAGGATATAATCTGAGGAAGGCAAGGTCTTAGTTGATTATACATGGCGTAATCAGAAGAAACCCTAGGAATGTAAAAAACGGATTCTAGAAGCAAAAACCATAACAAAGGATAATTCTCTCAAAAAGGGAGAGGGGCTAACGCAACTGCATTGAACAACAGAGGCTCAACTGCACTACCTGCGTATGGAGATGAACCTTCCTCTAGACAATCCACTGCGAAAAGCGAAAAAAATGTGTGGTAGGGGAGAAAATAATGTGATCACAAGTAAAGAATCAGAATCACTGGAACGAACTCACCAAAATAAAAATTCAACACTGCGGACAGCGTGTTCCGGACCCGGGTCACCAATTGTTAGGTAGCGTTTGGGATACTAGACAGTAATCATTGACACGTAAGAGACGTGTCAAATACGGGACAATATAGAAGTTGGAGGCGACTGAACCCAACGTATATTGTGCAGGCTACAAAATTAGGAAGCGAACCAAGCAGAGAGAAACTGTGCGACAAGATCCTCACCAAAACAATTTGTGTCAACGGATGTGTCGTCAGTAAAACAAGTGGACGTTTTGGAGGTTAAAACAACCATAAAATTCAATATTACAAATGCTGAAAGGGTGTTTTCCGGTACACTACAGACATCAGTAAATTGGCCAGCCTTTACGAAAGCTATGTTGCAACTGACTGAGCGGATTAACTGTCTCCAAATTTGTTTGTCAGTCCATCTCTAATCACCTTCTCTAATAATTTGACCCCAACGTCCGTTAAACTCTTAGGTCTGTAATTCCTAGGTGAGTGCTTGTCGCTTCTTTTAGAGACGGAACAGCCAACAGCCTGCTTCCATTCCTTAGGCAGAATACTACTCCAAAGCGACATTACAAACGGGTCCAGAAACTCCACTTGCTAGTTCGTTCAAAAAAGCCAGATATAGTGACTTTCGGTGTTGAGCCGTTTGCATTGCCTAATAAATGCACCACTCTATGCAGGCAAACATGGTCACTGGCTACTAGGGAGACCATAATCAAGATCCCGTAACAAAGTCGCCTGACTTTGCGAAGACCAGTTCAAAGGTGGACGGGGTCGGAGGTCCCATGAACGTAGTGGTTTGATCTACAAAGTGATGTGCACAGGTACGTCCAATGCTAAGTGAACAAACTCAGCGGTGAAATGTGCAGCTCCTGCACACATGAGGCCCGGCCAATTTGCTTCAGGTGTATTGAAATCACCATTAGATGCGTTGAGTCCTAATCCCTCCGATGTAGCTTTGCAAGAATAGCTTTTCAGATGGCGGTTGAACTGTTCGCTGAGCTTGGCAATTTGGTTGCGAACGTTTCGTCACCAATCGTGGTGACATCATCAGTGCGTAGTTGAGTGACATGCAATAGCGAAGAGTAGCGTAGCGAAGCCTCGGTGAGAGTGCGCTGAGCGTGGTATGCGTGCGTTTTTTATCTCCCCGTGGTTGTCCGTGTAGACGAGCAATCCTATTGGCTGGGACTTCGATCCGCGTTCAGCTGGGTTGATGGGCAGATGACGGTTGATCTTGACCCCTTGTGTTTCGTGGCCTTTGTCTGCTTGCTTTTGTGAGCGAGTCTGTCGTCAGTTCTGGTTGTCTAGTCATGCGTTCCATCGGATTCAATCGATCGAGTTGTCGGTCTTTCGCCAGTAGGTTTGGGTATACTGCCTCCAGTTCGATGTGTCGATTGATTGAATTTGTTGTAGTGTACCAGGCTTCCAAAAACCCCTTTGCTTGTTTTGTACTTCCATGTGCTAGAATATTTACATTCTCCATATCGAAATGGTAGCCTTCTTGATCTTCATGCGCAGAAACCAACGAGTGCGGGTCATGTTTTCTGACGGCCGCCTTGTGTTCGGTAATTAGTGTACAAAGCATTCTTCCAATTTGTCCGACGTAGTTTTTGTCGCAGTCGCTGCATTTTATCTGGTAGATGACATTGCATTGGTCGGCTTTTTTGACTTTTTCTCTGGGCCTTGAGATCAATTTCCTTAGGGTGGCACTTGGTTTGTTGGCCACAGTGATGCCATGTGACTGCAGCAGTCTTCCTGTGAATTCGGAGACGTTCATGATGTAGGGGAGCACTATCCGTTTGTTTGCTTGATCAGGTGACTGCTGCTGTTGCCGAGACGTTCGTTTCTGTAAGCTACTTCTGATGAAATTTCTCGGATAACCGCTGTTTTCAAACATTCGATATAGGTGAATTTCTTCCTGTTTCCCCATTCGGCTGTGCTGCAATGCGTTTCCGCTCTTTTGAACAGGGTATGAATGCAACTCTTCTTGTGATTCATCGGATGGTTGCTGTGGTAGTTTAATATCTAGTCCGTATGTGTTTTCTTCCGCTATGCGCTCGTTTGCAGAGAGCCGTCGGTATTCCTAGTGACCAGTACATCCAAAAATGGTAACTTCTTATCCTCCTCTAATTCAATCGTAAATTTGATTTCCTCGAATGTGCTGTTGAGCAAATCGTACGTGGCCTGTACTTTGTTCCGTTTTACGATGATAAATGTGTCGTTCAAGCATCGCATCCAGAGCTTTGGGCTGATAGATGATAATGCAATTCACTCCAATTTCTGCATCACGGCTTCTGCAATGAGCCCTGGAATTAGGGATCCCATGGGCGTTCCTCTCATTTGCTGGTACACTTGTCCATCAAAGCGGAAATAAGTGGTCATGCAGAGGTTCAGGAGTTCCCAAAAGCTTTCAGGTCGTATGGTTGTCGTTGAGGTTAGTTGATTCTCAAGTAGTTCCATCATGGTATCTTTGGTCACTTCGTGAGCGATTGAAGTGAAGAGTGCGGTGACATCGAATGAAAGCATTATTTCGTCAGCTTCTATTCTGTCACTCCGCAGTTTGTTGAGGAATTGTTCACCATTGTTGATGCTATGTTTGGATCCAGCAACCAAATGTTTCAACCACCTCCACAAATCTATCTCTAGTTTATATGATGGGGTTCCGGGGAGCGAGCCGATTGATCGTAGTGGGACTGCATCCTTGTGTACTTTTGGTAGTCCATAAAACCGTGCAATGTTTGTATCATCAGCTTTCATTCTCCATCTCTCCGTGGCTGTGAGCTCGTTCTTTGTTTGTAGTTTCTTCAGCGTTGCGTTGATCTGGTTGACCAGTTTTGAACTTGGATCCTGATCGATCTGGCGATATGTAGTTGTGTCGGATAGCAGTTCTTTGGCCTTGTTAATATACTCCGGTTTGTCTATTATCACTGTCATGCGCCCTTTGTCCGCTGGTAGAATTACAATGTTCTCGTCTCTCTATAGACGTTTGAGTGCATCCAGTTTCTCCTTAGCTAAAGTCTGGGTGACTCTATTCCGAGTTGGTACTGGGACAAATGTCTGCCGTATCTGTTGCTGGGTCTCCTCTGACTGTTTATTTGATTTCAGTGCATCTTCTAAGCTAGCCGGGTAGTCTTTGGGGCAAGCATCTTTGACGCTGAAGTTGAGCCCCTTGATCAAGACATCCTCTTCAGTTGCCGTGAGGTGGCGGCGTGAAAGGTTTTTTGATCCACCCTTCACTACTAGTACAGTCATTCCTCCCAGTCAGTTTGTCTAATTTTGTGTTCAATGCAGCCTTGCGTCGGTTCTTCGTGTTTTTGACTCGACGTTCAATTGCGGATTCCAGCGCTGTGCGTAGCTGTGGATCAATAGTACTGAGGCAATTGGTTCTATTGTTGATTATGACTTTCTCATATTTGCGTAGGCGATTGTGGGCATCCGTTATCATCAGGTTGACCATGAGTCTCACGTGTTGTCTTGCTAGGTTCCAGGCGGCTGGATGGTTTAGCGCGGGTCTGTGGTTTGTACTCACTGGCAGCGCATTCCTTATCAGGCATCCATGAAGGAAGTAGAGATGTTCGAGTGTGCAAGCTTGTCGGCAGCCAAAGGTTTCCCAACGACAAGCATGTTGTAGCTTTGTGCGCCGGAGTTGGTTGGGTATAGCATTGAAGACGGGTAGCTCAGGTTGTTCATATGGCGGTTGAACTGTTCGCTGAGCTTGGCAATTTGGTTGCAAGCGTTTCGTCACCAATTGAGGTGACATCATCAGTGCGTAGTTAAGTGGCATGCAATAGCGAAGAATAGTGTAGCGTTGCCTCGGTGAGAGTGCGCTGAGCGTGGTGTGCTTGCGTTTTCGTTTCCCCGCGATGTCATCTACCAGATAAAATGCAGCGACTGCGACAAAAACTACGTCGGACAAATTGGAAGAATGCTTTGTACACTAATTACCGAACACAAGGCGGCCGTCAGAAAACATGACCCGCACTCGTTGGTTTCTGCGCATGAAGATCAAGAAGGCTACCATTTCGATATGGAGAATGTAAATATTCTAGCACATGGAAGTACAAAACAAGCAAAGGGGTTTTTGGAAGCCTGGTACACTACAACAAATTCAATCAATCGACACATCGAACTGGAGGCAGTATACCCAAACCTACTGGCGAAAGACCGACAACTCGATCGATTGAATCCGATGGAACGCATGACTAGACAACCAGAACTGACAACAGACTCGCTCACAAAAGCAAGCAGACAAAGGCCACGAAACACAAGGGGTCAAGATCAACCGTCATCTGCCCATCAACCCAGCTGAACGCGGATCGAAGTCCCAGCCAATAGGATTGCTCGTCTACACGGACAACCACGGGGAGATAAAAAAAAACGCACGCATACCACGCTCAGCGCACTCTCACCGAGGCTTCGCTACGCTACTCTTCGCTATTGCATGTCACTCAACTACGCACTGATGATGTCACCACGATTGGTGACGAAACGTTCGCAACCAAATTGCCAAGCTCAGCGAACAGTTCAACCGCCATCTGAACAATCTGAGCTACCGTCCACAATGCTAACGCCATTAGCCTTTAGACCAATCACATATACCAACTGTCTGAACCTGCGATTCCAGTTTTTACTTCGCCATGTCGTTGTTTTCATTATTACGGTTAAATTTATTCGTCTCACATCGATCAAAACGCAGCTCCAGTTCCCTATTAGTGGGTAAGCAATCCAACACTTGGTCACAACGCTAGGGACCATCTTTCTTTCCACTTTTTGTGACTGGTATGTTATTTTTTAGATGCAATCATTCCACGCCGGAGTCTATGCGCCGATGAACACGATTAAAATGCGAAACCGAGTACGCTTTTCCCAGATTACTATCTCGTCCTTATCCTCCCCGTATACCTTAGGCGTAACCGTGAAATGTAAGTGCTAGCATTGCGAACCAAGTTGGATGGAAGTGGTCAGTCTAACCGCTGTCGAATCGGCTTTGCTCGTTGAATTCATTCCGGCGCGACGCTCCTAGGATGTAATTTACCCGTGCACCATTCAGTCTAGAACTCCGTAATAACGATGAAAAGTTATATATTTACGTGAACAACATAAAACGGTGAGATATACGTCAACGAAATTGATATTTAATGTGCCTGTCGGTGTTTTGCTTGTAGTGCAGAAATCGCCTGAGGCAACTGGCCAGGACCTTTTGCAAAGTTTCACTGTTGATGGCACGATGTTCGTTGACAATCCGGTCCTTCAATTGTTCCAGTGAAACAGGCGTTGTCCTGTATACTGCCCGTCTCAAATAACCCCATAGGAAAATATCTAAGGGGTTCAAATCTGGTGATCCGGGGGCCATTGCATAGAACCAGAGCGACCAATCCACCGGTGACCGAGTATCTCGTTAAGTTACTCACACACCGTTTGTGCATAATGGTCAGGTGCGCCATTATGTTACCACCAAATGGTGCTGGAAACACCATCAGCCTACAGCTGCGGAATTACGCAGGTCCGTAGCATTTCCGGGTAGGACGATGCTGGGAAAGTGTGACATTAGTACATTAAGAAAATAACTTACCGGTCACATTACTGGGAAAGAAAAGTAGTTCATAACTTTTGACCACTTAGTCCAGCCCAAACCATTACCTTGAGACTAGGTTGCATACGGGAAGCTAAGCAGCGTCGTGGATTTGATGTTCCCCAAAGGTGATGGTTATGTATTCTGTGCAAGTGGAATATTGCCTCATCGGTGAAAATAATGTAGTGAATATCCATGTGGTTCAAGAACCAGCTGCAAAATACAAGCCGCCTCTCCGGATCGCATGGGTCCAACCTTTGCACTTGACGTGCACCATACCGATGAAGTTTTTCTTCCCTTCAAAATCCGATGCACTGTGTAAGGGGTGTTGTCACAATTTTGAGCAATTGTACGAATGCTTAGGTCCGCCCTTTCGGTCACTTCGCGGATAACAGCACCAGCTGAACTCTCATCCGTTGTGGTGCGAGGCCTCCCCGTAATTCGGGCGTTACACACAGTACCAGTGTTCTCGAACTTCTTCACCACTTTTAACACATACCGTCCGCCGACAGGCCGCATTCCCGAGGTTATGCTATTTTACCTTCTCTCTGTCTCGGCAACATCAAGCCCGCACTCCCAAGATATGTTCTCTTAGCAAGCCACATTCTAGTGAACTCTTCTGTCAGTGCCCGGATTTTGCTTGACAAGCCATGGGCAGAAAGACAGAAACGGAATTCCAACCCTAGTTCGTCACTTCAAAATGAGATGAAGGAAGGGGTACTGGTTCATGGTGTGCCCGAATTGAAGTATGACGGTAGCAGTGAACGACAGAAGTACGACATCGAAGAATGGGGGTACATCGCAGAACTCTACGACATGCAAAATGTCGTGGCTTTCGATGTTACCCGTCTAATTGCCTCCACAAACTACCAAAGTAGCGGGCCACGAATTTTGAAAGTTACCTTGGCTGCGCCCGAAAAGGTTTCAGTGGGGATTCAAACATAACATGACAACAGGAAGATTGGGCTATCAGAACTACGGTTAAGACCATTCCTTCAATTAGTAAAGACCTCAGATATAGATGAGCCAGTCTCGGTTTTACCTATCTCAGATCAGTCAACTGTGCAAACAACCGTTTCAAAAACTTCAGCAGACTGGCACTATTTGTGCCATTCACTCACAACGAACCGAGCTCCTAATGCGTCAATAAATACAATGCTGCTAGATTAACACACAGGAGTTGTATTCTAAACTTTCGGAACTGCGCCACTGACATGAGACAACAAGTTGGGACCACATAGCAGTTACAGAAACTTGGCTTTCAAACGACATACTTGATTCAGAGATTGAAATCAGTGAGATGTCAGTCATTCGAAATGATCGTCCATCTCGCGGTGGCGGTGTTGCTCTGTACTATCGAGATTGCTTGAAATCTGAGGAGCTTACCGCAAATTCTATTGTTTTTCAGGACGCAATATTTTGCCGACCGCACCTAGCAGGTCGAGATGTTGCTTCACATAAGACGGGTGATGCTCGCCTCTTAGCCGTTATCTATAGATCTCGAAACTCGTCAACAGACAGCGATAACATTCTTTTAAACGTCCTCTGCTGTGCTTTTTCACAAAGTACTCTCACTAGCTTATAATGGGTGACTTTAATGTTCCTTCAATGGCATCAATGTCCCCTAATGGGCCATCATTTAAATCGAAACTCCTCGAATTCATGGATATGGCAGGTTTGTATAACCATGTACATCAACAAACCAGACACCGCGATTCAAACAAGCCCTCACTCCTGGACTTAATTCTGACTAATGAAGTGTTGATTGTTGAGTCCGTAGAATACTATCTTCCACTGGGCCGTAACAACCATTCAATTCTAACGTTTGGTTACGTGTGTTATGCCAGTATTATTGATACAGAAAGAGTGACTCAAAGAAAATATTACTGACTATTTTAAGCTGCACAATTTAGCAAAAACCGTTGTCTGGTACCTACAGATGCACAGTTCAGCGAATGACATGTGGAACGAATTAAAAAGGTAAAATTAACTGGGTCATACCATCACCATCGAAGGTTGTACCATTAAGAGCATCGCGCCCGACCAATACATGGATCCGAAGCAGAACACGTAAATGGATCAACTGATGAGATCTGGAGGCAACATTCGCTAAGCCCATGTGATACCACATAGCAGTAATACGAAGCAATCAGAAATTAGTGCACGTCGCTTATTAGAGGCGATAAGTACGAATGGCAGGAGACCATGGTGCTGAAATTTACTATCAACACCAAACTACTACACACATTTGTGGATGGCAAAAGAAATGTTAAGCCCGGAATACCATCACTTAAATCGGCCAGTGGGCTAACACCTACTTCTTTGGATGCCGTGAAGGCTCTACTCCTGCAATTTGGCTCGATAGCTACAACACATGGAACCATCGCCCTATCAACGCCCAAGAAATGTCGCTGAATTATCCAGTGTCACCTTTACTCTAGCAACTGTTGAAAGCGAATTACAGTCTCTCCGGGAGTACAGTGTACCTGGAATCGACATGATCTGCCCAAAAGTACTGAAAACCCTTGCTCTCACCATACCAGCACCCCTTGCAACCATTTTCAGGGTCTGCTTAACTCCCATACACCCCATTCTGAGGAGAGACATGGCATTATCATCAATATACAAAGAGGGAAGCGATCGGACCCTGCCAACTACCGCCCTATTACTCTACATCCTATTTTATCAAAAGTGATGGAATCCGTAATGGCAGATGTAATGAAGCGATACTTTGAAAGTATACAAATAATTTCCAATGCCTAACTTGGTTTTAAATGCAGACGGTCTTGTCTCACCAATTTGCTGCATACTCGAGACTCATGCACCAGAGCGGCTGATGAAGGCGTTCCCGCAGACGTGATTTACTTGGATTTTTCTAATGCATTTGACGGGGGTCAATCACTTTTTCTACTCCAAAAGCTTGCCGCCTACCGTATCAAGGTTTCCCTGCTCACCTGGTTCCATCGCAATGAGGCTGGACCCTGTCGCAACCATAGAGGCAACCATAGAGGAATCAGTCTGATCTCTATCGCCTCCAAATTGCTCGCCTCTGTCATCCTTCACAGACTGACTGGCACTTGTGAAGGCCATATTCTTGAACAGCAAGCCGAGTTTCGTCGAGGTCGTGGCTGCATTAACCACATCTTCATCTTGCGTCAGTCGTTGGAGCACCGTCACACATATTGGCGGCCCACCGTTGTCGTGTTCCTCGATACAAATATTATCCCAGCGTTATACTGCGTAGCTAAGGCAGAGTGACGGCTTACGGCAAGCTGTCGTCGCTCTTTAATTTCTGCAGCGGTGTGAAACAAGGACGCCCGCTGTTATCTTACCCCTTCAACTTTCCTATTGACGAAGTCATGAAAAGCACGTTCACAGGACACGACTTGGAAGGTGTGGAACTGCTCCCAGAAGAACGACTTATTGACTTGGAGTATGCTGACGATATTGCCGTAATCTGTGACAGCTCCCAGACGTGCCAAGCGGCACTGGACAGATTAGCACCGACTGTCAGACGCTTCGGGCTTTGCTTTGCACCATCGAAGTGCAAAGCTTTCCGCCAAGGTTGGCCTGGACCGCCTCCTGCGCTGACCCTTGGTGGCGATCAGTTAGAAGTCGTTCAAAAATTCAACTAACGGAAGTTGTATCAGCGCCCGTATGATTGAAGATGAGATCCCGAACCATATAGCAAAAGCTCAAGGCGGTTTCGCTAGCCTTCGCCACTTATGGCGACTGCGCGACATCACTCTCGCCTTGAAGCGTAGAGTGTACACTGCAGCGGTACGTTCGACCCTACTGTACGGTTGTGAAACTTGGCCCCTTAGATCAGCGGACATAAAGAGGCTAATTACGTTGGACCACCGGTGTTTTCGCAATCTAGCTCACAGCTATTGGGAACACCGCAAGAGCAACGAGCGTGTTCGACGCCTTGTTTATAGCACAGGAAAAGGAAATGAACCGCTCAACACCGTCATTTCATGCACCAGGCTGCGATTTCTCGGCCACGTGTTACGCATGCCAGCCCGCCGACTTCCGCGGCGTGCGTTGTTTGCGCGCCGGGGTGTGGATGGAAGAAGAGGAGGGCCGGTTAAGCGATAACTTGGTCGAGAGGAATGAAGGCCCTCACTTCGGAGCTGGCCTCAGTTGGAGCGTCTCGGCTCCCTGGTTGGGGTCCGAAAGGCGATGAACATGTTTGGCTGGATACACTTGTTACTATGGCTAGGAGCCCATCACAATGACGTTCGTGCTGTGAGTTTCGTTGTCCCACCCCATAGCTCTTAGCCTCTCCCTCCAACCACGATCTCATGATATAACATTTTATACTTTTGCATATGAAAGTATTTTTTCTGCTGCATAGTAGCCGGCTGATGGCTTTCCGGAACGATACTCATCCGTTACCGGTAGCTCAGCTGGCTTGCACCTGTTGCATTTTATTCCCTTTTTCTCTTAGGTATTGCGGCACAGTAACTGAGGTGTTTCCCACCTCTAGCTAACGTGTATATTGTGTGTGCTCACCTGGTTAGAAGACTACATACACGACAAAGCCATCAAGGTAAGAGTAGTCGACACTCACTCTGAAAGCCTGTGCGTCCCCAGTGGTGTACCGTAAGGACCCGTCCTCGACCCGTTACTGTTTTTAGTCTACATTAATGATCTTCCACCAGACATTCTATCCCTGATGCAAATATTTGCAGACGATGCTAAAATATGGTGAGCAATTCGCTCAGCATCCGACCGTGTCTCCCTCTAGGAAGATCTGACTCGGCTTAACGGATGGACAGAAAAGAACCAGCTCCTACTGAACGATGCAAAATGCCACCTGCTGCTGGTGCGCAGCAGCTTCGTCAACTCATAACTTTTGGGGCAACACGTCCTGCAAAAAGTGACTAGGGAACGCGACTGTACAATCGCGCAAGAGAGTCTTGGCAATTCGCTTCAATGTTCGAAAGCAGCAAGTGTGGTGAACTTGAACTTGAGGCTTTTGGGGAGAACTCTTGGCACTTTTGAGTGGTGGCTAGTACTAATGCTGATTAACTCCTATATTAGTCCTCACGTTGAATAAGTAATTCAGGCCTGGTGTCCGTGGTTAAAACGAGATATTCGCCTTTTTGAACAACCCCAAAGAAGCGCCACACAGGTACCGCATAGACTATCTGGTCTAAGTTACGAACTGTCTTCGTGTACTTAGTGTGCTCTCCTCAGAATAACGACGGCTTCGCAGAGATCTTATTCTCACACATCGGATACTAACTGAAAGCGAGCATCCATGTACATTACTGTTGACTCTAGTCCCTTACAAACAAAGCCGAGGTAACCACCTGACACTAATAACGCAACACATGTGACTGAAATGTAGAAAGTATTTTTACTCACAGAATCGGTTCTCATTGGAATGCATCACCAAGATATGTGGTGAATGCATCAGACATGAAGACATTCGAAAGACTTTACGACTTTCATCTTAGGGATAAACGCTACCCAACTGCTTACTAAAGTGTATTGGTTTAATCACTGATTCGAAATGATTTGGAATATTGGTGGCTCGGGAGGCTTGCTCAGTTGTTGCGGAGTTCTTCGAGCTGGGCAACTTGATTGCAAACTTTCGCCACCATTCGAGTTGGGTTTGCTTTCTACCAGCTACTGCTACTTAACTGCTATCCATCCCGAACTGAAGATGCCACCTCGAATGGTGGCGAAACGTTTGCAATCAAGTTGCTCAGCTCGGAGAACTCAATAGCAACTTAACCACTGATGCTTCACGTTCCACTGTGGAACACTTTGGTTTTAATTTCCTTTTGCACATCCATCCTGTGGGTCTTGTAAAGTTATGTTTTTTATACCATCATGCACTAATGAACTATCAGTACGACGCGTGAGTCACAAACTGACCTTCCGTGGACTTCTGGATTCTATAATTCAACCTGTTTGGCATTGGTGTTAGTGGCGGTAACCACTGCGTCTGCGTACTTTATCATACATATATAGGAACTGGAGTCGCTGATAGAATTGACCCTTAATGTTTTCCAGCTCGGCGAACCCCGCGACAATGGAATGCACCATATCTTCTGGCGTCACAATCAACTACGATGGAAATCTAAAGTCGCAAATCCCCAAAGCAGCGATTCGCTAGGACCCAAACGAAGAGGCTGTTCCTTGCACTTTTGCTTAACGCGTCCCTAACTATTCGGGGCCATCAATTCTCATCCATCAATCATAATGGAATGAAGTGTAGCTTGTGCTTTCGCTAGTTAACCAACCTAACGAGCGGTGTGAAAAGTGAAACCTGACGAGAAGTGAAACCAATGGATTAAAATGATTTCGGTAAATTCCTGGCGCAGATTATAAACTCAGACGCAGCTTTTTGTTAAATGAAAATAATATTTATGCAACAGAGAAGAAACACTAAAAACGAACGCTGAAAGCGGTGTTCTTTGGCAGCTCATCTTGTCCGACTTCCCTTTCCTATCGGGGACTCTTCTTGTCCCAGTCACAATAACCTGATCCGAATCCGGACTAACTGACAAGGGTTCACCGAAGGAACTGTAACTAAACTAATGCATTTATATACCTCCAGCCAAGCGGTAAAAGCCATAAATACGGTAGAAATCACTTGTAACTAAAAGTCGCCTAATAGTTTTCTTGTCTTAAGTAAATCATGAAGAGGTATTGGAGCATCAATTTAATCTACCTCGCTTTCCCAATAAAGTTAACATAGTACTCGTTACGCAGCTCGCCGACCTTATCGCAGACAATTGGTGTATTCTGTGTGTACGTTTAACCACTCAGTTTGTAGTCCATGCATGGCGCAGTCAACCGTGAGGGGGAGTAAGAATAGTTGTCTCAGTTATGATTATCACTTTGCGGTAGGCATAGATGAGCACTAAGTTGGTTGCTGGCATCTAACGATTCACCTAATGCAGAATGTAGATAAAGTTACTTGTCGCTTTTGATTTGCTAACCATGAAGTACTCTCCTAAACTCGGTTGGCCCCTTTACCTTTGATATTTCCAAAACTGACTGCCATTAGTTTGCCCCCTAAATTGTGCTTTTGTGGGATACCTTTGTGATGTACTCATTTTAGACATGTGTATCCCAGTGATACGAAGAAACTGCAAATAAAATGGATGTATGTACTTTTATGCTCTCCTATGAAACATCAACCATACTTCGTCCCCACATTGTTTCGATTGTTAACATTCAATTCACATTTCTCACTATCATCATGCAGCAGCGCAGTTCATGTGGTGCCTGCTTAGGCTGTTAAAGCGTATATCTTTCACTCCAACCATCCTACGGGACTAGCCAAGCAAGTGCTTTTTACATAAGATTAGTAAGCGGAATTGAATGCTATAGGAAGAAATTTGTCACCTCTACTCATTCAAAAATCCATCAAAACCCGGAAAAGCTTTGCACAGTGGTTTAATCCTCTCGGGGATGGTCAGCAGTGCGCATTTCATCTGACACTTGTAGGGCTCCAACCCGCAATTCGACTGTTACTAGTCTGCGCTTAAGACCACTGAGCTACGGGGGACGGCAACGGCTATTGTGAATAAGTTATTAGATGCGATTTAGCACCAATCACTATCCACTGATTATTGCGCATAGTAAACCAATGTTCACAGTCTCCGTTACTGATAACTACATCAGCCCGTCGCAGCCTGAAGATTCTTACGGCTTGTCCGAGTATATTGTTTAAAACTTTAACTAAAGTTGTTATCTTATTGCATCATTAGGTGCTCGGTATTGGATGCTGAAGTCAATGATAAATCTGTTTGTCGGATAAGTTAGCACTATCCACACGCACACACGGCACCAAAGTTGGATCCACCATGGCGATCCATCGTGTGGTATCCAGCATCCTTCCCTAAATAGAATAGTGTGATACCGGGTTCAATTTTCTGGTCAACACACAAGACCATTGTGCACCACGGCAACAAACATTCGGCCCGTTATTCCATAGACGTTAGTAAAACATCGTTAACGGTAATCACCGGCAGCTCAACAGACACGGCTATTCTGTTAGTGTGAGTCGGTCGCTCCAGCTTAAAGCCACTTGTACTATGCTTTGCGTTTGTCATACTAATGGGCATTAGAAGGAGATAAAAAGATTCAATTGCGATAACACTTTGCTAACATTTGAAGGTTGAAAACAGCCGGCTATCGAGTGCAGATAGGGTGACGCTAGTAAGGTAACTTTCTTCTGGTTCTCTCTGCCTAGCATTATAGTCATCTTTAATTCTGTATTAATGTATCCTTAGACACAACGTAAACATGTAATCCGGACAGTAAAGTGCAAGCCAACGCATAGAGATCGGCGTTATACCACTGATAGTAATTGGTCACCTTAGTCGTTTCCGTCTTGCGTAGCCCAGGTATCCTCAACACGGACTGGTAACAGTCGGGGCGCGTGTTCTAGCCCCCACAGAAGCCAGATGGAAGACACACTGCTACTGATTCTCGAACGCATGAAACCTTCGTACAGCGCTTATCCGGGTGTGAGATAACTCTGCGATTGGATCTAGATGTTATGAACTTCTACTTATACCATTCAGAACGCCCCCACTACTTCCTTGTAAAGTGCACTGGAACATTGTAAGGTGAAATAACTAAATAAATATTAGCTTAGGGCAACAATCTGTGGAGAACACGGAAGTCCAAAGCAAGGAATTTCACTGAGATCATTGGGTCCAGATCTACCACTTATTAATTGTTGGTACTTGGATGCCGATGTTGTGGTGCAGCTGAATGTATGGCTAACCTGCTGCTACCGTGCAGCTGACTGTCGCCGGAAATGTGTTGTGGGTTCCGCTGGCAGTACGGATAACCTGCCTGAATCGCTCGTATACTCCGGACTACCCCTGCTTGCAGATACCAAGACCTTGATTTGGCGAAATGCGAAGTAACGATGTTACTACAATGCCTGGTAGCTGGAATATCAGAGCAGAATACTCGGGAAAAGCTCCTCTCAAAGGATGACAGTACGATTAATGGGGAGACGGCCTATTCAATATCTCGTCAAAGAGAGAATCTAAGACAACAACTGTCCGCATTTACTCCGCCATCTTCATCTGGAAGTGTGCAGATGGTGAAAAGAATGTCGCTGCCAACCAGGACGTCCGTGGACGTAAAACCGCTTATTTGCTACCGATGTGGTAATCAAGACGGATGCGCATCTGATTGTCTACACCAGAAAACAGTGTGCCGAAGTTGTGGGAAGGTGGGCCACTTGGCGCGAGTATACAGGTCAGTCAAGCTTCATCCGGAACTGCATAAACAGCGAGCAAAAGCAATCAAAGCGGTTGATTGTGATGAAAAGAAAGAACCAGAATTACATTCGGTGTGGCTAAATACTGTGTTCAATCTACGTTTTGCGCCTCGCGTTGTGGAGCTCCTTATCCAAGGACAGGAGGTACGGATGGAGATAGACACGGGAGCATCGGTGACAATAATTAGAGCGAACGCTGTGGAGCACCCGCCCCTGTCATCATGCACTTCCAAACTTCGGACGTAGACAGGCGAACCGATTCGTGTTCTCAGTAAATGCATGGTTCAGGCACAATATGGCACTAAGGCACACAAACTTCCTGTCTATGTTATGTCGGAAGATAGACCGAATCTACTAGTGCAGGACTGGATAGAAGCATTCCCTAATGCGTGGGGTGTTCTGAAAACAGATACTGAAGTAGTTGGCCTGGAGGAAATTCTGAACCACAACGCAGACATTTTTTCGGAGAATCTAGGGAAGCTGACAAACTTTCAAGCTACAACAAAATTGATAGGAAGTGTCTAGCGAAATTCATCAGAGCACGAAAACTACCACATGCTGTAAGGCCTAACGTTGAAGAAAAATTAAACCACTTACAAACCCAGTTAATTATACTAGCTGTGCAATTTTACAACTGTGGTACACCAATCGTACCGGTGGCCAAACCGGATAAATCCGTGCGAATTTAAGTTGAATACAAAATGAGTGCCGACCAGTCTTTTATGATAGTCAGATTTCCATTACCTCCATTAAAGACTTGTATTCTACACTGGCCGGTGGTCAAAAATTCACCAAACTTGATCTCTGTCACGCATATTCACAAATAGAGCTCGATGAACCTTACCGAGAACTTACCACTATCACTAGACACGCAGGTCTTTACCAATACACCTGATTGCCTTTTGGCATCTATTCTGCACCCGGAATCTTTCAAGGGATTATCGAGGATTTAGTAAAGGATATACCTTTCTCTTGTGTGTATTCGGATGATATTCTCATCTCAGGACGCTCCGATGCAGAACACCTACGAACACTCGCTGTTGTGCTTGAAAGATTGGCATGAAAAGGAATTAAATTGCGAAGGTTTAAGTGTGAGTTCCTTTCTTCATCTATGTGTTATCTTTGATATAGGCTTGATAAGGTCGTGTTGCGTGTACTAGATGACAAAATAAAACCCATTTTTGAAAGTCCTGAACTAAGAAACATTGGTGAGCTTCGTTAGTTTCTAGGAATGCTATCACATTACCGCCGTTTTTTACTTGATGCATCCACTATGTTATCGTTTCTAAATGAGTTACTCCATAAAAACGTACAGTGGTGTTGGGGTCCTTGTCAAAGCAGTGCCTTAACCAAAGCCAAAAATCCCTCGCGTCCTCACCAATGTGAGTTCACTACGATCCTTGGAAGCCCCTAGTTCTCCAAAGGGACGTGTCTCTTTAGGGTGTGGATGCGGTCCTGTGCCACTGCGTCGCATTGCATTTGCTTCACGCGCTCTGCAACCAGCAGAAAGAAACTATTTACAGTTAGACAAGCAATCCCTCTCCATGTGCTTGAAAACCTATCACACTACCTACCTTGGGAAGAAGTCGACGGAAGCAGAGTCGCCTTGGTTCTGCCAAGTATGCAAGTCTATTCCATTTGTTAGCTGTCTATCTGTGCTACTGAAGAGGTGTGAAAGACTAACCGAAGTGGTCGAGCAACTGGTGAGCGCCAGAGTTACACCCATGGGAGGAAACGGACCTCCACTTGTGAGTGAAAATAACACCCCGAACTCACTAGTCAGGCCGAAGAAGCGAGCCAGGCGTCCCAACCCAACCCCAACGACTCAGCCTCCAGCAGTATCAACTCCATTCTCCCTCCCTCCTATAAGTAAAAGCAGTGCCTGCAGCGCGCCTGCCTCGACTTCTGTACTGTGTGCTGCACCTAGTAGTCTGTTCACTACACTCGAGACTGTAAGCTACAGTCAACCAGCATTGTGAACAACCCGGCAACGTACGCATCGGTTGCTGCCAAGCAAACACCGGAAAGAGCACCGGTAACCTTTGTGCCCGAACTAGAGAAAACAAAACTGCCGCAGCACGGATGGCACACATCAAGGCCGTTCACAAATTCAACAAAAACACCAGAAACTAAGCCTCGAAATCCAAAACCAGTAGCCACCAGGCGCAACCATGGTGTCCTAAACATTGTATGCACTAATGTCCCCGAATCCAAATCCAATACAATTAAGGGTAAGTTGACGGACGATCGAAATCAGTGGGGTTCCATCTGTACGTCGATCGGAGTCCATGCTAATCCCACGACATTAAAAAGAATCTCGCGCCATCCAAACGCGTTGCACTACGGCGAACCCCGGTTACTTCGGGTAACACTAAACTCGGCGGACGAGACTGAGGCCGTTCTGCTGTCCGCGAATCGTCTCCGCAACGACTCAAGTGGAGTGCGCATACTACCCGAAATCCCGTGGAAAGAACGTTCAGGGGATCCCGCCAACAAAGATAGGTACAGAATAAGTTAAGATAAGAAAACAGTGATTGCTCACGGTGTTCCTGAGCTTACTGACTCCTCTTCCGACGATGCTCAGATGCATGACCGCGAGCAATGGCACTACATCCGGGAGGTTCTTTCTCTCGAAAATGTGGTGGTCACCTCGTTGACAAGGATCCCCATATCACCAAACTATAAAGGATGCGGTCCCAGGCTCTTACAACTTGTGTTACAGTCAGAACAAATGGCACAAACCCTACTAGCGAACTGGATTAAATTTCGTTGCAGATTGCCAACGAAGATTCGTCTGAAAGCAGCAAGAACACCAACACCTTTTAATGACAATTCAGTAGAGGCACAACTCTTAGTGAAAACGCCAACTGCAGGACCCGACTCGGGGACGGTTTCAAGAGTAGCCATACTATCCGGAGGGGCACAGCAGAGCACGAGCAGACACCAGGATTCGGAGCATCTGATACCTGCTTATATATCAAATACTTCTCGAAAGTATGCAACCCATCCAAAAAACGATTAGTCGCCGACCCTTTAATGGTCGGCGTAAACTCATTTGCTTCATCCACCCATCCAGTCGCCGGCCACTCACTGGTCGGCGAAACTTCACGTATGAGTTGTATAACTTCTGAAACAGTGATTAAATCTGAGAAACTTTCATGTATGTACACCAACGCCCAAGGGCTCCTCAGTAAAAATACCGAACTTCGACTACGTCAGGTTGCGAATGCTTGGGACCTAATTTCTATTACCGAAACTTGGTTGCATCAAGAGGTGACTGATGCTGAGGTTGAGATAGCCGGAATGTCACTCATCCGGAACGACCGCCCCAGCAGAGGAGGTGGTGTCCTACTCTACTACCGCAGCGATCTACAATGTACAATAGTTGAGGACCTGGAAACACACGTTATCGACTCACTCTGGTGCCGTCTCCGACTGAGACACAACGATACATGTCTCATAGCTATCGTTTACCGCCCCCCCAACGTCCACTCCGAAAATGGATTCCTGCTTGATCCGTGGCCTAAACAGAGTAACACGCACTAGGTACAGCCACATTCTCATCTCCGGGGACTTCAATCTACACAATCTGGAGGTTTCGGCATCGCCCAGTGAGCAGTTCAAAGCAGACTTGCAGGAACTGATCGCTAATATTCCTTTGTGCAATCATGTCACCACGCCCACTAGATTCAGGACAGCAAACAAACCGTCCATATTGGACCTTGTGCTCACAAATGAAGAGCTCATGATTGACAAGTTATTGATGGATAGTCCATTAGGTCTCAGTGACCATGTAGTAATAACTTTTGACTATGTGTGTTATGCAGAGTATCCATCTGAACACTTGGAACTAACTCATACAATCACACGCTACCACGTATTGAAAGAACTCGCCGATGCAGCTGCTTGGGAATTCTCAAACGAAAGTCCCCTTGACAACGTTTGGGCAGAGTTCATTAATAAGCTCAGCGACATCGTCAACAAAGCATCAGAGACCAAACCCCTTGGTCCCGCGAAAATGTCTTCAATTATAAGGAGTAGGACTCGCAAATGCCTAGCGATAAGGGATGCAGCATGGCGTGCCTACAAGATTAACCCCGACTCAGAGACTTGGGGAAATTTCCTGGCCCATCGCAACCATTGCACCGCACTTGTCCGTGAGGACAAAATAACTTATCAACAGTGCCTAGCCAAAAAGTTCATGGCAAACAACAAACTGCTGTATAAGCATGTCAATAAGCTTCGTAAAGTGAAGCATGGAATACCCCCACTATTCACGGCAGGCGGTAGAGTACAAAGCGCCGAAGCAGCAGCTAATGCCCTGCGGCTGCAATACGCCCCAATTTTTGAACTCGCAACATCTACCTGTCCCATAATATCAAGCTCATTACCGACACCTTTGTTTACAAATGTTATTTTCAACCCATCAATTGTGCTAAGGAAGTTACTCTCACTGCGTGAACATAGTTCTCCGGGAGCAGACAACATCCGCCCGAAGGCTGTGGCCACCAAGCTAGCTGAACCACTGTCACAGTTCTTTCAAAGGTGCTTTGATGAACAACAAGTCCCCACTATGTGGAAGTGTGGCATTATAACCCCTATTTTTAAAGGCGGTAGCCGTTCCGATCCTGCAAACTATCGTCCAGTGACTCTCCTCCCTGTGCTCGCGAAGGTGATGGAAGCAGTCGTCGCTGAGGCTTTAATGGACTACCTGGAAAAATGCAACATCTTGGTAGCGGAACAGCATGGCTTCCGTCAACACCGGTCATGCACCACCAACCTACTGATTGCACGAGGTAGTTGGACGAAAGTGGCCGATGATGGGGTCGGAGTCGACGTCATCTATCTGGACTTCTCCAAAGCTTTCGACCGCCTTGATCACCGCATCCTACTTCAAAGACTACAAAGTTACGGAATCGGAGATCCTGTACTTGATTGGATTGGCAACTTCCTTTACCAACGAAAGCTCCAAGTACGTGTTAGGGGATCACTTTCTAACCCAATTGAGGTGGAATGTGGTGTCCCGCAAGGCTCAGTGCTGGGACCGCGTTTATTCCTGGTGTTTATCAACGACCTGGCAAGAGTCATCTCCTCAAACTTCCTGCTTTTCGCCGATGACGTCAAGATATGGCGGGCGATCAGTAACAAGCCAGATCATGATCTGCTCCAACATGACCTAGATTGCATTTACGAATGGTCAAAGAGGAACAAGCTTCAATTGAACATGGCTAAGTGCAAAGTGATGCATCTGCGTCACCAGCTGGTGAGCGCTTACAAGATTGGAGACCACACCTTGGCGAAGGTTTCTCAGGAGCGGGACCTGGGTGTATTGGTACAGGAAGATCTCGGGTGTTCCAAACAAGCAGAGAAGGCGAGGAGAACCGGAAATCAACACTTCGGCCTTCTTCGCAGAGCCTTCGGTCAGTTTGAACCATCAATATTTCCCCAAATGCTTAACGCCTACGTGCGACCTCACGTGGAATATGCTATTCAGGCGTGGCAGCCGTGGCAGAAACAGGATCTCGTTGCTCTCGAGACTCCTCAACGACGGGCAACCAAGAACGTCAGGGGCTTCTTTCATCTGCCCTATCAGCTTAGACTGAAATCTCTAAAAATCTACAGCAGTCGATATCGGCTTTTGCGGGGGGATCTCATAATGGTTTACCAGATTCTGAAGAACCCAAACCACATTTGCCGTCCGCTGCTGGAATTGAACCACAACACTAAACTAAGAGGTCACCCTCTGAAACTGACAATTCATTACAGCCGGCTTGAATGCCGTAGAAATTTCTTTTCTCTCCGCGTGTGTGAGCCTTGGAATGCCCTCCCTAATTATGTCGTCTCTGCTCCCAATCTGGCGATATTTAAAAAACGTATTGACGATGCATTGTCTCACTTACATTTCATTTTATGACTTGTTAGCCAGGGGCTACAAAACGCAATCAAACGGTTTCTTGCCAAACGCCCAACCATTGGATTTATGGATTTATACGTTTAATATGCGAACATCTCCGCTATTTCACATAAGTCTATGGTGAGTCCACCACAACGCTTTTCACTTTATTATGCAATTAGTTTTCGCAATAATTTCCATCCCACGGGACTTGTTAAGCGATGCTTTTTTACCCGTAATAAACCATTGTCCATTGTCCATAATCTTTGGTGTGCGAAGTTTCCATCACTACAATGGGGGAGTTATTTTGAACTTCATACAAACCACAAGCCATTGATATCATTGTTAGGAATTACCAAATGTATACAACAAATGTATTTACCAAGCATGTAGAGGTGGTCTCTGAGTAGCCGACACGTGTCAACCCTTAGCCTTTTTCTCCAAAAGCCTACAACAAAGTCTCGCTACAGCACCTTCGGTAGAGAACGACGAGCCATATATGTAGCGATACGTCACTTTCGACACGAATTCGAAGGCCGCTACTTTGCCGTCGTCACCGACCGATACTCCCCTAGTGAGTCACGCCACCTTGATTATATCACTTAGTTATCAACCGATATACGGCATCTCTCAGGTGTGCACAACGCCTTCACCGATGCAATTTCCCGAATCCAAGCTATCTCCGCTGACGCCGACACTACTATCGACTTGGCAGCCATGGCCACAGCGCAGCCCAACGATCCTGAGGTTGATCTACTACACAGGTCTCCCTCGCTGGACATACGACCTGTTTCACGGGCATCCTCAGACGGAATTCAACTTTGCGATTTCTCTCTGGGCACGCCGCACCCAGCCGTCCCACGCGAGTTTTGTCAGACCTTGTTCGACACGTTGCACGGCTTGTCTCACCCAGCTGTTCGTGCGTCGGTTAAACTTGTAACCGCACAATTCGTTTGATGCAATGTCAATCGGGACGACTGTAGTTTAGCAGCTGCTTGCCTTCCGTGTAAACGCGCGAAGGTGCACATGCACACGAAAAGTCCGTTAGGCACGTTTCCAAACCCAGACGCACCTTTTCATCAAGTGCACGTCGACCTCTTAAGTCCGCTGTCGCCTTCGAAATGATATGTGTATCTACTGACCTGTGTCGAGAGATTCACTAGATAGTCTGAGGCAGTCCCTATCCCAAAGTGCTCTTCAGAAACAGTCGCAAAAGCATTTTTAGAACCCTGGGTTGTACGGTATGGCTGCCCTGTCATAGTGACTATTGATCGTGGGTCACATCTTTCGTCCACGTTTGCTTCGTTGCTTAAGGACTTAGGTTGCCGCCACGTCCAGACGACGGCGTATCATCCGGCCGCTAACGGCATTATGGAGAGTTTTCAGCGCCAGTTGACGGCAATGCAACGTGCGCACGCAGATCCTTCATGGTCTGAAACACTTCCCCTCGTCCTCCTTGGATTAAGAAATACGTTTAAAACCGATTTCGAGGCAGCACCAGTGCAGCTAGTCTACAGCTGCATGCTGCGGTTGCCTGGACAGCTGATAGCACCAGCCCCGTCTACTTCATCTTTTGACTACGGAAGTTACACCGCTCGATTGACTCACCGGATGAGTAAGCTACGTACGCCTGTTCCTCGATCGCAGAAGACATCAGCGTACGTGCCTGCGAAGCTATCTACCTGTTCGTCAACCGCTTCAGTCGACGTACATAGGACCTTTCAAAGTGCTGCACCGTGCGAATAAGACGTACACTATTGACCGCGGTGGCCGACGTGAAGTCGTCACCATCGACCGTCTGAAACCTGCCCTTATGGAAGAAAGTACTTCACCTACTTCGTCTAGTAGTGCTTCGTGCGACGTCACAAGTCACTGCACCAGCTTTCAGCATCTTAGTGTAGTTCAACCAGACCACGATCCCGGCCTACAAGCATCAGTCGTCTCGACATCTTCCGAATCTAGCCCACTACTTCCTACGACCAATAACCGTGGTCGGGAGGTGCGTAAGCCCATTCGTTCTACCGACTATGTACAGTGTGAATGCGTTAAGGTTTGTAGATATTGTATTTATTTGCTCCGTTTTTGGACGATTAACGTTTGAAAGCAAAATAATCAAAAACTGCTGAAAACCTGTTCTAAAAACATTCAAAAAGCAAGAAATCTAAAGACGTAGAGCATTCGTTCGTTCTTTCTGGCGTTTTTACGCGTGTTTTCCTATTTTCTCGTCTCTACATGCCCCAACCGTCCCTTTCCGTCGACTGGCGCACACGGGCAATGTTTTCAAGGATCGGCGCAGTCAACGAGGATCCTGACGGGGACGCTGGTCGTTTCTCCGCGGGACGAGAGTCGCTTCTTCGTGGGACGACTGTCTTTTCTTCGTGGGACGATGGTCATTTCTTCGTGGAACGATGGTCGTTTATCCGTGGGTCGACGATCGTTTTGGCGCGGGGAGGGGGAGAGACCACTCCCAAGCGCACCGTTTGGCAGCAGCGGAGGTTGAGGTCCTGACAGCCTTTTTCTGCGCTAGCCAGTTTTTTGTAGTCCGACAAGCCCACTTCAACGGCTCGCCGAGATGCACCCTGCCCTACAAGCAATAAAAAATAAATACCGAACGGCACAGCTGATCCATTTCCGAACACGAACAGACACTCCTGTGCATACAAATGCCTTTTACGAACTTCGATCCACAACCATTTTTGATTTCGAAGGCTTCCTGGTTCAGCCTTGTAGGAGGGGAGCTCTGTAGCAACCCAAAAGATATTTCGTATGTACAAATTTGTTACACAGTCGTACATTATTGTTTTTTGGTTTAACGCCAACCCTACGGCCATTTTTAATTACGTCCGGCTTATCACTTGGTTCCACGGTATGTTCCGACACTGATGTACGCTCACCACCCTTATCCGTCCGCGTCTTCTTGTAGCTCATTGAATACAGTCCACTGTGTCCGCCTCCAATTGCTATCAGATATCCGCGCTTAATTTGGAGCACCGTCTCGGACTAGTATTTACTAGTCTTGCCCCTCCTAGGAAGGCTCGGACACAAATTCTTGACGAGCTCCATGACCCACATCCAGGTATCTTGAGAATGAAAGCATTAGCTGGTAGGCAAGAATAGATTCAGGTATCGAGAACATGTTGAGGAATTGTGATACCTGTCAGGCACACCCCCGCAGTAAAGCCCCAGGTCCAGTACATCCGTGGCGCCGGTCCGACAAGCCGTGGCAACGGATCCACGCCGACTACTTCGGGTCGATTGTTGGAAGCATGTTTTTGTTCCTCATTGACGCCCAGTTTAATTGGGTTGAAACGTATCCCGTTGCGCAAACGACGTCCGAATTCATCATTGTTAAGATGCTTTCATCATTCGCCACCTTGGATAGTTCAGAGACCCTATGTACGGATGATGTGTCTCCTTCGGTTGGCACGGAGTTCAACCGATTCGTCACTAGCAACGGGACTCAGCAAATGTAATCGGCGCCTTATCAACCAGCGTCAACCGGGTTGTAAGTGGGGGCTGTACAGACAGTGAAAGGAGGACTGCTGAAACAGCTTGTAGGAACCCTGCAAACAAAGCTGGTTCGCGTCCATGTGTCTATGATTCCACACCCACTGAGATTACGAATAAGTCTCCTGCAGAGCTGACGTTTGGCAGAAACCTGAGAACAAGACTGAATCAACTGTTTCCCAATCCACGGATAAGGATAGAAGGAACACAGAAGAGGTCAGTGTCTTCAGGGGAGGTAAAGAAGGACGCGACTTTTGTGGAAAATGACTTGGTCTACACCAACTTCCCACAATAAACGCACTGGCAAGCGCAATTGTTCATTCGTTCTCCGAGCTTGGCGGTTTTGTCGCAAATGTTTCACCACCATGTAAGGTAGCATCCTCAGTGCAGTGATATGTGACGTGCAAGCTTACTAAATGAATCCTCCATCCATGATCGACCTGCAGGTGACTTTGAACGTGGCAGTGTCGAGTTAGGCCCCGTGACCTCTACCCAATTTCCCCAAGGCTAAAGTCGGCGCCCGAGTTGTACTGCCTCAAACCGCGTGACAAAAGGTTCCTTATTTCTTCCTGTCGTAGTGGTTCGTATATTGAATCGATGTCCACGCTCATGTCGATTGAGTGTTTCGTTGAGAACCAAGCTTCCAAGAATTCTCTTTCTTTTCTTGTTTCACCCCGTGCCAGGACTTCTGCTTTGCTCCAATCGAAGCTATGTCCTTCTTCATCTACATGCATGGAAACTAGCGACGATGCATAATGCTTTACACAGGCTCTCTTATGTTCTTCTATCCTTGTTACCAGTTTTCTTCCCGTCTGACCAACATAATCCCTTTCGCAATCTCGGCAAGGTATTTTGTATACCACATTGCGTTGTTCATGTGCCTGCAGTTTTTCTTTTGGTTTTAAAAGGGTTTTTCTCAACGTGGCAGTTGGTTTGTGTGCTACGATGAGATGATGCCGTTTGAATAGTCTGGCTGCCATTTCCGATATGTCCTTCACATAAGGCAGAACAACCCGTTTCTCTGTTGTCGTTGTTGTGGTTGTTGTGCTTGTTGCTGCCGCTGCTGCTGTTGTTGTTGTTGTAGGCTGTGTGTTTACGTTGCTGTGATTCAGACACCTTCGGATTAAGCTTCGTGGGTATCCATTGAGTTGGAAACATTTAAGTAGGTGCTTTTCTTTCTTTTGCTTTGCTTCTGTGGTACTGCAGTGTGTTTGCACTCTGCGAAACAGTGTCCGCACACAGCTTACTTTGTGACATTTCGGGTGGTTGCTGTTAAAGTTCAGAATTTGGTCTGTGTATGTGCCGATTTATCACCCTCAAGCCTGGACCGCTGCTCGACAATTCGGGAGGCGTATGATACGCCTAATAATCACCGACGCTCACAATCGTCGCAAAAAATATGACAGAAGTATGAACGAACATCGGTCTAGCTGCCTTCAAGTCGTTGGACAACAATTAACAGAACAACTAGAAGCTGAAATACAACGTCGGGTAGCAAACACCAGGACGAAGAAGCATAATGCACTTCTCGATATTTTATCAAAATTGACGTCACCTAAAGATCAAAATATCAGTGACGGCTGGATTAGAAATCTTTCCAACCGACCAATCAGCGATGCCGAAAAGCAAGCCCTCATCAAGGGATTAAACTACAACAACAGAGATGCAACGGCTACCGACTTCTTAGCAGCATTCGAAAATGCTCTACAATCCAGTGGAGTAGACGAAGAGACTCAGAAGCACACAAGATTGTTCCTGCTATAACGCACAACAAGCAATACAACGCCTTAACCAGACAAGAAAAAAGGCAATGAATACCCTGAAGTCTGATGAAACAATCATTATCCTACCAGCTGACAAGGGACGAATGACTGTCATAATGAATAGAGAGGATTACATTGAGAAGGCCACACGCCTCTTGAATGACACAACAACCTACAGGTGCATCGACACCGATCCAACTTCGCAGCTGACAAACAAAGTAAACAAAACATTGAAGCAACTTCAGGAATTGAAGCAAATCACGAAAGAAGAGCGCGACAGGATGAGAGCCCGCGACTCGAACATCGCGCAATTCTACGGACTCCCAAAGGTGCACAAAGATAATGCACCGTTGCGGCCTATCGTGTCTCTCCCTGGAACACCCACCTACAACCTGGCGAAAGAAATGTGGAGACGCCTCAAACATTTAACCTATGGATCGCAATATTCCATAACCAATGCCCAGCAGTTTCTGCAAAAGATCAAAGACTTGCGATTAGATAATGATGAAACAATGATATCATTCGACGTGACTGCACTCTTCACGTCTGTCAACTTGCAGACAGCAATAGCGGTCATCACGGAACGGCTGAAGGTCAGTGAACAACAAATCGGTAAAATGACGACCGAAAATGTATGTAAACTACTCCACTTGTGTTTGTCGACCCACTTCTCATTCAATGGAAAGATTTACGAGCAATTGAAAGGCGCACCAATGGGATCACCTGTGTCAGGGCTCATCGCAGAGATGGTTATGCAGAAATTGGAGGAGGAGGTACTACCACTCATCAATCCGAAACTGTGGGTTCGGTATGTGGACGACACTTTTGTGATAATCAGACGCAACCAAATAACAGTCGCACAACAGCTATTGAATAACGCCATGGAAGGCATCCAATTTACAATGGAACTGGAGAAGGAAAGGCAGCTCCCTTTCTTGGATGTATTAGTAACAAGAACTATGGAAGGCGAGCTGCAAACATCGGTCTACAGAAAAGGCACACACACAGACCAAATTCTGAACTTTAACAGCAACCACCCGAAATGCCACAAAGTAAGCTGTGTGCGGACACTGTTTCGCAGAGTGCAAACACACTGCAGTACCACAGAAGCAAAGCAAAAGGAAGAAAAACACCTACTTAAATGTTTCCAACTCAACGGATACCCACGAAGCTTCATCCGAAGGTGTCTGAATCACAACAACGTCAACATACAGCCTACAACAACAACAACAGCAGCGGCAACAACAAACACAACAACAACGACAACGGAGAAACGGGTTGTTCTGCCTTATATGAAGAACATATCGGAAATGGCAGCCAGACTATTCAAACAGCATCATCTCATCGTAGCACACAAACCAACTGCCACGTTGAGAAAAACCCTTTCAAAACCAAAAGAAAAACTGCAGGCACATGAACAACGCAATGTGGTATACAAAATACCTTGCCGAGATTGCGAAAGGGATTATGTTGGCCAGACGGGAAGAAAATTGGTAACAAGGATACAAGAACATAAGAGAGCCTGTGTAAAGCATTATGCATCGTCGCTAGTTTCAATGCATGTAGATGAAGAAGGACATAGCTTCGATTGGAGCAAAGCAGAAGTCCTGGCACGGGGTGAAACAAGAAAAGAAAGAGAATTCTTGGAAGCTTGGTTCTCAACGAAACATTCAATCAACATGCGCGTGGACATCGATTCAATATACGAACCACTACGACAGAAAGAAATAAAGAACCTTTTGTCACGCGGTTTGAGGCAGAACAACTCGGGCGCCGACTTTAGCCTTGGGGAAAGTGGGTAGAGGTCACGGGACCTAAATCGACACTGCCACGTTCAAAGTCACCTGCAGGTCGATCATGGATGGAGGATTCATTTAGTAAGCTTGCACGCTACATATCACTGCACTGAGGATGCCACCTCGCATGGTGGTGAAACGTTTGCGAGAAAACCGCCAAGCTCGGAGAACAAATGAACAATTGATTCATCAACCAAAGCCACAATTATTTCGAAACATGTTAAACACCGTCAAGCTGCCACCTTAATTCGTTCGTCGGGAAGTCAAAACGACGTCCAACTTCCTGAAGACCGGCTTTTCCGTGAACACAGCGTAGAAATGGACCAGGAACTGTGGGCGCACCCCGTACGAAGAGGCTAGTGAAACGTTGCCGAGGCGATCAACCCGCATTCCTAAACCAAGGGATCGATTTGAGCCTAGCATATGACGACATCTATTGGAGGTGAGGGATGTCACATCTGCACTGGAAGTCAGGCCCTAACCCACTCAGTCGTATGAACGACACACATAAACCAACGCATGCACGCACACACACACGCACTAAGCTTTTCGTGTTCCACTGAAGGCATGCCGGAGATTCTGTCAGCGTCTTGTCCAGACTTGTTCTCGATACTGCGGGCTCTGAACCCTATAGAGTATATGCTCTCCTACATTTACTTACTGTGACTAATACGTAACGTGACCAGATTTTTCGCGGGTCAAAGCTGGACGCCTAACCTACCCCTCCCCCTTGTTTCAGCACATGTAGACCGTACAAAAAGAGTAATACTAAATGACTACATGTGTTACTTCATTACAATAACAAAAAGAACTTACCTCATTAGTCAGTACAATGGCTGCGCTACTGAAGTTGATGTGCTGCTTGACATTGTAGCATCTGGAATCACAGTTGTAGAGCAATACTTCTCAGATGAATATATTTTACGTAGTAGATCAGGGCGCTGCATCAGCATTTCCTAAATTTGTTCATAGGGCTACACGGTGCTCTCGTCTTCAAAGTTGCATTTCACCATAAGCATCGCTTTCAGTGTTTAAACGCTACGTTGCGTTTTCTCGCTTGTCCATACCGTGTTCATGTGTGAGAGGATTTCTTCAGTAGGTGCATTAGTCCCAGGGAGACAGAGAATAAATGCAGTAAGTTTTTCCATCTGTTCACATGGGACCGAGTTGGCCGGGAAATGGGAAAACACTTCTACCCACCGCATGTCAACCTTTATTTGTTTACAGTCTCAATCGGAAATTTTGTCGGCTGATGCAAACCTACACACGTTGTTAACCTCCTCAAACAGCTCGTAGTCATTGGTTTCCAGATTTGGCAGTTTGGAGCCAAAATGGCCGGCGCTTGCTTCAACTTTTTCGCAGGACGGTGGTTGTTTCAATGCCACCCAACCGAGGCCACTCAGTACTTGACATTGGTTCATTCTTTCTTGTTACTAATCAACGCAATTTTCTAGGAGCTGGTGATAATATTCATCACATATTTTTCTGATGAGACCCATTCGTTCGATCATTACCTGGTTTGGAACAAAGCTGTTTCTGCTCCTGTCTCTGCACTTCTGCAGGAGTTCATACATTGCAGATGATACTTTCAGTGCTGATATATTTTGCTCTTCAATTTTTAGTACAATAGCTTGCAAAATGGCAATGATGTTGTGTATAAAGAAGAATCATAACTCAGCGCAGGGACTTTATAAGTAACACTGTGATCATTGTGACCAGAGCTGGGTTGATTTTGAGGAACGCCAAGTGGCATACTGGTGTCCAGAATAACGAATGCTCGTGCTGCAGAGGAAAAGCTGATGATCAGTAAACAGACTGAGCAGTATCTCTCTGTTGTCTGAGCGAACATCATCATATCCATGCGGTCTCCCGAGGTGGCGCTCACGTAGCAGCAGCCGACCCGACACGCGCGTTGAAGTCTTCTGCCAAAACAATGATGTCTGTTTTATGCGCCCTTAGGAGCAGCTCATGTTGGTTCTGGTAGAACTGGTCTTTGATTTTGATCGAGCTACAGTCATTAGGCGCATAGGCAGAGATCATGAAGAGAGCACGCTTTTCGACTCCACATCTGCTGACTTTACAAGAGCCATGGAGCCTCATCGCATAAAAACGACGATTGATCGGAATCCGATCAATCGGAGCAGTCTCGGCTCTAGTACTGAGGGCCGTTCCAACACCAGCTTGCCCAGACGCGACAGACTCGGCGTCACCAGAGAGGAGGAGATGGAACCGGGTGCGTGGGTAGAGCGGTGACGCCAGCTGGTAGACCGAGTTAGAGTCCTAGAGTCGTGTTGCATTCATGCAGCAGGTATCAAATCCAAAGGTCTCTAGCGTCCGCACAAGTCAAGCTTGCTGACCGATCTGCAGTAATGTGCGTACGATGAAGGCTGCAAGTTTGAACTACGTTCCGGGTTGCAGGAGCGAAGATAGGAGAGTTTGGGACCGGCAGCTCTGTGTTGTGCACTGTGTGGTTGAGTTGGCAGATGGCACGGGAACAGGTTCATCGGTGTAGTTGGGGTTGATGGCCATAGAGGAAACAGGTAAAAATGGGTCTGAATGATACAAGGGTGGGGTAGGTAAAATGGTGACATGTGCTTGGGAAGTTGGCATAGTAACGTGAGTGAAAAGCATCGTAGCAGCAAGAGCTCGTGAAAGGTTGTAATTTTAAGTCCATGGTTCGTCAGTAGGAGAGATGCTGCCCGGTTGCCTAGGCCGAGGTGAAGCGCGGTTTGACGCAGTTCTATGCAACCTTTGGTACGACTTCTCGATGGAGCTTCCGCCGTGGCGTTCACTTCGTGGTTGTGTGTTTGCCTACTGTCATCTCTGGCGTGTCAGTCGAAGGTGTCAGCGTGAATGTGGGGCAGATTACACGAGGGTGGGATTGAGAATTTTCGTGGTTAGGCCTTTGGATCGCGGCAGGTGAATTTGCTTTTGAGACCTGTATCTTCACCAAGCAATGTTGGATTTGGACAAGTGAGAGTTCCTTCAAAAGCCGTTCAAATGCTCCATCGGGTGAGACCAGACGATGCCTCGGATGTTTGGAGTTACGCAACTTTCGGCGCTTGGACGTCGACGAAACACGGTCCGGAATTTAGGATTCTGGGTAAATATAAGATGCACTGCAGTATACTTTGGAAAATAGTATCGCAACCAGAGCTTATAAAAGCACGAAGAATAAGTATAGATACAGAGTTGTGGGATAGAATGTCGCTCTGCCACTGTTAAAATACCAAGTGTGCATAACTGAGCGATTAGCATGTAAGTTCGCGTAAGGTCAAGCTTTTCATTCGCAATATACATTTGATCATTGACCAATATAACCCCTATTCAACGAAATACTGCAAGTGCACTACTGTTTCGGTGTCTGTGTGTTTGCAGTATGAAGAGGCAAGTAAAACAGCTGGCGGTCTAACACCTCAATTGAAAGGAATCTGCAGGACTGCAGTCAAACCTCTATCAAATGTTTTATCCAGCCTTAACGTATTGAATATGGCCTTCTGCCTGGGGGCTGTTCTGTCTACAGAACTAACCTGTGTAATTCCAATTAGGGCCAAATATTTGGAATATGATTAGCTTCCACATCCCGCACAGCCATACCTGAGGAATCGTCGCAAATGTGAAAATTACTCAACGAAAGTCAAACGTTAGGTCGAGCACATTGTATACATTACGCTGAATATTGTTCCTTTACTTTGAGCGCCTCCAAAAGAGGGAGAGTCTGGTCGAGACAGCCTTAAGGGGTATAAAAAGCAGGTTGCCGATCTGCTCCTCGCACAGAGCACTTTTGAATTCAAAGTCAACATTGTTCACCCTGTTACTCTGGTACTTGTTCCCTCGCGCCAAACGGACATGTTGTCGGATCGCTCAAGCTCTCTTTGTAAGATAATTTTGGCTCCATTTACAACAGGCTTGATCAAGCCATGGAGCGAGACCCCGTGTTCAGAATGTGCTCATTGCTGCGTCTGCATTCGTCGCGACTGCGGAACTGTGCTCATTTCCTCTTACCTCTACGTCCCAGAGTTTGTGGTCTGGACCAGTTTGGGAATTAGCACCTGCTTCCACACACACCATTGTCCAATATTGGTGCGCACAGACATATTGCGGATGGTTGAGGTTCGTGTAGCAACGCCACAGTTCCCGCCAATTTGAGCTTGACCACGCGGGTGTATCCTACCTTGCTTGTTCCTAGCATCAGTGTGACCAAGAGTTGCTAACCCCCTTTCGAAGTGCGATTGATCTGCGCCGCCGGTGGGTCTAGGTTAAACAGTCATGTTGGCATATTTTCCGAGTGCTATTGGCTGATGGCGGTTGATCACTTAATGCGTCCTAGATGCACTTTCGGTGAATCTCGGATTTGATCATTTGTGCTACGGAGGAAAACCGCTGCCATACGGATGGCAGTGTTTGTGTCACGGATGAAAGCAACTGAACCAGCTCGTGGTTCTTACACGTAACACCACATCTTTGGAGAAATAATGCGAGGCAGATTATTGTGTAGTTTAATTGTGGCTTCCAATTGCTACAAAAAAGATGGATAATTGGCAAGATTTTGACCATCCGTAAGTGCCCTTAAGTGTCCGCATTTGTATTTCTGCAATACTTTTGTACACAAGTTACAACTACACTTTTCATGGTTTATTTGCAGCAAAACTATCGATAAGGCTACAGTAAAATCTCCAAAGTTTACCATTTCTCTCTCTCCTTTCCCCACTTGCCCAAGTTGACCGTTATTTACTCTTCAGTTGAACAGTCACCATGTAACTATTATGAATCCAGACCTCCAATTTTTGACTACTTTGGTCCAGTCTCTGAGTGGTCAACGTACAAAGGATTTGCCAGGTTAGTGGAAAACATCAACGAAAATACAGTTAATAGTTTTACTGTCGAAATAATGGACTTATCGTTTTTGTTGCAGGAGCCCTGCACTCTGAGTTTTCAAATGGGTTCAGTAGGCAAAAATTATAAAGCCAAGCTATTTCCCGGGAGTAGGATGGAGAATAACTTCAAGTAACAAACTGTGAGTGGCGGAGTATGTCATCCAAGCGACTGTTAAATATAGCTAGCCTGGGTGCTGAAACAACAGATTCGGGGACAGCGTTCCATGGTTGACACACACGAACGTTTCTACGGCACGCCAGTCAGCTGTGTTGTTCTGCTAATTTCAACGAGTGGCCTCTAAGTTTGGTGTTACTGCTGAGTTGCAGTAAAGAGTGGCACACATGATGTGGATTGCGTAAAATCAAGTACACCATAATCAAGTTGCCTCGTAGTCAGCGATACCGCCCGCTGAATACTCCCAGCTGTTGTCATCAGTCCAACCACACACCCGTTTTTATCTTCGCCTTTGGGGCAACAATGAGTCCGCGGCATTTGGGCAAGCTGGTGTTGGAATCGTCCTCCGTGCTAGAGCCGAGGCCGCCCTCCTCGACTGAATTTCGTACAACAGTCGTCTATGCGTTATGAGACTCCGTGGCTCTTGCAAATTTAGCAGGCACCGAGCAGACAGGCGTGCACTTTTCATGATCTCCGCCTATGCGTCCATTGCTTGCAGCTCGTTACAGTTAAGGACTAGTACTATCAATAGCTTTATGAGCTGCTCCAAAGGCGCTTAAAACAGACATCATAGTTGTAACAGGAGAATTAAACACACCTATTGGCCGGCTGCTGCTATGTGAACGCCACCACGCTGGACTGCATGGATACTATGATGTTCCATCTGACAACGGACAGAACCTGTTCAGTCTATGTACCGACCACCAACACTTCCTCTTCAGTACGAGATTTTGTCATCCTTGGCGCCTCTATGCTACCTGGCGTCCTCTGGCTTCAGCCCAGCGTTGGTCACAAATGGATCACATGGTCATAAGTCGCAGGTGACGCGGTAGCGTATGCCATTACCACTCATTTGAGTAAACTTGAGTTGACACCGATTATACATTGATATGTGTGCGCCAGTTTGCATGCGTTTCGGTCGCTCGCTCAGTGGCAGGCAAACCAGGTAGAACACTTACAAGCTGGAGGACCCAGCGGTGAAAACGCAGTATAAACAGAGCGTTCATGTAAATCTCACTCTCCCCCATGTTACGAACGCTGCTCAACACTGGTCAAATTTGCAAAAAGCAATGCTGCCCGCCGGCTTTTCCAGCTGCGGACTCACTCGCTCCAGCTGGAGTTCAGTAAGATTCTCCGAACTGCTGCATCGTCAACAAGCTGTGCTCGCCGGTGCGGAGCACAATGCACTTCGTCAGTCTATCAACAGCTGAACTCAAACCTTCACTCTGACAGTCATCCTGCTGGTCAAAACGAGCTACTGAGATGGAAGCCGCTGCATCGGTTGCATACTTCCGCAGTTTATTTTATTTCCTTAAGATCACTGATTGCAATTCACACGCTGTCAATCAGAGGGCACGAAGATCATCAACTTGCATAGGAGCTTAGGTCACAGTGTAGAGCACTTTGCTTTCCAATTTAACTGCTCAGCACCACCCACTGTGACACCTCCGTTTCCCTCGGATGATGCTTGGCCTATCGCCACAGATACTCCTACCGAAAAAGAGATCCGAAGCGCAGACTAATCTTTGAAGCCTCATAAAGCTCCCGCTCCTGACAGCCTACCCCGTCTCTATTCAAAGATGGCGCGAATGCATTTGTCAACGAAATACTATCACAGTTCAGGAGAATTTGGACTGGTGCAAAAGTCCCGATTGTTTAGGAAGAGTTGGTCACTGCCGCAATTCCAAAGAAAGGCTCCCGCGAAGATTGCGTCAATTACCGCAGAATTGCTTTGATCTTTGTTGCCTCCAGGATTGCGTGTCTTTTCTACTCCGCAGGCTTCCAGCGTTTAGAGAAGGAGTTTCCCGAGAGAAACAAGCGCGTTTCTGTCCAGCTAGAGGTTATATTGACACATCGTCACACTCCGCCAACTTATTGAACTCGGTCACGTTCACCGACGGCTAACAATTATAGTGTTTTTGGACATCCGAGCGGCATTTGATTCAGTAGATAAATCTATGTTGTGGAACTCTCAAACTCAAGGGAGGGGTATACAACGTCTCTGTCCGTACGGTCCCCTTGTACGGTTGTGAGACCTGATCTAAGCACTCGGAAGACATAAAACGATTGTCACTTTTCGAGCATTGTGGTCTGCGTAATATTGCCCGCTTGTGGTAGCAGCACCATGTCAGTAATGCAGAAATCCGAAAGTGAGTGTTTGGAGCAAACAGCCCATGCATCCAAACCGTTATTATCCGACGCCTCATGCGTTGGTTCGGCCACGTATTGTGTATGCCAACCTATAGCCTTCCCATCGAGCATTATTTACGCTCTCCGGAAACGATTGGATAATGTGCCGCGATGGAAAACCAATGACGTGGAGAATGAGCATGAAGAATGTAACCTCAAGCTTGGCATTCGTTAGACCAGTCTGTCTTCCAGGGTAGGTACCACGCGACTTGGACTGCTAGTGAGTAGAAATGCTGGATGTTATGGCGAGCAACAAACATGAGTGGAGACAGTGTCGTTCAACCGCATTATCTCTTACTCAATATGTCAACGAAAATAGAATTCTAAAATAGAAAAGAGACTAAATACGACAAATGTAAAGCCCAAAATAACGATTCCTTCGCATAGTTAGTTACTTTCCCCAATGGTACAGATGGCACATTGTCTGTAGTCAGATATATATATATATATATATATATATATATATATATGTTGGCGGCATCCGGTTTCGGATTTGCCTGTCATTGTGCTCAGCCACAGGACGCCTGCGCCTACAGAGGCACCATGGGTGGCTTGCGCTGCACCACCCACTGCTACAAACACACGCAACCGCATCAAATTGTGGCGCTCAGTGAAACCCGGCTCCCTGAGCAAGGTAAGTTGCACGAAGCTGGTGCTGGCTACACATTCTACTGGGTGGAAAACGCCGTCTCAGCACCACGTGATCATGGGGTCGGATTTGTACTATGCGATGGCATAAATTGACAGCTCGTGGGTAAACCAACAGGCCCCAGCGTGCGACTAATGACTGTGCGCCCACGACTCGGAAGAGGTAAGTTTGCCACTTTTATAAGCACGTACGGTCCGACCATGTATAATCCTGATGACACACGTGGTCAATTCTACACTGAGCTATCCTCCGTGATATGCTCTGTGCCGAGGAGCGACCGACTATTTCTGCTGGGTGATTTCAACTCGCGCGTTGGGCGTGATGCAACGGTGTGAACAGATGTCATCGGTCCTCATGGCTTTGTTTCAACGAATGCCAACGGTGACATGCTGATGTCACTGTGTGCTACTCACTGCCTGACGATCACGAACACTCAGTTTGCACTGAATGCGAGTGATATAGCAACTTGGACGCGCCTACAGAATGGTCACGCTCACCTGCTCGACTATGTCATCGTACGTCAGCGTGATATGCGTGAAGTGCGCATGACACGTGTACTGCTTGCAGCTGAGTGTGGCACTGATCCCAATTTGGTGCGGACCAAACTGTACATATATTTTCGTAAATCTATGTATACCACTCCTGCCGTGAATCGGCGTAACGTTAATCTTCTCTCCCTCGGTACTGGGACGAAACTTACTGAGCTGGAGAAGGCGATGACTGCTGTCCTGTTTGATATGAAATGCATAGCCACGGTGGGCAACCCGTGGCCCCACATTCGAGACCGGGTGGAACCTGCTGTCGAGGAGACCCTCGGGCGCGCTAACTGTAAGCGGCCTGATGGGTTTGATGAGAACAATACGACGATTGGCGCTTTGGTGTCAGGGAAGAATGCAGCATTTTCTGCACATGTGGCAGACCCCAATGACTTGCGGAATAATAGTCATTTTGGAAGAAATCGACGCCGAATGGCTCGCGAGCTCCGTCGCATTAAAAACACATTGTGGACGGAGAAGGAGAGGCAGAAGAGATGCTACGCCGAACGCCGCCAACACAAAAAATACTTTCACTCTTTGAAGGCGGTGTATTTACCGAGGTTGAAACCGACGACTGCGCTGATCGACGGTAGTTCAGGCGCCACCTGCACACAGACTGCGGACATAATGCAGATCTCGCGGTAACACTTTGACTGTCTATTGAACAACCGCTCAGAGATCGACTGGTCTATATCGAACGGACTGAATCTGCTCTATGTAACTGCGAGTATGGCGGACACGTCGACACAGGATGAAAAGCAGAGAGCAAGTGCTCAGCTGCGAAACGGCAAATGTGCCGGTGCCGACAGGATCTCGCCTGAAGTATTGAAACACGGCGCACCCGCGTTGGTAATTGCGCTGTACCAATTGGTGCAACGCGTTTGGCTTGAGGAGGAGGTGTCTCCTGAGCTGAAGGATTCCCTTGTGCCTTTGTGTACAAAGGCAAAGGTAGCAAGCAATGTTGCACGAATTATCGTGGCATCAACTTGCTGATTTTTGGGAGCAAGATGACTTCCCGAATCTTGCTCAACCGCTTCACCACTCAGGTCTTTGAAACGAATGTGGCGGAAGAGCAGTGTGAATTCTTTTCTGGTCGCAACACTATAGGTATGGTGTTTGCGAATCGTCAGTTAGAGGAATAGTGTAGAGAACGAGACCAGGCACTGTACTTGCTGTTTGTTGCTTTCAACAAAATATTTGACGCCGGGAACAGCGAAGCATTGTGGCGGGTGGTGGGTAAGTTTTCTTGTCTGACTAAGTTCGTAAGTCCATCCGAATGTTTGCACAGTGGTATGCGGGCGAGGGTGCAGCTGAAGGTACAGACCTCGGATGACTTTGCAGTTGTCACTGGTGTAAAGCAAGGCTTTGTCTTAGCTCCTGCCCTGTTTAATGTATATCTTCATGCAACGATGTCTTATGCCTATGATGCCACTTGTGCTTACAATGTTTGTGTGGAGCACCGTATTGATAATGGGTGGCTGGACATCCGTCGTTTGATTACGAGAACCCTAGTCTGTGAGACAACTATTCGTATGTTGCTGTTTGCTGACGACTGTGCGTTTTTTGCACTCAGCGTTCTAATCTTGGTTGCAAGTCATGGGCATCGAAGGCGGTTGATCGACGTGCATGGCGAGATCTGTGCACGAAGTCAGTTGCCGAGGTGCGGAAGAAATACCTCATGCATGCAGAGAAGAAGCGGCAACTGCGGAAGCGGCGAGCACCGATGGGTTCTACTCCAGAGACATCGAGAGCGTGGTGCTGTAGCACATGCGGTCGAGAGTGCCTAAGTCAGGAAGGTCTAGTGAGCCATGAGCGAGACCAGTCGGGACCACGACCGAAGCGACGACGGGTACTGCGGAGAACGTAGACAGAACCGGCGTAGCGTTTGTAGGTACGCGGCATTCGATTTACTAACCGTGCGTTTACATGCCAAGTCTCTTCATTTTAGGTGGTGGGTTTTCAATTTTGTCCTAATGGTTTGGTTTGTCATATTATTGTCTACCTGTACTATCTTCTCTAAACTTGCACACGTTGCTGAGGCTAATTGTAGTTAATTTCGATAACATTTTTGCGTTTGTGACATTTTCTTAAAATATCTTTTCTTACCTCTTGGACTTATCGCGGATTCGTTCGCAATCATTGTTATACGCTTAATTAGTGCAGCTTTACGTCTCCGTATCTGCATGCATTATTCGATTTATTTTATTTCATCTTGTCTTTTCAAGTGAATGTCTGTTGTTTGATATCCCCGGAGTGGCTGCGCTTGATGTGCATGTTGACAAGGTGCCTACCTGTTTATTACCCACTACCTCGTCCACCTGGCTCCAGGGGACAGTTGGTCTTTGCTGGAGGGGACGGCGTGCACGGTCCTTGTAGTCGTGCTAGGCTCGAAGAGCGCTTCCATGCACTAAGTGTGGAGCGGACTACGGTCCAGCCACCGCCTTGTGTACAATTGATTCCTCAAATACAGCGTGCTTGTGTTTGCCTGTGAAGGAATATGGGCCGGCACCGTTGATGAAACGTGGCTCCCATCCACATGCCTCCCGGTCTTATTCCTTCGCTTTCGCACTGGATATGATATGTGTGGTTGGAGCTGTGGCTTATGCAGCGCAAGCCAACCATGGTGACTTTGTAGCCGCAGGCATCCTGTGGCTGGCCACAGTTACATGCAAATCCGAAACCGGATGCCGCCAGCCATATAGGAGTTTAGAGTATGAGCCCTCAAAGCTGGTAATGTTAATATCTCGAATAATAAGGGTATGCAGCAAGACAACAAGTTTTGTTGTAAATTCCTTAAGGTGGTAGTTCCGTATGAAGTTAAAATTTTCAAAACTCCATTGATATTCGCGCTTCCTGCAGCTTTGACAAAGTATTATAGTCTTCGCCTTTCGGTAAAGGTTTCCACATTTTTACATATTCCCTAGCTTTACTAAGTGGACAATCATACTTTTAATCGTGCACACTTTGCAGTGTAAAGAAAGCATATTAGTTTAGAAGCTCATGAATCGATTGAAACATATTATCTGAGACATATTTCACCAGTCAAACTTTCAAAGCCAGCCTGCGTGTCCCGTTTCAATACATCAACAAATCCCATCTAGACGCCAAACAAATTTTCGCCATCCATTCTTTTCTTTTGGCGGATTCGACGCTCGATGCCTACCCAAATGCAGAGCATACTTTGGATTCATCTATTGCACTGTCTGCCATCACTGTTCTGGAGAAGAGGAACTCTTAACGCTGTGAGCTTGACATGCTATTACCGAAGATCCAGCCCTTCACTTTGAAGATATTTTTTGCATCATTGCTTTCTGGGAGAAAGGATCTTCTGCGCTTCACAAACAAAATAAATGGTAACCATGGTTCCGAGATGAAAATTAAACATTCATCTGATCTTGGGATCACATGTTCTCCTTCTGCTGCGAACAATACCAGTGGTGTGACAATTTCCGGGCATTTCTTCAACATCACATTTACTGTGTCGGCTTGGCTTCTACGTCTAGTTTCCATAGTTACGTTGATACTTAGACCAGTCAATTGATTCAAGACTTTTCAGCGATGTGTAGGTGTAGAACGATCATAACAGGTCCATTGTATCCAAATATGTAACAAAGTGAACGACAGCAGAAGCTGTATGTACAAAAACCAGATTCAAAACTGGTTTTGTGTATGGCACAAATGTAGACTTTGGGTTGCTTTCAGAGGCGTGTCTCTGCGTACCCGATCGGTAGCCCACCATAACAACAGCATTATCAAATGTCTGGCCACGGCAGTCAGTAATCGGAATTCCGTCCTTCTGCAGTCCTACCCAAATAAGTCCAGAAACTTCTGCTGCGTTTTTATTGTTGGTCTCAAGGAAGCGCAGAATCAGCTTCCTAATCTTCATTCCATTTTCATCCACGGTTAGGTAGCTCGACTCGTCCATCTGATTTTTGTGAGATAAGTCGCCAGTACTCTCAAAACTTAAGTAAAAATACTTGTTTTCCTTGACCTGCTCTATAATTTTCTTGTTCACTCGTTTGGCTAAAATGCCCACAAATTCATTTTGAACCTCTGGACACATGCGTCTGGATCAACCAGACTTGTCACATTTAGTATCTTTGTATCTTTTAAAAAACCTCAAGGTGTTAGGTCCAAGTGACGCTTAATGCCCACCACAGGCTATTTCCCATTCATTTTTTAAACCTTGGCACTAAATTGTAAATATTTGGCCTGTTCTTTCACCGTTTCCGACAAACACAAATGTTAGGAAAACGTAAGTAGAAGGACCGCTCTGCTTTTATAGATGGCCGTTTAGATGGAAGGCTTGTGTGGAGGGTTTGAAAGAGTCAAAATATACCCCTATACAGGCCTCTGCGCGTCCGTTTCTTGCGCAAACGGAGGATGGAATAGATACGCCTCCACTTCGCCATCACGAAAAACAAGTTTAAACTGAAACTGCCCCCATTACATCCATTAACACCAGCACTTGAGGTCCGAAGATCTCGATTTCACTTGACCATTTTTTGTGACTTTGCTAACAGTTTCATTGAGTGAGTTGGGATTGCGCAGATTTATTTGGCAGATGCACGCTGAATACACGTGGTGTATCAGCTGGCCACCATCGATCTTTCATGTTTGAACCTAGAGAAGTATCCCGGGCAAATACATACTACTCTCCTAATGCGAACAGTTTAATACCTATAAGCAATTTAACGTTGGACCGAGATTATGCGACGTCCCACTAGCGATGTGAGACAGAGGGAAAGCCGACGCTTATCCTTAGACAACGCAGGAGCTCGCAGAAGAAACTCCAGTGTACCATTTCATAGTGCTCGTTTAGAAAGAAACCCAAATTCGCTCGACAGTGACACTGACTTTTTGTGTGACCGAGCAGTGGAGTTTATGGAGTCCGGGGATATTCACAGTATCGTGGCTGTAGAGCTGGCAGAACAGAGCATGTACTTTGAGCGTCTTTTACGGTATCACAAAGGTAGGGGATACATACGGCTCCCGGAGTTTCTAAACTCAGGCTTTACATCGGTCTTGGAATTTATTCGTAAGGGGACTACAGAGATTACACCAGAGAATGTATATCATATCTTCATCGCTTCTGACTACTTGCTAGTACCAAAACTCAAGCAGGAGTGCGCCAATCTCCTGAAGGAGATTGCAAACGAACCATCTACAGCGATTACTCTCTGGCTGAGCTGTCGTTCCCTCTACTGGCCAGAGGTCGGAACAATGGCGTTTGAGAAAATTCTGGAAAACTTTGAAAACATTTGGATATCACCTGATTTCTTGCAGTTAGAGGCAGTCGATGTGTGGCGGATCTTGCAGGAAGATGGACTGAACTGCAAGAGGGAACGAAGCGTATTTGATGCGATTGCATATTGGATCAATACCTCCCAGAAAAATCGCATACAGTATGCACTGGATTTGATGTTATGCATCCGAATTGGAATGCTGACCGCTGCTGACCTGGAAGCTTTGAAAACGAATGAACTGGTTAAAATGGTGCCGGACTATACAGAACTGCTGGTTACATGGCCAAGATGTTTGGCGCAGAAAGAAAACCCCATAATTGCCGCATGCGGAAGGCGATTTGTGACACCCAGACTACCACACGAGGTAGGTGTGTAGTGCAGATTGCCAATTGGAAATTTGCCTGACAAATAAGAGTTTATGGGCAAATCAAAGCAAAAATGTTACTAAAAGCTTCCTTGGAGAAATTTTAGTCATCCTAAGTTTCACCTAGTTCAGACGGAAAACCGTAAGGAATTTTGGCTACGATAGTTGGTGGTCTCAACCATCGTGCCTGGACAACAAATAATTGGCAGAGTGACACAACACGTGGGTAATAACAAAACAGAAAATACACAGTCAATGGAAGGGATGCGAAGTTTTCTGTGTTGTGTGGGCAGCAAGATTCCCGGTTGCGTAGGCTAAGGAAGAGGGTTACCTTAAAGGACCCCACCGCAAGCCTTTGGACCTAGAGACCTGACCCGCAAAGCAGAAAGGAGATTCACGCATGTAGCTGGAAAGTCCAACCAGCTACTGAATACCCAGACCGTTGACATCCGAGTGGCTCATTTGCCATTTGTTTTCGGTAGCAGTTCACACAGAAACCGGTGCCCAGCAAAGTTGTTCATCCGTCCTCCGTTAGGTACTCACCTGTGATTACAGAAGTGAGTAGTCAGTGACCGGTCACACTGGCATTGACACAGCGCCATTCGAGCTCTTGTGGCATTTGACGGAGGTCAAGGTGATCAGCCCAGAATTCTCCACACTCTAAGACGTTGCTGCTGATTGCCCGCTAATGTTAAGATATGGCGGGATCAAAGCAAACGGGACTTGTTCGTAGTTACCTCCCCAAGGGGGCGTTCCCCAATCCGTAGCCTCCGGACGCGCGCAACAGCGTACAGCTCCGCCACGGGTCACGTGCTCGCCGATCAAATGGAAGCCCCTGTTGCTAACTTCTGCCACACTGCAGCGCTTCGAGCTTTTATGCACCCCGTTGATAGTCACTATTCAAAATTTTGCTGCGTTAAAAGTAATCGGTTATACGTCAGACTGCGACTGTTCAGTGGTGACGCGAAGTTCACTTACAAACATCGCATACACACGTACGTTGCATCCTACTCCAATGCACGGGGATCAACTGCTGTTGAACTGACACGCTACCAGTTTGAAGGTGGCCTGACTCTAGGGCTCATCACATCCGTAAGCCATTCAACGCAGCATAGCGTAAGTTAGTTCTGGTCATACGGATTGCAATCGTTCACCGTCTTAGAAACCCGTCTCCCTTCTCATAACGCTCTTAGCAGGGTGGCCTGCACGACTGGGCTAGTGCATCAGCCCAAGAAGATTCGGAACCAGGAACATTCGGCATGTGGCGTGTAGTTGTCGTGCCAACGAGATGCTAAACGGTGCATAGTTTGGGGAAGGCACCACTAATCAACAAAATAATACTAAATAAAAATGTTAGTTGTACGGCGTAACGGCGCTTCGCTGAGTGCGACCACCACTAGTCGCGCGCGGGCTGAATATACCGCGAGGACGTCCACCATTATGCGGATTCGAACCGAGATCTTATGCTTGCGAAACAGGCGCGCAGACCACTAGGCCACACGCCGTCTCACCTCCTTGGATGGGGCCCACGCAACCCACCGCGTCTAAATATCACAGCACGTGACCTTCTTCTGGTACCATTAGTGTGTAGCCATCACATCATAGTCGAAGTGTCTGGTTAGGTAGGTTGGTGGTTCATTTTCGGATCCATTTCGACCGTGAAGCAAGCAGTGTATGGCCTAGGCAGTCCTTTTTCAGGAGACTTCTAGTTTTCAATGGGCCTGTGTCAGTAAAGTGGAGATCATTAGGTTTTGATTAGTTGCTCATAACAACCGCTCCTGTTAATGCCTACTAGCATAGTAACTGCGGGCGCAGCATCGATGCGATACATGGTATTAGTCCTACTGTTGACGGCGATGCTGATGAAGGGCAGCTGGTTGCGTTGCAACAAGTCGTCAGGGGAAGGAAAACTATCAGCTCTGGTCCTACCAGTAACCACATGTCTAGAGAAAAACTATACCACTGGAAGCCGTTGTAGTAATTTTCATGACTTAAGTGATGTCGCATATGTTACACAGTGTGCTTCTTATTTAGTGACTGCCAGCAATCTAAAATGTATTGGGAAGCCGGTCCACTTAACACGCACACACACCCTACGCAAATAGACCTTTTAACTCGGAAAAGGACAGCTCCATCATTATTTTGTCTGTTTTCTGGATGACAATGGGTGATAATTCTTACTTGTCAATTGGATTGCAGCTTGACTGGCGATAGATTGAATTCCAGATGAATTCAGAATGAAGAACGGTTAACATCGCATGTACCTGACAATTCCCGTAGGATGACTAGAACAATAATTGTAAAAACAAAGGTAAACATGACAGGATAAAAGGGGGCTATCCGAGTTTTGGGTGAGAAAAGTTATGCACATTGACACAGCTACAAGTGTTCCCACCGCTACGCTTCGGAGACGGATGGTGGGTGTGCAGTCCGGTTCGCATTATTTCCTCTTTCAAGCGAAACAAAAAACATCAAGCAATGCAAGTGGGAATGTGTATCATCAAGGCATTTTTCGAAAAGTCTTAATGTAGGGAGAAAAATGTATTAAGTTTGCGGAAGATGGTGGTGTCGGCTAGTTTGAGCAATTGCTTTCTCATGTTCATGTTTTCATTGTTTTAACATATGGTAACAAGAGTCATATAGTGTGATAGCCCGGTAGAGTAGATTGACAGAAACGAAATTGGCGTAAATAATGCCCCAGGTCCACGGCAATCTAATTTATTGCCTCAGTATTTCCTGGACACACAGCGGCACGTGATCCAGCCTTATCAGTAATGTTTCGCTGATTGCATACCGTTTCGAACTCCTGTAATATAGAAAAACCTTGAAAGGGCTGATCGGGTCCGTCGGGTGGTAAGTCATCATAAGGTGATTGGCGATAGGTGTAGTGC
>OX104069.1:75509014-75596091 GCA_944474145.2 Dicrocoelium dendriticum | reverse complement strand
AGCCGGTTTCCGAATTCGGGTTTACAAGTGAAGTGGAGGTTCTCGTGTGTGTTATTGAAAGCTTTCAGCAACTTTTCCGCTTGCTTTTCGAATTTGCAAAGTGCGAATTTGTCGTCAACATACCGTACGTGCATTTCGGTTCTAAGGATGTGCGTTGCAACTGGGCCATGTTCCAATTTCGCCATGAAAATATCAGCCAGCAGCGGCCCCAAAGGAGATTCCGTGGTCACTCCGTCAATCTGACGGTACATTTCCCCATCGAAGGTAAACTGAATATTTAACGTGCAACAATGGGGTAATTGCATGTGCGTTTTCGCAAAATTGCCATTTAACCTGCAGTCACGGGTGGAACGACGATGTGGATATTATAAAGCGGTGACAATAGATCCATACCACGCAGCTGGCAAATGCACATCCCAGAGCACCCTATATGTGACAACCTTACCCAAAATGCCAACGTTGTTGCTACTCCATTATAATCGAGAATCAACTGGGTGGCTTAGTAACCATATCGATGGGTTGTACCTCACAAGGAAATTGTTAGTTCTAGTTATTAAACCTCACCTCTGTATGTTCATATCTTGCTTGAAAGTGGAGATTGAGACACCTTGCAAACCGAGTACCACTCGGTAATGGCAATTCTTTGCCGCAATTGTCTCGTAAGCAGTAGGTCCTGATTTAGAATCCAGTGGGGTGTGTGCTAACGTGGAGTCCTAGTTGACAAAAACAACCATCCAGTGCTTTAGTCAATATCTGGCAATGAAAACTCATCCTAAAAACACAAACCATCCCGCTTCTAATCATGACCATCATTGTAATTTAATTCGGTGACTGCCGAATATTCCACTACACATCCAGGAGAATGCAAATATATACTATATTGTATACCGTTATTTGCTTTTAGACTACCGGTTGTTCCAACCGGTTTCAAGTAACGTCAAGTCAAGCATGTGTTTTAGGCATCAAACTATGGTGTATCTTCATGTGTAAAGCACCAGCATGGGTCAGGGATAGCTAATGAAATGAAATATAGCAATGGAATATGTATATAACGGCAGTTCTTAAAACACGTTGACAGCGCCAGGGTCGCTGAGCAATTTCGAAAGCCAATTATTGTTTGACACAATTTTGATCAATTCGTAATGGTCCGCTGTCGTCCCCCATGACTCAGTGGCATAAGCTGCTGCCTAGTTGGCGTTAGGCTCTAGTGGTCATGGGTTCGATCCCCAGTAGGGGACCGAGGGATGCGCACCATTGACGAGCCCCAATAGAGCGAAACGCGCGTCTGGTGCTTCTCCTTATTGGTAGCTTACCTATGTGGCTTGGAATCTAATTACAGTGAACCAACTCTAATCATACCCAAATCTGTATAATCATTACAAGTCAAAAATCTAAGCCCTACCAGTATTCAAATTTGCTGTGTGGATTCACGGCGCTGGCAAAGGACGACCTGACCGTGACTGCCAACCACTGTCTTCTGCACGGGCAATAACCTGCACGGCAGTGGAGAATGGGTAGGGCTATATCGCAGTTATGTTTCAATTCGTAATGGTCGGCTGTCTTCTCCCAGGGCCTGGTGGCATAAGCTGCTATCTGGTTGGCGTTAGCCTCTTGTGGTCATAGGCTCGATCCCCAGTAGGGGACCGATGAATGCGCACCACTGACGAGCCCCAATAAGGCAAAACGCGCGTCTGGTCTTTTCCGGAGTGTTAGCTTACCTATGCGGCTTGGAAGCTAATTGTGATGAACCAACTCGGAACAATTTTGATCAGTCGAAAAACAGGGCAAATAAGGGACAACTAGCGAACCATAAGCCTGTATGCGAACATATACGATTTTATGTAGCTATACGGTCGATCTTCACCCTTTGGATGAGGTAACTAGCATCCATCAGGATCTTGCGTGCAAGCTTCTCAGGAATTAACAAGCCTTTACAGTATGATTAACAAGTCCCGCTCGTGTAATCTGATTACATTTAACAAGGCATTTTAATAATCATGAAAGTCTTTTGCCATCCAAACTCAACAGACCATGGAAGGTGGAGGGGAAGTAGTCGGTCCAGCCTGGAAAACGCACCCAGCAATAAGCTGTAGAATCAAACATCTGACTGCGCAAAATCTTCAGACGAGTACCATAGAACCAGTCTCCTGGCTTGCTTAGATCTATGGTTCACATAAACGTACTACGTAAGATCACAGTTTGATGTTGCACGCAGATATTCCACGGACTTAAAGGAATTCAGACCTTTATCATCGCAATGAAGCTGTAGGCAATGTTTGAAACATTTCTGGTTACATACTCATTTAAACAGTTAGAAAAGAACCTTTACTCATTTTGACCCGTTTAGCGACATGCAATCGGGATTCGACTAAAGGGTAAGATTGTGCAGGTAGGTCTGTGTCTTGTTTGTGATTCCGTGGATAGGTGATGGGCACCCAAAAATAAGTCATCGGTATTCTTCAGCAATATTATTTCTTCCGGGACGGGAATTGAATTAGACTAGGTTGAAATAGGGTTGAAGATGAAATTGCTGCCTAAAAACCAATGAACTTTCTGACGATGAACGAAGTTTTTCTCCCCCTCACAACTTGATAATATGGGTAGGTTCGATACAATAATCCCCCAGAAGATCAAGCACAAAGGCTTGAGCCCCATAAATGACTAAGTCGCACAGTTCACGGTTTACACATGAGGTTAGCAGCGGTCCCAGGTGCTTAGTCTACTGTGGTCAAAAAAACATGGAGTACTGTCTGCTTCTTCAAGGTTATGCGTGCCATGTCCCGAAAGATCCAACCTGGGCTCGGAGAACATACTCCCCAGCTGCAAAAGCGAGCTAGTGCTTGCTGGGTGGCTACTAACTCCGAGGCTTAGGTTGGCTATCCTAGGAACCACTCTTTCAGGTTGGACAGCCTGGAAGTACCGCTTGCTAGACGGATCTAGTCGTTATAGTTTATTCCTTGCATTTCTCTGCTTTCTGCGTTTCGTCTTTTTCTGATTTAGTTGTAGCAGATACATCTTAGTCAGTCTGCGCCCAGTGAGCAAAAAAGTTACCTTTCAAATCGACGGACTGGATACGTAACATGTGACAAAAATACATCGTCTATTAGTAGTATTAGACTTAGCGCTAGAAGCTCTTAGATTTGAAATGTTTATGGCCCCGAAACACCTATGGCTCATTACAGCGTATAGCGCATCGGTCGTGCGCTACCTATCAGATATTCAGCTAAACGGCTAACCAAAATAGCGTTAGAACACACAAAAAAATTAGCTATGAAAAGATATATTGAACGGTTGCTAAAGTGAGCAACGCTAAAAATATTACACCAGAAGCGCACTAGCTAAAGGAGATGTGGATGGTTCCTGAGTGCGAAGATGGCCGGTCGCGTCCGAGCAAAACCGCGATTGCGTGTGTTGAGGCTCAAACAAACGTAAGCAATATTAAAGCAAGCAAACCGCCTAATTACCTAATACATAAGCAAACAATAATTCTAGTATATTTTAGAATAATTTACACAGTCAAACGAGGGCATCTCAAGGCCAATACAAGCGCACTATCAGCCTTCTACCAAGTGTCTCATATTTCACTGACGCCTATTATACTACTTTCAACTTATCTTGAATGTTTTCTAAACCAACTTTGCTATTTTGCAGGCCACATTTGGCGTTTCACAAAGCAAAAAGGGGCAAATCGCATTCTAAGCAGAACATCAGCTATTTCTTAACAAGAAATGAGGAGCACATCGACTTGACGGTGTTCAGACCACATTGTGGTCATGCTAATGCAACCGAGCCGTGTAAGTGGCGGACGATTGTGTAAGCTTTTCTCTTGGTCATGGGTGTCGTTCACCTCGATCAAACGCAATGACCCACATTTCCCCTTTTTCTCTATAGGCCTTCAAGTGTCTGTGTGGGCGTGTGGGTGAACGTACACGGCTGCACGACTAATGGAAATGTGTAGGCTGTTATGACTCCACTAAACCCAATCTGGTTTTAATAGCCTTGTGCTGCATGAGACTACCAAATTGAGCGGTGAACGACGAGAGGACGCATCTCTGAGACTGCGTGGGTGCAAGGGAAAGTCATATGCACATAAAGCTGTTCTTAACGAGCTTGTGTTCGTCAACGGTAAAACCGCCCACGGAGATACTGAAGTCCCTGATGTCAACGAGAGAAGGGCGAGAAGGTATCAATAGTCAGTGCAACCGTGAAAACAGAAACAGAACTTGACTCCCGATGTCCTGCAGCGGCTGAGAGAGCGAGATCCGCTTTTCCGTGTTTACGATATTCAAAGCTCTTTGCAGACCGCCTTGCAGCCCTGGCATGTCGCACCGTCATTGGTATTCTTTCTCCGTACTCTTGCGTTGAACACATTGGGTAGGCGATCACCACATCTTTGTAATTTAAGCATTTCCATCGTGTCACCTGCTGCCAACTAGCACAGGCCTGCACTTGAAACATCTTGACTTTGTCAGATAGCCGATCAATTTTGTGTAGCATTTGTTCTTCCCATTATGCTTAATGAGAGCGTAGATACATACACTTTGACCGTGTTGGTGAGTCACTAGCTTCAAAAGTGCAGATAACTTACGTGACCTTGATTATACGAAGCAAATAGATTTACTCCAGTTGCATTAGCAGCTGTCACTTATGTAAGAAGTGGACGAACCGAACGCATCTTAGTGCTTCCGAGTGGCTTAATCCAGTCACCCTAGCTTTTCACAGTTGCAGTTTAGTCCAAGTTGTCTAAACTAGGTTGGCTGAAGCGAGAAAGATGGTTACGGGACACAACAATGTTTTCGTCCACAACCCATCGTAACGGATTCTGACTAAAAGACCGGTAAGTGGTCGGCTGCATTGGTGAATCCCAACGGCTCTCGTCCGATGTCAGTCAAGTGGAAGCTGCATAATGGTGTATTAATTAGATCACCGAAGAATGCAAAACAGTGGATGAATATACGGTTCGCCGTTACACTGGTTAGAATGTTTAAATGGGTAGTTTTAGGAGCATAATTGACCCGCTGTTGCACCACTGTGTCCAGAACTACCTAAGCCAACATCAAAGTTTGACGTCATGCTTCGTGTAAAACGATGCAGTTGAAACAATGGAAAATTGATATATAACCGTAAAAAGGTAGCAGTTTAACCAGTCCCGTAGATTTGCCAGAATGAGAACTAAACTGGTGAAAAGAAAACAGTGTGATAAAATAAAAACCGTTTTCTTGGACTCACCACAGCGTTCACAAAGAGTCTTACGGAAAAGAGTCAACCTCGACTGGGTAGATTTGTGCTGGTTGTGAAAGTTTCATCGCATTGTATCGTCTGTCGACGTACAACGGCTATATCTCGTAATGTAGGTGGTATGGGTAACGTCAAGATGCTTTTTAGACACAGATGAACTAGAGGCGGAAACAGCGTAATTGGGAAGAGCGTTCCATGGAAGAGCCAACAGTTGGTATGAGATGAAGACACGCGCTATCTCAACCGCTAACCGCCCGAATTTTCCAACATTCATCAAACTATGGTTACCCAATCTTCTTTTTAGAAACATAGTCAGTGATCGCAGGGTGGTGCCGTCTTGTCAAAATACGTATTATTATCTAGTTCATCACCAGCCATTAGATCACATCGTAATGACGTGAAAAGCAAGAATCACAGGCGGAACAGACAAGCCGGGGAAACTAAGGAAGAGAAAAAGTAAGGAGTGCACGAGGAATAAAAGTAGACAAAGCATGCTATGGCCTACGGAACAAGCCGGAAATGGTCGTCGAGTAACAAACGATATCAGGCACAGACAGAGTAGAACTGGGGACGTAGTGGTAAAGAGCCCAGATTTCGGGAGAGATATACCTTTGACCACGTCTGCAGGAATAACCCCAACGAGAAAGATGCAACCCTGGTTGAGCAAGTCAAGAATATTAGGATTAATCTAGCCGGGTCAGAATACGGTGAGCAGAAGCACAGTTACGAGGGCAAATCAGTTAAAAAGGACCTCACAGATTGACTGAAATAGGGACGTGAAGGTGACACAGAGCAAAAGGCGAATGTGTGGTAGATGGTGGTTGGGATTGTTCCCCATACATGCGTGCGTGCTTGCTAACCTATGCACACGTTATCCGTTGACAATAAAGACTGTGCTTCCCTATCGCCATTTTCTCGCTACATGTGGTGCCGTGAATGAAATGTCGTTGAGAAATATAACCCAAAGTAACATAGCAACAAGAAATAAAATGGCGGAAGGCCTCCTATGTTATATCTGAACGCCCCGCGAGACCAGTATGTAACATGGCGTCCTCATCTTGATACCATTGTACGATCACAAAAGCCAACCATCGCGTGCAAGTAAGGCGGCGTCAACAAGATCACCCACTTAGGGACTTCATTGAGCAAGTGCTAAGCAACATAACTCCATAATTAACTCAACGCTATACACATAGTAAGCAATCAAACAAACTGGAAGCTAGTAGAAAAGACTTCATTGATGTTATTTGCGTTTAAACTCTGCAAACCCTCGATCGAAACACGAATTAGTGATTCCTGTTATTGTAGACTGGTGGATAAGTCGACCAACGGCGCCTAACCTAGTAGTCAATGACTGCTCTAGGTCAGCAAGTGCTTACTTTGAACGTTGCGCTCCCTGCAACACAAAATAAGGCTCCACTCATTTAGTGATTAGCGGGCATTCACCACACGTACCCAAACACTATCACTTGTACAGCCGCACACAATAAGTAAAAATAATGATTTATCAGGTTGAGCTTTGAGTTGTTCGTCTCACAGCTCGGCGAGTGAACTAACATCATATCAATGGTATACAGTAATTTAGTCGCCTCTTAGTATTTGCCCATCTAGGGCAGGCTTTACGCATTATCCTTTCCCCACCGATTGGATGAAATATACCCGGAGACTGTCTCTATTTGATGACAACTTGAGCATGCTTTATGATTTCAGTCATACTCAAGCTATTCCTCACGGTGGTTATGTTGTACATACTCATTAGTCAAAAAATTGACATCGTTCCAACAAGGTTATATTTACTAGGGTTGAAACATTTTTCCTGTAGTTCCCACTAACCGGATGTAACATGCCCGTGCAGCTTACATATGACAAACAGAAGGAAAAATAACCGCAAACATAGATTCAACTGGACAGAGTATGGAGTTCAATGGCCTAATGATCATGGCGATAGCCACCAAGAACTATGCTTCCTGAGAGTGGCCATGATGAATTGTCTGAGGTATAACAAAATCCCCACCGCTCATTAGTAGCTTAAACATTTGTCCGTAAAGCTTCTAAGTCCTATGTCGTGCACAGACGCTGTGCGGAAATTCCTACCTCGTGAGGCTAACTGCTGTCCTCTGCACAGTTCGTAACTGGCATGGCAGTGGAAGATGAACCGGCCTATCCCATAGTCCACTGTCAAACATGCAGATCAGCAGCTGTCACCCATGGCGAAGTGGTACTAGCTGCTGGCATCCTCAAGTCACGGGGGCGGAACCCGGCAGGGGTCCGATGGAAGGCGCGCCACTGACGAGACCAACAAGGTCCAAACACAGTTGTCTGGTTTTTTTTCACACTTGCCAAAGCCTGTTGACTGAGAGTGGACAATGATGAAGTACCTGAATTTACAGTATAGTTGCTAATCTTGTCTGAGGACATTGAGAACTGAGGCTCTCATGCTGTTCAAGGTAAACAATAATCGCATTCATGTTGAAGCCGTCCAATACGTTCAAAATTGACATGTTAAAAAGCTTGTCTTCTTGACAGATCCCTTTACCCAGGGGCGGAGACGCCTTCTCAGTCACCAACAAATGGGATGGTTCGATACTCTCCCCACTGAATTTCAAGGAAAATCGGTAGGGAATTAGTGTGCATTCATAATTGACGCGTTTGCTATAACGTGAGTTCTCGTGTCGGGAACGCGATCCTGTGCCGTGAGTTGATCGCCTGACAACGCATCTACATATGGCATGATTGCTCGAACATGGAGCCGTCAGGCCCCTGTGCATACTTACTCAGAGTGCTGTTTTGACCCTTCTTTCCGCTTAGCGCCTTCAACCACAACGTATCGACGGTGTGCGATTTGTGCGCTAGACACCCTTCGTTCGCAGTAATTGTAAGTTCTCTGATTTCATCAAATTTGCTCTTTCGTGCCTGTATTACTTATTAGTAGTGCACCGAAGTAGCCACTAGTACAACAGCTTTGCGTTAAAAGCCCAATGTTGCGGGCAGTTTCGCTTCATAGCCAACAAGCTGCAGATTTAGCTAAGTGACTTTGTAGCGTAATGCACCTAAGGAACCATTAGTTATAAACGCCCAAACTGTGACAGCTCGCAAACAATGAACAATGAACAATAATTTACCAGGGGATAAAAGCAAGTGCTTGAAGCGTCCCGTAGGATGGTTGGTGTGAATACGATGAAATCAAAATATATATAGGGCATCTACCAAGCGTCTGCCGAAATGAATACTTTAATAAGTAAAATCAGGGCACAATAAAAAAAATCGAGCGTAAACGTTCAGAAATACACTGGGTTGCAGTAGTACTTGATATAAGGCATGAGAAAAGTAATATCTGGTCGCACACTTGGGTCCGTTTGATGCATAAATCCTGTAGAAAAGGATGCTTGGCGTAATCCACAATAGAAGAGTTTAGGTAACAAAATGCTGGGAGCTAAGAGCAACATCTAATCATTTTTTGAAAACGTCCAAGGAAGGGGAGGATACAGTTCAGTCTGGGAGTGCGTTCCAGGGTTGGCAAACCTAAAGGGAAAAGTAATTCCGTCGACACTCAAGACGGTTATACTGTTCCTTCAATTTTAAGCACCTTGTTGTGTTACTTTTCAGCAAGTGGCGGCATACGTGGTAGGGATCACTCAATATCTGATACGCTAATATAAGATAGCCGCGCAGCCTTTGATTGCGTCCGCAGGAGGTTCCCAGCAACTTCAGCCTTCGGTAGTAAGAGTGATAGCGCAGGCCCTTTACTTTCTTTGTTGCTCTTGGTAGTGGTGCCTCTAACGCCTCTAGGTCGCGCTTCAAGCAAGCTTGCCAAGCTTGGATATTATATTCAACCTGCCGGCGCACGCAGGAATTGTGCGTTGTTGGGAAGATTGATGGGTCAGATCTTTCAAATGCCCTACACAACATGTCAACGTGCTAGTTACTTCTTTTCGCAGTTACCGCAACCTGTTTTGAAAAGTTGTGGTCGCTGTGTACGAGCACGCCAAGATCACGTTCCTGGGAGTTGGTCTGCAATCCGCTTGTCCCAAGTATATAGGTGTAGTTATGTCTGGCGTAATTGTACAACGCGACATTGGTCTACGTTGCATCGTAGGGCGTTTTGAACCAACCAGTTCGACACCGTGTTAAGATCGTGCTGGAGCCGTTCATGGTCGTCCGGTCCTCTGATCCTTCGCCATATCTTGATATCATTAGTAAAAAATAAGAAATCGGAAGTAATTGAGCTCGCCAAATCGTTAATGAACACCAAGAATAGATGACGTCCAATAACCTAGCCTTGTGGTACTCCACACGTCACATCGATTGCATAAGAAAATGATGCTCGGACTCTCACCACTAGCCGTCGTTCTTGTAGAAAATTGCTAACCTAACTCAGGATTGTATCGCCAGTGCCGTAGTTCCGGAGCTTCTGAGGGAGAATGCGATGGTCTAAAGGATTAAACGCTTTTGAAAAGTCCAGGTAGATGACATCGACTCCAACTCCATCATCAACAGCTTCAGTCCAGCTATTACGTGCAATTAATAGGTTAGTATTACACGAATGCTTTTGACGAAAGTCATGTTGCTCTGGGGCTATTAAATTGTGGCTTTCCAGGTATTGCATCGGCGCGTCTGGGATGATTGATTTCATCACTTTGGATAGTACAGGAAGTAGTGTTATTGGACGGTAGTTGGTAGAGTCAGTGCGGCTACCTGTTTTATGGATAGGGGTGATGAACCCTCGCTTCCATACTGATGGAATATGGTTCTCTTCTAGACACCGCTGACATAAAACAGTCAGTAGTTCTGCTAGCTCACTAGCTATCACCTGAAGAGCATTTGGTCGGATGCTGTCGACTCCAGGAGAACTGGATACACAAGGATAACAACTTCTTCAACACGGCTTCCGCTTCGCAGGTGATATTGTCTAAACCCGAGGGTGAAGTAATAGAAACGAGGAGAATATTTGGGCTCGTTACCTGCTGGAAACTTTGGAAGTAACAAAGCCGTAGGACAACGGCCGCTTCCATTGCTGATCGCGTGCCTTCACCAGCCATGACTAGTGCTAGAATCTCTCGCTTCACATTTCGAAGGCCGTTACCTTGTCTGAACAGAAGTTCGCGATTCGTGCGAAATAGTTTCATTAACTCTTGCTGATGCGTGACCTTGTCTTTGCGCATCAGTTTCCCACAGAAGTTACGATGTGTCACGTATGCAGTCCATGTTTTGGCATTCGAGCAGTCCTTGTAAGCTCGCCATGACAAATCCCTCCGAGACACACATTTACGTGTTCTGCTCCTCAGAAATGACTTATGCTTGTTTATGGGTTGGAAGGACTTCTGTGGCGTTGGTGCTCTGACAGCGTGCTTGGCTTCCTTGCAAAGGTTTCCCAGGTAACATTTGGGGGCATTCGGTTAAGAACGTCCAAGATGTATCCTTAACAAGGGAAGATAACACACTGTAGTGCGTGACAGTATGCAATTTTTTTCAGGAAATTCCGCACAGCATATATAATCAAATAGTAGAGTAACATGGTCACTACGACCCAGTGGTGTGCTTGTAACTATCCGCTCAAACATGAGTTCTTCGTTAGTGAGCACAAGATGCAGGATCGACGGCTTGTTAGCAGTTCGAAATCTGGTGGGAGAGGTTACGTGGTTGTACAGAGGGTGGCTAGCAATTAGTTCTTGCAAGCAGGCTTTAAACTGCGTACCGTCGGTTGCTGGCGATTTTATGTCGTGCACGTTAAAGTCTGCAGCGATAAGAATGTGGGTGTAGGACTTGTTCAAAGCAAACTGAAAGAGGTGGTTCAGTTTGGAGTTCATTTCCAACGTTGAGTTTGGTGGGCGGTAAGTCACGGCTAGTAGACATGTGTCCTTGTTTCGCAAACATAGGCGGCACCAAAGCGAATCGGGAGCTCAGATTTCCGGGTGATCGATAACTTCTCATCGGAGGTTTGTATTATAATAGAATCACACAACCACCCCTTCCGTTTCTATCGTTCCGAAGCAGAGACATATCGGATAAATTGATCTCAGAATCGGTGGTCTCAAGGTTTAAGCAGGTCTCTGTAATCACGATGTGGTCCCGCGGTTGTGAGGCATAGAGTTCACTAAGTTCGGTCAAATTACTTAGATGGCCTTGGGAGTCTGTGTACATAGAAGATAGGGTTTTTGTTGTTTCGAGTGTGCTGATAGCTGTCAACTTCGTGTATGTTTTGAAACCGACTGTTAGGTGGTCGGCCATTAAAGGTTTTTCGGTTTATGAATTGCAGTCAAGTTGCATGGCATTATTGAGCGTTCCTGAACAGACGTTTCACTCATGCTGTGCTCTGTCCTATTGTGTACCGTGAGTGCTGTTGTGTCGATCTCTCCGCAGGGCTGTGCAGATAAAGAATTTGCAGCATTTGTAAATTCCCTCGAATTTCTTACGACTTTTGGTCGTTCGCCTGCTGGCTTTGAGCGGATCTCTGTTGGCAACCTGGCTCGAAAGTTTAACCAGTTATCCAACAGAACTTGGGTCATTCCCTCGGAGTGTAATATTACTTTCATTTGTCTTGGACCGCAGCCCTTGTAGTTAGGTGATGACGGAACTCTTGTTAAGGATTAGGCAATAACATTGTCAGCAGAGAGTGCTTCGCGCTTGTAGCACCACTGCTTTCGGTCATGTGTTTGCGCATCGTACTCAGAAGAATGCAGAAGCTCGGGAACACCATAAACAAATATCGTTTCTTTGCTGTCGCTATTAGGAATGCCGCGTTGGTCACCTGCTTCTTTTGGGCGATCTTTCCAAGGTAGGTTGGTTAATATGCGCACACTGCTCGGTGAGTTGCAAAAAGAATTGCTGAGAGCAGGACAGCCTCTGTCTCATCTGCTGAGTCTAGTGTTACTCGAAGAATTCGTGGTTCACCAGAGTGCACTGAGGTCGGGCGACGCGCTACGTGTTGAAGCATAGCAGGCTCAACGCGCATACCGATCGCACCACAGATGGAACTCCACTGGTTGCGCTCGTCTTGCAACTTCCCTTTCGTTGTGCCAGATTTGGACTCGAGAACCTTGGTGCGTACGAGAGTTATCGGCGCTTGGTTTTTTCTATCTAATGTCGGCTTTATAGTTCTGCCGGCAGGTTCGTCTTTTTAATCAGCACTACTGGATTTGACGGTGAAACCTGCGTTGTTCCACGTGTGCTCGGTATAGAAGATGGACCTACGTCTGTAGCTCCCGGTGTGTTTGTCGAAGCAATCGATGCGTACGTTACCTGCTTGTTATCGGCACCGGATTGCCTTCGGCTCTTTGCTGTCGGTGTCATGACTGTATTTCCAGGTGTAGTGTCTATGGTTGGAGAAGTTGAAGCAGGCACGTTTGAGGCTTGTCCACTTATGGGAGTGAGGTGACCCAGTGGATTTAGAGACATCGACGTTGCAGTGCAGTTGAAACGTCTAGCTCTCTTCTTCGGCTTAGATTCAGATCTTACTTTGGCTGGTTGAGCTATTACCGTAGCCATATCTACCTCTGTGGAATCGAGCATAGTATTTACAAAATGCGCGATTATCTCAGTCATCCAATCGCACTTTTCATGAGCAAAGATAACAACTGGAATGACTTGACATGTTGGGCAAAACTAAATTGTGTCAGCAAGTTTGTTTGTCGGTCTCACTTCTTGGACTGGTTTGCCTACGCCTTGCGGAAAGTCTGAGCTTAAGCAGCTAGAACAGGTTACTCTGACCTTAAGGGATTTACTCCAATTGTCTGCGCAACGTAAGGAACTTTGTACAATTGGAAACCTAGTCGTCCCCGTATCGTGTGCGGCAAGGCCCAACTGAGCGCTCAACATGCTGATTGGTTTTGTGCCAAGCGTGACGCACCGACACGTAAAAACACGTACACGAATTGCGAATGTTCAACTACACCAAGATCAGGCGGTCGAGACAGATGGTGGTCGTAACGCGCAGACTGTCGTGTTCATTGAGCAATCGATGCGAGTAAAGCGCTGATAAGCGTCCCTAGAGCCTTTCAGTTGATGAGCGAAGCAGAATGAATGTAACCTTGTTATACTGCAACTTGCGGGGATGGAGGCAGCGTAGTTTGGGAGCCATCTGCTTCTTCTTTCGAATGGGACTAAAATCTCTCCTGAAAAACCAGTTTGATGTAGTTACACACGTAGTACTCGGCAAGGAATATGCTACAAACTGGGAAGTGGAGCAAGAGTATAATCCATACAGGTTAGACCAAGAGCTGGGAAGCACTGAGTAGAGCTCGTCGAACTGGTTGGAACGAGCGCACAAACGTGCCAAGCAGCACTAAACAGGGTAGTACTGGCTGTCGACGGCTTCGAGCTTTGTTTTGCACTGTCAAAGAGCAACGCTTTCTCCAGGAATGGCAGGCGCCGCTTCCTGCGCTGACCCTTAATGGTGATCAGCCTGAAGACGTGCAAAAATGCAAATACCTAGGCAGTTGTATCAGGGCCTGTGAAATCGAAGATGAAGCCCCAAACCGTGTAGCGGAAGCTTGGGGCATATTTGCTAACCTTCGCCGCCTATCGCACCGGCGCGACATCACTCTCTTCCTGATGGGTAGAGTTTTCCATGCAGCTGTGCTTTCAACCCGACTGTACGGTCGTGAAACCTGACTTATTAGATCAGCAGACATGAAGAGCCCAGTTACTTTAAACCACTGGTGTCTTCGCAGTTTGGCTCATATGTTACGGGAGCACCAGGTGAGCAATTAGCAAGTTCAACGCCTCGTTTAGGACACATAAAAGGGAAACGAACCGCTCAGCACTGTTATTACACGCACCAACAGCAACAAGGGCTGGCCCAAGTGTTACGTATGACAGCCCACGAGCTCTCTCGATGTGCTTTATTTGCGCGCCGGGGGTGCGGATGGAAGAGGTGGAGAGGTGGCCAAACGATGACTTTGTCAAGAGGAATGAAAGGCTTTATTCCGATGTTGGCCTCTTTTGGAGCGTCCAGGTTCCCTGCTTGGGGACTGAAGGACGATTAACACCTTTGGCTGGATAAACTTGCTGACATGGATAGGAACCGACATCAGTAGCGTTTGTGCTGTGTGTTTCTTTGTCCCTCCCCTCTCGCGTAGCTTTCCAGTCCGTTCTCATTTCGGAAACACAATATAACTTATGTAAGGGTGGATGGCCCGCTGTTAGTTTTCCGGGACGGCGTCCATCCGCTACCGGTGGCTCATCTGATATGCCTCTGTTGTGGCTTTTTTCCTTTCCCATGTATTGCGACACAAGAGCTGAGGTGTTTCTCTTTTTCAGCTAATGTGCATAATGATAATGATGAGTTCTAAACCTTGATCGTCCCATGGCTATCCTAGGTCTTTATTATTCAATGAAATTCATGTTACTTCACAACCCGCTAAACCTAACTGCACAATTATATTCCCCAAAGGCATAGCCACATCTGCAGTGGACGTATTGCATCCTATACCCCAGCAGACTGCAGTCCGCTGGGGTATAGGATACGACCACCAATTAAAATCTGCTGTGTGAACTAACCACGGTGGACGTGGCTAAACGTTTTGAAGACAACCATATGTTTATTAGAATTCAATCAATCAACCGGAACTCATCCCTGATGAGAATAATAGTCACACCAGCTTGACCTGTAGTTAAGGAATCAGTACCTCGAAGCGTACACTAAATAAGGAGAAGAGCAGCTAAGTGCAGATAATACGGTAATCAAGAAAGAACCGTCACTGCTCTGAAAAATCCTACAGATTATCCAGTGTACATGCAACTACAACCTATGGCTCTGTGTAATTATGTGTAAAGGTTGAAAGTTGCCAAGGACAAGAAGTAAGTACTATAATGCAGTGACCGATGCAGTCGGTAAAACTTCGGTAGAACGGCAATTGTCATCACTCAGGTTGGGATCATAGAAGGAGAGCTCGTTGTGATGGTCGGAAGGGATGCAAGAGCAACACACGTAAGTAGGGAACATGAATCAGGAGTCAGTCATTATCGGTTACCTCTTCTAATACTTGCAGCAGGCAAGACGACAGTTTTAGTGACGTGTGATAGGTAAGTAAAGATGACAATATAGCGTACTGTGACAATCTAGATTGACCGCGGGCTCCGATAACACCAGAGAGCTCGTTTGTAGACAGACAAAGGAATATGGCGCTCAATAAAAACATTTATTGTAAATGCTTTCACAGTGCCCAATGCTGGAGGAACACCGTACCTAAGGACAGTCTACAACTGCACTTTCTCCGAAATTTGAGTCTAACTCTACTTCAGTTGACCCGTATGCCCGTGATAGTCGCCTATAGTGTAGTGTATAATGAGTAATCTCCTTTCTACCCTCAGATCTTTGTACTGTAAACACGGTTGTGTTCGGAAGTCATGGAAATTAGTTCCCTAACTTCGTTGTGATAAGTTAGACCTGTCAAACCAGTATACTTTAATTTGTTTCAAGTGTTTAATGGAAAACATCATGAGTGTTTGGGTCCATCCTAGTTCATCTACTTTCGCTTAGGTTCATTCCGGTGACTAATTAGGCGTAGAAAATAAACAAACACTACAATACGATTTCTCGGGGCGAATTGCTAAAAAATCGCGTGTAGATTGATCAAATTACAGCTCTACATGCATAAGCATACGCTCCATAGCTATAAAATACAAACCAGTGCCTCATGAGTAGGTCGATAGTACTGAACTCACCAAGAGCTGACAACCAGGCGATTTGTTCTATCGCTTCATGAATCGTATTAGCTCTGTAATCCAGAGTTGGTAAACTCTAGAACAGGTTTCTAAACACACCAGCTAGGCCCATGTGGCATTTTGAGGTCTCACTAATCTTTACGTACAATGCAATATTTGTTTCTTTGATCGCGGAGAAGAGGCTTGTTGAGGTTACCAACTGGCGTCTGTACCGCCAACCTTGCTTCCCACAGCACCCCCAAGTAAAAAGCGATTGAGCGCACAATTTATACCTCGGCTACAAGCCACCGGATAGTACGCTTATATCGTATGCTGAAGCTGAACGCTCTATCAGTGGCCCTTCTAGGAACATGCCGACAGTCAAGCTAGAATGTCTAATGGTTAACAATATTACGCTAGTCTTGGAAAAACCTCAAGTAGATCCATGGCAAAACGAATCACATAATTTGACCAGAAAATTTCCTTTGGCAGAGTGTGTGCACCCTTCACGCATAGGAACCCCATAGTAAGGAAGTTTCAAATATGCTGCGGCTGCGAAGCACTGAGGATCTAACGTTCGTATACGGTACCCATCCGTTAACTGCATTATCTAGTGGGCAAACTTTTTCATTTCTTTGTTGTATGAATTCTTCCGCATGCACCTTTTTCCGTTCAACATGCTTTTGCTTGCTATCTATTAGTTCCACTTTGGTGCTCTTCATAAGATTAACTAGGATTCCGTTACACTCTAGCAATAAGATCATGCTTGATCAGTGACTGAACTTCACTCAACCTGAACCAAGATCAAACTGGTTTAATGGCATGAGGTGGACGCCCGGTTGAGGTGCCAACACATCAAGCTCCCGTAACCTAGCCTATGATTTGACCGGTATCTTGGCCAGAATGCTCACAGAAGCAAAATTCCATCTCTGTAAAGAACTGAGTAATTAAGTACCCGAGTGCCCTGGTTACTGCTCCTTGATTTCTGTTTGGAGCACAATGCATGTGCTATGTTTAGTTGGCTAGAAGAAATCGTTCGGACCTGCGCCGATCATCCCACAATTCATGCTCGCTGTCGGAAGGGTGACTGAATGCACACAAGCTAATTACTTACCTGACTAAGGGCTGATTCATTTCCGTTGTTGTGATGACTAAGGGGTGAAGGCAGAGTTTGTGAGGCCAACTGAAGTAGGCAAAGAGTGAATGGGCGCGAGTGGTCGACTGGACCAATGGTGGACTATCACTTATCTAAAGCAACGGCTAACGGACCAACTTGTTTTCAATAACTCATCATTAGGCTGCTTCTATCCCAACAACCCGGGCTGGTGCCCTCGTCACAGTCATCCTCACACCCCTGTAGAGCCAAGCTGGGCAATATTCTCGGACTCTTAGGAACAGTGACATGGTCGTCTCTCCAATTTGAGTGATGCCTCGCAGCCCACGTATTGTGTACCAGGACACTATACACGAGTGGTCAGAGGTCACTTGCTACTGATAGCAGAGCCGATCCTTATTCAGCTCCAAAACGCAGATCTATGCTATAGCCAAACTCATCTATGTGCACAGAAACTTGTTCTGGCCCTCGGTGTACCTTAACCATTGATGGCCACAGCTAACGGGGCCGACCACCCCACTTTATTCGGCTTCAGTTTGCGCACACCAATTATGTAGCTGCATCAGTTAGAATTTCCGTCCTGTGGTTCACTGTGTCTAACTGTCGTGCGTCTGTTCTAGCCTTCTCAATTATGCCTATGTCAACTCGATGAAGAACCCCTAAGAACAAGCTTGTTCGCTAAGTCTTGTCTCCGATGTCTTTCACAGTAACTAATTCTCATCTACTCGAGATATTCCTCATGACAGGTCAGCATTTTTCGTTTCTTAGTTACATATAGATCGGACACTTATGTCTTACACTCTCCGATACATCAGGCGTTCAACCGTATGCGATGCTTATTGACTGCTCGGCACACCCGACTAGCTGCAAGTGACATTTTCCCTTATCGCTGTGTCCGTTTCAGGTGGTGATGGTATTTGGCGGTTGGTGTGATGGTGAAGGCCCGCGAGCAGCAGCTCAGGTGTACAACCCACGAGCCAACACATGGACTTTGTGGACTGAAGCCGGAGCTCAGGCTCAGGCTCCTGAGCTAGACTGGTTCGAAGTTGCGAAACAGCAGGCAACAACGGAAGCGCCGACAATGCACGTCGCCTCAAACCAATCAAGTCCGAGACAATCTGCAGAAGAGCTGGTGTCCGCTTTGAGTACATTTCGCAGTTCGTTGGTCCCCGACGGTCCAGATACCATCGTGAAGTCTGACTCAAGTTTGTTAGAGAGCGCCGGTAGCCTACTCGGTGAAATTCCAAGACGCGTATATGCTGGCTGTGTGCTTATTGGAACCAGAGTGTACTTGGTTGGAGGGTTTGACGGAACGAATGCGTTGAAGTCCACTTTATGCTACGATTTCGAAATAGATTCTGGATGGTAAGCGGCTATCAAACAAGATAGCTTCTGTTATGCTGTTCTACAGTTCCACCTTTATGACCAAGTCTAGAAGTTTGTTGTACTGAGTATATTGGTAAGTACTTCTTGTACAGGCGAATTAGCAGCTCCGACCATCTCCATGAACTACACTAATCTACTAACGTGGTAAACCACTTGCACATTTAGAGTAGGTCGTATTTCATGGAGATGCTGAATTTTTAATGCCGCAATGTAATCCGTTTTTCCACCTTTGGCATTGAGTCTTTACTAGTGAGAGACTGATGAAAACAGTTTAAACATTGTTAGCAGTGGTGGAGCAGATAACTAGTTGTGACATGGTTTGGGACAAGGTGCATTTTCGTAGTTTTTCCAGCCGTATGTCCGATTGCGAAGTTGAGCTTCTGCTGGACATGTACAACCGGATGAAAGCATATGGTGGGTAACGGTTTGCGCTTTGCGTAGTGGGTCACTCCTAGAATTAAGAGGTGGTGCAAATCCCTCTACTTTATTATTGCTATGTTGATTTGTTTCGCTCTGTTTTCTGACAGACGGCTATCACGACTTTTCTTTCCGGTCTACAGGGATTGGAATCCCACGTTGTTTGTGTGACCTCAACTGCTCTCCGGTCGTCTCTAAAAAACAGGAGTCCAAAGGGGATAAAATATAAGCGCACCTCATTGATTCGTTTCGCTGTTTGAATGACGCTTCTAAATATCCGCATGGTCGGTCATGTTAACTTAAGCAACGGTCACAACGCAGACAAATTCGATTTCTCGAGTAAACCCACAAGTCTGTTTGTGTGATTTAAGATGTAAAATTGCGATGTAAGGTTTTTGTAAGCGTGTGGAAATATCCTTCCTCTTCGAATGTATCCACCAGCGTCGTTATTCCAGAACGATTGTGAAGTTGTTACGTAGCAACAAATTGAAGCCCTCTGCATTTAATCTTAGACAGGTGGTATCCGCTCATCTTGAGATGGCGCAAACCGAATGCGATGTCATTGTCCCCGCCGAAATTGGAATTTGTGGAGGAGATCAAACGTCCTCTCCCCGAAAACTTAGCCATTGTAGACAACTATTAGTGAAGTACAATAGCCGATGTGTTGGAGAATAGTCTGGATGCCCCTAGTTACTTCTGACGATGGGTAGTATGGTTATCGTACAGTTGATTGTCAACACCAATTTCGGGTCAGTCAGATCTTGACCCAATTCATAACCAACAACAATTCACCTTTAGCCACGGTCGTAGGTGTATCATTGATGCAACCGATCAACCCACATAATTTCTCAAATGCATTGGAAATAGGACAGACCATCCTTAGTTTGATCGTTAACAGACTATAAGGTCGCCCGACTGAGAAGTATCTTACGCGCTGCCCTGTAAACTGGAATTCCTGGTTGTGGTATAGGGAAGTAAACAAAAACACCACTCCTCTTTCAGAATAGTAACGGGGAACTTTACTCAGCAACAGAATGTCCACAGTAATGTGACATTTCCTTCTTTAGCCCCTCATCTGTCAGTGGGATTTCGCTGAGATGAGCAAAATATGTCGGCTGTTTCCTTTCAACTGGACTAATTATTCTTCAGATTTTTACACTTGTCACGCTCGCTTTCTGAGTTGCCGCATAATTGAAAGGTCAGTGTTCCGCATTAAGAAGGGATTTCCGTGACAAGCTTAGTTTGGAGGCTGCCGTCAGCAACACCTAATGATAGGGTGAAGGATACTCCCGTCGTTTATATTCTTTCTCCATCGCACAAGGATCGATCAATACTGCTCAACTCTTCGACCTGTCAAGGGTCTAATTTGCTAAACCATTGTCGCCGCCATTCCATTCTGAAATCCTACTTTGAAGAGCAACAATATCACGTTTGCACTTCAGTCTTTCTGATTGTAGCTGCTCTGGCTAACTACGTTTTCACCCAGCGGTTTAACAACCCATCATGGTATGCGGTTGCAACGGAACTACTACTCATTCTAAGCTTTCTAGCCAGGTGGTCCATCATTTAGTTTAGCATTCACCCAGCACATCCATCGCAGGTAGGACCATTCGGCATTAAGCCAATGTGTCAGTAAGCGGATTTGTTCGCAACCGCCTCAGGGTGATTGTTCCATTCAAAGCATTAGTAAGTTGCCATATACACAAAACTTTGACCATGAGGAAGGCTAGGAATGAATTCTCCGTCTTCTATCGTGCAGAAGTACTCAACTTCAAGTGAAACTGGAACGACAAGTTAACACAGCGAAAGTTCCAACTTTAATTATCGTTGAACCACAATTAGACAGGGCTCTGTGAAACCTGAATGAATCCAAAAACAACACCTCAACAAGCCTTGGCCAATCAAGTGCGGTGCACGTATAATGCACTAGCAGTCCCTACTGGGCCGATTATGTGTAGTAAGAAAGAGGAAGCAGTAAAATCAACTGGCAAGAAGTAAACGGCGGCTAAATAGTTATAACAAAGGTATGTGAAGAATTAGGAAAAATAAAATTGAAATTTGAAGATAGGAGTCAGTTTGGGGAAAGGAAAGATTTCGTTTCACCATCCAACAGCATCGAGATGGTGCGCAAAACCATCAACGTCACGTTTCTCAACCACAAGTTCCGGAGACGAATTTCAGCCTTCAGTAGGTCGACGCGACAGACGAGTTTCCGTCCTAAACAGATTAGAATGTAGCTTATGTAGCTGAATGAGTGGTTTCAGAGACTAGGTAACTTAGAGCAATTAAAAGACCAAGACAACTCCGAGCCAATCTTTCCTGGTGAAATTCGGAAAGGGAGGATCAGGTCCATACTAATCCCCTTGGTAGTGCACTGAGTACATCCCCAAACTAACCAGACGCTCTGGATACATCTGTCCGCGTAAACACTGCGTGATCCTAATATAACTCGCATAAACCTCTCTAGTATTATTTTGTCCCGTACAAAACATGGTGGACTAGATTAGACACAGTAATACAAGCAGGGTCTCGAGAACTCTGACAATAGCTTCACAAACATATCGGTCGTTACAACTCCGAAACAGCAGTGCAGAAGGTATATTCTACAAAACTCTCTACAGACAGTCTTCTTCCAAATGTCGTCAGAGCGAAGGGTCGGCATGTACACGATACCTGGATCAAGTTACTAGGTGCCAGCAATAATTATACGTCGCCAAACACAGCATTCCTGACAAGACTACAAGAGTACAGCCTACTTGGGCAGGTTTTTGGGTAAGAACAAGTGTTAGAGCCCCTCCAAAGCACTGAATTGCGCCAGACCCCGCCCCGGGACAACTTCCACAGTACTCCGGAGCCCAAATCCGTCAGCAAAATATAGTGATGGTACCCCAAGCTCCTCAGACATATCACTTGCGTAGATTGCGATGAGCAATGACCTTAATTCCGCGCACTGCTGTGAGTTAGTAAGAACAGCGTGCCAAAGCAAATGGCTACGCCCTCCGTGTACACAATTTTTGCTCCACTCGAGAATACCAGACACTCATTTAAGGGTGCGAGAAGATATCAGGCTAGAGTTTAACTCTAGGGGAGTTAAAGGCAGGGGACAGAGTCAAAACTTTCGGAAGTACACAACCAGTACGCCTGTAGCGGGGCCACTGTCTACCGCATCGGTCCACCTTTCACGAATTACAACTAAATTTGTCAAACATGAAAATCCCCTGAGGAATCCGTGTTGCGGAGCACTGGAATAATTAAATCTATTCAAATGGCTCTTCAATAAATCCCTCACCATGTTATCAAATAACTTGTCAAGCTGACAGGTCACTATTTCACAGGCAAATTCCGGTCAGAGCTCTCAAAAAGCGGATTAATGATACCTTTCTTCATTTCAAGTGATTTCATAAATACGCATATGTGAGGACAACTTAGTTTAGTGACCAATCCATTCAACATGTTTGGACGAGATGAATCAGGCCAAGAAGATATAGATGGTTTTAGCCCTTTCGATAGCCCGAAGACACTAGTCATGGTTACGTTAAACACAGCTGGGAAGAAATCCCCCAGAAGACTTGAAACCAGTTCAACTTGTGGTATATAAGTCTCAAGAGGAAATGCCTTAGTATTTTGATCACTAAGTATACACTCCTTATCATAGTTGGTACACGGGTCCTGTCTGCTCGCGGTAGACCAGGTATAAACGAAGTCACGCCGAGCTGCCTCTTAACCTAAGCAAAGAACTACTTCGGATCTGATACGGCTGAATGGGTTAAACCCACTTCTTACTGGGGACGGGAAGTTCGCAAATGTTGCTTAAGTTTGTTTGTAGGCTCTTAACACTATCAGCGATTCTGCCTGGTGGAGCTACTTGGTAGGTTTGCCAACATCTAGGTCATTTGCAGTGTAGGTATTTGCCAGTCGGACCTATCCATGGAGGCTGTGTCCGTATCTTCCTTGTCTTCATGAATGGAGTTTAAGGAAGTGTGCCTTTATTTTCCCCCATGCCAACTGTATGGATTAGGCCATCGAGATCACAGTTCAGAAGTGAAGGCCTTGTCTCGCTTGCACTATAGTCTGCCTGTTAAAGATTTTGAGGTAACTCAAAGGTTACTTGATAATGATTAGAAAGAACACACTGAAAGGCTATGCATACAAGATCACTGGTACCCAAGGCGTACCGTATGTAACGCCACTTAAGATGTCGACTGGGTTGGCGAAAACGAGATCTAGACAATGATCTGGTGTCCTTGTATCTAATGGGGAGGTCCAGGAACTAGTGAAACGGTATTTGAAGCATTAACTCAAGAAAATCTGCATCAGACTTACCTGATGTTAAGTTGCAGGAAAGATCAGCTCAACAGATCTTAATGAGGTTGAAATCGTCTACAAATAGACACCTGTTCGTAGAATAAATGCCCAGATACTCAGTAATCTCCTTTGAAATACTTCCAGGACTTCGATATACCACCGCGACTCTAAACTAAGCAGAGGAATTACACTTCACAGCCGGTAAGGTTCCAGCTGTTCGATCCAACGATTGAAAAACACAGGTCCTCAAAGCGTCTAAGCTACATCTCACATAAATCACAATGCCATCGCATTGACTACCAACGGAGCGATCAGCCCTAATCAGTGAGTAGTCAGGCAGAGCGGAACAATAGTCTAAGACGGGTGGAAAAGCATAAGTTTAACATGTTCCGTAGGTTGGGAATGGAAGGAATTGCAATTTCGAAGGGTATACATGTAGTATGTATGTATGTATGTCTTCTTTAGTTTTGTTGCGTTTGTAGCATTTTTGAGTAACTTGTGGACATTTTTTCCTTATCACGGATTCATTGCTAACCAACTTACTTCATATGCTAACTTAGCGAAGAGTTATGCCGCCGTATCTGTATGCATTATTGGATTTATGTTATTTCATTTTGTCGTTTCAAGTGATTGGCTGTTGCGTGCTATCCCCGGTGTGGCTGCGCTTGATGTGCATGTTGACAAGGTGCCTACCTGTCTATTACCCACTACCTCGTCCATACTGGCTCCAGGAGACAGTTGGTCGTTGCTGGGGGGGACGGGGTGCACGGTCATTGTGGCCGTGCTAGGCTCGAAGAGTGGTTCCATGCACTCAGTGTGGAACGGACTACGGTCCAGCCACCGCCTTGTGTGCGCTTGATTCCCCAAATACAGTGTGCTTGTGTTTGCCTGTGAAGGAGTGTGGGCCGGCTCCGTTGATGAAACGTGGTTCCCATCCACATGCCTCCCGGTCTTATTCCTTCGGGTTTACACTGGATATGGGGTGTGTGGTTGGAGCTGTGGGTGGTGCAGCGCAAGCCATCCATGGTCCCTCTGTAGGCGCAGGCGTCCTGTGGCTTGCCACAGTGACAGGCAAATCCGAAACCGGATGCCGCCAACCATGTAATCTCAACAGTCTAGTAACTAGACATAGAGCCAAGAAAACCATGGAAATCAGTGTATAAGAGACAGTCATTGCGTCATAATCGTCATGGCATGCTAGCTGAAGGTGGGCAACACACTTCAGCTAATATGCCGCAAGAAAATGGAATATTTTGACAAAAATACAGAACAAAACATTTTTAGTTTGTTTGTCACACGCCGGTTTTTCTCTTTTTTTGTCATTTTCAATTTTTGTAGAATTAAACATGTGAATCAACACAACACTGTACACAATTCTTCCATTGATTCCGGTTGCGGGCCATGTCTTCAAGTGTCCTAAGCCATTGGCACTCGCCATCTTTGGGTCCCCATCCTGGAAGACGTACGGGTCCAACAGCGGCTAGACACGACGTCAGCGATTTCATGTGCTGCCGCTAAGTGGAAGGCTGACCACCACGCGGTCGCTTCCAGCCAGGTCCTTGACGAGCGAATAGAGCGCGACGCGGTAGACGCTCAGGTGCCATGCGTAGGACATGACCGAGCCATCTTAACTGGCGCAACAAAACCAGTTTGTTGAAGGAAATACTTGCATTCCCCAAGACGCGACGTCGAACGTCATTACTGGTAACTCGATGTTGCCACCGAACACGAGCGATCCTCCTTAAGCAACCGTTATCGAACGCAGAAAGACGACGCATGTCGTCTGCGCGAATCGGCCAGAATTCGCTCCCGTACAACAATACTGAGCGAACGGACGCGCTGTAAACTCGGCCCTTTAGTGAGAATGAGACGTCGCGACGACGCCATAAGTGCCTCAGATTGACAAATGCTGATCGAGCTTTAGCGATACGAAGCGAAACTTCTTTGTTGATTGTGCCGTCAGCGGAAACACAGCTCCCAAGGTAGACGAAACTATCTACCTGTTCAAGTTGTGCACCTTGGAGAGTGAGCACGGGTGCAGGTGAAAGCCAATCCTTGAGCAGTACTTTACACTTCGATGGGGCGAAGCTCATGCCATACTTAGATGCTTCAACCGCCAAACGATCCAGAATGAGTTGCATACCCTGAGGATCGTCACCAAGTAAGGCGATATCATCAGCATAATCTAAGTCGGTCGCGCGCTCACCCGGTAGAAGCTCTAGGCCAAAATGTTGGAAACCTTCTAGGGCATTCGACAGAACGTCTTCGATTGCGAAGTTGAAGAGGAATGGGGACATAGGGCAGCCCTGTCGCACACCGCTATTGACAGTGAATTGCGAGGAAAGCTTGCCATAGACCCTCACTCTGCCGGATGTGTGAAGGTAAAGTGCTCGTAAGATGGCGATATATTTCTCTGGCACCCCGTTCTTTAGTAAGCAACGCCATAAAGCAGGTCGATCAACGGAGTCAAAAGCGGCACGTATGTATAGGAATGCAACGATAGTGGGCCTGTGATAAATGTGGCGATGTTCAAGGAGTTGGCGGAGCGTGAAGATTTGATCCACGCATCCGCGGCCAGGACGGAAACCAGCTTGTTCTTCACGGTAGTACGATTCACGTACTGGGGATAGTCTACGAAGTAGAATGGATGCCAACAGCTTAGAGGCAACCGAAATAAGACTAATCCCGCGATGATTTGCACATGAAGTGCGAGCGCCTTTCTTGAAAATTGGGACAATAACTGATTCGCCCCAAGAGGGAGGCACTCTCTCTTCATGCCAAACTTTTGCGAACAGCGCGGTTAGCTGGTTAATGACTGCCACACCGCCGTACTTGAATAGCTCCGGAGGAAGTCCGTCTAAGCCGGCAGCCTTGAAGCGCTTCAAGCGTCGAATCTCGAGGCAGACTTCCGCTTCGCTGGGTGGATTCAATGGGACTAGCCAAGGTGGACCGCAAGGTGTACTGCATGTACTGATGGATGGTGGAGGCCAGTTGAACTGCGAGTGAAAGTGCTCGGCCCAGCGGTCCATACGCCTCTGTTGGTTGGTGATCGGAGACTCATCCACCTCACAAATGACCTCACTGACACCAGGCTTCCTGAGGCCAGTGGACCGAATGAGTTGGAAAAGCCTGCGAGTGTTACCAGAGAGGGCAGCAGTCTCCATCTCTAAAGCACGCTCAGACCACCATGTCTCGCGATCCTTGCGTAGGCTTTGCTTAAGCAGCCGGTTGGTAGAACGGCGCCGCTCGTTGCAATCTGATTCCGCGGAGATATCTTTGCTTCGTTCGAAGAGCTCCAGAGAACGAGCAGAGATCCAAGACTTCAAAGGGCGTCGAGTTAGACCGCAGTATGACTGTCCGGAAATGGTCAGCGCTTTCCGTATACAAGTCCAGTGTTGTTCCACTTCTCGCGGTGGATTGCAACTGAGTGCATATGCCAGTGAAGACTGATAGCTCTCCTGGACAGAGGAATCAGTTAATCTGTTTACATCAATCTTGCGGTGCTTCGTGTTTCGGGATCCTCCAAAACACATACAGATTTTCGCGCAGACCAGAGCATGATCTGAATCAACGAAATTGGACCAAAAGGACCTGCAGTCCAGTACGCTGCCGCGCCATCTGAAGCTAATCGCAATGTGATCAATTTGAGACCAAGGTTGTGTTGGCGAAGGGGGACGCCAAGTTGCGGAACGTTTCTTCGTACGCCTGAAGCTAGTGCTCGAGAGAAACAGACGGTTGTCCTCGCACAATGTGAGAAGTCTCTCTCCGTTATCAGAGCGGTTCTCATCGAGCGCGTGATGACCACCAAGGTGGCGTTCGTATGGTAACAGGCGGCCAACCCGTGCATTAAAATCCCCAGCAAGGATAACGACATCCGACTTTTTAGCATTAGTCAAGAGCTGTTGTAGATCTCGGTAGAAATCGTCCCAGAGAGAATGTGTATCGGTGGAGGGACAAGGTTGAGGCACATTAGGAGCCGCGTTGTAGGATTGAGGTGGCACCATGCGAAGAGAAATACGGTCAATTCTTATCATAGAGAACAGTCTGGTTGCTCATATGCCCTCACCGAAGTGCGTGAATTAGTGTAGATTATAATGACAGACACCTACTTAACCGGAATACAGTCCAAAGTATCTGTACGTGTAACAAAGCGCAAGGAGCTGAATGTGACAGTCAGAAATTTGGTTGAAGTATTTAAGCTGGGTGGACAGCTAAATAAATTTGGTAATGCGTTCCATGGTTGGCAGTTCTCCGGAGAGGCGGCCGTTTCGTCGACTTAATTTCAACCTATTACTTTTCAGACTGGTTTTCGGACTGTCTTAGAAGCTTGTGCCCCAGTTGACTAGGATTGCTCGGCATTCAGTATACCACGATGAGGTCCCCACGTAGTCGTTAGTAGCGTTCACTGAACTCTCCGAGTTTATTCAGACATTACTGATACGGAAAGCTAAATTAACTCTGGAAATTTTGCTATTGGTGGTCTCAAGTACTGCGATACCACGCTTTGACCATGGTTGCCAAGCCCGGATATCGTATTCGACGTGGTGAAGCAACTTCCGCGTTGGGTATCAGAAAGATGGTGGATGAATTCAAAATGTCGAGTGCCGTGCGCAAGCGACCAAGGTTCTGGTTGCCACTTTCGAAGCGGATTCAGACTTTCTGGAATCACCGAAGGCGAGCTGTAGCTGTACACCAAGGTCACGTTCCTGAGATTTGGTCTGCACACCTTGCGTCCCAACCCACTAGACCCGTATCCATAACGAATGTGAGCAACTCAGCAGTTGTCAACATTGAACAGTAGCGGGTATTTGAAAGACCAATAACAGACTCCATAGAGGCCGGGCTGAACGACCATGTAGTCGTCCAATCCCTTGGCCTCCTACCAAATCTCAACGCCCTGGCGAAGCGTAAAAGTTAAGCTAATAACTGTCTCTAAGCATTTAATGAAGGATGTGAACAAGCAAGGCTTAAGTACACATCCCTGCGTTACAACGCGTCTGACTCGAATCGGGTAATACAGCGAGATAAAACAATGGGTCCGCTTCAGCCATTTCGTCAGAGCAGTAAAGACATAAGTTGCGATAGGGCAACGTTTCGATTGTTCTCATCAGTCGCAAACACAATACAAGCGGAATCCATACAGGGAAAATTGACACACTGATCAAACGTCAAAATCAAGACCACGGTATCCTAATTACTTGTCTCAATAGTTTCTGTGCAGGCAACACAGGTTGTTAAGCCCCACTTAGCAAAGCCACACTACTTGCCAAAATTATGGGTTTGTTGTTGTGTACAACCACCTTGAACGCAGTCTCCAGGTTCACCTAATTTCGAGTTGCCAAGAGATGCTAAGTGACAGATGATGTTGGGCTCCGGTTCATCCTCGGATCCACTCCGTTTTACTGCATTATCAGTTGTTCCAGTCACCGCATTACATATGCAGCTATCCTATGAACTAATTGACAGTCAATCCTGCCTATGTAAGTGTCGCCGCAATTGCAGGTGAACTGGTAAACAACGTGAGAGACAGAACTGGCTGATGAGCTACTCTGGCGGTCATGAAGAACAAAGCTGAGCGTTATATGTATGAGTCACAACTTGGCGGTCGCTTAAGTGCGCGTAAGGGCAGACAGGAATTGCTGTACAATAGCATTTGATACATGGTCTCCTTTGAAAGGCAAGCACACGCAAACATACTTTTTCTCTGCAGTTAACATCGGTATTTTCTCATTGGGAGGCCTGTTGTTGGTTTGAATGGACTTCTCAGGATACCCACTTGACACCAAGGTTCTGTGCAAAAATTCATCATCAGCTTGCAACATTTCGGGGCTGCATATCCGTCTGGCTCTGGAGAAGAGCGTTTTCACAAGGCCACATTTGTATGCGACCTGGAAAAAGCTGAAAAAGTGGAGGTATTGCCCGCTCCGAGTTTCGTTGCGAGGAAGCGTGCGCTGTAGTGTCCCATCCGTCCGTCTCTTAATGAGTATTTCCGAAAATGGCGAACCATCGTGTTTCTCCAGTTCATTGGGACGATGATAGATTTGGATGAATTCAGCTTGTATTGTGTTAACAAAATGTTGACATATCGCAACTTATGTCCTCTCACTGCTCTGACGTAATACATGGATGTCAAGAATTTAATCAGTCATCGCTTACGGAGAAAGTTACTTATCCGTCCGAATGCTGGATCCCCGATTTCACAATTCTGAGCGTATGATGATCTTGTACCGTCGTCAACTGCTCCGGTCTAATTGTCACATACTATCAGAATGTTCGTGGTACATGATCGAATATAACAAAACCAGTGCTGCCCAAGAGCAATGATGATATGGCCCTACAGGTGGCCCATCAGTGCGGCTTTGATAATCGCTTCCATGAAATCGGAGAGCAGAATAAGTAACATTACCGGGCGGTAATTGGCAAGCTCAGGTCTACTTCATCCGTTTCCACTTTGACGGATCTATGTTCTCGTCCAGACAAAGCCAAAAGTAGCAATTAAGTGGTTCGGCTAGGCGCCCTGCAACTACCTTCATGGCATTCGGTCCAATGTTATAAGATTCAGGTAGGCTTTGCCTGCATAAAGATAGTAGCTTTACCAGCACCGTATTCACCGGGAATAAGGCGCTGATTAAAATTGTCGCTGGGAGAATAAAAACAGGAATAGAGTTTAAAACATGTATTTCTCGGAAAGTAAGTGAGTACAAAACCAGAAAGCATTGTCCGTCTCTTTTAATGTGTTTGTATAACTACTGAAGGTAGTGAGCTGCGAGACCAAGCGCAACACATTCCGAACGCTACTGACTCGTCTGGAAAGAAGCTAGTGGTTGGAATAGAAGTTCCACGTCGGCTCATGCTGGGGTGTAAACCGGTCTTCATCAAACAACCGCAAACGATTTCTCACCTGCTAACATCATTAACGAAATCGCTTTCATCCTTAGTGCAGAAGCTACCATTCTTAATGCTGGAATTGTCGTTCTTAGTGCAGAAGTTTTCTTACTTAATGGAAAGGCTATCATCCAAAATTCACCGCAATTGCATCCACGTAACACTGCGTGGGCAGAGGCTACTAGCCAATAGAATTGCGTATAGCGTCGAGACTGAAAACAGTTACGCACAGAATACTCACGCTTTCGGAGCTGGGTAGGAAAACTGTGAGACTTGCGTGAGACTAGCGTGGTCCAACTCAAATGGACGGACGGCAACTGTGACTTTACTAAACAGAGCTCAGCCGTTGCACAAGGTGCCGCGCGCCCTCACTTGACCATGGGTGGGTCTGAGACATCCATTGGAGCGCGCACAGTCCCTGAGGGAAGGGAAACGCGTGCGCTCAGAGCACCGGGTATAAGCCTGAAGCGTAGTCAAGCTCGTTTTGTAAGTGAGCAAAGGAGATGTCTGAGGTTAGGGCCCAAGAGATGCATGAAGGAGAACAGCGCATAACGTTGGTTTGGTACTAAAATAGTGCTCTAAACAAGAGGCGCAGATAGGTTCCTTCGTTTTGTTGGGTATTCAGGCTAGTTCGGTCGGATATTTGAAGGCGCAGTGGAAGCTACCGTTTGCCCTCGAAGTCAAGTTGTCCGTAACATAATGGGCGGGACCATCTCCGTCGCAACCGAATGGATACCAATCATTACACGTAACTTCTTTCTTTATGCGATGAAATATCACTTTTGTGACGGGTCCACAGGTCTAAGTGGAACGTGGAGTAGAAGGTAATCATATTCCAAACAATTCACCCCCATACAAACCACGCAGGTCAACTCTGATCGAGGTAGAGAGGACAGCTTCCGGGTGGAATGATATAATCACCAATGGAGAGATGAAGGGAGTATGTGATACATGTTTGTTTGCAGCCTTATAATTTCCTTTCAAAGCATATGTTAAACGGTGAAGTATCTTACTTTCCTCCTTGTTCCGCAAGTACGCAGACATGTAATATTTTGTTGTGATGAGATTACACTACAAGCAGCTGGTCTCGTGAAATATGCGGGTATTGCGAGCTGGTGCACTCTACGGCACTGGTCCCCAACCTTTGTAACGCCGTGAACCGGTCGGCGTTTGATAAGTGCACTCCGGCCCGCTGACGGGGTTAGTTGGACGTTTACATGTTAGATTGTTTTGAGTGAATAATTATAAGGTAATTGTGATTGGACATGCATTGCAAATAAAATCCCGTTACACCGAAAATAGATGTAACTTGATGTAATACGTTAACTCACTAGAACGCTAAATTACGGACAACCATCAGCGTGTTCCTCTGCAACGAGACTGCTCCATCTGGGGGAAATAGGAGACAATGACGGTTGATGTGTGCTGCCTAGGTCCACTTAATTTGGTTGCTTTGTTTCGGCTGCTGACACTACAGAAAACCCCGCTTCACACAGATAGGTTGTCAGAAATAGCAATCTGCGCGTAATTTACTATGACCTTAATTGCAAAACACCGTACGTACTATCAAGGTCGCCGTCATTTGCAATCTCAGTAGTGGTGTATAATGTGGGATAGATGAGTAATCATAATGCGATAATCTCACAGATTGTGAGTCAACAGTTTAGAAACTGACCTGCAAATCGTCGAAATGCACAACCTTTAAAAAATCATACACACTTTGCTATTGTCATAAGCATTATGCACCAAATGAAAAAATACCAAATACAGTGTTCTGTTGCTTGGCAAGTAAAGTGAGAGGAATTTGGTTTTTCCCAACGTCCAGAAGAGGTGCAAACATACTAATGTGTCCGCTAGGTATTGCATAGCAGCGCACAATATCAAATTCATCCTGTGTGTCTGCGAATGTATAGTTTTCAGAACGTTTGCAGAACCCCGTCCTGCTGGTAGTCTGACTCATTATTCACCTCATCAGCTGCTAAAATTGATGGGGTTCCCAGGTAACAGTTTATTTGAGTCATGTGACATGTTTGGAAATAAGAAGCAGCCAGATGGCTGTCAGCCATTTCGTATCCAAGCAAATCCTAGAAGGTAGTATTAATAGCAAATGCATTCGAAGGAGGCAAAATTTGCTCATATGCCACAGGTCAATTTCGCATTGTTCTCTCAGTGCAAGTTAGATGGCCTATGGACCGTCAACCAGCAAGACAATATCATCAGCGTAGTCTAAGTCAACAGCTCAACCACCAAGGAAGAGCTCAACGCCAGCGCGTTTAATGAATTATGCAAAGCATTGTTTAGGACTTCCTCAGTGGCAAGGTTATAAGAAAGATTTTCACCTACATTGTCCCGGAAAATACCGAAGGAAAGCTTTAGCCAGAAGTTACGTATATAGCCCTTTTATCGACAACGCTATCCATGATCGTCTCGCCACATGTAGCAAATGTGCATCAGCAACGAAACTACTAAGCAAATTCATCCAACCCTGGATGCCGGCCTCTAAGAAATGGGAGCGAATTCACCTTGATTTCCTGGGACCCTTTCAAGGCCAGTTTTTTCGAATTGTGATTGATGCTTAAACCAAGTGGCCGGACGTAGTATACCTGATGTGCAAAACCACGACAGCTGTCACGGTAAGAAAATTACAACAGTTATTTGCACAGTTGGTTCAACAAACACCTTGGTTTCCAATAACGGTTCGCAGTTAATCTCCGACGATGTTGGTGTCTTTTGCCAGTGTAATTGTATCAAGCGCTAACGGTCACCTGCGGGGCATACCCAGTCCAACGGTTAAGCAGAAAGATTCGTGGATACCATCAAACGTTTACTTCTAATGCTGCGCGAGGAAGGAACCACAAAGGAGATCATAGACCTGCCCCTGTTACGCAATCAAAACTACGCAAAACCCCGAAATACCAGGTGACCAATCCCCAACAGAAGCCATGTTGGGGCGCGAGCCACGTCCTAAAATTGCTACAGTAATCCCTAAGGTTACGTAATGGCTACTGGCGTCATGCGTGAACAGAGGCTTTCTACTAGGGGAGGCGGTGTACGCGTTGGATGCATGGCCGAACCACCAAACTTGGCAACCTGCAGTGGCACGATAAAGAAAATGCTCTGTGCTGTATGTGGTGTCTGTCGGAATGTTGTCTGTCATATGGCACGTTTATCAGTGACGCAAACGACGGATCGAACAAACAATCACTTCTACTTTCGAGTTGCTGTTTGATATGTTGCCAGACATGTTTAGACTACCAAAACTTGTGGGACATATTTAACCAACAGAGACGTGTGCAGAGCCATGCGACAGAGTCACTGGGAGAAGTATGTGGCCTACTAAACTTATGCAACATTTACAGGTGAACCCAGCGCTACATTCGTATGAGTCTGGAGAACGAGATTTCAAAGAGGGATATGATACAATAGTCAATTTGCTGCCTTTAAAGTACAATGTTGTCCCACACACCAGACCGTGAACTTCACTCTCACCCAATGGTTCACTGTGGTTCATATCCATCAGGCCGCCTCCAGTCCGGAACACTCGCACCGTAACCTTTGTGGTCCGCTGTCTTGTCCGTTCCATGTGTCTTGATGTCTGGTCCATACACTATCCGGTGCGGTGAAGGTCTTTGTTCTGACGGTCCTGAGCCCCATTAACCGCAATTATAACACTTAGGTGAGTGACTATGCAGGATGGACTTTGCGTGATGTCCCTGACCTTATGTCCGGTTTAATGTTGGTGCATTTGAAATCCGTAGACTATGGGAAAATTGCCTCGCTCCGAAAAAATGCATTTGCATCTGATGGACTGATGGCGTTTAACAGTAATGTACAGCTATACACCCTAGACGTCCTGTGAAGTCCTCTCAAAGTGCAGCCAACCTGTGGTATTGTTCAAGCCTTTAGTAGGTTCCCTACACTGGGTTTATGGTGTAGTTGCCTTGGAGCTGATTACCTGCGGGTACATCTTGCGTGGTTAGTATAACGTGGTACACCCGCAGGCGATGCGTAATTGCTAGTGAAGCGAAACCGACCTGTCCGCTCACTATTGTGCAGCGCACCTGCCAATCAGCTCTGCAACCTGGAACGAATAGGTTCTTCGCACACAATCAATTTCTGGTTTTCATTATTAAAAAATGGTATGGAAAAAGTTGACCTGCCCGAAGCTCAGTATACCCAATAATTCACTGGAACATGAATCGTTTTTGACGTCTGGCAAACTGTCGCACAATCACATCTGTGCGTCGCGTTTGGGTACATGCAGGTTTTCAACATGCGACGAGTTAACAAGTCGGCTAAGTCCCTGAATATGGGACGGCGAAAGTGGCCTTACTGTGCACACCCTCCGACGCGTTTGTGCTGCGTGGGCCAACATGTTAAAACCCTTCGGGCGTCGAACTACGAAAGAGTCGCGGGATTTTCCGGACAGGGGCCCGTCAAGTCAGGCCTGAGAAGGTTGTCAGCTGGGGACGGTCGTGGTGCACAGTACTTGTGTCTCCAAAACAGGTAGTTCATGCTGTATGGGGCTTCGCACTTGTACAACCACCCCTAACGAACGTGGTAGCGGAGAGGAAATGAACATTGGTCAGCAGTGACTTGTTCGCTCGCCTAAGATGCCCTTGCACCTGAGCATGGAACCACCCAATGGGGCTAAGAAGGGACAAACTACAATAAGGGCAGGACATGTCTGGCCTGAAAATGTTGCAAATGTTCTCGTACGCGCGGCTAAAGTTATGTGCTGACCAGCGCACGGAATCAGCAGACAGCAAGGGAACTGCGAGTATGGCAGTGGAAGCCTACAGCCAAAGTGCCATTGCGATGGTCTATGTTAGACATATAAACATGGACATGATTAATGCTAGCATATTCACTATCTGGTCAGCCAAATTTTCGCTTCTGGTTTTCCCAGACATTGCCTAGAGATAGGTCTAGGTTCGACAGCATGCGTTTTCGAAAGATTCCTTTAACGTCGTAAGGTTTGTCTTGTATTAGCTTTTCATGGTTTGTTACCTTTAGTTTAGGCTAATCGCGATGGAACAAAGAGGAACGCGCATCCATCATCCGGCTGACGTGAAGGCCACTATACTGAAGACCTATGAGGAAGGCGATGACTGGAAGAATGTCGCATCTGTGTTACAGGTAAACGTAAAGAACTGTCGCAGTTGGATTAGAAAATTGAAACTGAATGAGCCATAAAGTACTGATACCGTGACGTGTCGAAATTCGCTGTCAGAGTCACGTTGATTGTCTGGATGAGTAGGTTGAATCGTAGCCAACCGTGAGGTTAGAAACTTCGGTTACGACTGAAGGGTGAGTTCGAGGTGGAGGTAAGCATCAGCACCGTTGCTCGCTGCCTAGACGGTCGGCTCATCACAATGAAGAGGTTGCATTCAATACCGGAACCTAAGAATACCATAGAAAACAAGAGGCTAAAGAAGGGTTAGGTCCTGACACTGATGATGTTGGAAACTGAAGGACGGCGAGCAGTATGGTTGGATTAGACCAACTTCAATCTGTTCTGCGCGCGCACAAGGGGTCGTTCGGCACGCGGCACCAGTGCACAGTGTACGGTGGGCAACAGTCGGAGTCAAAATGTGCACCTAATAAGCACAATGACTGCGGACGTATTGCTGGGGTATTCCGTTCTAAGGAGCAGTGACACTAAGGAAAGATGTACGCGCTGATTGCGGCAGATGCTTGATGCAGATGGTAGACATATGTCTGATAGTTGGGTTGTTGTTTGTGATAACGCTCAATGTCACACTAAAATAAAGCGTATTTTTCAAGAGGACGCTTACACCTCAGGAACACTGCTACGACCCGCATCGTATTCCCCACAATGGAACCCCATCGAAGGGCTTTGGAGCATCATTAAGGCCTACGTTAAACAAGAAATGAGGAAGAGATATAGCGAAATGCTCCAAGGAGATCCAACTGGTGTTCTGAGCACGATGGAGTGGAAGCTGATGATTTTGGAGCAGGTTGTTGCGGAAGCACGCGCTTGCGTGACACTGAGCCACTGTCAACAAATGGTGCATCATGTAAGAAAAAAGTATGCTACCGTTTTACGCCTACTTGATCTGTAACTACTTCAACCTCATTGATAAATTGCACGGTAACAGTCAGTGTTGGCTTTATTTTTCAAATATTTGTTGGCCCAACCTAAGTGGGGTGCACAGTGACACTCAGTTGCTATTGCTTCCAGTCCTGCGTGGTTCCCTCGGACATGGAGGTACTTGGAGTATGTTACCATGGCAGTTGTTTCCTACTGTGTTAGTAGCAGGTTGTGATCCAGTGGGATCAGCAGCTGAGGTCACATATTTAGATTGTGTAGAAAGTCAGTGCGGTGGCTACATAGATAGACCGACGACAAATGACCACGAATAGTGCAACTGGAATCCCGGAGTGAGTACATTTAGTCCATCTGTTCATTCTGTAATTAAGATGTGTGTACATCAGCCTGAGCGTTACCTGACACACCTTAGCGTTGTCGGGCTCGTAAGCATGACGTCCTACATTCCGGTTGCACTTATGTCCGCATAGCCCATATGCCGTCATCCGGTCACCGTTATGGCATGGCACATTAGGGTGACGCGTGATTTATGTGCCTACTCAAACAAGTGAGGCAGAAGTATCGGTACAACCACTCATAACGGGTAAGCTGTGAGTGATTAGTGGGGGTCAAAGTGCACTTTTGGTCACCGCTGTGATTGTGAGGACATCGATGGGACGTTACATCCAGAGGGTATTAGCACAGCCGAGAGATGTCCACAGGTATACATGTGGGCGGACTAGACACGTAGTAAGAAAGAGTTGAGGGACTAGTGAAAATGAGCACGCAATGGTTAGAAAACAATTGCCAGGGGCGTCAAATGCTTCACCGGCTGCTTTACAAATGCAGACAGATTCAGCCGTTGTCAAATTCGATCTACAGCAGCAATCGCGTACGGATAAAACATAATAGCAGGTGAGCAAAACATTAGGGCAACCACGCAAGAGGTACCTGCAGATACTCAGCTCGTAACAAGCCGACTCTCTGTAAGCTCCCAGATAAATACACCATAAACCCAGTGTAGGGAACCTACTAAAGGCTTGAACAATACCACAGGTTGGCTGCACTTTGAGAGGACTTCACAGGACGTCTAGGGTGTATAGCTGTACATTACTGTTAAACGCCATCAGTCCATCAGATGCAAATGCATTTTTTCGGAGCGAGTCAATTTTCCCATAGTCTACGGATTTCAAATGCACCAACATTAAACCGGACATAAGGTCAGGGACATCACGCAAAGTCCATCCTGCATAGTCACTCACCTAAGTGTTATAATTGCGGTTAATGGGGCTCAGGGCCGTCAGAACAAAGACCTTCACCGCACCGGATAGTGTATGGACCAGACATCAAGACACATGGAACGGACAAGACAGCGGACCACAAAGGTTACGGTGCGAGTGTTCCGGACTGGAGGCGGCCTGATGGATATGAACCACAGTGAACCATTGGGTGAGAGTGAAGTTCACGGTCTGGTGTGTGGGACAACATTGTACTTTAAAGGCAGCAAATTGACTATTGTATCATATCCCTCTTTGAAATCTCGTTCTCCAGACTCATACGAATGTAGCGCTGGGTTCACCTGTAAATGTTGCATAAGTTTAGTAGGCCACATACTTCTCCCAGTGACTCTGTCGCATGGCTCTGCACACGTCTCTGTTGGTTAAATATGTCCCACAAGTTTTGGTAGTCTAAACATGTCTGGCAACATATCAAACAGCAACTCGAAAGTAGAAGTGATTGTTTGTTCGATCCGTCGTTTGCGTCACTGATAAACGTGCCATATGACAGACAACATTCCGACAGACACCACATACAGCACAGAGCATTTTCTTTATCGTGCCACTGCAGGTTGCCAAGTTTGGTGGTTCGGCCATGCATCCAACGCGTACACCGCCTCCCCTAGTAGAAAGCCTCTGTTCACGCATGACGCCAGTAGCCATTACGTAACCTTAGGGATTACTGTAGCAATTTTGGGATGTGTCTCAAGCTCGAAAATGGCTATTATCAGACCGCATCGTAGTACGCAACTTCGCCCAATGAATGCACCTAATGGTTTCAGTCTCTCTTCGTATAGGATATTCCGCATTCTAATGGCGTACTTGCATGCCCGAGGTTGAGACTCCTCCAGTGCAGTGAGGTCATTTTTCAACCATGGCTGCCAGGCTTGAATTGCGTATTTGACATAGGGGTGAACAATTGCACTGAGTATTGGTTTTACATAGAAGGTGTCTATTTGTCCGGACACTCACGGCAACCAAGGGACGCGTGGTTACAAGTTTTCGTAGCACTTTCGGCTTGTCGGGAACAATCAAATCAGTTTGAACCAGCACACTCAGATCGATTTTGACGGAAGATGGCCATGGTATATGCGTTTCGAGCCTCTATGATTAGTTGACCTGGTGTCGTACACAGAGTGTCTTTCATGCAATCCAGTCAAAATACCGTAAATTGTGGACTGACCACCGATGTATCGTGTCTAGGTCACTCTGAGGCGGATACTGGTCGGCGTTCATCTGAATCCTGCGCCAAACGTTGATGTCGTCGACCAACAGTAGGAAATCTGAAACGATTTAATGCGCATGTTCATTAATAAACACCAACAAACATCATGGACCTAGAACTGAGCCTTGTGACAAATCCCACACGACTTGTATGCAGTCAGATAAAGAGCTCCGAACGCTGACCACCAATTGCCGTTGAAGGAGGAAGTTGGCAATACAGCTTAACAGTGCTCAGCGATTTCGTAATACTGTAGCTTGGGAAGGAGTTTCCGATGAGCTAGACGATCGAAAAACTTCAACAAACCTAGGTAGATCAAAGCAACTCCTTCTCCATTATTAGCTGTCTCCGTCCAACTACATGTTACCATCAGCAATTTCGTTGTGTATGGTTGCTGTCAACGGAATTCGTGCTGCTCGGTAATAATATTTCGGTTTTCCAGGTAGTACACCAGCCTATTGACATTGATGGATTCTATGAACTTGGACAGTTTAAAGAGAAGAGATATTGGGCGGTAGTTTGAAGGCTCAATTCTGCTTCCACCTTTGTGAATTGGCGTTATTATTCCAAGCGTTCACATAGCAGGAATCTGGTTCTGGTCTAAGTGTCGCTGGAAAAGCAGAACCAAATGTTCTGCCAGTTGTTCTGCTGCTGCTTCCAGTGACTCTGGATAAGTGATACGGGCAACCGGGGAGCTGTGGCGACACAGATATGTTAGATTTTGCAAAACGGCTTCAGCTCTTATAGGGTTGTGGTTGAGTCATTGTGGCGGGGCGACAGAACTGGAAGGTCGCTTGAAGGCAAGACTCACTTAAAAGTGTGGACATATTGTAGGGCGGCGGAAGCTAGTCATTACTCTTGAACGGGAACGACAACAAAAAGTGGATTGTAGAGAATTAACAACGAAGGCAATGGATGAGACGAGACAAGGCTCTACGATCGTTGGGGACCGAGACGACAGCGGATCACGGGCGACATGTGGTAACGCGCGTGCACCAAGAACAATGGAGGATGTATTTGTCGAGAACGCAGTGAATCAGACAAATACGCTGCTAGCGATGCCCATAGGACTAAAAGTGGGTAGGATGATGCAGCCACGGGAGAGCAAATCACGAGCTTTCGAACGACTTATGGCTGGCCAGAATCGGAGGTAGCGAAGCGGAGGTACGGGATTGAAAGATGGAAGGGTTGTTGCAAAGCCCAACATCATATGCATGTGGAATGGCCCATCACATGAATTCTCATGCGCGTTGCGTCGTGGGAAGGAAACCCGGTCAGAATCTGTACGGGTTTGCGAGTTATCAGTGGAACATTCTTGTGGTAGTATACCCTCTGCCCCCGTGTCCTTTTTCGCTACAACCTTACATCCGCAGCGCGTTTGCTGCTTCGATAGTCGTTCTTCTTGAGCCGTCAGGCATCCTGAGTAGAAAAGTCCGTGCCTCACCCGCTGTAGAATTATTGACGTGCTTGTACAGCAAATTGTGATTAGCGCTGACCCTTTGCCATACCCTGTTGAGTGGCGGCTTTGTCTTCTCTGCGCATTTAAGTGCAGGATTTACTTTTGGATACGTAGTTTTCCTAAGTTTCTGGTGTTGGGGCAGCACTATATACCCGCCATGCTGCGCTGCGTACTACCATCCTTGTTCAAGTTCTGCTTCTAACAAAATAGACTGTTTCAGATAGACTGCAAGCTCATGTCTCTGAAGCATCTGTAACTAACCAACTGGCTTTTTTGACTAACACAAGCCAGGCGACTTCCGGGGGTTCTTCGGCAAGGAACGACAAGGTTGTGGCGCTGAAGACTTGGGCTAATCGATCGTAGCGTGTGTTGGTTTGCATCGTCTCATAGTGCTCATTCCGATATTTTGCATAGCAGCAGAAGTTGCAACTAACGACGGCGTGATTACTGGGACACAACGGGCAGTCTACAGTCAATACATCAATTATATGCTCTTTGTTGATAAGCACAAGATCCAACACAGATGGCTTGCTACCTGTTCTGAACCGAGTGAGCAAAGTGAAGTAATTGTAAAGCGGAACCCAGGTAACGACCACCTGCAGATCGTCTTTGTATTGTCCTTTGACTGTGGCAGGGTGAGTGTGTGAGTGTGTCTTCCGTATAGGGTACGACTTAGAGCAGTCGCAAAGTGACAGTCCGATACGTGTAGAGTTTGAGGGCGGTACACTTAGACCATAAGGCAAGTGGGCTTGCATTTTAATTGCAGGCGAGACCAAAGATAGCCGGGGAACTGCGACTCCATATCCTCCATGGTCTCGCATTGTAAGTGGGGTCCGTAACACAGGATTTCTCCTTCTTTTTGAGTCTATCTTTCAGGATGATTGCCATGCTCGGTAGCGAAACTAAAGCGTCCGTCGTTCCAGTGTGTAACCACGTCACAGTGATACCGATATCTAATGGATCGGAAACCTGACATTCTTTGTTCGGTCAGCTTACTGAAAAGGTCCTGAACATTTGTATACAAGCAGGTTAGCTTCTTGCTATTTAGAAGCCCTCAGAAACTTAAAGGTGTCAGGCGTGGGAGAGTGCCGACCGATGTGCGGTTTGCCGTTACATCTTTTTTGCTGGGACACTGACACCTCGTCCACAACGTGATTCGAACAAGATACGTCCCAATCCGCATCTAGACGTGGATCAGAGTCGAGCAAAGAAGAAGTCAAGCGAAGTTTCTGTATCAACGCCGGTAGGTTTGCTGTTTCAGATGATTGGATAGCTGAACTTTAAATGCCGCTGTAGCCTTTAACTGAACTTCATAAGGAAGAGTTTGCCGGTTTCTCCGCCATCGATCCAAACCATCAGTTGCTGTTTGCACAGACTGAACCACTAGTTTTAGGATTCTTGGACCGCATCCTCCATAATTGGTTTAGAGTGACAGGCTTTTGAGCGGCTGCGCCCCAACATTATCTAAGGTGTTTCACGGATGAAGCACCACTATCCTAATTCGTACATGCGGGCCTCTTGAATATCGTTAGTAGGAAGCTTTGGCACACCATGGATAAATATTGTGTTTAGGTGATCTTGCTCGTTGTGTTCTTCTTCGGTGTTCCGTCTCGGTTGTGTCACGTTACAAATGACATCATGATGGATGCGTATCCCACTGGATTCGTGTTGTAGCGTACCTGCAGTGAGTAAAACATTTTCTACATCACTGAAGGATCTTAGTGTTACGCTACTAACTTTAGGGTATCGGGTGACGAGTCACCCGTTTTGGGTTTGTGGATTTGGCTTTGACGCTTATCAGTGCGCCAGTGATTTTGGTCGTCCGACAACTGACCCCGCACTGATAGCAGTCTATTCAGGGACATTTGAGCACGCAATAGTCAGGGAGCTATTGTTAGATCCTATTTTCCCTGATTTGCAGGCTCATCTAATCGTTCGTCCTGATCTGCTGCCAAGGTTGTAACCTTGAACGAACGTGCGGGCTAATCGCGTATCTGTGAAAACGTGGTTTTGTCACTCTTTCTCAACCATCTTTTATCACACAAACTTGTGTTCACATACAGTCAACCCAGCTTCATTAGCGCGAGCTAGTGCACTCCAGTTTTCGGATCTAGCTGGTGTGGCTCGCCATTTATCTCTACATTGGGGATTTTTGCACCATTGCCCCAAAAACACAATCGAGGAAGTTTCCGAATCACGAAGCATACGGAAATACCTGTTGTCTCCAACGAAAGCCAACTCGACGTTTTATCTGACAAATCAGCAACCACAGCTGTAGACCGTTCGTTAAAGTAGCTATCGTACACTTTGTGTCCGTATCACTCAGTCGCTCTGTGTGCCATGTGAAAGATCTATCGGCCTAAACCTGCCCCGGTCAGACGTATAGAATGCGATGACCTTGAAGCTGAGGATAATTCAGCGTACACGCGACCCCCAGGAAACCATAAGCGCTCGGGTCCTGATCGAAATAGCTTCCATCGACGCAAAGGATTGGTTCAGCCAATCAAAAGCCCATGTGATCGCATCCCGATCGACAGTAGTTTGTGACCTTCCTTCATGCCATAAAAATATACGAATTGGAGGCCAGTGGAGCCGTTGCCAAGGCAAATTCCATAGCAAATGTTCCAAGCTCACAGCGAACCATTGGAAGCTACACAATAATAAACCAGATTCATTGTGGTTTTGTTCATTATGTATAGTCCTCCCATTGGTAAAGATTACACGCGAACTATCGCAGAAGTACGAAAGACTGGCAGCAATGATTAAACAAATGAAGCGCTCCAAAATCGATTCATTTGAAGGAAGCGTGGCAGTGAGTTAATCCCAGTAATTCACATCAGGCCCCGCATTAAAACTGGGGAATTAGGCTGGACACCGCGCTAAAAATACACTAACTGTGGCTTCAAACGTCAATACCCCCAGTTGCTAGAAAATGTCTGAAACAACCATTACCAGTCCGATTAAAATGAGTAAGGTTAGGGCCTCGTCCACACGCCAAACGGTTCCGAGAATGCAGAAGGATTTCGACACCAATGGTGGTGGAACTTGGTTGCGGCCAAAGGTGAGCAAAAAATAGATCTTGCTCTTCTCTCGCTGGAGCCAGATTAAATGAAGAAGACTAAGCTGTACACATTTAGCCTCACTCGGCAGTATACAGAGCAGTTGGTCGTATAACTTCAACCCGAGTTTCAAGTAATATACCAGTGGCAATCTACGTCAACGTTCCAGAATCAACATGGAATTCCTTAAAAGGAAAATAACTTGATGACATGAACCAGTGGAACTACATATGTGACATTAAAGGTGTGGTAGCTAAGCCCTCCAATTTGACACGCCTTACCCGTCACACAAACACGCAGCACTACGGTGAACGAAGACTTTCGAGTTGTGCCAACTTCCGCCAATGAAGCAGAAGCTGTTCTGTTATCAGCAGCTCGACTCCGGAATGGTCATATTCCATCCGCCTATTCCCGGATATTCCGCGTAGCGAGCGCAGACAGAGGAAGCACTACTTGGACGGAAACCGGAAGGGATCCGTAGCGAGGACCATGCTGGTACATGGCGTTCCCGCGGCTGAAAGTCCTGGTGAGCGGTAAGCGACCACTCATGACGAAAAACAACGGCGATACATTCGCGAGACCCTCTCCCTGGAAAACGTCATAGTGCAATCTATTTCCAGGCTGCGCCGATCGCCAACCTACAAAGGATGTGGTCGAAGGACTGTGAAAGTGATCCTTAAATTTAGACAAATGTCAGCACCAGTACTGGAGAGTTGGTATGCGAGGCGAAGCAGCGTTCCTTCCGAGCGCCGGATTAAAGCAGCATCTGCTAAGCAAACACACGAAAGCAGCCACTTAGTCGGATCACTTCCCGACATGAGTTCGGGTAACTCAGCGAAACCGGCAAACACACCACGCACATTACATGGAGAGACAGTAACAAAGTGGTAATGGTGGGAACAATGGATCTGACACAGATGAGTCCATCGGCGCCACACACAAAAACGATTAGTGGCCCACATTTAACAGTTCGGCACAACTTTTTACCCAAAACACGCATCCCACGACTCATCGTTAAAACAGCGAAACTTTGCTGCATATGCACCAATGCACAAGGTCTCCTGAACAAGCTGGCCGAAATACGGCTACGCCAAGTGTCACATGCCTGGGACCTTATATTTGTCACGGAAAGTTGGTAGCACGCAGAAATTACCGACGCCGAGATCGCGGTCCATGGTATCTCATCTCTCTGAAACGATCGACCTAGCAAGGGTGAAGGGTACTGTTATACTACCACAACAACCCGCCGTGCGAACCGGCGACCGATCAGAAAGTGCTGATCATAGACTCACACTGGTGCAGTCTGCGACTTAGACGCAACAACGGTTTACTTTTGGCTGTTGTTTATCGTCCACCAACGTCCACCCCAGAGATGGACTACCGACTGACATTATCGTTGGGAAGAATACTGGGAGGACGATACAACCATGTTCTCCTTTCCGGTGACTTCAATATGCACGGTTTAGAAGTCCCCGTACCCCAAACGAACTATTAAAGGCGGACCTGCAAGACTATATTGCAAGCATTCCGCTCTTCAGCCGTCAGTACGCTGACCTGATTCAGAATCGAAAATAAACCACCAGTTATGGATTTAGTGTTCACGAACGAAGAGCTCATGGTTGAGAATCTAAGGATGGGGAGCGCTCTGGGGCAGAGTGATCACGTAACCACAATTGACGCCATCGTGTGTTATGCGGAGTATCCACAAGGACATACTAACTTGTTTCGAACAATCACCCACTAGGACATACTGACAGAATTTGTGGGGGATGCCATTTGGGAGTTTCCGGACGACTGTTTCATTGACAGTGCTTGGATGGAGTCTACTGGCAAATCAAGTGATCTGATTAAATCTACATCTTTCAACAAACCCCTTTCTTTTCGACAGATCATAATCATTAATTCGGAGAAGAAGCTGAGAACTTGACAATAAGAGACGCAGCGTGGCATGTGTAAAGAGAGAACACTAGCCCTGACATCTGGAATAACTGTTGTGCATCGTAATCACTGCACCCCGTTTGTGCGCGAGGACAAATTAGTACACCAACAGTTTAGTGGAAAAGTTTGGTGTTAACAAACAGCCTCAGTACAAACATGTAAACAGCCCCCGGAAAGTGAAACTTGGCGTTCCCCCACTAATAGCAGCGGATAGATATGCTCAAACCGCCTAGGATGCAGACAGCGTTCTAGGGATCCAATATGCTTCAATTTTCCGACGTTCTACCAGCATGTGTAACATAATTGTCCCAATCATCCATACACCAGTATTTACACACGTCACCTTCAGTTCGGCGATCATTTTGAGGAAGCTGCTCTCGTTGTGCATCCATACTTCACCCAGGGTTGACAACATTCCCCCGAAAGCACTGCAGGTGGAAGCTAGGAGGATATCTGAATCACTAACGAGATGTTTCCGTAGAAGACTGGACGAACAGCAGGTCCTCAACCTGTAGAAGTAAGGCATCATTACCCCGATTTTTAAGAGTGGTAGCCGTTCAGAGCATGCAACTATTACCCAGGTATTCTCCTCCCGGTGCTTTTAAAGGTGATGCATTTGGTCGTAGCTGAGGTGGTGATGGGCTACTTCGAAAGGCCTAACATCATAGCACCGGAGCAACACGGATTCCGTCATCATCACTCATGTACTACCAATGTAATTATTGCCTGTGGCAGTTAGACTGAGACAGTCGGCAGTAGGATCGGTATTGTTATCATCTACCTAGACTTTTCTAAAGCCTTTGACTGCATAGATTGCCGCATCATTCTCCAAAAGGTGCCATCATACGGAGTTGGAAACCCTGTCTTTAGATGGATTGGAAACTCTCTTTCAGCAGCGCCTTCAGGTTCGAGTTCGGGACGCATTTGCTGATCTAATTAATGGGGACTGCGACGTTCCACAAGCGTCAGTGTTGGGGCCGCGATTATCCTTGTTCTTCATTAAGGACCTTGCGAGTGTCAGCAAGTCAGATTTCATGCTTTTAACCAATGACATCAAGATATGGCAGGTAATCGACTGTCAGGAATAGCACGCTACGCTGCAAGCAGGCTTAGACCACGCCTTTGTATGGGCAAAGGCAAATCTACTTCAGTTTAACACGGACAAGCGCTGAACCGTGCATGTCAGCCGCACGCCCACGTACGCATATAAGCTTGGAGACTATATGCTGAAAATCGCCTCACAAGAGCTTGATTTTAAGGTAGTGATGCAACTTGATCTCTGCTGTTTCGGCGCAGTCCTTGGAGGTGTCCAAAACCGCGAACCGACATGTTAGTCTGTTACGCAAGACCTTCGGGCGGTTCGATCCCTCAATCTTCCCCCAAATACTTAATACATGTGTGAGGCCCTATGTAGAGTACGCCGTCCAGGCTTGGCAACGCTGGTTAAAACGAGATCTGGCTGCGCTGGAGACCGCCGAGCCAAGGGCAAGGAAAATTGTGAAGTGATTGTCCCATCTACAATACTATGGGTGACTGAGAGCCCTAGGAATGTACAGCGGACGATATCGCCGTCTACGTGGTGACCTCGTCCTGAAATTCAAGATCTTCAAAAACCCCGGCCACGCCTGTTGCCCCCTCCTGAAGCTTAGCTGCAAACATCGCATTGAGGGGTCATAATTTGAAACTGGTCACCCAATACAGTCGGTTGGAATGTCGCCAGAATTATTTTTCCTTTTAAGTTTGTAAACCGTGGAAAATCTTTCGACTTTTGTCATTTCTGAGCCCACGCTAGCCATTAAAAAAAGACTCTATGATGCTTTACACCACCTGCATTGCTGGAGGTGTTTTCTATTCATTGAGTGACAACATGGCGCAGACAAACATTGCACTCACTAACCTCATGAAATCGGGTTAGAAGGATATAACTTTGCGTTAATGTGGATAAGTTGGGGAGTCCACTGATGCGTTTTTCTCTTTGTGCAACTTTTTGGACTAACTTTATTCCCACAAATCATCCTACGGGACTTGTCAAGCCTTGGCTTTTTATCCGTATTATACCATTGTTACGTTGTTCCACTGTGTACTGTTTGTCTCTTTATTCACGACACCGGTGTTAGCAACTGAAGAGATCGTAAGGGCTGTCTATCGACTGACCTTTGTAGCAATCTCTACCTATGTAACTGGTGTCCCGGCGGACCTTGGCTTGATAAGAATTCCATATGCAGCAGATGCAGAGAGCTGGAGTTCAGCTGCTCTATTCTTGCGAATGACCGATGTAAAGTCTATACCATTTTCTATTGAAGTTGGACATTGGGGCAAAACACTTACGCCTGGGGGTCAACAGGGTTGCTCCTCCGGGGCAATCAAGTTGAGTCTTCGCTATGCGGAATAGAACCACTCACTGGCATGGTAGGGGCTGTTTCATTGGTCAAGAGCCTTCAGCAAATAGGACCTCAGACGCTTGGCCAATGAAACAGCCCCTACCATGCCAGTGAGTGGTTCTATTCCGCATAGCGAAGACTCAACTTGATTGCCCCGGAGGAGCAACCCTGTTGACCCCCAGGCGTAAGTGTTTTGCCCGAATGTCCAACCAATGGAAAATGGTATAGTGGAATTTGATTGGCCAGACATTTCGAGTGGTGCCTGATTGTTGTTGCCATGACTACTGCTGGTGGTTAGTAGGTGCGGTCAACTATACCGGGTGTACTGCCAACGTTGGAGAGGACAACGAGTAGAGTCGATAGCCTCACAACTCAGCTACGTTTCAGTGTTATCCCGTGACATCGAATTTTAGCCAACTTACTAATAAGGCCCTGCGCATTGACCTGCACGCAGGCCAGTTTCTCAGTAACCAAGAATGCGTATGTGCATTTTGTATAAAAGTGGAGGTTGTGGCAACCTTTGAGGTGGCGGCCGCCAGCTGTATTTTGTAGAGTCGTTGGTCCACGTGCTTTGGGTGTCATACTTCTGCTCACCGCTATCCGGGCCCTGATGATCGCCAATATTCCGACGTGTTCCGTCGGATGCTGTGACCACCATTAAATCAGTGTAATCACAGGACTGTAAAAACGAACTATATTTCTGATTTGACCATCTTCATTGAAACGTCAGCCACCCGCGTAAATCTACCTTCCCATCATTGTGGTCTGGGGACGATCAAGTCTCAGTGAACGCAAATAAATGCAGTCAGTATTTTAAGCTACGTAAATTCCTAAATACTACCTGAAGGAAATCCTTGTGACCTACCCTTGGTAGTATGCTGTCAGAATTGATTCTGATGATGCGGAACTTGACTACTGGCTGACCACTTAAACAGCTAAAAGCTGATGGCTTTACTCATCAGATGTATGCCTAGTTTTGAGGTCCTCTATGCTAACCTTCAGCTTTAATCTATCCGCCAGTGGAACAATGGTTTATCCGGGTAAAAAGCTATGCTTAACAGGTTCCGTGGAATGGTTATGGTGAAACTACAAAATGTAAAATAATTGTTTGCAAAATTGAGTTTACTTCGGTGAACCCACTGAAGTATACGTGGCGTAGGCTTAAGTCGAGGTAAATCCATATGAAATGAAGACAAATGGGATGTTGATAAAAATCGTGTCTCTTCCTGGTGTACACATGCAGAAGATGAAAAACTTGGAACTAAATCTGGAATTTGACCGCTAGTGAAAGTTATTACAGACTCTTGTGTTTATCCATGGGTAATGGGTAATGTAAGATGGTGCAGCGAAATAAGTGCACGGAGAACTCGGGCTTTGAACACTACCAGTGTGGAAGCACAGAGGACATATTCCGGTAGAGTATTCCATGTTCGGCAAAAACGTACGGAAAAGAAATTCCGACGGCATCCCAAGTGACTGTGCTGCGCTACCAGCTTGAGATGGTTGCCTCTCCTATTGATGTTGTGACTGAGCTTTAGCAAGTATCGGCACGTGTGGTTGGGTTCTCACAAAATCTGCTCAGTCAAATTGAGGTCCCTGCGCAATCGTCGATACTGACCACTGAAGATTCCGAGCACTTGTAGCCTACGTTCATACGGCAAATTATAAAGACCCTCGACATTATGGCTTGCCCGGCGTAGGGGCGGTGAGAGCTCTCCTTAGCCATGGCTTCCAGACCTGTATTGCGTATCCAACAAGTGGCCGTAGGTATGCTCCGAGAAGTTGTGGAAAAATCGAAAGGTCGAATGGTCCGAATGCACGCATCAGGAGGCCCACGTGTTGGATGTCCCGCCTAGACGCCGTCTCAGCCTGACTCGTACATCCAAGCTCGATTTGGACCAAAACTCCCAGATCGTTTCCTCCAGAAGATGTCTGAAGCGCTCTGAAGCATTATCCATTTGTCCACATTGAGTTGAAGTAGATTCTGGATTGACCACGCATATACCCTATCCAGATCAGCCTGAAGTACTGTGATATAATCTGGTGTATTGATCGCCCTCACACCTTCATGTCGTCGGCATAAAGCAGACAGTTCAAGCTTATGTGGCGTGTGATCTTGCTAACGTAAGTCAACAATAATCGCGATCCTAGTACCGATTCGTGTGGTACTCCCCATTCAACTCGGATGGGATCTGACAGGGATTTCCGCACTCGTAATTCCGGGCGCCGGTGCAGAAGAAAGCTGCTGATCCATCCTAGAAGAGCATCACCAATACTAAAAATATGAAGTTTGATTGCAGAATGTTATGGTCTAACCGGTTGAACGCCTTTGGGAAGGCTAGCAAGGCTACATCAACACCTGTGTCAGAATCTACTGCTTCAGTCCAGCTGGATTGTGCTAGTAGTAGATTTGTAGTGCCCGATCGATTTCGTCGGAAGTCATACTGTCCAGGTGAGAAGTAGTTAAAATCTTTCAAGTAGACCGTTAGCGCTGAAGAAGTAATAGCTTCCGTGACCTTTGAAATAACCGATGGCAAGATTATGGGGCGGTGGTTGGCTGCATTGAACCGGCTACCTCCCTTGTAAATAGGAATAATCATCCCGTGTTTTCACGTGTCAGGTACGTATATTTTCTCAAAAAGGTGTTGCAGGAATCGAGCCAGAGGCTCAGCTATACCCTCTCCTACTGCCACCATCTATATCGTGTGTATATTATCAACTCCAAGAGAGATTTACTTGCGCATACTCAGCAGCTTTTTTAATACAGCTTCTGCTGTGAAGGATATGTGAGTGAGTTTTTGGAGGTGAAAAATCATCGTCATAGGGTTAAGTCTCCAGTTATCGCACTGAAATGTTACGGTGTATTGTATGCGCAGCGTATTCGCAGCCTCCTTCGGTGTCCGTGTGGGTCCGTCCGCTGTTTGAAGAGAAAGTCCCCGTTTCACCTTACGTCGACTGTTGACGTGTTGATACAGAAGTTTGTGGTTTGAGCCTCTACGAATTGCCAACATCGGCTAGTACACCATTCTATCCTCGTGAACAAGCTGAGTACAGTGATTACATTGGGTCGCATAAACCATCCAATCCTCGGTGCTCGGGGAGAGTTTGTAGATATGCCAGGCTGAGTTTCGCACCGCTATACATTTGTTTGTCTTGCTTCACAGAAACAAGATCCTGTTTCTTGGGCGGATGGGCTTAGCCGCTGACGCTTCGGCAACCAGAGAATCAAACTGGATGACGAAATGTTCCCATGCAGTAGCTGGTGTCTGGTCTGCCAGAAACGTTGACTGTCTCACCTAATCGAGCTTATTTGTCGTAGCATATAATCGTTTTTGTTGCGTCGGCAAATTCCACGGGATTTTCTGCATAGCGTATGTATTCGAAAAGTAGGACTACATGATCACTGCGGCCCAAAGAGACGTCGAGGATTGCCCTCTCGACAATTAGTTCTCGGTTGGAGAATATCCGATCAAGTACCGAAGACCTGTCTTTTTCTCAGAATCGGGTTGGAGTGTTGATGTTGCAATACAACTGGTAAGTGGAGACCAACACTTGTAGATCGGCTTTAAACTGTTCTCCGGGAGCTGCTTGGGATTCCAGAGAATGGATGTTGAAATCGCCAGTACTGTGAATATAACTTTAAGTTGTGTTTATCACCCTCCTTATTGCGGATGCCAGCTAGAAGTCCATCTCGGGGGTAGAGGAAATAGGGCGGTAAATGACCGCCACTAAACAACTGTTGTCGCCTTTGAAACGTAGCCGGCACCAAAGGGAGATTTAAACCGTGCTGACCGGATCCTCTACGACCTCACAATGAAGGTCGTTGCGGAAGTACAAAGCCAACCCGCCACTTTTGCTGGGTCGGTTGTGCCCGAACAATGGGCATGCATGGCGGTGCGATCTCCCTGTCACTTATGTCAGGGCGTAACTAAGTCTCCGTTATAGCGATGAAGTCACAGGTTTTTGATGCTTGATGCAGCCGCATTTCGGAAAATTTACTCAGTAAGCCTTGAACGTTGATGTATGTACAGGAAAGCTTTGCGGAAGTCAAAAGCTGTTGACTAGGAGCACATGAATGATGTGGATTTGTGCCAATCGATGAGAGTCCGACACTTAATGGTTTTTTTGGTGCATTGCCAAATCTCGATGGGAATGCAACCTGCCTCATTTGCACCTGCAGTATCTAGTCCATCGGCTGTCTTCTCGACAGCTACGTGTCTTAGCGCACAGGTTTCTGAATCGCCGTCTTGGTTATATTACGTCGCGGCTGGTGTCGTTTCCGCGAGAACAGCGAGTGGCTGCCGTTCTCTAACTACTCTTTCCAGTCGTAGTTTCGAATGAAGTATGTTGCGTGAGAACTGCTAGCTACTGATTAGGTTCACGTCCATCTGTGGTGACTCCACCGTTATTTTCAATATCCTCGCGTACAAACGTTACTATTATTGAGCTTGAAAGCAGTATGTAGTGACGCCTTGCGCTTTTGGAGGGCAGGGAAACCACGTAAAGTTGGCTGATTAGGGAATTCGAAACGCCGACATGCAGGTGCATCAATCTGGTCATATATCGAACATTGACTCGTGAGCAACCTGAAAGCGGTTTGGTAACACACTTTTTAACCATTGAAGATCATCTAAACTGCGCAACTTTTTAAAGCCAGCAGCGAATTTAGCATCATTATGAAAGACAAGACAGCTCTCTTTAAACATGTCCTTTCGTACGGATGTGTTTACCCCTCGTGCTTTAGGTTTAATGCCAGTATCAAGCAGCTTAAACAGTGATGGCTGTATTGTCCATTTCCGTTTGGGGAACGCGGAAGTAACTGGTGCTTCAATTTCGTACTCCACCTTCTGTACCTTCTGTACCACTTCAACTATGGCGGGCATTTCAGCGGCTTTGTTTATCCGTATGGGGCGTGTCACGGGGCCTTCTTCCTACTCAATGCTGCCCACTAGGGAAGACTGGCACTGCCTTAGAAAATGATCGTGAGGGATCGACGCTCATCATCTATCGTCACCCACTCAACTGCTGCGAAAAATGAAGTTCTGATCCCAATTGGTGCGCAGGTTTCCTTTGGTCAATTATAAGAACCGGAATTCCGTGCAACGTAGCGCCAATGGATAGAGCTTGATGAAAGGGCAAAAGTGCTGACGCAGTTTGTATCGCTATAGACTGGATGGAATCATAAGGGCGCATGTTGGTAATTGAAGTTTACTCACCAGTTTTCTTATGTCTATATGGATGTTCCATGATTTCGCTGAGCAGATGTATATATTGGACTCTGATGTGGAAAATTACGCAGATGCTGTCTTGTCACCATTTCAGATATCGTCTAATATTTTTGGATTTTCCCCACTAAATCCTTATATATTGTAACCTGTTTATGTAATTGCCCTGCTTTCCAGGTACGAGATTAGTTGTATGTACGAAAAGCGTTATTACGTCAGTGTGGCTTACGCCTCGAATCACATCTACGCTTTGGGAGGACATAATGGAGAGAATCAGGGCCGTTTGGATAGTGCCGAGCGGTATAAACTAGAGGAAAATTTATGGCAAACGATCGCCTCTATGAATCGGGTCAGGAGCGATGCTGCTGCGGCTGAACTCGGAGGGCGTGTCTACGTGGCTGGGGGTTTCGAAGGAAGACGCTACCATGACTCCGCTGAGTACTATGAGCCGGATACAAATCAGTGGACGCTAGTCAGCCGGATGCACTCTCCTCGTGGTGGTATCTCATTGGCTCAACAAGGAGGGTACCTGTACGCCATTGGCGGTAACGATGGAAACAGTCGTCTCCGTACCATCGAGCGCTATGACATGGTAGAAGGGAAGTGGGAATTGGTAGGTCAGATGGACCGTCGGAAAAGCAACTTGTCTTCCACTGTAGTCAATGATGATATTTACATCCTGGGTGGTTGGTCCGATGAGCAAGAGCCAGGCATTTTGGACTTGGTTGAACGATTCGACACTATCACTCGCCAATGTCACACAGTTCGACCTCTCACGTTTCCGGCGAGTGCGACGTGCGCATGCACTCTGAAGGACCGCAATCTGGTAAAGAAATATCTCAGGCCACTGGCAACGTCAAGCTCACAGACCCAGGGTACGATTTACCACTACCTGTTGCTTGGTTACTAAATAATATTCCTCAAAGTAGACAATTAAATTGTGCAAAAGTGTAAACACAGGTCCTGAAAGGTTCCCAGTTGTGTAACTTTGATACCAGTAATTAGGCATAACTTGATGACAAGCTAAATGCCGATAGACATATCATTCACCGTCTTAAAGACCAGTGGATGAGAGCCAACAATAGTGTCTACTAGTTTGAAGATATCTTCTAAACTAACTATAAATGAGTGTAATTCAAAATCTGAGAAGTAATTTGCCATTCTACCAGCTTCTTCACAGAAATCGTTCGCTGAGTCTAATAGTACTGGCTAGCATAGTATTGAATAGCATGTTAATAGACTAGGTACATTGCTTCAAATTCCAATTGAGGACGGCGGTTCTCTAGTTACGAGTTTCTACAGAAAGGAGTACTTCGTAGCTAGTGACTGTGTTGAATCATCTGAAGGGATTCCATCTCTACTGCAACGATACCGAACTCCTGTTGCGTGAACGTTGGTTTTGTCGTCAGAAAAAGCGACTTTTACCCAGTAGACCAGTTGTACTACCAACAAGTTTGGAATGTGCAGCACTAAGTGCTGTTTTGGTCTGGTAAGCTTCCACAACCCTGTTCAACGGCGTTCGCCTATAGTTGATGTCTAGAATTTTTTGAGTCTAATATAGCTACCAGCAGCTCGAGAATAGACAGACCACAATTTTCCCTTTGACACGTGACAAGAGAGCAGGGAGATAGCATTCGCCTCCAGGCCAGGGGCAACATCAGTGCATTAGTAAGAGTAGTCCACCTGAAAATTGCAGTTTTTCCAGTTCTAGGGGTTATTTTAATTTTATACCGACCAATAATTGCGTTGGAAAACGATACACGTAAGCGTTGACTTGGCACACCTTTGGTTATTTGTCACTAGAAAGTTGACTGTTATCTACTCTATTTTGTAGCTCCGCCATTTGGCATGTTCAGCTCACAAAGCACACTGCAGGAGGCTACTTCCAACGCAAATCATTCGATTGCTTCCGAGTCTCCAACACATGACAGCACATACGTGACTGCATCGCTCACTGGACAACGGAATACGAATAATCAAATCAATATCAACGACTACTCACGGTGGAGCACAACAAGTACCCTGACCACTGCTGTCGCATGTGTGTCCAATAATAATTTCATCGGGCCTAGCGTAAGTACTACGTCACCCACCAGCATTAGTCAAGTCGTGCTACCTCCCGCCAAGCGCATGGCACAAGATGAGGATTTTTCCGACTACAGCAGTTCTGAACAGAACACGCTTATTGAGGAGGACGATGTGGTTTGCTTCACTGATTCCGGTGTTGAGTGCGATGGTGTACACAATAGAACTGGCCCAACAACAATAACAAAGTCTCATCAATGCAGAAACAAAACTACTCGACGAACGCGGTCCTCTCTTTTTCCCTCTGCAAAACGAGGCACCGGTACAGCAGGAGGTCGTCGAGGAGGTATAGTGGATTAAAATAATCGGCCTCTCTGTTGATGCCCAATCCTGGTGCTTGTAAACATTGTCCATGCGAATTTTGGAGTCTCCCTTGAACATTATACTCCACATGTCCTTCTTAGCCAACCATGGTGTCCACAGATCATTCATAAATTGGCCACAGGTGCATACCTCTGAAACGATCGGTCCTTGCACTATGTAATGAGCTGGTGTATCCTCATCTCTAATTAATAATTTAACGGAAGAAGCATTTACAACTTGTCAGCCTCTGAATTCAATTTTATTGCTTAAGTAGTTATCTTTCATTTTTACACTTCTGTATTATCATTTGAGACCGTTTTGATTTACTTGTCCAACCTAGCATCGAAACAGGAATTCGGTCTCCGATCTGTAATTTACATCCCTTTACCAATAATTTTTGCCTGCTTTCAGTGATTTGCAACGCCCATATCGCCACCTTCATGTAAAGGGATCTTATCCAAGCCACTCCCCTCCCAAATATTTCAATGTACTACCAATGGAGATGTGAGTTCACGAAGCGAGGCTGATTTTGGCGCGTGTGCGACTAAACATTTGTTTTCATTTTACTTACTAGATTTTTCAATTTGGCTGATGTGGTGATCGAAGGAGGATATATTCTCTCACGTATAAATATAATGAGAAGCATCAGTTCTTCGCAGTTGTCTCCGTCCAGCTGTGAGAGATGTGGTAGTTCGGTATGTCTGTACAATAACGCCGATTGAAAACGTCGTAGTGAAACTCCCGACGTGCAAGTGAACAATGGGCAATGATTCATCATGGGCATAAAAGCAGGTATTTAACAAGTCCCATAGGGTGGTTGGAGTGGGGAAAATAGACCAAGAGCTAAGTGAATCGACGATTTAAGCGACTACAGAATTGACTGCATTGCTGTATAACGGTAGTTCGAAATGAGAAAGGAATGTGTGCAAACAAAGCAATATGTGGAGCGGTCGTAGTTCATCTTAATAACGGGAGAAAAATATAAATGAGGGAACTGACTTCGCTTACTCACGTGCCTGTTTTCTTGGGTCAATGCGATACGTAAACCTAGTAACCGTGTTTATTAAGTTATGTGCTGAAGGTGAGAATGCGCACCTTTATTTGTAGTGCAAGGATGATGCCCGGGTATATCGGATTATACGGCATACTCTAAATGTATCAGTGCGTCTGCTAGACATTTTTGAATATCGTCATTGTGGGGGAAGAAACAACGTAAGTGGTGAGGGCGTTCCACGGTTGGCACACGCGAAGTGAAAAGAAATTCCAGCGACAACCCAAACGGCTATACTGTGTGATTGGCATTATCTGGTGACCTCTCAGAGTGGTATTGTGGTTTAGCTTCAGAAGGTGACTACAAGCGTGGTTTGAATTTCTTAGGATCAAATATGTAATTAGCAAATCGCCACGCAGGCCTCGATATTGTCCACTATTGACTCCAAGAGTTTTCAACCTTTATTGTGAAGGGAGATTAAATGGTCATTTTACATTCTTGGTCGCCATTCATTGTTATAGTTTAAGTGCTGTAAGGCGATGCTTGTGCCAAGGTTGCCAGGCGTAAATGGCGTATTCTTAATTGGGCTTAATATAAACATTGAGCATCTGAGAGAATATTGAAGGGTCAAAACGCCCGAACGCACTCCGCAAAAGGCCAAGGCATTGGTTGGCTTTCTTAGACACCCTCTCGGTCTGATGTGAAAACCCAAGATCCCGTTGTTCTATCACACCTAGATCGCATTCAATATTAATACGCTGCAAAGCTCGCTCCCCCAGCCTGTACTCGCAGATGGGTTGATGGCGCATGCTTAATGTCTTACACTTGGTGACGTTGAAATGTAGCAGATTCCGAGTCGCCAATTCATCTATCCTCTCAAAGCAATTCTGTGGTGCTACGTGGTCATTCGTTGTGTTGATGGCCCACTCGATATGGAGCTCATTAGCGACGAGTAAGGAAATGGAAATAATCAGTCTCGTGAGATGAACAATGAATTTATACGGGTTAAGAAGCGTTGCTTTACAAGTCCCGTTGGATAGTTGGTGGGGATATCAACATGACAATAATGCGAATAATGACAGTAAAATAGTCAATACTTTAAATTTGAAAATAAGGACTTATCGATTGCTTCGCTGTAGTCCTGCGATCCTCTTAGATTCACAGCATCCACAGTTAACAACAACTAATTCCATGGTAAACTCCAGGTGTAGGATGGGGACGTAGTGTTAAGTAACAAAGTGTAAGTGGATGAGTGCATCGTCCAACCGTCTTTCAAATACTGTTAATGTTGGTGCAGAGACGACCGATTCTGAGAGAGCATTCCACGGGTGACAGACACGAATGGAAAAGAAATTTCTGCGACACTCCAAGCGACTGTATTGAACAAAGTCATCCTCACACACGCGTGACGTGCGTGCTCCTGGTCCATTTGGATTATTCCCCTCTATCCTCTCTCCATCTTCTCGCAGCGTTGTCATTGTACGCTCATTCGAACCGGCTTTACCAGCTCTACACAGTGATCCATCATACGTAGAAATATTTTCTACGATTAGAGGCTGTGCCATCACTAACCGTTTTCACTGACATCTGTGATTAAGCGCAAGCGTTTAATTCAATCATATTGCGCCGGTTGCCTTTTTGTGTGACACCATTCGATACAGAATTCTCGAGGCAGACCGAAAAGCCTAAGCTTATGCCGATCCAGTGTTTCTCAACACAGCTGTGAAAAAATCTGTGATCTGTGATCTGTCAATCTGTGTTCAACGCTCTGTTCAGGTTCCAGTCACTCGCCATTCCTTGTGACCTTGTCAGCCAGTGCGGCTGCATAACCCATCACACGGACCGCGACCACGCCGACCGCTCATTTGACCTTGCAACCACCACGCTCGCCTGACCGATGTGCGCTGCTCTCAAAGCTGTAAAAGTACAGAACGCTAACCAACCCACTAGGTTAGGTAACGACACCAAATTGAATGGCAGAAAGGCGAAACCGAAGAGATTCCCATCGAAAGCCATTTGCGGGTTAGGAGAATGACATCGAGTAGTACAAATCGGTCTGGCTCGTTCGCACTGTTTGGTATGGTACCATACGAAATGTGCAAATGTGTCCCAACAACAGTCACGGGAGCCAAATAGCTCCCAAGATGCATTTTGGTTCTGTACTGCGTGTTCCGCCATCCCCCTCGTTAAGTGCTTGCTTATCCTAGCTGAGAAATGCGACCGTTTAACCACAGAAGCAGAGCAGAAGATAAACAATAAGATTACTTCCATGGAAGCGAGTATGGACCACAGAAGCGTAGCGGCTGCTAAGCAACGGAATGCTGAACAATCCGCTTCCCCTGCACCGCAATCAGCCACGTCCCCATCTCCGTTGTCTTCTCCAACTTTGGTAGAACACCGAGCGAAAACATACTGCATCTACGTGAATCAAACAGTACACACGGCAACGAAAATCAGTCACTCTTCAAAACGTCTGGTTAAGCAAATTCCTCTAGACCTGACATCTAGCATTAACAAGAATGAAGCAGCCAAATACCAACCCTTGGTATTTGTAGCTCAAATATCTCTTGTCGAGACTAAGCCTCCCAGAACATCGGTTACATATGCAGAGATTGCTGTAAGAGTCCACCGAGAGGCCGCCGTTGCGTCCTCTTCCATTGTAAACAACGTTAACGCAAGTGGAGAGAAAAACAGCCAACAATCACTTGTCAACAAGTCAGGACAAATGAGTACCATACCTTGTAGATCGATGAAAAAGGGATCCAACAACAGTGCCCGGACTGTTGTATGCTCAAATGTCCCTGAATCTACCGCCATCACATTGCGGGATAAGTTATCAGACGACCAAGACCAATGGAACTCATTGTGTATGTAGATGAGTAACAAAGCCAAGCCCATAAACTTGTTACTAATTACTCGTCATCCGAACTCGCCACCCTATGGTGAACCTAAACTTATTAGAGTAACTAGAATCTTTCACAGACGTAGAAAGCGTTTTGCTCTCCGCAAGCGTGCTAAAACACAAATCCTTTGGGATACGTATCTATCCTGATGTCCCTTGGAGCGCGCGACAACCAAAACGACACACCGAAGAGGGGCACAGCAATCAAGACCGCCTAAACACAATCTTCATACATGGTGTGCAAGAACATACTTCTAACGATGTTCAAGAGACCGGAAAGCACAGTTTAGAATAGTGGCGGTTCATTCGTGAAACACTTTCTTTGAATAATGTTGTGACACTATCGCTCACCAGGATACCTCACTCACCGAATTATAGAGGATGCGGCCCTAAAATCCTAAAACTTGTGGTTCAGTCAGAGCAACAAGCAAAGGATGTTTTGGATAGATGGCGGAGAAATCGGAAACATCTTCCTTCCGAAATTCGGTTAAAGGTCGCAAACACTTTGCACAGCTCAAATATTAAAGCAACTGAAGCAGCAAGCATACTGACGAATGTACAAAAGCGTAACTTGACTACTGCTTTAATTGACTCTGACGTAGGTCTAAACGAAGGCTGGGACACACCTTGGCCGAATCAAGTTGCAAACGAGGTATCATTGACCCATCAAAAAGACGAGTAAATGCCGACCTCCCATCGGTCGGCATTCTCCCACACTTGACAGCTTCACCTCTCTGCGGGCTCCTAGAGACCGAGAAACTGGCCTTCTTGTATACAAATGCTCAGGGTCTTTCTAACAAACTGGCTGAACTGAAAGATCGCCAGGCTTCCGGCTCGTATGATGTCATTGGTGTCACCGAGGCATGGTTGCACATGGGAATGACGGACGCTGAAGTGTCGCCACCTGGCATGTCGCTGATCCAGAAATGACAGGCTCACAAAAAGAAGGGGGGGGTAATCCTATACTACCGAAACGACTTACAGTGCGAAGCCGTGGAGGATTCAGACTCGCAGTTCCCTGACTCTCTTTGGTGCTGGTTGCAGTTAAAAGGCAGGGACGCTTGCCTTATTGTTTTGGTGTACCGCGCCCCTAACTCAACACCCGAAACCGACTACCACCTAGCGGCTGCTTTAAGGTGCAGTTTACAACAAAAGTACACTCACATTCTTATCATGGGTGATTTCAACGTACATTGTTTAGAAGTCCCTGCCAAGATCGGGGAACAATTCAAAACCGATCTACAAGATTTCGTAACTACTGTTCCTCTTTACAACCACATCACTTTGCCCACTCGGTTCAGAACTGGTAACAGGCCATCTGTGCTGGATCTTGTGCTTACCAACAAGGAGCATACGATCGATGCGTTGGTTTTAGACCGCCCGTTGGGTCGCAGTGATCACGCATTCATCAGTTTCAACTTCATCTGCTATGCAGAATATCTGAATGATAACGATGATACTGTGCGAACAATCACAAGTTACGACCGACTCGCCCAGCTAGTCAGCGCCACGACATGGTCTTTCCTCGAAGAAGAACCCTCGGAAGTCGCCTGGCTCGAGTTCGTCAACACATTCAGTCAGCTGATTGCACAGGCTTCAGAGATAAAAGCTTTCAATAGGTGCAAATCAGTTTCTTTCGTTAGTAGCAGAACTCGAAAATGGATGACGGTACGCAACGCAGCATGGCGAGTGTACAGAGAAGCTCCAGCACCAGAAACTTAGGACAACTACGTAGCCCAACGTAACCACTGCACTCAACTGCTAAGAGAAGACGAAGCCGCTTATCAGCAGAACATGACAAAAACTTTCAGTGCTAACCACAAACTGCTGTACAAGCACATTAATAGCCTACGAAAGGTGAGGCAAGGATTTCCTCCACTCAAGACGGCTGATTGCCCAACAAGAACGGCTATGGAATCTGCAAACGCGCTGCAGATTAAATAAGCCCCCACGTTTCAAAGAGTCTTGCCACCAAGCAATCTACCAAGCTTTGTATTCTGCTCGCCAGGACTAACCCACATCAATTTTCCCGCAGAGATTGTATTGCAAAAGCTGACTTCTCTACGCAAACACAGCTCGCCGGGTGTCGACACCATTCATCCAGAGGCATTGGGAGCAGCAGCATGCCAACTGGCAGGACCTTTAGCTCAGTTTCTCCAGCGCTGCTTAGACCAGAACCAAGTTCCCGCCATGTAGAAGCTTGGAATAATAAGCCCGATTCACCAAGGTGGAAGCAGAACTGATCCCTCCAACTACCGCCCAGTATCCCTTCTTCCTATAATCTCCATGATCATGGAATCCATAGTTGCCGATACACTGGTGTGCTATCTGGAAAACTGCAACCTCATCACTCCTGAACAGCACGGTTTCCGTCGACAGCGGTCATGTACAACTAATTTGCTAATTGCATGAAGTAGTTGGACCCAGCCAGCTGACGCTGGAGTAGGTGTTGATGCGATTTACCTGGATTTTTCCAAGGCTTTCGATCGTCTAGACCATCGGATACTACCATGCAAGCTGCAGCATTACGGGATCGGAGGGCTTCTTTTAAGCTGTATCGCCAACTTTCTACTTTAACTGCAGTTAATGGTCAGAGTTCGGAGCTCTTTATCGGATCCCATACAAGTGGAGTGTGGTGTGCCGCAAGGCTCGGTTCTAGGTCCACGTTTGTTTTTGGTGTTTATAAATGACCTTGCACAGGGAATCGCTTCAAACTTCCTAATGTTTGCCGACGATATCAAGATCTGGCGCAGGATCCAGGCGAACACCGACCAACATGTGCTTCAGATTGATTTAGATACGGTGTATCAATGGTCGACCCAAAACTTATTGCATTTCAACGTTAGTAAATGCAAGATGCTTTCCATCCGACATCAGAGCAGCTATTCATACCGACTCGGAACGGATGTACTGCAACAATCAACTCTCGAACGTGACTTGGGTGTCCTGGTTCCAGATGACTTGGGTTACTCCAGGCAATCCGAAATGGACTCGAAGACCGGGAACCAACACGTCGGGCTGTTGAGGCGGGCGTTTGGACAAATAAACAGCTCCATATTTCGACAAATGCTCAGTGCGTATGTTCGCCCCCATGTCGAATATGCAATTCAAGTCTGGAATCCATGGCTGAAACACGACCTTAATGCACTGGAGCAGCCACAACGCCGGGCATCTAAGAACGTAATTGGAATGCGCAATCTTTCCTACCAGGAGTGGCTGCAACGACCGGGATTGTTCAGTGGAAGTTATCACAGACTACGAGGCGACCTGATTGTGGCATACTTGATTCGGCGAGACCCACATCATGTGTGCCGCCCTTTACTGCAACTCAGCAGCAATACAAAGCTGAGGGGGCCACGCATTAAAACTCGCAGATCGTCTATGTAATTCACGAGTAGCTGTGGACCAAGTTGTGAGACCTGTGACACTCCATAACGAACATCGATGGGGTCAGAGATGGCGCTGGGAACTCACATTCAGATCTCGTTGCATCAGGAAGCTGCTTATCCAACCGAGAACTGAGTCACCAACTTCACAGCTCTGATGTTTGTGAATGAGAATGCAGTGGTTCAGACGGTCCAATATCTTTAGGAAATCCATGTAAATTGCGTCAAATCCCGCATCGCTGTTGACGGTTTCAGTCCAACTGAACCGAGCAAGCAGAATGTTTGTGGTGCAATATCTGTTCTGGCGGAATCCATGTTGTTTTGGTGCTATGATGTTGCATCTATCCAAGTAATAGTTGAGTACCTCAGTAACAAGGCACAATAGCTGAGGTGTTTTCCACCTGCAGCTAACATGTATAATGATGATCATGACTTCGGCAATCATAGACTCCCTGTTTTGGATACCACTGGAAAGAGTGTTATCGGACGATAGTTGACCCGATCTGAGCGATCCCCTAGTGAATGGGAGAGATGATCCCATGCTTCCACATTGTGGGAATACATACCTCGTCGGGACATTGCTGGAAAAACCTAGAGATTGGATCTACTAAATTCAATGCAGCTAACTTCGACGCCTATGGTCAGATATTATCGGCACCAGGAGAGGTATACCCGCTTAGGGAATTTAGCCTTTTCAGAACTTCTGTAGCGGTTAACGAGATAGGGCTAAGTCCTTGTGATGGTATAACTTGTATGAACAGCATAGGCGGAGAAGTCGTGCTCTGGAGGTTTGGGGATACTTGAGGGCTTGGGGCATTGGCCGCTGCTGTTGTATTTCTGGCTTTTCCATTTGCCCTGCGGAAGACAGGAATATCTCGCTGCAGTTTGCGGAGTTTGTTAACATGTCTGTAAAGGAGCTCGGAGTGTAAGTGGAATTTGTCGGCCAGATCCTGTTGATGTTTTAACTTACCCTCGCGTAGCTGTTTCACGCAATTATTTCGCTGGATGATATAGGCGTCCCAAGTTTCGGCACCCGGTGACTCCTTGTATTTTCGCCAGCGTGAATCCCCTGTGATCCTGCACCTCCCCTTTCTGCTAGGTATGAATGGCTTTACTCTTACCGTACATGGGGGCACGTTTCTAGAAGCACTGCCTACTAACTTGTTGAACTAATAAATAAAATCCCACCAGGCGACATTAGTGGGTGGCTCAGCTAGAAAGGACCAGTCTGTTGCATAACTGCTTGCGGTGGGAACAGCGTAATCGGCAATTAGCTGAGACTCATAGGCATTGTCTGCGGAATAATCTGGATGACAACTGTAGTCGAACAAGCATGTTGCATGATCGCTGCGGCCCAAGGGACTAGCTATTGTTTCCATCATAAGCTCCTCGTCGGTGAACCCGTGATTCAGGATAATTGCTTTGTTCCCCTTCTTGCATTTTGTGGGGAGGCAACGTGGTTATTTTTAGTGATATTACCATGATTAGCTCCTGCTATTCCATTTTGAATTTCTCTGCGAAACCGGTTGGGGTTTCTAAGACGGGAAGATTGAAGTCACTGACCAGGATTATGTGACCGTGTGCCTGTGCGATGACGATTTTCTGGTGGAATCTAAGCGATTGTCCATTTCTGAAGTGGACGACGGAGGTCGGTACACCATGTCTACTAAACATATGTTACCACGTCTTAGGTGAAGAGGACACTAAAGCGGTCCGACAATCTGGACATCAGGTTCATCGATTCTTTCAAGAGGTCCTCTGTTCGGCCGATCTTTGCGCAGCACAAACATTCCGGGTTGTACAATTTCGGTGTCCGTGATCACTTCACTCAAACATATCTCGGTTAACATGAGGAGGTCCCACAACATCGTAACATGATGCAGTCGAAGCTTTATCAATTTGCTGAGAAGGCCTTGTACGTCAGCATAAAAACAAGTATGTTATATGTTAGAAGTGTATTGGTGGATACCAACTTTGTGTTTAGTTTTAAGTCGACCTTTCGTCGGTCGGCTGCCAATAGTTTTTTGGAGTGCGTCATTGGTCCTAGCTTTTTGGTTGGGTTACATGATAGCACAGTTTTCCAGATCGTGATGTTCTCTCCTGCTTCTCTCTGCCCAGTCAGGTGTTGAAAGTGTTGCTGTGCCCATCAAAACGCAAGACGATGGAGGCAAACGTTTTACTAAGGTTGCATGTTCAAACGAACTGCTGCCAACTGGTGGCTCTGCGCCAGCTAGCCCTAGACAAATGAAGGTTGGTAATCTTGAGTGATGCTTCAACCAGCTGTTCAATGGGACTTCTGTCATTCCTTAGGAATGTAGTACCATTTTCATTACTTTTCACTCGAAACCCTTGTAGGATGGAAATGAAGAAATTCTCCTCAATGATTTCGCGATCACGTCGTCTACGGAGAATGCTTCGCGGCTGTAGTACTACTACTCTCGGTCATACGCTTGCATGTAGTAATCATCAGAATCTGGCGCGAAGTGCCGCCTCAAGGCGATTAACAAGGCATGTAGGACAGACAACTGTGCACCAAAATGACCGTCAAACGAACCTTTCGATCTAAAATGCGTTAGTCGTTTGCGAATAACCCTCTCCGTGTTTATGGAATAATCCGTTGAATGGAGATTAGGAAACTGTTTCTGAGGTTAGCTTCGATGCACAAAGTAGGTTGATTGTCATACACCGGTCATCTAGTGTACTGATTTCTTTCAATACACGACGACTTCATAATAGCATGACGATCGATCGATGTGGCCATCATAGTGCAAGGTTCATGATAACAGACTTATCACTTTACGTTCTCCGTTGCCTGTCGCTGACAGAAAGTGTTTCAAGGGTGGGATGATATCGGGAAGGCCTCATTTAGGCAAGGTTCGATGTTTTCCCGTGTACCGGCGGATGAGAAGAGGGATAGAACGTTATACTACCTAGTTGGCAGATATCAGCGTAGCGCAGTTGGGCAGTAGACGCCATTTTGGCACCGAACTTATCAGCTGAAGTTTCAAGCAGGCAAATGCAGTACGCTTTTCCACATTTCATACAGCTTGTCTATGTGCATAAGAGAACAAATACCGCGGAGCTCAAGGGCCTTATGACCATGATGTTCTAAGCCAGCCACTATGTGCCGAGTTACACTCTCAGCTCAGGCTATCTCTAGCTGTTAAGTCCAACTAAGGACGAAAGGCGTCGCGGAGTGTATGTATGAGAGAGAGAGCAAAACCGAGCAGCTCCAACGAATATCACAGTCTAGGTTCGCCATCACGAACTAAGAAAATTGTTAATATTAAAGAATTGACGCAGGTGTGCTAAAACCGATGGACGAGCTTTTCTACTAATTATGGCTAAACTAGGTAGCAGAGAATGGTATATGCATGGAGAGTGTGAACGCGTGCGTGGCGCAAATCCGATATCAACAAACGCAAGCGCGTTCCATTCCGGAAAGGTGCGTGTGTGCTAATTCAAACAAAGGAGAGTAATATGCAAACAAGCAAATCGCTTAATTTCTCTATGTAAATAAGGACATAAGTTGCAATCATTTTACACAGAAAGTTTCAATCTCTAAGGCACCTTCCCTGGAGCTGCACCGCAAAGGCTGATGCCACTGCGCCACCACAGCTCACCGGGTGTCGTTATCATTCATGCAGAGTTACTGATATCAACAGCGAGACACCTGGAAGAACATTTGGTTTCCTTTCTCCAGCGCTGTTTACAACAGAACCAGGTTCATACTATGTGAAAGCTTAGAATACTAACTCCGATTCATAGAAGTGGAATCCGAACTGGGATTCCCAACTGCCGTCAAAAGTCTCTTCTCCCTGTACCGGAGACAACCAACATAGGAGAAGTGCTTAACGTGTTCCACCAAGAATTTTCGATCGTCTAAAACATCGGATACTCCTCTCTAATCTACAGTTTTACGGGATCTGTTTTGTGATGGGTCCACAGGTCTAAGTGGAACGTGGAGTAGAAGGTAATCATATTCCGTACAATTCACCCCCATACAAACCACACAGGTCAACTCTGATCGAGGTAGACAGGACAGCTCCCGGGTGGAATGATATAATCACCAATGGAGAGATGAAGGGAGTATGTGATACATGTTTGTTTGCAGCCTTATAATTTCCTTTCAAAGCATATGTTAAACGGTGAAGTATCTTACTTTCCTCCTTGTTCCGCAAGTACGCAGACATGTAATATTTTGTTGTGATGAGATTACACTACAAGCAGCTGGTCTCGTGAAATATGCGGGTATTGCGAGCCGATGCACTCTACGGCAGTGTTTCCCAACCTTTGTATCGCCGTGAACCGGTCGGTGTTTGATAATTGTACTCCGGCCCGCTGACGGGGTTTGTTGAACGTTTACATGTTAGATCGTTTTGAGTAAATAATTTTAATGTACTTGTGCTTGAACATGCCTTGAAAATAAAATCCCTTTACACCAAAATATAGATGCGAATTGATACAATACGCTAACTCACTAGAACGGTAAATTACGGACAACCATCAGCGTGTTCCTCTGCAGCGAGACTGTTCCATCTGGGAGAAATAGGAGACAATGACGGTTGATGTATGCTGCCTAGGTCCACTTACTTTGATTTCGGCTGCTGGAACTGCAGAAAACCCCGCTTCACACAGTTAGGTTGTCAGAAATAGCAATCTGCGCGTAATTTACTATGAGATTAATTTCAGAACACCGTACGTACTATCAAGGTCGCCGTCATTTGCAATCTCAGTAGTGGTGTATAATGTGGGATAGATGAGTAATCATAATGCGATAATCTCACAGATTGTGAGTCAACAGTTTAGAAACTGACCTGCAAATCGTCGAAATGCACAACCTTTAAAAAATCGTACACACTTTGCTATTGTCATAAGCATTATGCACCAAATGAAAAAATACCAAATACAGTGTTCTGTTGCTTGGCAAGTAAAATGAGAGGAATTTGGTTTTTCCCTCACGTCCAGAAGAAGTGCAAGCATGCCAGTGTGTCCGATATGTATTGCCAAGGAGTGCGCAACGTCAACATCATCATGTGCGTCTGTGAATGTATAGTTTTCAGAACGTTGGTAGAATCCTGTCCTGTTGGTAGTCTAATGCATTATTTACATACTCATCTGCTAATATTGATGTGGTTGGCAGATACCAGTTAATTTCAGTTATGTGACATGTTTGGAAATAAGAATCAAGCAGATGGCTGTCAGCCAGCTCGCACCCAAACAATTCCTCTGAGAGAGTATCCATAGCAATTGCCTTGGAAGGAGGCAAAATTTGATCATATGTCTCAGGTCAAGTTCGCAGTGTTCTCACATTGCAAGCTGGACGGCCTGTGGACTGTCAACAAGAAGGCGATATCATCAGCGTGATTCAACTCAACAGCTCAACTACCACGGAAGAGGTCAACGCCAGCGCATTTAACGATTTATGCAAAGCATTCTTTAGGACTTCCTCAATGTTCACCTACATTGTCCCGGAATATCCCGGAGGAAAGCTTTAGCCAGAAGTTACGTAAACTGGCCTTCCATTGACAACGCTATACATGATTGTGTCGCCACATGTCGCAAATGTGCATGAGCAACGAGACTATTAAGCAAATTCATCCAACCCTGCATATCAGCCCCTAAGCCATGGGAGAGAATTCACGTTGATTTCCCTGGTCCTGTTCAAGGTTAGTTTTTCGAATTGTGATTAATGCGTATACCAAGTGGCCGGACGTAGTATACCTGATGAACACAACTACGACAATGGCCACGGTGCGAAAATTACAACAGTTATTTGCACAGTTCGTTTCAACAAACACCTTGGTTTCCGATAACGGTTCACAATTTATCTCCGACGATGTTGGTGTTTCTTGCCAGTGTAATGGGATCAAGCACTACCGGTCGCCTCCGGGGTATCCCCAGTCCAACGGGTAAGCAGAAGGATTCGTGGATACCATCAAACCTTCACTTCTAAAGCTGCGAGAGGAAGGACCCACAGAGGAGATCATAGAGCTGTTCCTATTAAGTAATCTGGGCTACGCAAAGCCCCAATCTACCAGGTGACTGACCACCAACGGAAGCCATGTTCGGGCGTAAGACACGTCCTCCAATTGCTGCAGTACTCCATAAGGTTACGCAACGGCTGCTGGCGTCATGCGTGAACAGACGTTTTCTACTAGGGGAGCCGATGTACGCGTTGGATGCATGGCCGAAACACCAAACTTGGCAACCTGCAGTGGCAAGATAAAGAACATGCTCTGTGCTGTATGTGGTGTCTGTCGGAATGTTGTCTGTCATATGGCACGTTTATCAGCGACGCAAACGACGGATCGAACAAACAATCACTTCTACATTCGAGTTGCCGTTTGATATATTGCTGGACACGTTTAAACTACCAAAACTGTGGGGCACATTTAACCGACAGAGACGTGTGCAAGGCCATGCGACGGAGTCACTGGGAGAACCATGCGGCCTACTAAACCTATGCAACGTTTCCAGGTGAACGCAACGCTTCTTTTGTATGAGTCTGGAGAACGTGTTTTCAAAAAGGGAGATGTTACAATAGATAATTTGGTGCCTTTAACGTACGATGATGTCCCACACACCTGACCGTGAACTTCACTCTCACCATAAGAAGGTTGCGTTGCTCGGAATCATTACATTTCATCTGATGCACTGATGGCGTTTAACAGCAATGTACAACTATATTCCCTAGACGTCCTGTGAAGATCTCTCAAAATTCAGTTAACCTGTGTTATTGTTCAAGCCTTTAGTAGGTTCCCCACACTGCGTTTACCGTGTGTTTATCTTGGAGCTTACAGACAGTCGGTTTGTTGTGAGCTGATCAGCTGCAGGCACCTCTTGCGTGGTTATTCTTGTGTTTTGCTCGCCTGCAATGATGTTATTGTATCCGTACGCGATTGCTGCTGTAGATCGAATTTGACAACCACTGAATCTGTTTGCATCTGTAAAGCAGCTGGTGAAGCACTTAACGCCCTCTTGCAGTTGCTTTCTAACCATTGAATGCACACTTTCACTAGTCCCTCAACTCTTTCTTACTACGTGTCTAGCCCGCCCACATATATACCTGCGGACATCTCACGGCTCTGTGAATACCCTCGGGGTGTAACGTCCCAGCGGTATCATCACAATCACAGCGGTGACTAAAAGTGCTGTCGGTGTACCACTTTGACTCTCTCTAATCCCTCGCAGCTTGCCCGTTATGAGTAGTTGTACCGATACTTCTGCTTCACTTGTCTGAATAGGCACATAATTCACCCGTCACCCTAATGTACCATGCCATAACGGTGATTGGATGACGGCAAATGGGCTGTGCGACATAAGTGCAACCGGAATGTAGGAGGTTATGTTTACGAGCCCGACAACGCTAAGGTGTGACAGGTAACACTCAGGCTGATGTACGCACATCTTAATTACAGAATGAATAGATGGACTGAATTTTACTCTCTCCGGGATTCCAGTTGCACCATCCGCGGTCATTTGTCATCGGTCTATCTATGTATCCACCGCACTGACTTTCTACACAATCTAAATATGTGACCTCAACTGCTGATTCCACTGGAACTCAACCTGCTGCTAACGCAGCAGGAAACAACTGTCATCGTAACTTACTCGAAGTACCTGCATGTCGGAGCAAACCTTGCAGGAGTGGAAGCAATAGCAACTGAGTGCCACTGTGCACCCCACTTAGGTTGGGCCAAGAAATATTTGAAAAATAAAATTAACTGTGAAAGTTACCGTGCAATTTATCAATGAGGTTGATGTAGTTACAGATCAAGTAGGCGTAAAACAGTAGCATACTTTTTTCTTACATGATGCACCATTTGTTGACAGTGGCTCAGTGTCACGCAAGCGCGTGCTTCCGCAACAACCTGCTCCAGAAACTTCACCCTCCACTCCGTCTTGCTCAGAACACCAGTTGGATCTCCTTGGGTCATTTGTTATATATCCTCCTCATGTTTTGTTTAGCGTAGGCCTTAATGATGCTCCAAATCCCTTCAATGGGGTTCAATTGTGGAGAATACGGTGCGGTCGTAACAGTGTTCCCGGGGTGTAAGCTTCCTGTTGAAAAATACTCTCCAGTTTAGTGTGACATTGGGCGTTATCACAAACAAGAACACAACTGTCAGACAAATGTCTGGCTTTCGCAGGGCTCACTCATGCATGAATGATTTACTAGTTGCACGCGAACGTTGGGCAGTAAATTTGGATGGGTGGCATGCAGTAGATGTAGTGTTTATTGACTTCCCCAATGCGATCGGCATGGTATCATATTCTCGCTTTTCCTTGAAGCTTCGGTCCCATGGAATACCATGGTGCGCACTAAAATGGATCACCACGTTCCTGGAAGGGAGAGTGATGTGTGTTCGCGTAATGTCTAGTCTGCCTTTCCATCAGTCAGTACACAGCACGGTCCCTCAGGGTTCGGTGTCTGGCTCTTTGTTATTTGTACCTCAACGAGCTGCCCGAACTGCTGGGGTCACCAGCACTCATGTGTGCAGATGACTTAAAGTTTGGCACACAGTGTCTGACTTCGATGAACGCAGACGCTACAACGGGCCCTCGATAAACTTTGGGATCGGGCGGCTCCGTGGTAGTTACCCATAAGTTATGCAAAGTGCTCCATCTTACGATTAGGGACAATTGGCCCCCAAACGCGTTATCAGCTTGGCGGTAATGAACTACACCATGTTTCCTAATTGGTGAACCTACTGGTCACGTTGTCTTTATAACTCAAAATCCAGTGAGATCTTAAGGAAAACTACATGCAAGGGTTTCAGAAGGTTGTGGATGGTTCGCAGGGCATTCGGGACCACCACGGGCGTTATGTTTGTTAAGTTATTTGCAATCTTTGTTAGGCCACACTTGGAATACTGCATCCAGGTTTGTCCAACTTGCTTAGTCAGGGGCAGGACGTCGGTGGAGAGAGTATTGAGAATTGGGACCAAAATGGTTAACGGACTACGGAATTATTCTTACTCAGAAAGACTACTTGTGCTTGGAATGTTCTAAATACATTATCGTCGCCATCGAGGCGACCTAGTCTTGACTTATCGCATACGTAACGGTAAAATCGGACCAGATTTATCTAGGCTTTTCCAACCGGCTCGGCTTCCCTCGCGCCGAAGTCACTCGATGAAGTTACACAAACTCCAATCGGATGGAGTCCGGGCAGACTTGCTTTTATCACGTCGAGTGACGGGTTCCTGGAATGCACGGCCCGAGAACGTGGTATTGGCACCAACGATACAGAGTACCAACACCGACTTTACGCCGTTGGCCTTCAATTCATAACATTTTCATTTACATCCAAAGTTATTCACCTTATTGAGTTATTAAGTCGATTACGTTTTAGTTCTTGGCGCTCTTATTACTTTCGTACTTCTGTTTCTTATTGCACGTGACCGGTGCGGCGAAGACTGCCCACGCATGTTGCGTTGGCGTTAATTTGTTGACCGTGGTGTGGTTTGCGCGAGCTGATCTGAGTATTCTGGATTCCAGTTATCGCAGACAAATAATACCCCGGATCGACGGCGCGCCACGGAAGGAACATTTATGTGTATTTATCCTACTGTTTCAGTTCAACTTGAACTGGAACCTTACATCATTTCTTGGAACCTACTCAGCTGCTCACTCCTAATGTCAAGCCCAAAATTGTTCACATTTTGCTCGTCGCAGATTCGCTCGTACGGATTTTGATCATGCATTATTGGCTTGCCTCGTGCAACACCAAGGATACAAATATAGTTATTTATGTATCTGCTTACTTCAGAGTTTACGAGGCTAAAGCGCTGTGACGCGCAGATACTCAATTCATGCTAGGGTGCTAAGGAACTGGTGCCAAGGTAGACTGAGCAGGGAAAAGTCAGTGAGAGAGCTGGATTCCTACAGGGGCAAGTACCGAAGAGGTTGCAGGGAGCAAGCGAAGACTGAACACCTAATAACGAGAGACTAGGGAGCGGCTATGTGCTGACCGATTGATTGGTGTTTGCCGCTAGAAGATAGCTAAGGAGGGTTAGTTGAGGTTTGGTAGCGAACGGGTGAATGCAAGCATATTTTAGGTTTTCGTAGACATCACAGACAGTAGGAAGTAAGCGCAGCGTCGCGCAGAGACACGTCATGCTAGGGTGCTAAGCAAATGCTACTAGGTGCTGCTGAGCCAGGAAAAGCCAATGCGATAGCTGGACACCTACATGAGCAATGGTGCAGGGAGTCGCGGCGAGTAAGGGAAAACTGAACTTCCGAAAAGGAGAAGCTAGGATGAGACGTTGCGCTGAGAGTTGAGGTAAGGTTGATCGCTAGAAGTGAGTTAGGTATTTTCGACGATTGATTGGACCACGAAAAGGCGGTAGGCAGGCATACATCAAAGTTAACTGAGTAAGCTGGAGATTAAATGGGATATCTTGGCATCAGTGTCCACGGCCATACGCTGCGCATGTGCCAGCGTTTTGCGAAAGGTTGGAGAGTAGGAAGATAAGAAAAATGACAGGTGAGCTGTTATAATAGGCAGTTACGGCGGTGTATGATCGTATAGGCCTGATGACAGCTACGAGGTGAGAAACAGAGAGAGATCCGAGGGGAAATATTTGTAACGACAATTTGGAGATAAGCATTCTTATTTCCTTAAACTTGAATGTGATCTGATAGGAAGTGGCTTATATGTGGTCAGGGCAATTTATCCACACCGCTTCCCCGTCTGTTAATGTTTAAAAGCCTAGAAACATGAAAGACTGTGAGGCACCTATTAAGTGATGAACGGAATGGGAGTGCGTTATCGGTTGCTCGTACAGCATATGGAAGCATGTTCCACACGTACGCGTATCTGTAGAGATAATAGTTTGCACGCCTACTACTGTGGGCTTTAGGCCGGATAATAGGGTGTAGCCAATTACGAAGTGGATACTCTATATATTGCCTGATGATAGGAAGGCGTCGGTGAGCACGTAAAAGGATTATTGATATGCAGATATGGGCGATGAGGTTAGTTTTCATGCTTCGCATCCATAAAGACTTTAGCGCGCGTCCGATGCACCGATCACGATAGTTGAGAGTGGAGTGGCCCAGAATACCTTTGGTGAACGATCGTTGAACCTTTTTAATAGCAACGCTGTCGCATTTTCTGAAGTTAATAAACCTAATCGTGCGGTCTTCTAGCAGAAGTCGGGCGCAGCTTTTGTATAGAACAAGCCTAGATTCGTGCAGAGCCATGGATTTGAACAAGTAGCTTTTGAGAAAGCCTGCTTTTGCTGAACAATGGTTCACTTGTTCTGCAAATTTCAAAGAACTGGGGTAATGTACCACTAGGTCCCGAAATGTGAGGCTATTACCAAGCGTTGTACCATTGTTGCTGATGCCTCAGACGGAACAATGCCTCGGTGTGAGAGGACGTTGAAGTTTGCCGGTGAAAGAGCCAGCTTCCAAATGTTGCGTCAAACATCCAGTGCCCTGAGATTGCACTGAATCTGGAAAAGCCCAGCTTGCATGTTGAATGGGTGAATGGAGAACACCATTTTGACGTCGTCGGAAAAAAAAGATAAGAATTACCACATGGTATTACTTGAAAAACATCACTGATATACAGCAGGCATAGTAGCTGGCCTAGTACGCTGTATTGAAAAGCACCATTTGTAGCTGGTTTGGGGGTGACATAGACTCTCCCACCTTTATTGATTGCGTCCGAGATGCGCGATATGGTTAGAACATTGTAAACAGTCGATCTGAGCCTCCGTATGATTCAAGCTGTATTAATCGTTCCGTTCGTGGCACTCTGTCAAAAGGTTTTCTCACAGTAAGGAAGATTAGGACTAGTGCTTGGTTGGTATCAGCCTGTACGGTCACATAGTTAAGCAACCCAAATTGACACCTCTGAGAAGACTTGGGCGGTAAAAGTTCGTGTTTTGTTCTATTAATAAGGTTGCAACTAGGTAGAAAGTGCAGCAAGTTTGCCTTAGTTATCCTTTCCATCACCCTTGAGACAATAGGCGTGTGGCTGATGGGGCGGAAGTTTACTATGTTTTGACGGCTACCTTGTTTAGCAAAGCAAAGCAAAGCAAAGGTTTTGTTCTCCATAATAGGAGGCAAGCCTTTATCAGCATGATCATTTTGACATAACAATGTGTTATCAAGAATCTGCAAAAAGTCCGCTATGTTCGCCATAACGGTGTATGTTTTGTGTAGGGGCATGTAAATACGTAATTGGGTGCGTAGGAAGTTGTGTAATTAGTGCATGTAATTGTGCTGCTCCATTCTTGAATGTTTGATATCGTCGGCACTGTGCGAGTAGAAGATGGATGTCCGTGGGTTGGAAAGGGTTGTCCGGATATCCAAGTGGCAGGGACCTTATTTTATGGCGGATCAAGACCGCCAGGTCACAGTATTGTCAAACAGACATTTGTAGCATTTAATAGGGAGAACGCTTGCCAGGCGAAAACCTACCACTTCCTGGAACATTGCTGCCGAACTATTTGCTGGAACGGGTTAAACCCGAACCACCCATCTCTCACCAGAAGGATGTTGTTCGGCTAGCCAGCCAGTCTGGGGATATCGACGTAGGTTTCCACGTGGTTGGATATACGCCGTAGTTCATTGAGTGCAAATAAGTTAAGAGGTTGACCAGGGGTGTCTTGGCCGCCTAGTAGTAAAAAGGCAGGTGGGGGCCATCAGTGCCACGGTGCAGTGAAAGCTTCAGTGAGCTAATTACTTTGGTTAGGGAAAGTAAGCCGAAATAATTACGTCTAAGGTCATGTGTACGTTTGGGTAGGACCGTTGGCAATGTCAGGTTAATGTCAGTAAAGGAACAGCAGCAGTGACTACTGAGAAACACAGATATTTCCATTGGACCACTAACTACGCACTCATCGGAAAGTTTCAGAGGTGATGGACGCTGCTATATTATTGTTTCTATATGTCAGTAGCTGAGTAATGGACTTGCTTGTATGGTTGTCGTTATCGGTAGCACGCTCTTCATCTAGCTTAACCATCACCTAGGAGTGTTGCCTGCTGTTTATGACGTTATTCATGCAAACATGGAGATGGAACTCATGAGGCTTAGAGTATTGGTGAAGCAGTATTGGCGCTTCACCAGGACCTTGTTTTGATGGGATGAACAATTTTCGGTTTTAATCTGCGACTGTTCTTTAGCGGAGCGACCATGTCTAAACCGTTGTTGATTTTGTTGTATAGCTCGCAGGTGGCGGTGTCCACGTCCTTGGACGAAGAAAAGGTATCACAATTGGCTGATCGAGCAGGCATAGAGAAGCAACCCCAGTTAATGCTTCTAACCGTCCGGGACGCACTAGCTAGACTAGTTAGAAAATGAGGTGAGGAAAATGCGTAAATAGTAAATAAATAAATAAATATTTCATTCTCGACAAAGCGAGGCACGCCTTTTGGGCATGATCAGAATATTGTAATATTGCACATGGTAGCATGATCAGCAGCATCAGGAGCGGGTGTAATACAGACGGAGTCAGTAGTGTGGGCCCATATGGCCCAAAAGTTGTACGAGGCCTATGTCCACAGAATGTGAGATGTAGAGATAAGAACCAGATCACTAATGTGGTGTATGTTGGTGAGGAACTAGTCAGCGGAGGTTGTGTGCACAGGGCGAGTCAGGTGAGTGAAGCATGAAGGAGAAGCTGCAAAAATATTTAAGAACAGTGGCACGTAGCTGATCAAAAGTATAGGCGTGTTCGTACGAAAACAGGTATATGCATAGAATTTGTAAATGTGGTATCGGTCAACTTGCCAACGTGTGATTGGGGCAGTGACTTTATTGAGTAGGGAGTCACATCCGCTTACCTACGTTGTTGTCGCTTCCTTGGATATGTTGTTTTACGCTAGTGCCAACACCGTGGATGCAAAGCGTAAAAGTTATGTCCAGTGTGGTAAAGAGTCTAGTCGGAACATGGAAATGTTGGATCCAGTTGTTTACAAATGTGGTCTCAGCAAAGCCCCTGTATCTGAGAGTGCACTCTGGTCATTCCAAGACAAAGGTGGATTAGTAAAGTCACCGCCCATTACCTTCCAGCGTAAGGACGTTGTGGAAACATCAGTGGTTTTCTTTGTTCGCCACTCATGTAATTCTATGCATGCGGGGGTTGTATACGCAACCAATTAGGAGGCCAAGTGGACCCTTTCGTCCGGATCAAACTTCTATCCTGAGGGTCTCCAATTGGTAACTGCTAGAAGTCGGGCGCACCGAAGTCATCCGTAGGTAAATAAGGCATCTAGTTCCGGGTTGGTTAACGTGGCCATTGCAGAACTTGGTGTAAGCGGGGATATTCAGAGAGTTGTCAGCGGTACTTGGGGTTTGCCAAGTTTCCTTTGTCAGAATAGTTTATGGGAGGATTGAAGAACAAACGGACCGATGTAGTGTATTGTACGGTTGATGGAGCTTGCATTAATAAGGAGCATATTTTAGGTTGACTGCATGCCTCTAGAGAGTGTGAAGTCGGGTTCGTGTGTAGTATCCCTGCGTGCCACAACGGTGCAGTCAGTAAAGAGTGCAACTGATGTTTCACGTGCAGGGAATACGCATGTTGTGGTTGGGACCTCACAGCAGTCTGTGGAGTTGCCCTGAAGTGCCTGGCCGTATAGGTTTTCGTGGGCCCAAATACCGTCCGCTGGCGAGTTGTTAAACAAATACGTGATAGGCTTTTGGTAAGAAAAACAGGTTCAACGGCTCATCCCTTTGCGCAGAAATCTTTAGACGGCCACGTAACGCGACTATCGTAGTAGGAGCAGTATCACTGCTGGAGGCATGTAACTCCTGCGGTAGATTATTTTCAGCGCCTTGTAGTGTTGGTTTAGTGGTGGTAAGGCGTAGGTGGGGGTTAATGCGGTCCCTAAGATGGACCCAGTGTGGATGGACGGCACAACTGAAAGGAAAAGCCTGGTTAGTCAATGCAGTTTGATTGCAAAGGTGGAGCGCTATATGGGGAGGCAAATGAGGGTTAACGTTTGAAACTTGCAAGTTCTTGGGTGCCCAGGGGCACCGATGAGATGGGGGATAGAGTTTCACAGGTGTGTGTATTCGGGGATGGCAAGGTTTGGTACTGCTGGATATTTGCCATCCACTTGCCAAGAGTATAACAGGGGATTGCTGGAGCTCTGCAGAAGGTTGAAACCCGCCTTTTGGGAAGGACTGAAGTGAACCTAAGAGACTGGGGCGAAGAAGTAGAGCAGATGATGGCTCTTGATGGATTGAGAGTGGTGGATCATACCATGTGTGTCCCATAAAAAGGGACGGTGGTACAAGGGGCTTTGTTGCATGCATTTATATCATGTAGCTTCATGAAATGTGGAGGTCCAAATTTTGGGAAGCGATTGTTTTGTGTTGGGTCTGCAGCATTGGTACTCCTTGTCCAATGAGTAACTAAATAGATAATTATATTATCGACGAAACAAGACACGCCAGTACAGGCGTGCACTAGTGGTTGACAGAGCCACAGAAACACTAAAAGCGTGTGTACACCACACGTGTTACATACGTGTACGCAAAATACATGGCTGGAAAATTGTGCATGCATTTGCATAGGAAGGATGCAGGGATAAAGGGCATGATCCTTGGTGTCAAGGAGAAATATGGCGTCGAAGCACTGTAAGCTCACGTGTTTCTGTTACGGAATTACTAGGTGGGGGTTCGGATGCTCCCGCAGATTGATCTATTTACCCTAGGCGTAGGAGTCCAATAGTGTTCGATAAACTCGTTGCGCTCGCAACGATCGGATATTTTGATCGATATCCATGTGAAGCAATGGACAGTGACTTTATTTCGGTGGCGTGTCACATTCACCACGTCGCAGTATCGTTACACAGCCAGCTGTGGCTCTTTATAGGGAAAACGCTTGCCAGTCGAAATCCCTCCACGGCCTGGAACACTGCCATTGACCGCAAGGTTGATAACAGTGAGTTACATGTAAGGCTTTTGTAGGACCGATTTTCGGAACAGCTAATGAGCGTCATTGTACATCCGAGTTTCCGTTGGCTCAGCGGAAAACTTACTCAGGGTTCACTAGTAACGGTTGTGGCCAACAGTGCTGTTCAGCGTTAGAGCTGCGTAAATTGAGCTGCTGCATTACGCAGAGGAGTGTGGAACTTAAATCATAAGCGGCGTCCTTGTGCGAGCAAATAACCCACTGGCCAGGTGGGTGTCGCTGGCAGGCCCACGAGAGATAACTATCGCAGGTAAGTGGGACGCTTGCATGGAGATAACGCATGTTTGAGGGGATGTTTCGGACGATTGAGGAGTCTGTTGTGGTCTTTGGAATCAGGTATGGCACAGCGCAGTAGTATAGACGGCAGCCAATATAAGTCTAAAGGTGTAAAATCGGCATACCGTAAGTACTAGGTCCAGGACCAGGTGGTATCGAGCCTCGTGAGTTGGACGCCTGTTGGTGGAGCGGGACGCGGGTTGACAACTTGAAACTTCAAGTACGTAATGGGTAGCTTGTGGCTGGCGTAGCCTAGCCGTGGCCACAGACCCCATCGACGACTTATAGCTTGGAAAAGGCGGTTGGATGGTTGCCTGTTGCCTCGCCTGCGTCTAAGCGTTGTCGTGTACCATCCGGTACTCAGGTCGTGTTTTGTCAACGAGTTGTAAATCCAAGTCTCATGGGTCCCGCGGATCTTTGCTGGATTCGAGGTAGGTGTAGGTAGCAGACACCTTTAGCTTGCGTTAAAGTGTATTCGTATATTTCCGCATGATGCGTCTGCAGTGTTGCGTTCACTCATGGTGATGGCAGTAGCGGGCGAAACGATAGAAAAAATTGCTGGTTCGGCAGTAGGACTACACTTATCCGAGTCACAATTCAAAAACGCTCTGTATATTTTATTTTCTACCGTATAACGGAATATCTTGGCTGCAGTATCTCGTTCTGTGTCGGATTTGGGTGAATGCTCTTTGGGGTCGACGTCCAGTAGTGGTTGTGGCAAAGCTAAATCAACGGTGCACAATGGCGTAAGCTATGTGACGGAAGTTACGTCTTGTGGTACTGGTCGGGCTTTTGTGTTGGATAATGACGAAGTGGTGCGCACCGTTGAACGTTGTAGGGGACCACAGCCTCTCTAAACAGTGTATTCCCAACGTTGGCCAGTTGTTTGAGGAGAAAGCTGGCGGCCGTGCAACGTGGCGCAAACTCAGGACCTGCAAATCTAAGGACAATGGGACACGTTTGGCAGCGAATCTTTATTAGGCGGTTAGCTGTGCAGCAGTCTAGTGACAATTTGCAGCCGTTTAGCAGCGTGCGTAGTAAATTTTCAAGAGGTACCCGAGCTGGGACATTGTATAGTATGGCATTCTTTTCCCGCTCCTTTGCTTCGTGGTTTAGTACGTTCAGGAGCAAGCCAGCCTGGCTTAGGTCAGATGAATTTGTAGGTTTTTGGATGCCCGACAGGTAAACTAGGGACAGTATCTTCTTCAACGTCTCATTGATGTATATTATGTCGCCCTTTAGTGAATTCACTTGCTTTGCGGGTGCGTGAACTATCAGCATTGTCTCAGTGAGGGGTCAATAAGCATGAAGTTGCATGCTTGAGTGTGAATGGGAGAAACTGTGTCAGGTGTTGCTGTAGGATTTACACCCATTTTATTGCAAATCTCTAAGCTGGAACCATTGAGCACCACGATGGGTCAATTTCGTCCATGAGTTGTATATTGCGCACGTCAGATAAAATCGAGTTAAGTTTAACAGTGGAGCATATCGTCGGTTTCACTTTTTCTTTATTATGGCTGATAGCTGCAAGCGGTTCAGCCACCATTATAAAGAAGAATGACGAACGCTACCACAGCGGTACAAAACTCGACTTGGATAGAACGCTCAAAGAAGACCCGCTGGACGAAAATACGATGACGGTGTGATAAAATGAAATATCACCATCAGTATGACAACGTTAATGTAGTGAGTTAGCAGCACTGATTAGCCAACCAAACATATCTAACTAATTCGAATATACCGCCTTCCTTCAGCAAGATATTTGACAAAGTCCCAACCAAACGGCTTCTGCTTAAACTTCGGGGACCTGGTGTCCCTGAAACTATCCTTGCAAATGCTGTGGACTTTGAAGAGCTCGCTCTCTTTAAGTAAGGGTGAACCAAGCGCTGTCCGGCTAGGTCTGTGACTAGCAGAGTCCCCTTAAGCCCTGTCTTTGTACCGGAATATTGCAGGCTCTACATTTATGACCTCCGTGCAGCGCCTTAAGCCGACTTCTTAGTCTATGCTGATGACCTTAAGCTACGGTCATCAGTAGCTAGTCTTGAGAACGCGGACAGACGCCAAACGGCGCTGGACCAGCTGCACTATTGATCCGTCACGTGGCAACTACCCGTTAACTAGACAAACGTACTGCTCTTCGGATTGGGTGCCCGGATGCACTCGGCCAGGCCAGCGTTCTCCATATATATAAATCCACAAAGGTCCGTTTAACGACACTTCGACATGGCGAACGTGACAAAGTCACTGCCCTTCCCCTTCCGGAGGATACCTACTCCACAAAACTCTTCTAAGTCGAATAGTTCCATTGATCCCTTCCTACGAGGACGAACACAGCAAACAAACTCACGAATTCAGCCACACTTCATAAGTTTACTCATCATGCCTACTAACACATCCATGGTTGGATGGATGGCAAGCGGCTTCGGATTTGCGGCTGGCACTGTGGACAGCCGCAGGTCGCCTTCGCCTACAGAGCGTGCACAGTTGGTATGAGCTACACCACCCACAGCTCCAACCACACACTCCATATCTAGTGTAATCCCGAAGGAATAAAACCGTGAGGCCGGTGGATAGGAGCCACGTTACATAAGCACAGCCGGCCCACAATCCTTCCCAGACAAAACAAGCGTGCTGTATTGGGGAATCAAACGCACACAAGGCGGTGGCTGGACCGTAGTCCGCTCCACACGGTGTGCATGGAACCACCCTTTAGAGCCTAACACGGCAAGAAGGACCGTGCACCCCGTCCCCTCCAGCAACGACCAACTGTCTCATAGAACAAGTATGGACGAGGTAGTGAGTAATAGACAGTTAGGCCCCGTGTCAACATGCACATCAAGCGCAGCCACACCGGGGATGGCAAATCACAGCTAATAAATTGAAACAACGAAATCCCCTAAAATAACTCAAATAATGCCTACAGACATCGTGGCATAACGCTTCCCTAAATGAGTTTATACTATAAATTGGTTACTAACAAATCCGTGCTAACTTCAAGACTTCAGAAGATAGGTGTTAAGAAAATGCCACAAAAGCAAAAATGCTATGAACTTAAACTATCACTAACGTAAGCGACGTGTTCATTTATTGGAGATAGTTCAGGTAGGCATTAGTATGAGATAAAAATAATAGGAAAATATAGCAAACCTACCACCTTAAATAAAGAGCCAGCATACAAGCACTACGTTTAAATATTTACATATACACAAATCCAATAGGTTGTTGATTTACACGCTATATCTTTGTTCTATTACCAACCATACGAATGCATTATCATGAGCATCTTTTTGCTAGCGTGTCCCGCACTGCCGGCAATAAAATAGCAACTTATTTATTTAAATGCCTAATGCTTAGTACGCTTATAGACGTCCCACAGAGGAACCTGCTTATTGCATGTAGCAACAATGTTATCCTCTCTACGAGGTTCCATGAAGGATGCCCACTTAGCCCATATACGTCCAATGACATTTGCAGCAATATTATCACCAGCAAAGCCTTACCTATTGGCTCCATACCTTTTGTTATTATTAAGCCCATATTGGTCCTTTAGGATCAGTGTCAATAACGCACCTAGCAATTCCCAAGTTGTTGAAACCATTGGCCTTCAGCACCGGCGTTTACTGAGCCCATATTAGCAGCACTGTGGTGGCATCCATTAAATAAATAAATAAATGGTATATTCTCGGTAAAACAAGGCACACCTGTGAAGGCACGATCAAATATGCATACAAGCATAGCTTCTTTGGAATAGTAAAACATTTCGTTTTAATGAAAGATATAACATAAAAGATGTAGTCCATACGTGTGAGCATTGTGTCAGGTAATAGTCAGACCAAGAAACACGATGGCGCCGGGGCGCGTAAAAATCAGTCATAACGGTTGTGTCAAGACACAAGTTGGGCGCGAATTTGCCATGTAATAATCCATGAGCATAGGAGCCCAAACAAGGTTTTGGTGCAATCAATGAGCATTAATAACTCGGAATGTTCTTTGCTGAACCAATCATTCTTCAAAATAACATCAGCTGCACAGATTGTAGGTAGGAGTGAGGTCTGCGACAGTGTGAAATGTTCAGCTGTGACTTTATGCAGTGGCGAGTCACATCCACCAAGTTGCAGTGTTGTTAAGCGGACATTAGGCTTGGCGCCACACACCATGAAGCATTTTTAATATGTCCGTGGCTGTCACAGCACTATTGCCACTAGGGAAGTGGCAACTATTGACCTCACACGCCTTCATGACTGACAATTATTAAGGGTAGGTCGGTCCCACAGCAGTGGCAGCATACTTGCTACTGGCAAAAGCTTAACTATAGGTACTGCGCGCTAAGAGGGAAGCCACGGACGTGGCCTTACGCCGTACCTCAATAAGTACGCATGGAATAGGTTTTATTAATGCCACTGATACTGAATTGTCTTTTCCATAACTCTTACTGTGACCTTTGGCTTTCATTGTCATGACAACTACACTAATCTCTACCGACTCCTTGCTTACCCATCCCAGTATCGCTTACTCACGTTCGTTTGTTTTACTTACGTAATTAAGTCTGCTGCTGCTCAGGAAGTCTTTCTCAATAAGCCAGCGCTTTAACCCATTTGAAACTTACCCTGCCCTAATATCGTTTCCTCAATGACCAGACCACCGCACGTATGCATTTGCTCCACTTCTGACTACCCGTCTATCGGGCTTACCTTTAAGACTGGACGTTTGCATCTTTCAAATTTGTCTGACTTCTTTCCCGTCTGTCTGAACTGTCTGTGGTATGCTTTGGCATTAATGTCTTGGAAACTCTGTCGGCTCATCTGTTATCCATTCACAGTGCCGACCCCACGTCCTATTGGAGTACCAGATAGATAATCATGCGCTATCTCTAGTACTAGCTAATCTTTACGACTTGATGTACACTGCTCACACATGTCCATCGTTCAAAACATTTCATTACTTCCCCTCTTCTAGCCACTTTCACCTACATTGTAGCTAAAGCGACAACACTGTCTGCTGTTGCCACTGATGAACATCACCAAGCCTTGGGCTAAAGTCACCTTTTATTTCCTCGAAGACTAGCTTCTCCTTGCTTATGTTTATCTATGCTTTTGACTATCCGTCCAACTTATTCTCCTTTAGGACTGGTGGTATTTCACCATAAGGCTTGTCGTTCTTCCAATGCAGTCTATCTGTAACTTGATGGGACCTCTGGCTTTCATTGGCATGACAGACATGGTACTCTCTGCCGAATCATTGCTTATCCCGCACAGTCGCGCCTCCACACTTCCGATGGTTTTACTTACCTAAATAAGTCTGCTGCACTCGAACCTTCCTGAAGGTGGAAGTTACATCGTTGTTATGGATCACTTTACAAAGCCTACGGACAATCTTCCTGCCCTGATTACCCCTTATATGGCTGGACACTTTCATTGCTCACCTCTTTAACGTTTGGCTTCCTGTGATAATTGTACAAACAATACTCAGTGATTGATTATTGTTATTCTTTTCATCTTTTTGATGTAGAATACACACCCGCGAAATTCGAATTCCAATTCTGGTGTTTTTATTCCGAGTCGTGGCTAGTTTGGATGGAGTTCAATTATTTCCCGATTCAGAACATCATAATTGTCGTCGCAGTCAGCGTTTATTTCCAAATGAATACAACCATCGAATGCTTAAACGTAAATGCATCTCCCCGGGAGTTACAAGAATACATGGAGAGATTCGAGTTATGGTGGCTCACAAAAGATGACCTTCGCGAAGATCTTAAATCTGTCCACTTTTTAACTGTTATTGGACGTGAGGCGTATACGCCTCTAAAAAATCTGGCTTACCCACAGCTGCCATCGAAATTATCATATGACAAGTTGCGGGACCTCCTTTTATCTCACTTACTACCGGAAAATTTCGGGGTTGCCGAAAAAGTAAAATTCAACTTGCTGATCCGTCAACCTAATCAGTCTATTCCGGATTTTATTCTCCATTTTCAATCTCAAGCATCATCTTGTGCATTTGGAGACAAACTTGGCGAATGCCTCAGAGATCGCCTAATTGCTGGAATAAATAATCCCGATTTATATCGTCAGCTCCTATCACTTCCATCGCCGACTTACAATCACGTAAAATCCATCTGTTTGCATTATCAGGATGTTTCTGATATTACAAGAAGCCAGACGACTGTTGATCATCAAGTCTTGTTTGGCTCAGCCAGTCGCCGAGTTCATGCCGAGAAGAGAAAACCGTAGCAAATCAACTCTTTCAAACCACACGGAATTAGTCCATCTCATGCACCGAGAAATTCAGACAGTTTAAAGTGTGGTCAAGCTGATAGAAAGATTGGACAATGTGTCTCTTGTGGAAAGTTGCATTCACGGTATACCTGCCCGCATCGGAATTCCAAATGTCATAATTGTGGGAAAGTTGGACATATTCGTAGTGTTTGTCGCTAGTTCAGACGTTGTAATGTTGTGAAACAAGTTGATGATTCCACAGAGAACTTGCCCGACGATTTTCATTCGCTGACATTGGCTGTGAATACGAGTGGCCATTTATACAACACTTTACGTTTCGGAAATGGTATGTCACATCGTTTCATTGTTGACACCGGTAGCGTAGAGTCTCTTATTTCTAAAACGAGTCTCGATCATCTGTACCCTGACGCTCAGCTCGATTCTACACTCATCACTATTAAAGGTATTACTGGTCATACCATTCCGGTGATAGGATGTTGTACCTTACCAGTGCTAGATAAGCATTTGAAACCTGTCGAGTGTAAATTTGTTGTCATTCGTGTATTTTCCGTCGACTAAGCAATGCTGAAAAAGGATATGCTCAGACTCATCGAGAAGCTTTGGCTGTATATTGGGCGGTCACTAGACTTCACAAATACTTGTTTGGCCTCAGCTTTACCATTGTGACAGATCATGAAGCTCTGAAGTTCATTTACAATCCTTCCAGTTCTTTAGCTAAGTCTTCAGCAGCCATGGTCCAAAGGTGGAGTGTTGCCCTTAGTGCGTATAACTATGTGGTCGAGCACAGAAGTGCGAAGCTCATTCCTCACATCGACTACTTATCACGTACTGCAACGATATTTGGAACCGATTCTGAAATGAGTTGTTTACTCACCCATCCGCTTCCAATCTCTCGTTCTGCCCTTATGAATGATACTAGAAGGTATTATGGGTCATTGATTTCTGCTGTCAAACGTAGTTGGTCGGTTTCTCTCAAACAGAAGTTCCCACAATTTTATGTGCGTCGTGATGAATTGTGTGTTAAACCTGATGGATTACTATGTGTAAATGACCGCATTGTTATCCCGCCGACTTTGAGATCAGCCATGCTAACGGATTTACATTCCGGTCATCTTGGTGTTGAAAAGATGAAGTCTTTAGCTCGATGCTTGTGCTGGTGGCCCGAATTAAATGCAGATATTCGACGAACTGCTTCTGATTGCCCGAACTGTAAACACAAAATTTTACGGCAACCGTCAAAGTAGACACCATGGCCGATGACATGCGAGCCCCGGCAAAGGGTACATGTGGATTATTGTGGACCATTTCTGCAGTAGTACCATGCTCTTGTGGTGGTGGATTCTTATTCAAAGTGGCCGGAGGTATTCCTGACTGATAAACCAAATTCTGCTTTTACTGTCCGTGCCTTGAGAAAAGTGTTTAGTAGAGAAGGAGTCCCATTAGCTGTGGTAAGTGACAATGGTTCGCACTTTTCGGCTTCAGAGGTTACTAATTGGCTACAGAGCCTTGGGTGTCGCCACCTTTTTACCGCTCCACGACATCCATGTTCTAATGGCCTAGCGGAAAACTTTGTTGCAACCTTAAAACGTTCTATTACCTCCTGTGCTCCTACTTCTTTTGATGAACTTGATCGTTGTGTTGATAACTTCCTTCTTCAATACCGTAATTGCGTGCATTCCTCTACTGGAGATACACCAGCCAAACTTTGTAAATCCAGACCATTGAGGTCAAACATGCTTGGCTTGGGGACTGCTGAAGTATCTTATTTCAGAGGCAATGATTTACGTCCCTCATCTGGTATCATTGTTAACAACATTGGAAACCGCATGGTTAGAATTTTGGATCTCGATGATTGTTCTGTACACAGACGGCATGTTGACCAGATACGATACAAGGATTCCGGTCAGTTGTCATTCGATTCAGTGTGCACTGAAAATACTAATGTCGATTCAGTTTCAGATCCTCATGAGTATTCTGAGCAAAATCAGCCTCCAAGAAGATCTGCCAGATTGCAACAGAAACCACAGCTGAATTACAGAAACCTGGAGTTGCATTCAAGCTGCGGAGGATGTGATAATTGTACAAACAATACTCAGTGATTGTTTATTGTTATTCTTTTCATCTTTTTGATGTAGAATACACACCCGCGAAATTCGAATTCCAATTCTGGTGTTCTTATTCCGAGTCGTGACTAGTTTGGGTGGAGTTCAATTATTTTCCGATTCAGAACATCATACTTCCCTAAGTTTATGTTGCATTGTTACCTTTGACCACCATTCTAACCATCTCAGGGCTTTAAGTTAGCGCATGGTTCCTCACTTTTGTCTGTCTCACGCTTATGTCTCCATCCTACCT
>OX104069.1:75444246-75508514 GCA_944474145.2 Dicrocoelium dendriticum | reverse complement strand
AAATTAAATACGACAGCTGCAGGCCTGCTGAGCTACCAGCAACGGATAGGCATCGTTCCGGTAAGCTACCAGCCGGCTACTAGGCAAAAACAAAAAAGCTTAAATATGCTTTACCCTACGATAAAAGATCGCAGATGGAGGGGAGGCTAAAAGGGATGGGGAGGGACAAAGCAACTCACAGCAGGAACGCCACTGAGGTCGGCTCCTTGCCATGTCAGCAAGTTTATCCAGCCAAACGTGTTCACCGTCTTTTGGACCCCAACCAGGGAGCCGTGAAGTTCCAACCGAGGCCAGCTCAGAAGTGAGGGACTTCATTCCTCTGGACCAAGTCATCGCTTGGCCACCCCTCCTTTTCTACCACCCACATCCCTGGTGAGCAAACAACACACGTCGCGGGAGTCGGTGGGCTGGCATGCGCAACACGTGGTCCAGCCATCGGAGCCTGGTGCGGGAAATAACGGTGCTGAGCGGTTCATTCCCTTTTCCTGGGCCGTAAACACGGCGTCGAACACGCTCGTTACTGACGCGGTGTTCCCACCAGATGTGAGCCAAATTGCGAAGGCACTGATGGTCGAACGTAAGTAGCCTCTGCATGTCCGCCGATCTTAGGGGCCAGGTTTCGCAACCGTACAGTAAGGTCGAACATACCGCTTCATTGTACAGTCTACCCTTCAGGGCGAGAGTAATGTCGCGCCGTCGCCATAAGTGACGAAGGTTAGCAAAAGCACTTCGAGCTTTCGCTATACGGTTCGTGATCTCGTCTTCGATCCCATGGGCGCTGATACAACTTCCCAGGTAATTGAATTTCTGAACGACTTATAGCTGATCTCTACCAAGGGTAAGCACAGGGGGCGCTCCCTGCCAATCTTGGAGGAGTGCTTTGCACTTCGGTGGTGCAAAGCAAAGCCCGAAGCGACTGACAGCCAGTGCTAATCTGTCCAGCGCGGCTTGGCACGTCTGGGAGCTGTCACAGATGAGGACAATGTCGTCTGCATACTCCAAGTCAAGAACTCGTTCTCCTGGGAGTAGCTCCACACCTTCATGCCTTTTAGAGGTGTGTCTCGTTTTACAGAGAATATACTATTTATTTATTTTCAAGTCATGTCCTGTAAACGCAATCTCCATGACTTCGTCAATAGCGAAGTTGAATAGGAAAGGTGACGGTGGGCATCCTTGTCTCACACCGCTGGAGATATTGAAGGGTGGCGACAGCTTGCCGTAAGCCCTTACTCCGCCTGTGCTACGCGCATTTAATGCTTGGATAATATTTACATATTTCTCGGGCACACCTTTCCTGAGTAGACAATTCCAAGGGGCACATCGAGCAACCGAATCGCAGGCACTTTTGATGTCGAGGGACGCGACTACGGTGGGCAGCCAATATGTGTGACGGTGCTCTAACAACTGACGTAAGGTGAAGATGTGCTCGATGCAGCCACGACCACGACGAAACCCGGCTTGCTCCTCACGAATCTGGCTTTCACAAGCGCCAGTCTGTGAAGAGTTATGGAGGCGAGTAATTTGGAGGCGATGGAGATCAGACTGATTCCTCTATAGTTGCCGCATTCCGAGCGCGAGCCGCCTTTGAAGATGAGAACAATAACGGAGCGGCTCCAGTCGGTTGGGACAATCTCCTGCTCCCACAGTTTCACTAGCAATTCATGTAAAGCATTAACAAGAGCAGAGCCTCCGAATTTGAAAAGAGCTGGAGGAAGACCATCTGGTCCCGCGGCTTTGTTCAACTTCAACAGTTCGATCTCACGTTCGACTTCTGAGCGAGAGGATGGATCCAAAGGGACAGCCCACGGAGCAGGGCGATCAGAGACCGGCGAATCGAACAATTCTAGCCGAGTAAATTGCTTTTCAAAATGCTCAGCCCAACACTCCAGACGTTTTGACAAATTGTGGATAGGCTGTCCACTCTCGTCACGTATAGTTTCACTAACACCAGGTCTCCTGCTGCCCGTTTCCCGTAGCAGACGGAATAACTTACGATGATTGCCAAGGGCAGCGGCCACTTCCATTTCTGAGGCACGATGAGACCACCAAGACTCGCGGTCTCTCTTCAGGCTAGCACGGAGTTTTGCCCGGAGCTCTTTGAGAGTTTCATTGTGCTCGCTTCCAGCCGGGATATGCCGGCGAGCGTCGATAAGTTCCAGAGACTGCGAAGAGACCCAATGTCCATGTTGTCTATTAGACATACCACATGAGGATTTGCCTGCTGCTGGTACGGTCTGGCAAACATGTGACCAGTGACCATCAAGTGTCTCCTGTGACCGCTTGCTCAACTCGCATGTCAGCGTAATTCGATACGCATTCAGAACAGCTGGCTGTGTCAATTGGCTGGTGTCAATACGCTCACAGCGTCGTCGTGGGCGTCCGCCACAACGCATACGCATGTAAGCACATACAAGTGCATGATCGGTGTCCACACATGTGCTCCAAATCGAGCGACAATTCTGGATGCAGCCTCTCCCGCGGTAGCTAATAGTAATGTGATTGATCTGCATCCAAGGCTGGTTCGAGGTTGGTGGGCGCCAAGTCACCTTTCGGCGGGTGCTGTGTCGGAAATTAGTGCTCGCAAGAAATAAGCGTGCATCTTCACACAAATGAAGTAACCGCTAACCGTTATCATTATGGGAGCATACATCGTGTTGACCGCCCAGATGCATTTTATCAGTGGACAACTTTCCAAATTGGGCGTTCATATCCCCCACCAGCACAAAAGTGTCTGTGCGTCTTCTGTGGCGAAGGTGCGGGGTCAGTTGGCGGTAGAAGTCGTTCTTTACCGAATCATCGCTACAGTTTATGGGCGCATAGGCAGCGATGATGAATAGACATATATTCGTCCCGCGCGACTTCGACGCTTTAAACGAGCCAGCCAATCGGACCGCACACATCCGGCTACTGAGTGGATCCAAGCAACCAGAGCAGCTTCAGCCCGGGGACTCAGGGCAATGCCAACACCAGCTTGGCCGGTGATCGAAGCTGCATCGTCACCGGATAGACGCAAGGAGAAAATACTGCTTGCGTCACCTGAAGGAGATCGCAGTGAGCACAGTGCTCGAGTCTTTCAGGCGAGTCTCTGATAAGCAGCAGATATCGATGAAGAGGATCTCCAGTGTTCGGGCAGGTGCTGCCTGTTGACCGATGTGTAGCAGTGTGTGTACATTGAGGCATGTCAATCTGAAGGAGGATCGAGGGCTCCAAATGGAAGCCGAAGAACTGGAATGGGCCGCTTGGTTGGATATGGGCTTGTCGACAGGAGAGGAGTGACGCACCGCGTTCACGTGTGAGTTAAAATTAAAAGGTAAATGCCTAGCAAAGCATGTTGGGGGAGGGCCAAGAATCAGGGGTTGAAAACTGGGGGAGATAAGTGAGGTTGGAATGGGACGGTAAGAGTGAAAAATCGTAAGAGGGGGAATAAGAAGACGGAAAGGCTTGAGCAGTAGCATCCAAACCCCTATCCACCCTGCTCGATGCAGCAGATAGGGCACCGGTGATTATCCTCTGCGGTGGCCAGAGCATCAAGAAATTATTTGAAGTAAAAATCCACAGTATTGCGTGGGCAGGATACTGTCAGGTTGCCCAGGCCGAGACAGGAGAACGATTGGGGTTCTCAACCAAAGCCTTTGGTTCAAAAACCTGACCGCGAGGCAGCGGTTTTGGCATTGGGCTACAAGCAGTCCGTTTTAAGGAATAAGGAGCCACCCTCATTCCAACCCCCAGCCTGGAGGACCAGGAGGCTGAGTTTGTCTGGCCTCTAACCACTGACCGAGCTTGTATGAGGGGCTCTGAAGGTGCAAAAAATGCACCATCCAGTATAGCTCAGTGGATCACAGGGGCACACAAAACATCGCACCACGGTAAGGTCCAGCCTCTTTGCGATGGGATTTTCGGCTCAGGTGACTGCGAACAGCTGAGTGCAGAATCAGACTGTAAGGCAAGTGCCAGGTATACGTGACCACTCGATTGGATCGACGGCAGTGTTCCAGGACGTGGTGGATTTTCGCTTGGCAAGCGTTCGCCTTATAAAAAGCCACGAATGTCCTTCTAGCAACACTGCGACCTGACGGATGTTACACGCCACTAAATAACGTCACTGCTTAAAAACTCACCTTGGCAAGTTAGCCAGAGCTACCTTTCCCATCACTCTAATGTTCCTTGCTATGTACACTAAAAGACACTTACTTGTTTCTACCTTCCGTCTACACGCTATGGGTTACGCTTACATAAATATTTGCTCCCAGGCTTTCACCAGAATACCATAGATTCCGTTTCTCAACAATGCATCTGCCATGTTGATAAGTTCGGAAGCGGCAAACAGCACGTGTCGTGCAATGCAGCGTGCCTGTCGCCAAATAATCGCTCTTAAAATCTTGCTCATGCCAGCTTTGGTTTTTGTCTCGAAGTATTCAAAAATAAATTATTTATTTATTTACGTAAATCATTGGGGTCAGTTGCCTTTTCGTTTGTTCACGGCATTGCACGCAACTCTCTTAAGTTCATTTTACTGCATAAGTATTAAAATATTTTAATGGTACAGCAACTACAAACCAATGGAAAACGGATGTCCGTACTGATTCGTTGTATCCACGTCACCATGGGGAGGGCTTGAAGCACTCCTGACCAACGTCGCACAAACACTAAGGAACGGTTTATAGTAATGTGTGCCACAGATACCCAAAAACGATATGCAGATGTGACGTACATTTGACTAACCGATTCGCGAGATGGCGCTGTTTCGCTCATCCAGGTAGTCGAGTGACTTGTTTACGACCTAAATCTCCAAGTGACGATTAGCTGTAGATGTTAAAGGCCGGTCGGTTGATAACGAACGCGTGCGCACCTCCATGGCATGCTACCCCCGTGACGAGAGTGCATGTGAACAAGTGCACCCTGAAAGTGACCAAGTCCATGTTAGCCGACATACTGTTTTGACAAAGTCACTTACCTGCTCATGGCTTATTTGGAACGGTGGTGGTTCCATTTCTCTCACGCCTGGATGGCTCCTACCCAATTGCGCGCCTGTTGAGGTGCAAAGCTATTGTAACATTGTAGAGATAATATAATGCTCATCCATATAAGTCAAGTACAAAGCTACCAAAAAGATTTGATAAAGGTTTACCTACTAAGCACCAGGTGACGGAATCGGTAAAACGATATATAGTAACATGATGTAGTAATAGCTTATGATGGTTTAAGCATTTGCAAATATTTCCGACCTTGCTGGTGAGCGTGCAACGCTTTAACCTACTAAGTGAGCACACCGATAAATGGTTCGTGCGTCGTAAACAGAGGCGGAAACAAATTCTCTGAGACAGGTTGGCAAGGTGCATACCAAAAGTGCGCTTGCATGCAGGAGACAACATTAGCATGATTAAAAGCAATGTTGTAACGGTATTCCCATCCATAACCTCAACGTTAAAATTATAATGACAGTAACCACTATTAAAGCGAACGCAACGCGTGAGTAATGGTGGCGGAAGTATGCGCCAAGAGGAACGCAGCATAATGTGACGGCGAATCGTTTGAGTGTTATTTTATTTCTCGCTCTTGTTGCTAACACAGAACTTGATGTGGTTTGGTTTTGGATGAAAGGTCTTCTGCACATGTATGCAGGATAGAAACCATAGAAAAGCTGCTTTTTGGGATGCTTGATCTGGCCCGAAAAGTGCCGAAGGTTGTAGCTAGCCTTGAAGACGTATGTGTGTCTGGACTGCAGCACATCGATGGTTGGTACGAAGCCTCGGACTCGAGCAGATTGACGCTATTACCGGCTCAGGTGAGCACGCCTTCTGTTAAAAACGACTAGTTATGCAGTGCCCTCAACACAGCGCCAAGAGGAAGTGTTGCCAGCCCAAACGTATGTCAAAATAAAGGGAAGGAAGAAAAAGTAGGCCAAAACCTCATTTAAGATAGAAGTGAATAATGCTGCAGTGTTTTCAGCAAGTCCTCCGAGCACCAAGCCACCGGAAGTGTCCCATCGTCGTTTCACTAGCTGCACAAGTTCCGTTTGGAACAACCACTGAATCAATATCGTTTGGGGCTAGGTTGTACATCTCCCCGTACTGTGTTTCTGCAATTCGACCGTAAACACCAACGTCGGAGAGAAGTGTAGCGTGACAGTAGCGTAATCTCTAGAAATGTCATTTAATCTTTTACTGCATTACCAAAAGATAGGATGTCACATGCTTGTGAATGGTTTAACCTTCTCGTTACTAAACTCCTGTCATTACTCCTGCATTACTTTTTCAATTGGATGGATAGTTTTTCGAGCCTGGCTCTAACTTATCCTAGACTGACTAGCCTCCTGTTTCTGACTGCTCCCAGACAACGGAGACGTTATCGCTCTAGGCTCTACATTCCAACCACTGTTCCCCGCATCCCGAGACCTTTCCTTGGCATGTTACCTGGTTTGCTTATGGTCGCTTTCGTCCCGAAAGCGTCTTTTCTTATGACACACATCACTGTTCTTCACACCTAAGTTGGTGACCTAGCTTCATTTTGCCTGATTATCCAGACTGGTCTGAACAGTCTCCTACTTTCTGACCTTTCTCAAACGTTCGCGATCTAAATGACCTAGGCTCTGCCGACGTATCGCCTTGTAACCCTCAATTCAAAGGCATTGTTGGTCATGATTCATCATTATTATTATTTCCCGCTTTCATCCATAACATGTCGCTTTATGCCAATGTTATCTTTCAGTATTTAAATCTAAATTATACGGCTTTCTTTCTATGCGTTGACATTCTATTTTCGTCCTACTAATCTCCTTCCTTTGGACTGCTATGTCCCGAATGATCAGGGTTTAACAGACCCAACGGCCTGTTCACATCATCACAAGGCTAACTGCCGTTTCGTTTAGTCACTTTCGTCCTAAACTGTTTCCTTTACGATAACACTCATTACCTTATACTTAGCTATATTTGGCGGCCTAGCTTCATCTTGTTGACTTACGTGGTTTTGTCTGAACGGTCTCTTGTTTTCTGACCTCTCTCGGACTTCTGAGATATAACTGATCTAGTCACAGCTGACTCAACGCTCTGTTACCCCCACCTTAATTACATCACTGGGTATTATTCATCCTTATATTTATTAACAAGATGAATCATCACCTGAAGATGGTCGGCGGCTTTTCCACTTCTTCGCAATAGAACCTGTTTTACCGACCCTATCTTTCCGTCCTATGCTTTCTGTTGTATCTCTTCTTCATTCGACGCTAACTTACATGCGTCTGTCCTGTCTGACTTATTACCTTCCTACCAATTTAAGACTGAGGCAACGCGTCTTAGTCGTTCCTTTCGAGTGATACTCTTTCCCATAATCTGCACACCTCGTCCACCTCTCTCTGCTTCAAACCGATTGAGCATATGCGCATAGGACCCCGCAAACTCTCTTTTCTTCATCTTTATTGCTATTTTGAAACAATCTTTCATTGTCTACTGATTCGTGTTCTGCTTGCTTCTCGTCGTATTCGCCACTTATGATACACATGTATATGCGATAGTTAAATAACGATTACATGTATTGGGATACAATAGTTTAGTCATCGCCGCAACTGATCTACTGCATTCCAGATGCATCTCATTCTTCTGTCTGTGTGGCTGTTTTCGTTCGTTTTCTTTTATCCCGAGTTTGTCACAGGTACGGCGACACGTACCCAAGGCATGGTCCATCGTTGCGACAACAAAATAAGCCAAACGGTTCCTTTATCTGGACATGCGCGGAAGACTATCAACCGCTTTTACAACTTACTAACCGGACAAATCCTTCGTTATCATGCACGGATACGATTTTTCCGAAGCTTGCACCTTTGGGTTCAGTTTGCCTACCACTTTCTCTTCGACATAACTCTTGCCTACAGAACTACTTTTGACTTCGGAAGGCACATTCTCCTGCAATAAAAGCTAGCACAATTGGTCACCATCTCTTCAATCCGCGTTGACCGCAGTGGCAGTGGTTTCCTGTCGGCAGTGGTTCCCTATATTTCTAACCAATTTTACCACATACCCCGGAGGATCTGCGATTATTTCTTGGGAACCATATTCTATCCGTCAATACTTCAACAACAATTCAAAAGGTTTCAAGGTATATCTCTCAAAGACTTCACGTGGTTCTGCAGTGGACCAACACGTCATATCCAAAAAGCAAGTTCAGTTCCCGAACTACCAATCGGCCACAGGACAGGACTCAGGAACGCAATACGCACCCGGCTAACGCTTCAGCCGGTAGCAAAACGGGACGCAATCTGACTGCGAATACCCGAGCAAACAAACGTTTAACCAGAAACTTAGCCAGTTACAACTTGCCATTCAATGGATTGGCGGCAGTGTTTCAGGACGTGGCGGGTCATAGCCTGGCAAGCGTTCTCCCTATAAAAAGCCATAAATGTCCGTGTAACAACACTGTAACATGGCGCACGTGACTCGCCACCGCATAAAGTCACAGCCCATAACTTTACACTGGCAGGTCAACTAGCGTCACCATCCTAGATATGTTCGTTACACTGGAACTGCATATGCTGTCGTCTTTTTGCTTTCTACGATATCACCGTTGACCTTTACGTTACTTGTACACAAACTCACTGTATTGTCATATCTCTTTTGAGCGTGCTCTTCAATTATCTACCAATGGATCATTCAGGATTCTCAGTCTATTATTAGCCGAGGTCCCGGTTTCACGACAGCCAAACTACTGTTTCGCATATTCACCATTGTACAGTTCCCATCATGGACATATGAACACTTTTCTACTGTCACTGTTACAGTTGCCATAAATGTCTGTACAGTTGTACATACCTGGTCGTGCCACCATGGGCGTGCCTCGCATAGGCAAGGATAAAATAGTTATTTATTTATTTAAGTCGAGAAAATACCAGGAATCACGGGACTTCCATGTGCGTTGCAAAGCAGGTGTCGAAATACGGCTATTAATTTGCAGCGGAAGCCGAAGTACGCGTATGAGCTTAGGTTAGCCAAAGTTGCGAAAACAAATCGTAAGTGTTATTACAGGTATGTCCAATCAAAGGCTTCTCTAAACGGGGTCGTCGGCTGTCTAACCATGGATGATGAGAGCCAGGCTGTGGATGACCTCAATAAATTAGAATTGGCGCTACTTGTCTTCCAAACTCTGCATCGGAAGGATAGTGCGTCAGCCTTGCCTTCACAACCGCAATGCCTAAGTAGATATCCAACGCGGGAAAATATTAGCACTGTGCCAGAGGTCTGTACAGTGTTCGCTTGTTGGAACTCTTATAAAGCAACTGATCCTAACAGCGTATATCCCTCCATGGTCAAGCCACTGGGTGGTATATTTCAGTATCGTGTCGCGGTGTTATTCAGACAGGCACTGTAAGAAGGCAAATTGTCAGTGGTTAGTAGGAGGCGACCGTTGTTGTTATCCACAAGGGAAGTGCTAAATCTGTGCTTCTTAACTGTCGACTAGTTACTTTGACATGCATCAAGCTGAAGTGCTTGGAAAAGCTTATAAGAAACAGAATGTTTGAGCCCTCGACTAACTACTATCTAATTACCGCGAAACAGCATGGCTTCCATAAAAGGAGGTCGTGTCTTGCTAATTTATTGTTTTGTAAATGAGGTTACTTGATGGCTTGCTAGTTGGATGTCGGTAGCGGTTGCTATTTGGACTTCAGCAAAGCCTTTCGCTGAGTGAATCATCGAACTATAATTGAGCAGCTGACCTGTTTTGAATTACATTCTCAACTAGTACTGTGGCTTTCTGGATTCTTACGTGGAAGAACATTCAGAGTCAGTGTTGGGGAAGCGAGTTCTTGTGTCGGCCTTGCCTACAGAGGTGTTCCCCAGGGTTTGATACTGCGTCCATTGTTGTTCATTATGTTTATAAGGGACCTGACAACATTTATTGAGTATCCCTGCTGTATATTTGTAGATGACTTAAAGCTAGTCACTAAGAAAACCGAGCTACATTGACTAAGGACATCACCACCGGTAAATTTGTCGAGAAAGGTGGGATTTACTTATGAATGCCAATAAGTTTCGACTATTGACCAATAGTGGTAGCGGAATGGCGGTGCAAGCTCCTGCGGGACGTCTATCCTTGCAGTGTACTGACGAAGCCCGCGATTGTCATCACAAACAGTATTACGCCTTCCGCGGAGTGTCACCATGCTGCCAATAAAGCGCGACAAATGTTGTTTCGCCTTAGAAGGGCGCTATATAACACTAACTCCGACATATCCTTGCCGTTATTTAAAGCAGTGGTTAAGCCACATCCAGAGTACCGCGTTCAGTCTTGGGCACCATACCGTCGTGGTGACGTCAAGCGTATAGAAAAGATTCATAAACCTGCAACCAGGATGATCGAAGATCAACGAGGAAGTCGTATGAAGCTCCTCCATGTAGCTTGCAATTCTTTCCCTTGGAACGGCTTTGGTCGAAAAAGGATTGGATGGAGACATTTATGGTAACTAAGGGACTTAGTTGAAGCAGTCCCACCCAGCTGTTTGAGTTAGCTACGTTGGACCAAGTGCGCGGGCATCACCTGAAGCTCAAACAACATAGAGCTCGGTTAAGCTTTCAGGGCAACTTGTTTAAATGCCGAGTACTTAACAGCTGGAATGACCTTCCTTCTGGTTAGATGGGATGTGAGTCTGTAGAAGCCTTCAACAGGGGGCTTAGTTGAAGGTTGAGCTGGCCTTTGCCCAGACAGTTTACCTGTACTGGTATATGTAGTGTATTTCGGTGCCGACACATGAATGTGCAAAGCTTGCTCTTGTGCTTGTTGCAAGCCTTTGCAGAAGCCACAGGCGCCCCAACTTCCAAGTGCCGTGGGCCGCTTCATTTACGACGCAACTAACCGGACGCTCGTTTGTCAACAGCCTCTATCGTCCGTTGTACCTGACCAGTCCTGACGTGACCAGGATTTGAGGTCTACTGGTCAGTAGTCCCACCCCAGAGCTTGAGTACTGCGAGCAGTCCTTCCCCCACCGGAAGAGCGACAAGCACTTATGCAGTTGGCTTTCAAGCCAGAAGCTTCTGGAATCAGCATACAGCCGGACCTCGTTCTAGCAGCAAGGAAGCAACTAAAAGCAGTCATTCAAGACCTTAAGGCACGTTGCGCGGCGGAAAAGGGGTCTGCGGATGGTGGGTTTTTAGTGGTGCGCCTTCAGGCCACTTCTGTCATGCCAGCGCCCGTTCGGTTGGCGTACGATCCTGGACTCACCATAACAAAACCCTTAATGTAGTACAAAGTAAGCAGCTTAGCCTGCATAACAAGTTGGTCGAAGTTGGCGCTCTTGTGGATGGCTGTCACCCAGTCGTCCTGGCTTTCACCGAAACATGGCAGTCTGCGGAAATCATAGGCGGCAAAATATTCCTACCTAGCTAGGCGCTACTGTGGTCGGATCGCCCGTGCGACCGTCGTGCTGGTGGAGTTGCACGCCACCTAAACTTCTTTCTAATTGTCTCCGAGCAATTAAAATTCGACACAACAAATAGGACCGTAGAAGTCCTTGCGGTTGAAGTGTGTACTCTGGCTTGGCAATTTAAGCTTGTGTTAGTGTATAGAAGTCCTGATACTGTTTCTACAAGTCACGTTGCTTTTATCCCCTCCCAATCTACAAACCGATGCTTAGGGCTGGGAGACTTCAACTTTCTAGAGACAGATTGGCCCAAACACCCACGCGAGGCGGCGACTAGGGCTTGGCTGCGTAGCTCTGGAACTGATGCTTCAAGCCCTTTAAATCAGTTTGTAGATCAGCCAACATAGTTTATAAAGGAGCAGTCTCAGTGTAGGCTTGAGCTTATTTTGGCAAAATCATTATTTTTGTACGTAACATATGTTACGGTCAGCCACTTGGGGCTAGTGAACACGCGTGCATTTTGTGTGGTTGCTTTGTCAGCAGCGTCCAAGAAAATTGTGTGGATAGACGCCAAGACATTTGGTGTGCTGATCTTCACGTACTGCGATCCAGAGCTGACTTGCCCATCGGCATCGTCTTGGCCGCAGAGAACATGCAGACGATCTGAAGGAACTTCATGCATTTTTCTCTGAAGTGCCCCTACCACAATTTTCGCTTTCATTTGTAAGTAAAGCAAACTCCATGCAACCCGGTTTGATGTAATCGTAAGTCAACTATCAAACAGACGGCCCAAATTATTGCAGTTACCTTACGACGTTGTCCGATGATGCCTTGCGGTTTGATCGAGCGACATGTAACAAGTATAAGCAGCACCTAAGAGATGCCAGGCTTCGTTACTTGCTGCAGGTAGCAAACACAAGTTCAAGCAATTCGAAGCGATTTTTGCTTACGTCAGAAGCCGATGCGGTGCGGATCCATCCATCCGGAGGTTGCACGTACCTTATGGAGTTACTGTGCATACCGACAACGATAACGTCTGTCTTCTCAACTGGCAGTAGGTGCAGACTTTTACTATCGAGTCTCTTTCACCAACTATATAACTAGACGAGTAAGTTCCGGCGGATTCTTTGTTGATCCATACCACTGTGGCAAAGGCCCGGGGGTCTTCACTTTTGCGAGAACTGAACCCTACGAAAACTGCTGGTGTTTACACCATGGGTTCAAAAATGTTATAGGAACGGGCAAATGCAGGTTGTGGGACACAGCTTGCGTGTTTGAGACTTCTCTTACCAGGTGCACATCGTTCACGGAATGGAAGGAAGCTGTAGGTTGCCCCATGTGTAACAAGGTCGATTGTGAGACAACCTGCCAAAGCGCTGCGGAATCCGAACTTACTCCGGGCGCCTAACAGCGTCACCAAGCCGCCGGACTATGACAATCACTGTGGTTTCCGCAAATAAAGACGTTACACCAGTCACCGTAGCAAAATGGAACTGCGAACAGCCCGCGCGGCGTCAGTTAAGTGATTCCCCTAATCTCTAATATGGCAAGCTGTTCACTTGGTACGCTACCACCTAAGCAGATGTACCTTAAAATCCGGACCAACAACACAGCTCAGCCAGGGCCAGTTAACCCAACCCCTATGAATCCAAACTCTTTTTATGTGGTAGCGTAGAACACGGCCCGTCTCAACACCACCAACTTACTAGTTCTACGAACAGTGGACTAGAGCGAATCCCAACGTCATGGATGCCTCCTGCCGACTCGCAGATGATAAAACTAAAATTCTACTCATGGCCGACCTGTTCCTTACACCCTCGACAATCGCCATTATTCATCATCTCATATCAAAACTGTCTTTTCAGCTGACACGGCTATCCCTACTAACATGAATTGCACGCTGCACGCAATCTCAGCTCATATAAAGTCTTCCTCCTCAAAGCACGATCAATCAAACATGAAATCCCCTTCTAGGGCCTTACATTTCGTAGTCCAGTCAGCATGCTGTGCTTAGTATAGTAACTTGGCACCCGGCTGTTGCCTCTGATGCACGGCTGCACCCTCCAGGTTACACTACTTTCTGTAATGGACGTGCCGATCAACGCGGAGGAGGCTGACGTATTTAAGTCAACAAGGACTTCTATGCATCAACTTCAAGCTATTTCCATTGGCAAATTAGAAGGCTACGTTTGGATTCCATCCATCTGAGGCCAGCTCGAGCTCCTAATCGGTTGGGTATAGCCCACCTAATTCCTCCTGTTCTAGTGGTACCGATCAGTTGAAGCTAGTTCATGAAGCATCATTCGTGCCATCACGTTATAACATAATTGGCGGAAGCTTCAATATGTTTAGTATTTCATAGCTTGAACAGTCCACCCCTTCTAGGTATAGGGCCTTCCTTGACACTGCTTTTAAGCACGATTGAACTCAACCTGTGTCCACTCCCACGAGAAAACATAGTACCCTGGAGCTGCTTTCACGGAAGGCCTACCCCATGCATGGGCTAACGTGTTGAACAAACTTTAGGGTGGTGACCACAAGATAGTAAGGCTCATATTCTTTCTCTCTAAAGATCATCTTTACCAATATAGTATGAACTCCTTACTAGGACCTTTCCAATGCATCCGTTGGGTATCATTGCTCTACATCTTCGAGCAGCCTCTAAGAGTGACTCCTCCCCGGCGGCCCATATAGATAAAGCGCCTTGCGAGCTTTACAAAACCTCATGAATTGCTGCTACGCGCTTGACCCAACACACAGCAAGATAAGAATAACGCAGTGTCCCATTGACGCTACCACACCTAGGGTCTCCTTCAAGCCCAAAATATGCGTTCCACGTACAACAGAACCAAGGACTTTCATCGCTTAAAACGTATGAACGAACTCCTGTCCAACTGGAGAAACTCGAGAAACATAGAACACATATCAGCTGAGCGCGGAGCGCTTAGTGTCCACAACATACGCCAATCGTTTACTAAACGTATGAAACTTCGAAGTGAACGCACAGATATACCCATTACTAGTCTCATGCTCCCTGACAAAAAGGATACTTACGTACGCAGTCTATCTATGCGAATTTGTTAACAAGCACTAATGGGACTTCTGCACCGCCACATAGTTGAATGTATCAGATAGCATACCTAATTTTACTGACGATTTGCTTCACACTATCGACTTTAACTTGTGCAAAATCACGCAAGCACTTCACTCCTTGAAGGTGTCACACTACCCTGGTCTAGACGTTGTCTCCACTTTACTTTGAAACTTGGGGGTCCGGATATCCCAGGCCTTCTTCTTGATGTTTTCATATTGTCTATGAAGAGCAGCTTCTACCTAGATATTGGAAAGCATGCGAGGATTGTTCCAGAAAACAAACAAGGTAATCGTTAAAAGGTTGCTAACTACCGTCCCATCAGCCACACACATATTGAATCTAGGGTCATGGGGAGAATAATTAAGGAGGGTGTTTGCGTTCCTACTGCATCATAACTTTAGCCTTCACAGCACGGGCTTTTACCATGAAGGTCCTGTCAAACTTGTCAGTTTGAATTACTGTACAACCTAACGCATATTATAGACATAGGGCAGGCACTGGTCATTGTCTTCACTGACATGAAAAGGCATTTGACCGAGGCTCACACAAGGAACTACTCACGAAGTTAGTCGCATTAACCCTTTAAGTACTCTCCGTGCTTGGTTTTCATGGTACCTATGTAACCAAACACAGTCAGTGCAACTGTGCTGCACCACGTTGAAGAGGTCTGTTGTAACCAGCGGTATGTTCAATGAAAACGCGGAAGTACGGTTAAGGATAACCTTGTTAGATGGTACCGAACACCTGTAGGACAGAACGTTGCACTTTTCTGGGGCCTACAAGTTTCCATAAACCCCACCGGGTTTCCAAAGCGCTGAATACAGTTCGAATGAAGCAGGAGCTGTTTTGCAGGTCAGTTGGATCGAATAAGTGAAACATCTTTAGATCGTCAACAAAACAGGTATGGTGCTCCGTGATTGAAAACTCGAAAAATGTCTTCTATGTAAAGTAGAAACAGCAAGGGAACATTCTTTTTCCTTGATGTTTCTACTTTACATAAAAGACATTTTTTGATTTTGCAATCACGGCACACCATACCTGTTTGCTTACGATTTAAAGATGTTTTACTCATTCGATCCAACTGACCTGCAAAACAGCTTCTACCTCATTCAAACTGTATTCAGCGCTTTGGAAACCTGGTGTGGTTTATGGAAACTTGTAGGCCCCCAGCAAAGTGCAACGTTCTCCCGTACAGGTGTTCTGTACCGGCTAACACGCTATCCTTAACAGTACTTCTCTAGGAATCTGCGCCGCTGTTCGTGCTCTCCATGTGCACTAATCAAGGTCGCTTTCTTCTGCTTAACAAGTTGGTTATAGTTCGGCGAAAGCTAGGGTGAAACATTGGATACATCTTCAAATCTATGCTCTTAAGGGAATCTCGACTCACTATACAAAGTACGTGCCCGAAAAATTCTGGAGTACTGTTCGTAAAGCATTGCTAACGCACGCAAATTCAATAGCTTAGTGCTTGAGAAGGCGCAACGCTGTTTTACTAAGTGTTGGCTAGATCTTCCTGCACTCAGCTACCAAGACCGGCGTAAGCAGCTGTGGCTAGAGCCACTATGGCTTCGACGACCTAAAGTCAACCTTATCTTCCTCTATAAACTCGTCAAAATCCCTAGCACATGTATTAGGTGCGTTTATCCAACCATGGGCGATACTCGATGCCCTTTACGTAAAAGGTCGCACACATTTTCCCTGCCTAAAGCGCACGGTTCCATACGTTTTGACTTCGTCCGCTACCCATACGCCGGCGTATATAATAAGTTGCCGGAAGCCGCCAGGAAAGCTGCAAGTATAATACTGTTCTCCTCGTTTATAAGAAGCTTACTCACAGCTCTCAAAGTAGCGGAAATATTAGGCACTTGCGTACCTGCAGGTGCATTCTGGGAAAGCGGAACTACCCATATATAGCTGCACAACAAAACTAACCTGCGTATGCTAGTCACAAAATGCTGCCATGCTCTTTCACCTTATCCCTTTGACTTCCATCCACACATGTATTCGCTTCCACCGCGTACTGCAGCTGCTGCATACAAATCAGATTTGTACATCACTTCACCGTCACCTAGTGCAGTCTTCCCTGAGCTGTTCCGCCGCCTCGTTGAGCACAGTCAGAAGATTGAGGTAGAACGCCACATTACCACACCCCACCGATAACTTCAGCTTCCTCAACTAAAGTGGTTGGTACCTTTCACATTTTTACGTAAACCCATTTCAACCTGGTCAGTTGCTTACCCGCCTGTGTCATTTGTCTAACGCTTGGCTCGCCCAGCTTGCTTGTTGTTTGCTTGTATCCTTTAGTTTGTGTTGCCTGACATGCCTCTCCAGTTTTGTGACCGCCATAAGATCGTAGAGGCTTAGATGGCTTACTTAAGGCAGACCCGCCGAGTCTCTGTAACTTATTTAGACCATGGGGGCCTAAAAGCCTGGCTTACGGCATACTCATTCGTGGGTTTTTCTTTTACTCTTAACCCGGCTTGCTGTTATTTCTTACTACTCCAAAACCTAGCATCCTGTACACTTGATTACCTGTCTAAATATTCCGCTATTGAACCCACCTAACTGTTATTGCTAAGTCTCTAGATGCCACCTCGGTCTCCTCCTATTATCTGACTGCATAAAAAAGTATTAGATATAATAGCGTCAGTTTTGGTACATACAATGCACCTACCATCTATCATACATCCGTAAAGTACTTACTAAAAATGGTACACGTTATCTCCTGGATATCTGCCTGCGTCCTCAAACCTCACCACCACTTCCGCTGGACGGCCTAGTCCCTTCCTGCTGCCTATTACAGTCTCGTCTGAGCTGTCCAGCCTATTTTCTGACAGCCGCTAAACGACGGAGGTATACCGGATCATGTTGGACACTTTCACAGCTATTTATCTTCCCCTGCCTTGGTTGTCCCCCCTCCTCACTTTTGCAAAATGCCATTCCAATGCGACGATACGCTTATTTGTTTGAGCCACCTATACAACGCTCACCACAGTTTATATATATATAAGTATATTTCTAGACTGGCTAGATGCTGCGCCCGTAAGGGATCAGCTCAATGTTTACACTAATCCTATGCCCTTGCAAGGGAGTAGGAAAAGTGTGAATACATGTTCATCGTTGGCAATTACTACTGCGTTGGCTTTTTAGCGGTACAACTAATGGGGTTATAGGTGCCCAGCTGGAAATTCTTTGGCTCCATTAGGCGATATTGAGCTCCTTGATTTTGTTTGTTGTGAAAGCTGCCAAGAGCCGTAGATGTGCAGGTTTTCTTGGGAAACAGCATCCGCTTCACCAGAAGTTCACTATAACTTTCGGACTGTTTCGGCCCACTCATTCGTCATACTTAGTGATGCGCACATGGAAAGAAATAAGCTAGGCGGAGTTGTAATGAACATGAAAAGGTTAAAAATAATTTCTAGAAATGCAAAGAAAAATGAAATGCCTTTGTTAAGAGGCATACTAAGGCGGCGTAATTCAGTAGAAAATACAATTAATGAAAAATATAACCGAAATGCCTTGCGCTTAATTTGATCACTGGCACCAAATTTAACCCGAGTAAACCACAAAGCAAAAAAGTTTTCCAACGGCTAGAATATTGCAAAGGTTAGTACAAAAATAAGCTTTTCAGAATAAACTTTCTCCGCTGATTACATTAAAACTAAAAGCAATGCATAACCTCACGTTGTTCACGAGATATTTGCCATTGGATGGCGGTCAACGAATAACGTCATTACTTTTTACACTACAATGGCTTACTGTTTTACAAGCAGTTATCAGGAAAAGAAAATGAAATGGAAATATTCGCAAAAGGTATAAGTTCTAAATAGGCATAACTATCTAGAAATGCGCTATTTAGCCTATAATGCTCCCACGACAAGTAGGTACGACGCAGGAGACTGAAAAGCCTACTTTTTAGGTATAAATAAATAAATAGTTTATTCTCAAATTCATAGAGACACATTAACTCAGGCATGCTCAAAGTTTCTAAGCAGTTGCGTATCACGACGATACTTCGGGTACAATCTTGTGTAGTTGAACCAATCAAGGCACTATAAATGCAATGAAATGGTGCATGTAGACGGATAGTATCATATTACTGCAGGTGTCGGGAAAAGCTGAAATATGAGTCTAGTCGACTTGCCAGTATGTAGTTGTGGGCAGTGACTTTATTCAGTGGCGAGTCACATCCGCCACGTCGCTGTGTGGTTAGACAGACATTTGTGGCTTTTTATAGGGAGGACGCTTGTCAGGCGAAACCCACCACGTCCTGAAACACTGCCGTAAAGCATTTTAAACAATAATGTATAACTGGCAAATGCGCTTGACGACTGCTTTCATATTCGGTTATTCTCAGTCAACTGGCTCCTAATTTCCTCTGTTAGTTGGACAGGTTATTTCATGAGGGGAGCTATGATGGTTGAGGCTTGTTGAGGAGGGGAACATCGCAAATAGCCGTCTTGTTGTGTGTCCAGGTGAGCAAAGTTCAGATTTTCTGCTGTCTGGATTTTTCAGATGTATAAGTTGTGGGATTATGAAGATATGTCCAGATCTCTATACTAGACAAGGGTTGTGGTGATTTTAGTTGGGTCCTTTTGGTATTCAACCTTGCTCCAGGTAAGTCCTTGTCGGTTGTTACGTCCGCCTTAGGCGAAAACTGTTCCTCAGTCCAATCCCAGATCTCCAAGAAGTTCCGGACCTCGGAGAAAAGGGAAAGTGTGGGACAACCGAGAGAAGACCGCAAAAATATGCGTGGACTTAAACAATGTTAACGTCTTATGTTACCACATTTGGAGTTGAGACAACTGCATGTACACTGCGCAACATTGATTATGCTGATAGTGCCTTCTGAATAGCCTATAGAAGCATTAACCCTATGGGTGGATTGCTAACGCCTGCCTAGAGACAAGCGCCTTGTACAAGTAAGTAAGCTACGAAGTATTGGTTTAGTATGAGCCAAGTATTGCGCGGGGAGAGGGCAAAGCTAGTTAGCATATTGGTGGTGATTGCCAGGTGCATGAACAGCAAGTAGCTATCGTAATACGATAGGGAGCGCAGAATAAGAATGAAAATAAATAGGTTGTTGCTAGAGAGGTCTAAAGATCAAATGGCGATAGGGCAGCGGAAAAATTGGATGCAGATATTCTAAAGGAATATAGATCAATGAGATACGGAGCGGCTCCTAACAAGCACTGGCTAATCGCATATGCATGGAGCCTATGACCACTAGCTGCTTCTAAACAGAGGTGCCAAATTTAAGACGACGGATAGATGGTGGCTCTAGTAAAGACTATCAGTGGCCAGATGTGGCCATTCCAATCAGACGCTTAGCCACTAGTGTATGCCTATAGGGTCACTGAATGCATCAACACGCCAGCGAAGGTAAGTGATATAGACTTTCCAGAAGAATGTATGCTAGAGAGACAAGGAGTGTATCCTAGCAAGCTCAAGGTCTGCGCAGAAGTGACATGGAGTATACGGCGAATTGCTGCAGCAGTGAGCAATATAAGAAGAGCGACAGATAGTGGCACTAGGAGAGAGAATCAGTGGCTAGCAAAGTCATTCGGATTAAGCCTACTAATTACCAGTGGATACCTGCAGGGACAGAAGAAGTCAACAAACCAGCGAAGGTGTGATGCAAACAATTCAAGACAGTAAGTGTTGGAGGGATATGGAGTGACTCCTGGGGCAGATCTATGCTACCTACAATGACTCGCTACAGCTGAAAAGTGGTGACGTGGGTAATACGAAGAACTAATAATGTTACCAAAGGGGAGAGTATCGACGGCTAGCAATGGCATTGAAGTGAAGCCTTCAAGTTGCTAGTGGATACCTAAAGTGTCGCAGAATAAGTCAACAAACAGCAGATGTATGTGACGCAAGCAGTCCCAGAGAGGAATAAAAGTGTGGCTCTTAGCAAGCTCCGGATATGCGCAGAGATGGTTGGAGCCTACGCAGAATGGCTGCTGCTAAACAGAGGTGCCAGAGGTAGTACGAAGAACTGATACTGGTACTAAGGGAGAGAGAGTATCGTCGGCTAGCAATAACATTGGGGTGAAGCCTTCTGGTGGCTAGTGGATAACTAAAGTGTCCCAGAATAAGTCAAGACAGCAAATGTATGTGACCCAAGCAGTCTCAAAGCATGAAGCTTGGAGATAAATGAGTAGCTCTTAGCGAGCACGGGATATGCTCAGAGCTGCTTGAAACCTACGACCACTAGTTGCAACTAAATAGAGGTGCTGAGTTTGCAAGTATCGACTGAGCATGGCGATGTGAAAAACTTTCGGTGGTCAGATGTATCCATTCCATTAAGCAGTTTGGTCACTAGCGGATTCCTACAGTGACATACCACTATTCTTAAGTATTTTTCATCCGTTTCCTCATACTTCACGCACTGACTTACATTGCTTTCGAAACCTCATCGGACTAGTTCCTCATCAACATACCATATAAGTGATCTGATTAATATCTTTACCTCTCGCATTCTGTGTACATAGACTACATACAACCTTTGGGCTCTATGGGCCCACACTACTGTCTCCAACTGCACTACTCCCACTTTTGGTGCTGCTTATTCCGCTATCATGTACAATAATGCAATATGCTGATCGTGCCCAAAAGGCGTGTCACGCTTTGTCGAGAATAAAATATTTATTTATTTATTTATTTATTTATTTATTTATTTATAGAATACATCAGCAAGCCAGTGAAGGAAAGTGATACAGACATTCTAAGAGGTTACAGGATGGGAAAACAAGGAAGGTCTCCTGGTAGGTCCGGAAATGCGCAAAGATGGGTGGAGCCTACAACGACTCGCTGCAGACAACGTGATAGAGATAAGAGGAACGAAGGACAATGGTGGTAAGATAGAACCAGTGGATAGCAACTGAAGTTGCAGTAAGCCTTCTAGTTATTAGTGGATGGTTACAGTGACAGAAGAAGTCAGCATGCCAACGAAGGTATGTGATGCAAGCAATTTAAGAGTGTAAGTTTTGAAGAGACGAGGAGTAGCTCCTAGCGCAAAGAGATAGGCTACCTACCTATACTTAACTAAGATAGGCAAACAAGCAATAATGCTTCGCGAAAATACTAGGATTCTAGTAATAAATGTTATATAAATAAGTAAAGAAATATTTTATTCTCGACTGTGCGAGGCACGCCCATGGAGGCATGATCAAATATGTACAACGGTACAAACATTTTAATACAACTGTAACAGTGACGTAGAAAATTGTTCATATATCCATGATTGGAACTGTCCAATGTTGAAAATGCGAAACAATAAGTTGGCTGTCATGAGATACGGGACCTCAGCTAATAAGAGATTGAGAATCCTGAATGATCCATTGAAAGGTAATGGAAGATCACGCACAAGAGAGATATGACAATACTGTGAGTTCGTGCAAAAGAAAGGCAAAGGTCAACGTATCGTATGAAGTAAAACGACAACAGTATATGCAGATGTAGAAGTCCCAGTGTAACGATCCAATTTAGAATTGTGACGCTAGTTGACCTGCCAGTGTGAAGTTATGGGCTGTGACTTTATTCGGTGGCGAGTCACATACGCCACGTTGCAGTGTTGTTAAACGGACATTTGTGGCTTTTTGTAGGGAGAACGCTTGCCAGGCGAAAACCCACCAAGTCCTGGAACACTGCCGCCAATCCATTGAATGGCAAATTGTAACTGGCTATGTTTCTTGTTGAACGTTTGTTTGCTCGGTTATTCGCAGTCAGGTTGCGTCCTATTTTTCTGCTGGCTGATGCCATACCTGGTCGCCTATTGCGTTCCTGGGTCCTGTCCATTGGTAGGTCGGGTACTAAACATTGTTATTGAATACGATGTGTTGAGCCTTCGCAGAACCACGTGAAGTCTTCTCTGATTAGGCATATTTGCCGGGGAGCGAAGAATTCGTGTCCAGCTACCCTCACTGGACATCGGTGGTTGGGTGCAAATGGTTAGAGTGGAAGTGAGGCCATGATCCAGGTAAGTACCTGTTGTTTATTTCGTCCCATCCCAGACGGAGGCAGTTCCTCAGTTCAATCCCGAAACTCTCCGGTGTTCACGACCTCAGAGAAAAGGGAGCTTCAGGAAAAGGGGATTCAGGACAACCTGTAATTAGCTGCGGTCAGAATGCAGTTTACCATTTTCAATGGATACAGATCTTCATAAACCACTAGGAATATAGAGTTTAGTATTTTTAAGCCTCTAAATGGTTGCGAAGTTTGTAGTAAGGCTGCATGAGCTAGGTCTACTCGAATAATACAGGAGAGCTTTATGACACTTTGACACGTTTTGGCCTGCAACATGCACGCAGCTCTTAGATAAACATGGCGTTTTATCTCTTAGAGCCGAGTTTGTTATTCACAAGGCTGTCTCCAACACTGGTGAGCTACCTGATACTAATAATAAAGAAGTGAGTACCGGAAGCTTTAGCAAAATTAGCAAAAGGCTTAGGGGCGTGAAATCCATTTAGGTCTGCGTCGGTGGGATAGTAAGTACTCTACTACTGAGGGTTGAGGTTGCTCGAACATGAGGGATTATTATGCCTCGTGTGTTAATGCACACTATCCAGGACGTGGTGGGTTTACGTCTGGCAAGCGTTTTCCCTACAAAAAGCCAGAAATGTCTGCTCAATGACACCGCGACGTGGCGGATGTGACACACCACTCAATAAAGTCTCTGCCCCAATCACACGCTGGCAAGTTGACCGATACCACATTTACAAATTCTATGCATATACCTGCTTTTGTACAAACACGCCTGCCCTTTTTAATCAGCTACGTGCCAATATTCTTAAATGTTTTTGCAACTTCTCCCTCATTCTTCACGCACCTGATTCGTTCTGTGCACACAACCGCCTCGGACTAGTTCCTCACCAAAATACTCCACATTAGTGATTTGATTCTTATCTCTACATCGCGCATTTTGTGGACAGACTTCGTACAACCTTTGGGCCATATGGGCCCACACTACTGACTTCCTTTGTACCACTCCCGCTCTTGATGCTGCTACTCATGCTACCATGTACAATATTACAATATTCTGTTCATGCTCAAAAGGTATGCCTTGCTTTGTCGAGAATAATATCTATATTTTTTATTTATTGTGCAGCCCTTTGATTAATTTGGGGCTATTTCTCTTCAATTTAAATTCTGCAGAAAATGCCGGCGGTGTTCATCCCGATGGCCACGTTAACTAGTACTGTAATGTCATACAAGCTATTTCCTTAGTGGTTTTCTTTGCAAGCGCTGTTCTAGCACCCTAGGCAAAGTGTGCTAAAGTAAATCAAGTGTAGGATAGTAAGTAACAAAGAGCGCTGGGTACTGGCTGTTCACCCACATTTGCGCATAACGTATGGTAGGCTTTGGAGCCAGCTAAAATGTAAAATTGCGCACACCCGGCCGAGATAAGGCGAAGAGGTGGTAAAAGGTTTTTGTATGTCAAGTCCTCCAGTAGGACATGGGCCTCTGCGTCGCTGGTTGGCGTTCCTGCCAGTGAAATGGAATCTAGAACCGCGAATTTTTACTAATAAAAGCGGTTGAATAAGAGGATCTGGCTTTGATGATGCCTGTCTACTAGCGTTGTTAATAGTGATAGTCACATATATAACCGATAACGTTTAGTAAATGGGATCAAAAGAGGAGAAGTGGAAAGCAACATGTCTGATTCTTGGGACCATAACTTTTAAAGTGGTCTCTTTATCGACAAGACGGAAGACATACATTTTATATTGCAGCAAGCGTACCGATTGCATTTAGAAACGGCGGAGTTTAGTAGCTAGTACTCCGGCTTAATGAGAACGCATCAATTATGGCCAATTAGCAACTGACGTGTAGGAAGGTACATAGAGATACATCTGAAGCTGTTATTCAGACGAGTTGGTGGGCAATTCTATTGCTAACCTTAGGTGTATGGAGAGCAACAACAGCCTTCAACACCTTATACAAGGCTTTGGTCTGGTATGATACCTTTACTAGACGTACCCCAAGGGTTATAAGCCTAATTGGGTTCTAAGGACCTGGTGGTCTACAAATTTGCAAAATGATATAAGGTAAAACTGAAGGCCAGTAATGATGGTGTGGATAAGATGTAATGGTTTAAGGTTGCCTGCTCGGATGGCTTCGTTATTGCCCTGCAATATTCTATATGAAGAATACCTAAAGGTATGCGAACCTACGAGTCAGTAGGATAGGCTGTACTGCTTGTTGAACTTTTTAAACGTTGACAGAGAACTCTAACAACAAGAAACCGAGGGTTGTAGCTACCGGTTAGTCCGTGCAGCCGTTAGAATAAGGCGTCAGTGATGGAAGCGAAGCAAGTTAGGAACTAAGCAGAAATGGCTACGCACTTTTGCATTTAGAATTATAACCTTAGCGCCTGTAAGACGCGTGCGACTGCTCCGACTGGGACCTCCCGGGTGTCGCGGTTGCGGTGAATGATAAGCTGAAATCATGAAGTCATTGATGGAGACGATTCATGTGCGTTAGGCTACCCATTATTCCTTATTTATTTATGTACACGTTGCTTTTTTGGTGGCGTCTACTCTTCTCATAGTACAGTCATTATGCGGAAATATCCGTAGGAGTACTCCAACCGGTCAAGAAGATCTCGATGAAGACTAATGTCATCATGTGCTCTTTTTTATTCATAAAACTCAGAAACTGTCTGCTATGGATGCTGCTAAGGCCTCTTAGCCTTTAAGCCGGTAACGACAATAAAGGTGGATAGGTTGTTAGCACAAGGTGCTTAGATGTCATACAATATATGGTGGGCGATCTCAAGCGACATCTGGGCCGGTTTAGAGGAAGTAGTTTTGCGAATCGCAGACATTGAAGATGCTTTCTATATTGTCAACACACAGGAACCTATGTATCTCTTTTTTGAATGCCTGCAAGTTTCGGAGTTCGCTAAGCCTCAAAGGCTGGCTGGCCAAACAACCTCCTCGTGGTGCCAGCTGGGTGGTTCGGGTTTAACCCTTCCAGCAAATAGTTCGGCAACAGTGTTCCAGGACGTGGTGGGTTTTCGCCTGGCAAGCGTTCTCCCTACAAAAAGCCACAAAGGTCTGTTTAACAACACTGACATGGCGGTTGTGACTCGCCACTAACTAAAGTCACCCATTGCTTATCCGGACAGTCGTTTCACGTCCACACTGGCGACACTTTCAAACACATTCAAGCAAAACGACAGGAAGCATTTACAAATCCCATAAACAAAGCTAAACACGCCTACATACAAACTTACATACCTTCATATATAAACATATGCAACAATCCCATTGTTCCATTATACATTACCTGATCACCTTTTGTACTCTTAAAATGATCATGCCTGCGCAGGCGTGCATCACTTAGTCGAGAGTACACACTTTATTTATTTATTTATTTAACCTGTTCCCTATGCCCACGTATACAACAAGGAAGAACCGAGATAGAAGTCTCTTCCTTGCCCTAAGCGTGGTAAAGGTATGGCCCTCGTTTGGGAGTTCAGGTTCAGGTGTGCTCCTTCGTTTAATAAAAGTGATATTACTGTGTAGCCTTTTATGAATTACCTTGTGTAAGAAGCCTAGATTAAGGATAATGCGCCGTTGCCAAAGGGGCTGAACGTTAAGGTGTCCGCACCTTTGTCGATAACTAAGCGCTTGCTGTGATGAAATCAACAACTTCGTAAAGCTCCGCTGCGTTTTTTCAAGGAGAACAAGATCCGGCTTCCGTAGGTTGCTGCATATCACGAAGCAATATTCCAGCTGTGGACGGACGTGGCTCTTATAAAGCTCTAGCCTTGCCACCGCGGTTTTTACGTAACGACGTATGTGGGAAGGTAATCCCTTTACAATTGCCACTGGATAGGGAACTTGCTTTGCAAATTTGGGACTCACAGAGTAGCGCAAGCCGAGCTCCGTTGTCAAGGCATCCTGTTTGATAGTGTTGCCGTTTATGGTTAAGAACTCAACAGGTATGGAAAATTTGTAGGTTATGACGTTAGATTTTTGAGCTGAGAAGGTCAGTTTCCAGTGCTTGCACCCCTTTGCAAGTACTTCAAGACCCTCACAGATACTTTTGCTTGCGGATAATTCATTACCATGGGAGAAGATGTATACAACTTTTACATCGTCAGCGCAGATGAAGGAGCGGCCGTGCTGCAAACACCTGCAGTGGCCAGTGATATAAATAAAAATAGGGTAAGACCAGGACCGCTGCACTGCACAACGCCGTTGGGGACAGAGGTCGGGGTGGATACAGTTTGCTCAAGCGTAACAGACTAAGTACCTCCTATTACCTAGGAACCCAGCCAGTCTAATAGAGGAGTGTCTATCACGTATGCCTTTACCTTATGCACCAGGCGCATGGGTCAAATGCTTTGTGCATACCAAGGTAAATGATGACAACTGAAAGATTAGGTATATGGCCTCGGTGACTAAATTGAGGAAGTCCAGCTGACAGGTTTCACAAGCCCTGGCACTTAGAACTCCGTGCAATGGTTCATTTACGTGCTCGCTTGCATAAAGGTAAGTCATGAGGGCCATTTTGATCAACTTCTCCATCACTCGAGGGATACTAGAAATGTGGTACGTAGGGCGATAGCTACCGACCTTTTGAGGGCTTCTAACCATATGCTGTGTCATACTGATGGAATGTTTCCAAACGGTCGGGTATTGATCTTTTTCATTGAAAAGTACAGGGTTTAAAAGAAGAATGGTGATATCGTCGCCCCCATTCTTAATTAGAATGGGCGGTATTCCGTCTAAACGAGGGTTCTAGGATGACTTGATAGTTGAAAGCGCAGAATGGGCCATAGTTCAAACTATACGGAGGACAGAGAATGGCTACCAGGCATTTGCAGGGCTCGAAAGGTTGAAGCTATTTCCAGACACTGTGATTCTTCCAAGTATGAGCTGAAGACCACATAAAAGTCTTACGTTACTGGAAACTTCGGGACTACTCTTTAGGGTAGCCATCTGTCTTCCACACAGTTGTCCGAGCGCGTAGCAGCCAGCTGAGATTCTTAGCTTTGTGCGCACTATTTAGTGTGGCTATTTCTTGGCTGGTTTTCTGCTGCTTAGGTTTGATAGAAAGCTGCGTTGCAATCTGATTCGCTCCCAGGATGTGGGCAAACTGGAAGGGTTTGTTATACGACCATCTAAAGTGGCGCATTATGTTGTGCATATTAGGTTATGTTACACTGTTAGATGATTGCCTTAGTAAATGTGACGCGGGAAATTGCGAGTCGTGACAGCAAAGTACTTCTTCATAAAACAGCTCAGCCGACAGGTCCACGGTATCAGCTATAAAGAATTCATCCCAATTACCTGATCGGACGAGTACAGCAGACGTTGTCCAGTTAACGATGTGTATCGGGCGGTATAATACGACTACCACTGTTTCCGTTGGGTAGGCAGTATGTCGCTTTAAGTAAAGCGAGCAGTGCACTACTCTGTGATTGCTCTCCGGAAACTCCCGGCCGACTAACGCGTTGCTGGAATCTCGCGTGTAAATATTAAGACATGAATATTTTTCACCCTGCTTGGAGCGGATACCTGTTGCGTCCAGTCGCCTAAGTTAATACACGCTAGTAGGCCTGCATACCTCGTTGTTGCAGCAGGAAGGAACCAGTTTAACTCAGGCAGGTTGAAAGCTCCTGCGCCCAGATAGTATGCGCACGAAAGATTTGATGCCCACACAAAAGTAACCATAAGCGCGTAGCCACCCTTAGATGGGGCATCTGTTGGTCTATAAACACCCTTGTATGTTGGCTGCCTTTTTAAGCTGGATACATTTCATTCCACTTCATTTGGTTTGTTCTGCCCACCTGCATGATGTTCTGTTAACTGGCCACGTTGCTTACGCTAATTGCGCATATCTTTGGTAATTTTGTTGCGGTTGTAGCATTTTTAAGTAACTTGTGTACATTTTTCCTTATCGCGGATTCGTTGCAAACCAACTTACTTCATGTGATAATTTAGCGAACAGTTGTGCCACCGTATCTGTATGCATTATTGGATTTATTTTATTTCATTTTGTTGTTTTAAATGAATGGTTGTTGCTTGATAGCCCCGGTGTGGCTGCGCTTGATGTGCATGTTGACAAGGTGCCTACCTGTCGGTTGCCCACTACCTGGTCCATACTGGCTCTAGGAGATAGTTGGTCGTTGTTGGAAGGGACGGGGTGCACGGTCCTTTTGGCCGTGCTAGGCTCGATGATTGGTTCCAAGCAGTCAGTGTGGAGCGGACTACGGTCCAGCTACTGCCTTGTGTGCCCTGAACTCCCCAAATACAGCGTGATTGTGTTTGCCTGTGTGGAAGTGTGGGCCGGCTCAGTTGATGGAACGTGGCTCCCATCCACATGCGCCCCAATCTTATTGCTTCGGGTTTACACTGGATATGGGGTGTGTGGTTGGAGCTGTGGGTGGCGCAGCGCAAGCCACGCATGGTGGCTCTGTAATCGCAGGCGTACTGTGGCTGGCTACAGTGACAGGCAAATCCGAAACCGGATGCCGCCAACCATGTTTGCTGCCTGAAGCTTTCGGTTCGTATTGCCTCTCCTGGCCTTGCTGTTAACTTACCTCGCTTAGACCATTAATGTATGAATGCCTGGTTTACAGCAGATTCACGTATAAATAAATTAATATTTTATTCTCGACAATGCGGGGCAAGCCAATTGAGGCAAGATCAGGTGTATACAGCTGTACAGACATTTTATGGCGACTGTGGTGACAGTAGAAAATTGTTCCTATGTCCATGCTTGGAACTGTGCAATGATGGACATGCGAAACAACGAGTTGGTTGTAGTTGATCGGGACCCATTTGGTTGGACATAATCGCGCTGCCATACATTGCAGTCATACCTCGAAAAATAATAGATTGAGAATCCTGAATAATCCCATGGAAGATAATTGAAGAGCACGCCAAAATGATGACGCTAATTGATCTGCCAGTGTGGTTATGGGCTGTGACTTTCTTCGGTGGCGAGTCACATTCGCCACGTTGCAGTGTTGTTAAACGGACATTTGCGGCTTTTTATAAGGAGAACGCTTGCCAGGCGAAAACCCACCACGTCTTGTAACACTGCCGCTAATCCATTGATTGGCAAGTTGTAACTGGCTGTTTCTCGTTGAACATTTGTTTGCTCCGTTATTCCCATTCAATTTGCATCCAATATTTCTGCTGACTGATGCGTACCTGGGTCCTGTCTAATGTCAGATCGGTAGGTCAGAAACTAAACATTCTTTCTCGATATGATGTGTTGCTCATCTCCAGAACCACATGAAGTCACCGAAGGGTAGACGTTGAAATATGTTGATGTATTGGAGGATAGCATAACGTTCCGAAAAAGATTCGCAGATCCCCTGGGTATGTAGTGAAATTGATAAGAAATATAAGAAACCACGGCCATTTGAGCTGTCAAAGCGGATTGAAGAGCATAGAATGACCGATGGTATTTCTTGTCTAACCTTAAACGTACAAACGTTTTCACACTACTTTGCTAAGCCCTATCCTCATGAGCCGATGCCAACTTGCTTCATTGCTCCATTCTTGCTTCTGCAGCAAACTGCTCTTAGGAATCTATGCATGCCTTCTTGGATTAGCTCAGTATGATGTGCTTCTCCTACCCTCGGATTGCCCCGAAGTCTAATGAAATATAAAGGCGTCAGTTCCGGCTGACTCATCACACCTTTCGTCTCCCTTACCTCCGTATGTCTATCTTCTTAAATTTGCTTTAGATTTTGTGTCCTGAATCGCTGCTTGCTTCCTCAAATTTCATCCCACTTCTGCTGGACAGCATAGTCTCTTCCTGCTGTCTAATCCATTCTCGTCTGTGCTGTCTCGCCTGTTTGCTTACAGCCAGTGGACGACGGTGGTATACTGAAGTAGGTTTGGCACTTCCGCTGAACTTTTCTCTTTCCCTGCTCTAATCTTTGTTTCTCCTCACTTTTCCAAAAGACACTTCAATACGATGATATGCGTCTTTTGTTCCAACTGCCTATCCAACCCTCCTCTCACGTAGATTGTATGCTGCCCGCCTGCTGCGTACGTCTTGCGTTGCCTCACCTGTCTTTGCCGTTTCTTAACGTCATTTAGACTATTGTGGCTTAAGACATGTTTTACCGCAGACTCACCCGTGTTATTTTTTCTAACTTTAACCTGGCTTAGGTTCCTTCACCCTACTTTTCTTAGCCATATTACGCTGAGTCTATGCTTACTTACATGACTGTTCTATGCTTCACCCAGCCTCACGCTGACCTAAGGATCTATGCATGTCGTCTTGCATAAGAACAGTAACGGCGGATTCATCAAGCCATTCTTATCAATAACCTCCGTATGTGGCTTTTCCTAACATTCGTCTCAGATTTTGTGTCCTGGCTCTCTGCTTGCTTCCTCAAATCTCACCCCCAATTTTGCTAGGCCGCATAGTCTCTCTTTTCTGCGTAAACCACTCTCTGCTGAGCTGTCTCGCTTGGTTTCTGACAGCCGTTAGGTCACTGAGCGATACTAAAGCATGTTTTGTACTTTCATGGATCTCCTCTCCTCCCCTGATTTGATTGTTGCTCCTTCTCACTTTTGTCCCTAAGCCAACTTAATCGGATGCTACGCTTATTTGGTTGAGCTGCTAATTTACTACCACCTCATTTGGCTTGCTTATTGTCTGGCTGATGCGTTCGTCTCGCATTGCCTCACCTGGCTTTGTGGTTCCCTTACTTTTCTTAGACCACGGTGGCTGAAAAGCCTGTTTTGCAGCAGATTCGCCCATGGTATATCTTTTCTAACCTTAACCAGACTAAGGCTCTTTTACACATCTTTCTAACTCTTATCATCCTGAGCCTATGTTAACTTGCCTCATCCTACATTCTCGCTCCTCGCATCACCCTGACCTTATGAACCTATGCAAGGTGCCTCGGATTACCTCAGTTTGACCCGCTTCTCCTACCTGTTGAAAACCTTGATACTAATGCGTCTAAACGAGTTGGCTCCGGCTGATTCATCACACCCTTACTGTTTGTTACCTCCGTATGTATATTCTCCTAAACTTTGTTTTAGATTTTGCATCCTGACTCTCTGCCTGCGTCATCAAATTCCGCCCCACTTCCGCTGAACCGCAAAGTTTGTTGCTGCCTACTCCCGTCCCGTCTGATCTGTCGCTCCTGTTTGCTGACAGCTGGTGGTCTATAGATGTATACTGAATCGTGTTTGGCTGCGCCACGGATGTTTTCTCTCCTCCTGTTTTGCTTGTCACTCCTCCTCACTTTTGTCCCTAAAGCCCTCTCAATCGAAGGATACGCTTAATGTTTTGGCCACTTATTTAACTTTCACCTCACCTAGCTTGACTGCCGTTTGCCTGAGGCCTTCGTCTTGCATTGCCTTACCTCCTGGTGCTGTTTCCTTTCCACCCGTATATCATTGCGGCTTAAAAACATGGTTTACTTTAGCTCCTCCTCGGTATTTCTTTGCAAACTATAACCAGGCTAAGGTATTTGCACCCTACTTTATCTTTTAGCTTCTTCTGATTTTATTGTCGCTTCGCCTCACTTTTCCTACAGCCAAGTCGATCCCATGACACTCTTATCTGTTTGAGCTATTTATCCAAATCTCAGCTCACCTAGATAGCTTGGTTATGTCTTCTGCGCCCGTCTAGCATGACCTCCCCAGCCGTTGCCGCTTCCTTACCTCGCTTAGACCAGTAAGGCCCTAAAGCCTGTCTTACAACAGGCGCACCCTGGGTTTCTTTTATTCTTTACCTGCAAAAGGCCCTTTCACATTTCCTCACCAATCCCTTTCATCTGGAACCTATGCTCACCTGCCAGATTACACTATTCTTAATATTGTCACACCCTGACCTATGAATCTCTGCATGCCGCCTTCGATTAGCTCAGTATGACCTGCTTCTGTTATTTTCTGCCTGCTCTGAGACTATTGCTCTCTAAGCGCTGCTCTGTACCTAGCTACATGACACTACTTATCTGCTTTTCTACGGTCTGTTGCTCCTCCTCAGCTAGTTGTTGCGGAAGTTGTGTAGTAAAGCTAGGCTTATATCCCTTACTCCCACTTCTACCTTGATGTATTAACTTGCCGGTTTTTCATACCTCTGCTATATACATCAGCCACCTTGAAAGCATAATTTCAGAGCAACTATTACATCTATATCACAGTTCCTGCCTGTCCTATTTAGCTTTTTGCTTTTACTATCGCTTGACAAGGTCTTCTCTTTGTTCTCACTCATCCCCTCAGTAACGCCCTTAGTGAGTAAGCAGCCTCGGCACCCATAGGTATTTTAGATGGTCGCAGAAAGCGAAATATCGGATAATGTATTTGATCCTCATGTATCAGTATCAGCATGTAACGCACATGACGTTTACATTCGTCTTACATGATGTCACATGTTTCCTTGGTGGTATCTGCTGCTCTCATTTTCTGTTCTCACCTCTTTTCCGAGGTCTGAAAACATCAACATCTTACCAAAAATCCTCCTAGCCTGTAGGTCTGCGACCGAGTGAACCTACAAAGAATAACGTGCATTACCTTAGACCTCCAGCGCACTTACGCCCTTCCTGCTCTAATAACACTGGTTAATTGGAGCTGGATGTCCTTACCCATGGGATTAGAACAGCCATGGCCTGCCTCCAAAAAGGCCTTCAAAACAAATGATCTCCACAACATACATGAATCAATCCATAGCTACTTAACGTGGGGTCCCGCCAATCAAGCGTCTAATCACTCGCTTAGTTCTTGTCAGCAATTTCAGGCTGCTCAGTCTACAAGGAACATATGACTTCCCTGCGACACCAGCTGGGTAGTTCGGGGCTACTCCGTTACAACAAGTGATTGGCGACGGCGTTCTAGGACATGGCGGTTTTCGCCCGGCAAGCGTCCTTCCTATAAAAGGCCACTAATATCTATTTGGCAGCACTGCGACGAGACGGATGTGCTTCGTCTCCAACCAAAGTCACTGCCCCATGATTACCCAACCAACTACCCTCCCACCACAGACGTCGCTCAACCCTTCTCACACTATCCACGCGATGAAGCACAATTGTACTGGCACATATTCAAACACGCATAACAGATAACCACATGTAGTACGAATACGTAAACATACTCACAGCTCCAAGGTTCATGCCTAACATGCACCGTTTTTATACTTCCCCGACGTAATTATAATTATAATTGTAATTATCATACATACATGGGCGTTTCTTAAATTGTCCGAGAAAAGGCATTTATTTATGTACCTTACTCAGACTACAGGCCTGTCAGTGTAACCTGGATGCTGATTATGTTGCTAGAAAAACTGCTGAGGATGCTCTCGAAAACTACTTAATGACGGTTGGCCTTCTCGGTCCATCTCAACACGGGTTTCGCAAAGGGTACGCCTGTTTGACCAACTTGTTTGTTGCTCGGGAAGTTTGGGCGACGTCCGTCGATCAGGTCAAGCAGTAGATGTGTTATTCATTGACCTTCTAAGCAGTTGGCTGTCCCGCCTACTCGTCTTTCCCTTAAACTCTGTCTTTACGGTGTTTCCGGGCAAGCGCTTCGATGGCTAACCGCATTTCTCAAACAACGCGAGATGTGGGTTTTGGTGGGCTCTACTCTTTCTTGTAGACAGGCAGTTCTGCGCGGTGTTCCGCAGTGATTAGTCCTTGGACTACTCTACTTTACGGTGTACTTACATGAACTGCCAGAAGTGCTGGGTCTGTCTACCCTCATGTTCACCTACGACGTAAAGGTTTTGCACTGGGAGCGACACCGATGGCTTCCAAGTTATGCAGCAAGTATCTGGCGGATCTCCCTATTGGTCCTTTCTGTGGTAGATGCCAATAAATTACAACCAGTGTTCTGTTTTGTACACAGGATCAATTGGTCCGCCAACGCGCTACATGCATGGCGCTAATGAAATTACTCACTATCCAAACAAATGACTAAGGGAGCATAATTTCGCAGGAATTTAACTCTAGCGTGAACTGAGAGCAAGTGTCCCGCAGAGCTTTCCGAACCCTCTCTATGTGCCGTAGGTCATTTGGAATCCTAACGGAAGAACGTGTTGTTAACTTGTTTACGGTCCTTGTTAGTGCGTGCCTGGAGGATTGCGTCTAATCTTCTCCCCTTGCCTGAATGGTAACAGGATGGCGATAGTGCGCATTGTAAGAGTCGGAACCCGAATGTCCCACGGGTTGCGACACCTGTCATATACTGACGGGTTACACAAGCAAAGGAGGTCTTCGTTACATTCTCTTCGTCATCGAGGCGACCTTATTCCCACTTATCGTAGGCTGACAGAGCAGATAGGTCCAAACCTCGCTTGGACGTTTTATCCTACACAATTACATATTCTCCGCAGGCTTCCAGTGAAATTACACAAATAAATCTGATTGGGCTCGGGTTGACGCAATTTTGTCATTTCGAGTGATAGATTCTTGGAGTCCTCTACTTGAAGCCTAGTTTGGCCATTCATTGTGAGAGAGTTTAACCGTGGCCTCAACGCCCTCACTTTGCAGCTCCGAATCTGTTCCTTTAGAGTTAGTTTCTGTTTGCTCTCTAGCTACCTTCCTTTTAGTTGCGCTGAATAACTTCCTCTGTAGTACACGTTTGTACCCTTCCGCTTTATACCTAGCCCACATTTATTCTTCTTTAATTCACGCGGCCGGAGTAACGTGGACTGCTAGCGCAGTGCATGTGGGTCGTGATTGGTTAAACATGACTTCATTTGCAGGCCGTAATATGACTCCCACAACGAACTGATCTCGCCACCGCATTCTAACGTGGATCAACGAAACATACAGGGTGGAACGCCCATAGGCATTTCCGTTCGTTCTTGTCCCACCGGAACTTGAAAAGCATACAAGCGTTCGTTCAGTAAAAGTACTCCCACCCTGCGCAGTCGGCATTCACTGTCCACGGGCTACGTAAGCCAGCATTTGATCAACCTGCCCATTACATCCGAACATACTAAATGCGTATAGTCTAACTAAAACTGCACCTAAACCTACATTCAAAGCAGCGATAGACGACGGTTAGTTGGCCTACCTGCGCATGGCTGCATTAGTCCGCGGTGGGTTATCCGTAACGGAGTGTGTTATTCTGCGGCTCATATACTCACTAATTTGGGTGCACATGTCATTGCTGTAGTAACCGGAGTGCTGGTTGTACGTTTCACATAAACGTGCGCAAGGGTACCACAGATAACGACTGTTAGACGGAATAATCCCTTGCTTTGCAAGAAACGGATATTATAAATTGCGTTTGTAATTAAGCGTTCACGTAATCCGGTTTAGCAGATCCGCCATAAACCACAACAGCAACAACAATAACCACAACGAATGGCTTCGTGACAATTGGTGTGAGCACACGGCACGGGATCGGTCATATCTGCTTCTTTCATGTATTAAACGGCAGATGTCGGTCAATATGCAATCAATAGTCCCCAGTGTCACCGCCGCCAGCAAAAGAACAGTGTATCGATAAGGTAAACTTCTCAGTAGAACAACGTGACGCTAAGTGACTGCTCACCTAGCACATCATAACGATAACCTAGAGATTTTTCTTAGCGCCACACTGCTTCAGCCACGAATTACTATTACAGCATGAATAACTCCTTTGGATAAATTAATTTATACACAATAATCAACTGTTTTTGCTCAAAGTGCGGCAAAAACCGGAAATTACTTTCACCTTGATAATTAGCAAATGATGGACCGCAATCACTTGGTACAATGCGGGTCTGTTCGCCATTGTAGCAGCTCCTTGAGCGACCGTGTAGTGATACTGTAGCCGGTCTACAAACGTAACGGTAGCACGTTAACAGCTGTGAGATAATTGATTATTGTTTTCTCTTACTCTGACCCACTTTTACTTCTCCGGCACATTTTCATTTCAGCTTCTGTGCTTTCATATTTGCTTTCCTTACAGCGCCTTACTAATAAGTGGTTAAGAATGCAGCCGTCTACGACGTAGTTCTTTTCTGTCACAGCTCTAAGTGTCTAGTACCGCCCGCGTGGTATTTGGACACGGAAGATCTTAAATTAATAAATAGATAGTTCATTCTCGGATTTGTCGAGACCCACCAAACCAGGCATGAGCAACAAACACGTTGCTATGTACGTAATCGGCAATAAACGGTTAGCTGTACAGGCTTCGGAAGTTGTAAAGGTAAATAGGCGGAATAAAGTCGTCAATGAAAGACGAAACCCTGGAGTCTACCGTGCATAGTGCACACCGCAGGAGCACTATACGTGTAGTGAAAACGCTACGTGTATGCAGGGAGTATCTTATTATTGGACGTGTCAAGCAAATATTGAATTATGATTCTAGTCGACTTGCCAGTATGTAGTTGTGGACTGTGACGTTATTCAGCGGCGAGTCGCATCCGCTACGTCGTAGTGTTGTTAAATAAACATTTGTGGCATTTTACAGGGAAAACGTTTTCCAGGTGAATCTCAGCACGTTCTGGAATACTGTCATAAATCCGTTTATACGACTGGCAGAGCAGCATGCCGAATGATTTCACACTCGTTTATCAGCAGTCAAATGTCTTTCACTTTTCTCTGTTAGTTGAGCTGATATCTTGGTCAAGACCGCCATAATTGCTGAGGCCAAGCGAGGATGGGAGATTAAGGAGGCGTCGTCGTGATGAGTGTCCAGGTGAGCAAAACGTCAATTTCATGTGTCTGGATTTTTGAGGTTAAATATACTTTTCAGGAATGTGAAGGCCTCATAGCCAGCTATCATTACTGTACAACTGTTGTGGTAGTGAGTGCAGTTGGTTCCGTTTGTTGTACAGCCATGTTCTTTGTAGATCCTTGTGGGTTATTATGTCCTTTCCCCGACAAAGGCTGTTTCTCGGTACAATCCCAGAGCCCCAAGAAGTTCCAGACCTGGGAGAAAAGGGTGGTTGAGGGACAACCAAGACCGCAACGAACAGGCGGAGTGAAGAAAATATGATGTACAGTGTGCAACAGTGGTTGTGCTGAAAGTGTCTTTTGAACGTTCCACGAAAGGCAATGGCCGTATTGGTAGATGGCTACCATCTACATGGAATACCGAGAGTTGTGCCATTAAGCAAACCACGCAGTATCGGTTTGCTATGACGCAGCGATTGTGTGGGAAGAGCAAAAGCAGAATTCAAAGACCAGCGGCGATTCAATGGTGGATGAACAACTGTTAGCCAGCCTAATTCGCTAGGGAGCGCAGAATAAGTAAGTAAAGGTATAAATAGCTTGCAACAAAAGCGATTCAAAGGTCTATTAGTGGTAAAGCGGCGAATAGATAGGACCTAAGCGCGGAGTAAAATGTTTCGGAAGACTAAGACAGAAACACGACATGAAAGTGCTATGGCCGACTGAGATGGGAAAGCGTGTGAGAGCTACCCTCCTATGTAAGTAAGTATCGAAACCTTTGCTGCAAAAACGGAAACAGAACACTTACAAATGATTGGTTAAGAAGCGGAGGTACTACCTACGTGAAAAAGGATTGATCGATAGAAAAGAAGTAATAAAGCTCAGTTAAAGGAAAGCGGACGTGCGGAACAAATTTATACGTAGCGTCGCGCAGAGAAAAGAGTTACTCCAAAGTGCTAAGAAAGTAGTATTAGGGTTTGGTGACCCAGGAAAAGCCGGTGAGCCTGTTGGACTCATACATGAGTAAGTGTCGCACACATAGCAGCGAGTAAGTGCTAACGGAACACCTGGAAACAAGAAGGTAACGGGCGTCTCTAGGCTGACCAGATGAGAGGAGTGCTAAACTAAAAAGCTAAGCAAGGTTAACTGACGGAGGGGCAGCGAATAGCGGGAATGCAAGCGTACATAGGTTGCTGAGGATATCAGAGCATGAGGCTTGACCGCAGCGACAGAAGAAAGCTAAGCAAGGTTTCATGATGGAAGGACAGCGAACGGAAGAAACGCAAGCTACCATGAGGTTGTCAATTAGTTCAGAGCATGGGAGGCTAAGCCAGAGCAACGCGCAGGTACTCAAAGTATGCTAGGGCGCTATTGCAATATTACAAAAGTAGTTTGAGCCGGGAGAAGCCGGTAAGATAGCTGAACGACAATTAATTGGGTGTCCAAGACGAGTGAGTGTCAGCTGAGCAACTAGCAAGGAGGGGCTGTGGGCTGACCTGATGAAATAAGGAAGGTCGCCAGAGGAGAGCAAAAAAAGGTTGAATGATGAAAGGATAGCGGACAGGAAGGATGCACGCGTACATTCGGTTTACGGTGGGTGTCACATCACATAAGGCTGAAGCGCGGCGGCACGTTGGTACTCAATTCCTGCCAAGGTGTTGGGATACGACTACTTCGGGCAGATCCAGAGAAGTTAGTCCGATAGCTAAACGCTTGTAGGTTAAAAGTCGGTAATTACAACCAGTAAAAAATTTGAGAAGCTCTAGAATAGAAAGACTAGGCGCGGCTATGCGCTGATCAGATGAGTTAGGAAGGAGTGCCAGATGGAAGCTTAAATATTTACCTTAAGTAAAGACATCAAACAGGTAGGATGCATGCATGCAATTAGCTTACTGTAGACGTCCAAACATATAAGTAAGAGGCGCGCAAATATCAAAGTCCGGACAGGACGAATGATAATATTCATAAGATAAAAAGGTCGTTTAACCTCAGGCGGCCAATGCTGCTTCCACTTCTCCTTAAAGACGGAATACCCATGGAGATTTCCTAGCATTTCTGTCTAAATTGAAATTGTACAAATCGGACACGGCTGCCGTCATAATCCATTACCGTACGCATTCTACCCCAGCACGGTTTAGGTCCTTTGGTTGATTGCCAACGCGCTTCATCATCGTTGCTACTTGGCACCAAATTTCATGGTTAGTCGTCGTTACCGTAAAGCTAAGTTACCCTTTGGAAGCGTGTTGCGTGACATTACGCATTCTTGCTATCCGACATGGGGAGAAATTATCGACTGTGTTCACTAGTTCTACGTATAGTTCCGTTGGCAACTCGGTAAAGCAAGCTATTCTGCCAGCTCCAGCTGGTCTACCCATCGATTGCACCACACTGGAAACTATGTACGGCCCTGCAACTTCGCTGGCAGACCAAGGGACACGAGACCAATTCGTAATTTAGCTCATATTAGCCAAAAAGTGTGATAACAAGGTTAATGTTTATCAGGTTATACCATTTTATTCCGTAACCATACTGTTCCTGAAGTATTACAGCAGCGGCATCACGCCTTACGATGGAGTAAAGTGCATCAAAACTGGCTGCACAATGTGCGGCATTGAGGAGCATTTCGTAGGATACAGAGCCAAGAACCCAATCAGCTCCAGGTAAGTTTACACTTTGTTTACAAGCCGCTCTATGATGGCCATGCATCTACAGACCAGTACGACGTATAAATTGTTACTTTTGATATCTAAGTCCTTTACACATAAAATCTTCTACAACTGTATTTTTGATTTTTGCTTCCAGTGTATCTTCCGCTCGGCTAAAGAAACGCGCTGGTAGGAGTTAGGAGAAGCGTCATCAGCAAGCGCCTTCCCAAATTCGTTGCACCGGCACTTACTTAAAACATGGAGGGAGGTAAGTATCAGATAATTAGGATACCGCAATAGGTTACCCATTTTAGAGGGCGGAGGGTTGGGTACAGCCCTTTGCTGCGGTAAACGGTAAATTAAAAATTATGTTGTTCTCGGATGTTTCGTGGCACCCAACTTGGACATGATCAAAATTTAAACGCAACGAGGTTGCGCAACGGATACGCTCTTAATACACGTAATTGGCTGTGGCTAAACGTTTACAAGTTGCAGAAACGGAATATGTACTCGTGAAGGGCATAGCGGTCAGCGTGGTTATGATGAACTGCATTCACGTGTGCGTAGCGTAAACAAGGAAAGCATAGTAGGTGCAGTGGTGAGAGTATGTGAAGGCTGCGAGGATCTTCCTTATACGTGTCAACAAAATAGGAAAACATGTCCCTAGTCAATATGCCCTCGTGTAATTGTGGCCAGTGGCTTTACTCAAAAGCGAGTCACATTCGCCACGTCGTGGTGTTGGTAAGGGGGCTTTTGTGGCCTCCTGAATGGAGAACGATTACAAGGCCATGGCCCTCCACGTCCTAGAACACTACGCACGATTATTCTGAATCGTCGTGTACAACTAGCAAAGCCTCTAAGCAACCAGCTGTTCACTAAATTATTGGCAGTCGCACGACTCCTCTATTAGCATATCAGCGAGCTCAGTCAGGACCCACCATATTTGTCTAGACCATTCAAGTAGGATGGATAAATGTGCTCGTGGGTGAAATGTCCATATTATATGGGGTCTCACTTTCTATTGTTTTGTATACTTGCTGGGGTGTGCAGCAGCGTGTTTGGCTATATTCATTTGACATCATTCTTTGCGTTGGGTACAATTGGTTGGTTTTGTTATAAGGCCATGGTCTAGGTGCGTCCTTGTTGGTTATTTCGTCCCATCAGGCGAAGTCACGTCCTCAGGCTAATCCCGGATCTTAATAAAGTCCACGACCGCGGAGAAAAGAAAAATGTGGAACAGGCCGATAGAAGACCGAAAAGGACAGTCATAGAATCAAGCGGTGTGAAAAGCTCACCTTAAGACATTTAGACTTGAGACAAATGGAGGTACGATGTACCACAGATATTAGGCTGAAAATGTTTTTGATCCTGCGACGAAAAGCATGAACTAATGGTTAAATTACTGTGCTGTAGATAAGGAGCAAGAGCAAGGTTCTAGTAAGCAGTCGACGAGGTATAGATTATGGTGTTTGGACTAATGTGTGGGAGAGGAGCAGAGGAGGGTTAAAAAACTTGTGGCTATCAAATGAGGAATAAACGGCAGGAAGCCAGTCTATGAACTAGCAAGTGTGGAATAGGATGGCGCATCAGTGCATTCATCAATTAGGTGAACCACAAGAAGCTGGGATTCTATGGTGTAAAAATGGGATTCTAATGGACACAGAGAACGGCTAGAGTATGCGCCGGATTAACCATAGCAGAACCCCCTGTTGTTGAGAGATTACGGCAACATGAAATCAGTAACTTGAAGCTGGCTTATAATAATGGAAGGTACGCGGTAGCTGAAGCGAGGATTGGTTTGTAGAACAAACAGTACCGTGAACACACAAATGTGGTATAGGATGATTGCAACTTGTTTGGTTAGCACTTATCAGCTGTTCCACGGTGGCACGCGAGTGGCGTCGGACGTTGCTTGATCCAAAAATCGCCTCATTTACTCGGGCCACGGTTTGTACAACCTCACGGAGTTCTCCACCGCACACTCCAGTGTTCTACTTGTGTTCGGTCACGGTTACTGCAGGGTGAAGACGGTTCACTGTGCTGGGTGGGCAGAAACACCGATCCAGTGGCCTATACCTTAAGGAAGCTTGTTGCGAATTTTCATGTAACTGCGGCTTTTGTTGAGCGACCGCTCGGGCTCATACAACGGAGGATGCTATCCAGGTCAGTGGAATAGCGGATGCTGTTGCAAAGTTCACGGAACTCCAGCCTACGAAATACGGCACCGCCCACCTAACAAATTGAACCATTTTCACCATTAATTAACGATGATCACGCACGATTAGGACTCCGAATTGGTCAGTGGCGCATTGATGGAAGATGCACAAAGCATGGCCCGAGCAAGTAAGATGATACTTCGGACCAATCAGCGTCCGTCCCCACCCAGGCGCGCCCTTGCATCAGCTGATAAGTGCTAACCAATAAAGTTGTAGCTCTACTGAAGACCCAAGCACGGGACCGTTCGCACGCTTCCACCTTCTGAAACTCCTAACCTATCGCGGTATCCTAATTATCTGATACTGACCGCAATCCCCGTTGTAAGTAAATGCCGGGGCAACGATATTGGGAAGGCACATGCTAGTGACGCAGACCCTAGTTCCTAACCGCGCGTTTCCTTGGCCGATCGGACGATACGCGCTGCGGCGTAGTCGAAGCACCGTTACCCCGTAAAACCTAGTACGCAATAAATTGTTTAGGGTAGTTTTATGACATGATTCCCTGCCTTCGCAGTTCTATTCCATTGTGTGTAAATGTAATATTGCAATTGTTTAAATGTTTCGCAGCCAAGCTGTACGGTGTGAACAGTGTTTTTGAATCTGTACAACATGGAGTCGGTTTTCCGTAGCAGCTTCCTTACGCGGCATTCTGATAGATTTGCTGACGTTACTAGTTTGGTTTCAGACTTCATGCTTCTTCATTAAGTCACTTTTGTATGCTACAGCACCAGAAAGTGTAACCTGTCGCGGAAGAAGTACGACGGGGTCATTTCTCAATGTGACCGCTTCGCACGTAGCGTCAAAAAGTACAGCAATGAGACGTGTTTAGTACGCTATTGCTTCTATTATTCTAAATCTTTCAGCTCAAGAGATACTAACGGCAACGCTCGCGTGAAGCACATCAGATTTGGGCGCAAGATAAAAGTCCCAAACTTCGATCTGCCTCACCATCACCCAGTTAACCGCTTTCTTTTGGCTCAACACCCCTCAAGCGACATCTGACGGACGATGAGTTCAGTTAGTCAGTAGACCTTTGCCGCTACAACACGCCAAAAAGCAATAGCAAGCAATTCGTCGACGTTCGATTCGAAAAGCATATTACCAGCGATGGTGTCCGCAATTTTCGTCGTAAATTGCGACCTGTATTTGAGTGCAAGCTTATTTCGATGGGTTTTTACTACTTGCAGTAAAATTGCATCCGGTTTTAAGTCTATGGAGGACGTCGAAGCTGCGCGAATCATTTCGGAGGAAGACCTATGTACACACCTATTATTTTATCGGCGTCAACAAATAGAACGGTTCGCCGATTCTCGCATGTCGTGTTTGTAGACGCCACTCATGGTACTAACCGGTTGAATTAAGAATTGGTAGCGGCATTAGCTTTTTCTTGCAGCTTTAACCTATACTGTTTTTTAATAACTGACGGGATGGGTTACGGCCGGCCAGTGCTTTACGCGTCTCTGCGTCAGGAAGCTTACGCAGCTTTGCTTAAATTGCTCGAAGCGTTTTGGGATAGCATGGGTCATGATGTTTCCGTTAGCACCATCATGATGGACAAAAATGCTGCTTAAATGCGTGCAGCGCGCGCGGTTTTTTAATGTGAGCTTCCTTTGTGCTACTTCCACATCCGTCAAGCCATCAGGAAAAATGTGGGTGAAAAATGTTCGTTACATTCCGTAGACAAACATTAACCGGTCGCGTTGCCTGTTTCATCGCATGGCAACTTCGGAGTCGGAAACTGAGTACAATCTCTTTCTATATATAATATGCTTAGTTTAGGCTTCAACCAGATTTTAAGCCCCTTCAAAGAATCGACCCTCGGTTCGTACGCTACCGTACGTTGTACTCGTTGTACATAACACGCTCGTGGGCGAAATGCGCCTAAGCTGGATTGGAGAATTTTAGAAATACAACAAACAACCGAGTTGAGAATGCCAACTTGCGCTTGAAGAACGTTACCGTGCATCGAATGGCCTCGTTGCAGCCGTTCGCAGTCTGAGAGCACTCGGCGGTTCTCCTGAAATTGTCCCAGATGGATGCAGCGTTTTTCTGTGACAGGTATGAGCTACTAGAAGGTAGCGCATAGGTTCATCGCGTAGGTTGCCTCCTAACTACTTACGCATTCAACTTAGTGATGCGCCATCTAGCCCAACCCATGTTACAAGCAGTTAACTCTGACTGGATGTGGAGTGGTATGTGGGTAAACATTGCTGACGCCTCCCTAGTTTGAGTTGTCTAAACAGAGAAACGGCTTCACGATCTATTGCTCCTTGGGAACAGGTAACTTCCAAATTATGAAACCATATGGCTGCCGTGGGTGCATTTAATGACGGCATACAAGCGGCACGAGTAACCGACAAGTAAGCGGTTTCTGATGTGTGCATCCATTTACAGGCCGAATACCTATTTGCATTCGCCGGCTGGCGGACTACAACATGCCCACAGACTCCACGCAGTAGCGTACGTTAAAAGTTCCCATTACGAAACCAACTACATCTAAAATCGCACAGCTTGTACATCGTCTGAGAAGTGCTGAAGAGGTTACTCCATCCGGATTTTTGGAACTGTATCAAGAGCTTCTGCAAAGGCACAACGAAGTACTTGATGATTCATCCGACTTTCAAAGTGCAAAGAAATAACCGCTTTGGCCGAAAACTATGACGTCCGCTGGTTTGTGTATCACATGCAGCAAGCCGGTTGTAGTTGCCGCAGTGCGCTGTGCACACACTCGGTTACTTTAGCTTCAAAACTGTCTGCGTGTGCAATCAGTAGCCCGCTGTACGGTTTAGGTCAATGCTTCACAAACGGTATCTGGGCCCATGCTGGCAGTGCCTAACTGTACTACCGGTAAGAAAAAAAATTTTCCTTCGATGTTTAGCTATTGGCCGTTCGCCTTCACCGGATTTCCCAGTTGCCTCTACCCCAGCAACGTGCCTCGGTTATGACGTTAAGCGACCACCTAGTATAACAATATCCCGCGTAGGCAGTCAGGATGAGAGTACCGCTGATCCGAGTACAAGTAAATGAACCGTACCCCAGCATATGGCACCTGCACTTCGTATGGATGACATTTTTCCTTAATCTTCAGCGATAGGTTGTCGAAAGGGTGCCTTCGAGTTCCTCGCAACGATAGGTATTGTGCAGAATGCAGTGTCAGTGGATGATGTTCTGTACAATTTAAACTCCTCATTTCACTTTCCTTTAGCCTCACCATGGATGCAAGCCCAGTAAAGTAAACACGACGAAGAAAACATTTGTTTAACTATAAACTCTCATTCAGTTGCCTGATAGTAGGATGTACGTTCATATTACGCTTTTATTTTAGCCGATGAATATGACTTTGTATAATGATACCCTGCATGGGACATGCGCGTCCAAGACATGTATTTAGTGAACAAAGATGAAGCGTTACTGACTTTATTTTCTGGCCAATAAAAAACATTGAATTTATCTCCGTTCCTGCGCACCTTCGTGGTTTAAGCATTTCTGAAACTAACTGGGCCAGCGGCACGTTTGTTGCTAATGTACTAAAACTCATGTGTGTTGTAATAGCACACCGTCCCAAGCCTCATGCTCGTAGTATATAGGTTGCCACAGTAGCACTTATGACGCCAACGTAATAAAAACTAGGTGGGTGGTAATAGCACACGACACCACAGCTTGTGTTCGTGTTATACCGGCTGCATCAGTGGCTCATTTTGTCTTAATGGCTTAGCAACTAGACCGGTTGCACCGGGCGCCAGGCTTCAAGACTGGTGATCTTATGGTAGCGGATGGATCAGTGGCACTTTGGTGCCAACGGGGTATCACCTAGGCTGGTTGCGCCGTACACTAAGCTCCACGGATCGTGCCCTTATTATAGAAGCTCTATCAGTGGCAAAATAATTGCCAATGTAATAGGATCAGTTGGGTTGTAATAGCACACGGCTCCAAGGCTCATGCTCGCATTATTTCAACTCCGTCAGTGGCACATTCAACGCCAAGCTAACAGGATCCAGGTGGGCTATAATAGCACTCGACTACAGGGACGTGCTCGTAGGATAGAGGCTACGACAATAGAATACTCACAGTATATGGGATGTTGCATTGGATAAACCATTTTTGCTTGACTAAAATTCATCCGTTTGTGGGTTTGGGTCAGTCAAATTCATTTGGGGTTTAGCCGTACAGCTACTGCTTTGCATAATTACAAATAGGAGTAGATTTCCGCTACGTGTTTACGACCTTGGAACCATAAAAGATTTTTTCGGTTTTTGGGTGCGTTGTAGAATATTTTGAATGTCCAACATGTCGTCTATACGGTGTACATTTAGACCGCTAAGAGCCAAAACTTTGGTCATCTATGGAGTTACAACACTCACTCTAGGACACACGTTTGCGCTGCTTACGCGGACGGGATGCATATTCTGTCAACGTTACGCAATAATCGATTCCAGACTTTTAAGTACGTACTACCACTGCACGATAATCCGTCACCCTTGGCGATCCAATCCTCACTCGCGCTGACAGCAAGTACGGTTTAAAGCAAAGCTTTATATGCAAGAAACGGTACCGGTAAGGATTTAGAATATTAGTTACAAAATCTATGGGAATATGAAGCCATCCATCTTCATATCATTTTGCTCCTCCGCGAGGAAACAAAGGCACGCTACAAGAGGTGGGTTCGCTGCCCATATTGTTGGTTAGAATGCTACACCGTGTGTACCAGTTTTTGTAAAAGTTTTCTATGATTTTACAAAAGCTCCGCTGTTAAAGAAGCCACTTAAATGTGGGTGCGACGATGCATCAACTGCTGCTTATCTCACCATTCACAAGTGTTACTTATTTCATTATATTGTTAAGGCGTTCCACACTAAAATTCCGAGGCTCTCCTGTCGGCACAATAGGAGACCAATTAAGTAGCCAGGACGAGACTCGCAGTGGACGGCAGGTATTTTTGACAAATGGGTTCAGAAACAATATCCTTATATTTAATACGTTATAATGAATAATTTCCACTTATTTATTAATATTGCATTAGGGTTGCATATGTTTAAGGCCAATATAGCTGCATGCATTACACACTTGGTTGTTTCACCATCGTTATTAGACGCATGGTAACGCGGGTTGAGTATTGGCACTTTTGTAACCCAGCCTTCACAGGTGTGTTTGTTAGCGCTAGTTTGCATGCATTGCATATCCCTTTTGCTGCACATTTGGTCTACGTTCTTTTTGCACCTAACAACATCTGGACATAGCGCCGATATGACGCATAATAGAGGACTCACGGACCCTTAATTGACGCTCCGCCGACAGGGTTGTCACAAAAAATTGTTTTCGGGGTACAAGTTTCGGAAATCCAATGTCTCAGACGGATTTCCATGACTGAGAATTAGTTACATACGGCATCCATGCAAACGCGCTACCTAAATTTGCCTTTTAGCAGTAAACTACGCGCACCATGCCATATTGGACATATTGGAGTGGATATTGTATTGTCTAATTAATTTACCAAATATACAGAATTTCGTTAACCGTATCGACGTGCATTAGACGCCGCGGCAAGCCTTTGAAAGGCTTTTGGCACACTAAAACACGGGTTTAAAGGTACACCAGACTAGAATGTCAAAATCTAGAATGCACTTGGTCACTTCCGTCCAACAAATCATCAAACGTCACCCTCTCGAAAGTGCCCTGCTAGGTCTGCTACTACTGGGCAGGGAAAATACGCTGCGCTCAAAAACAAGGATACAGTTGAAAAGATTTTATGTGTACACGATTTAGATATTAAAAGCTATGATTTATACGTCGGTACTGGTCTGTAGATGCATGGCCATCATAGAGCGGCTTGTAAACAAAGTGTAAACTTACCTGGAGCTGATTGGGTTCTTGGCTCTGTGACCTACGGAAGTCTGCTCGATGCCGCACATTGTGCAGCCAGATTTGATGCGCTTTACTCCATCGTAAGGCGTGATGCCGCTGCTGTAATACTTCAGGAACAGTATGGTTACGGAATAAAATGGTATAACCTGATAAACATTAACCTTGTTATCACACTTTTTGGCTAATATGAGCTAAATTACGAATTGGTCTCGTGTCTCTTGGTCTGCCAGCGAAGTTGCAAGGCCGTACATGGTTTCCAGTGTGGTGCAATGGATGGGTAGACCTGCTGGAGCTGGCAGAATAGCTTGCTTTACCGAGTGGCCAATGGAAATATACGTAGAATTCGTGAACACAGTCGATAATTTCTCCCCATGTCGGATAGCAAGAATGCGTAATGTCATGCAACACGCTTCCAAAGGGTAACTTAGCTTTACGGTAGCAAAGACCAACCATCAAATTTGGTGCCAAGTAGCAACGATGATGAAGCGCGTTGGCAATCAACCAAAGGACCCAAACCGTGCTGGGGTAGAATGTGTACGGTAATGGATTATGACGGCAGCCGTGTCCCATTTGTACAATTTTAATTTAGAGAAAAATGGTATGAAGTTTCCATAAATATTCCTTCTTTAAGGAGTTTAAATCCTTAAACAATGAAATAAGTTATTTCTTCATCGCCCTACACACCATCAAGTGTACGAGCATGGTATTATTGACATGTGTGATCTGCAGTTGAACTAACGTTTACGTTTTGACCAGTAGCCAAGAAATGTAAGTGGGTTTTAAAATGTAGAACGGTTATTTTTTGTATGCGGAAGCAGTCCTTTTGCTGAGTATGTTTATATGATTATACGTACCTTTTGTTCACTTGGTTTGTCACCAAAGCGGTAACTGAAGGAACGCTTTGAATTGGATGCCGTTTATGAATTGTGAAGGCTGCTCCGGAAAAGGGAAGAGGCAGTGACTTTATTTAGTGGCGAGTAACATCCAAGACGTCACATTGTGGTTAAACGGATATCTGTGGTTTTATAGAGAGAATGCTTGCCAGGCGAGTTCCCACCATATCCTGGGACACTGCCGCCGTATCAGTTGCTGGTACTGGATGGATTTGAAACACCCAGCCGGCAGCACGAGGAGTTTGTTGGGCTGGCCAGCCGTTTGAGGTACAGTGATCTCCTTACCTTATGTACGGTAATATGCGTCCAATCCGGCATTCCAAGTTCTTTTGTGTCCCACTACTAAGGCAAAAGGTACTAGACCCTTAGAGCTGCGACGCAAAATAAATACCTAAGGGAAACCTGGAAGAACTTTGTAGTACGGGTATAAGAGCAAACCTTAACGAGTCACGTGAGGTAGAAATTATTGCGGAAGGTAAGTTGCAGTATAAAGTGGAAAGTATTTTGTTGGCCTTTTCATAGACTTATGTAGGCTAGCGGGGATGTTCGGGCAATAAATGTATAAATCCGTAACTCCACTGTTTGGGAGTTTGGTAAGACACCGTTTGCTTGTGTTTTGTAGCCCATTGCTAACAGTACACAAAACGTAATGCAAGTGAGACAAAGCATCGTCAATTAACTTTCTAAATATCGCCAGATTAGGAGCAGTGACGACATAATTATGGAGGATCTCCCAAGACTGGCACACGCAGAGGAAAAAGAAATTTCTACGGCATTCAAGCCGGCTATACTGTATTTTTAGTTTCAGTGGATGACCGCTTAGGTTAGTTTTATGGTTCAATTCCAGTAGCGCACAGCAAACCTGGTTTGGATTCTTCAGAATCTGGTAGAGAATTTTGAGATCTACTAGCAAAAGCCGATATCGACTGCTGCACATTCTTAGAGCTTTCAGTCTAAGCTGATATGGAAGGGGAACGAGGCCCATAATTTGCTTGGTAGCATTTATTTGCGGAGTCTCGAGAGCAACGTGATCCTGTTTCTGCCATGGCTGCCAAGCCTGAATAGCATATACCCAGTGCGGTCGCACGTAGGCGTTAAGCATTTAGGTAAGGTTGAGGGTTCAAACGGACCGAAAACTCTGCTAAGCAGACAGAATTGTTGATTGCCGATTCTCGTCGCCCACTGCTTGTTTTGAAGACCCGAAATCTTCTTGTCCCAGTGCACCCAGGTAACGCTGCTGCAAAATTTCCGCTAAGGTGTGGTCTGCAAGCTTGTAATCGCTCAACGGCTGGTGAAGCAGATGGATCACCTTGCACTTGGCAACGTTCAACTGAAGCAGGTTCCTCATTAAACATTCATAAATGCAAGCTAGGCCGTGTCAAAGTAGATCGTAGTCTTCATTGGTACTAAGCTGCCTCTTAGACAGTTGGATTCTCAACCGCCTAGAAGAGACCGAGGTATGGTAAGCAGCTAAGAAAACACGGAAGGGGAAGGAAAAAGTGCCGGAGAAGAATACGTGGGTCAGAGTAAGAGAAACTAATAATCATTTATCTCACAGCAGCTAACGTGCTACCATGGCGTTGGCAGACTGGCTACAGCATCACCACACGGTCGCTCAAGGAGCTGCTACAGTGGCGAACAGACCTGCATTATAAAAAATGATCGCGGGTCCCTCATTTGCCAACAATCAGGGTGATATTAATTTCCGAGTTTTGCCACAGTTTAAGCAAAGGCACGTAAATATTGTACATAAATAATTTAATCCAAATGTGTTATTCATTCCTTACCAATGACTTGTGACTGAAGCATGGTGTCGTCAAGAATAAACACGATTTTGCGTGGTGCCGAACCTGGTGCGCGTAATTTTTACAGTAGTTAGTAACCTTCTCAGATGACTGCACTGCGTGAGCAGCCAGAAGTAATATTTTACAAATCCTCTTAACTTTCTCTCTCAGCAGCGGAAAATATCGCTTTTTCTTAACTGCATCCTGAGCTGATTCTCTTTGCTGCACGGTAAGATCTAATTACTAAGCATTTGCCGTGGCATAGTGAAAAGGAATACAGCGGTAGCAAACAAGCTATGACTGGAAAAGTTGGCTTGTGCGACTAAAGAAACGCAGTATCAAAGTAGCTAAAAAGTAGCGTAAAGCAAAGCGGCAATAGCGACTGAGAGTGCATCGGGTTAAACAAAAACAGTTAGGCGTAATTTGGGGCTTTTAGACTGGTGTACTGGCTGCTATCAAGGAAGCTTATGAAATGCATTTTGAACAATTTCTAAGGTTTAATTACCTTTATATATTTTTAGGTAAACGTGCTATGGTGGTACATTTTTGCACGAAGTATGGTAAGGTGTTTGGCTTTGTGCGCAGATGTTTTTCCGGTTTCGCTGCAATGGTTATAGATGACACTGTTGCCTTTCGCGGTACTTTTCGCCAATATTATAAGGCATTTGACGAATCCGAGGCTTTGAAGCGTTTTAAAGTGCAGACGGCAAACCGGTTTTACAAATATGACGTCTTAACGGCTGCGTCATATAAGATAAGGTCAGGTAAACAGCTACCCTTGGGGCTACGGTACAAAAAGATACAATACCGTTTTGCACATTGCAACAGGAAAGGAAAAGGTGACAGTCGGTAACTGTACACGTTGTTTTACGTGTCTTGCAGGTTGTATAGGCATTTCATCCCGAGATATGAAGCGAGCATGACCATCAGTTTTAAGGGCATTTACTAGGAGATAGGTACACATACTTTGGTGCATACTCCTACTTTTCACCTGGGCAGCCCAAGTTTATATGTTAGTAATCGACGTGTGCCTCCCGAAGCGGAGCGGATGGTGGTTCATTTCATGCAACAGTTCTGTAATACCGAAGAATTGCGAGGCAGTGCATTGGAAAGGTATACTAAACTGTTAAACCGACAGGACCCATCTTCTGTTCGGCATCGTTTAGGCGGCACACATAAGGGAAACTAAGTAAACGCGGTTGAAGCATTGTTGCGTAAGAATTGTGCGGTGTTGGTAGAAAGGAATTGTTCGCAGGTGCGATTTCTATTTTTGCTTCCTGCATCTGTTAGTACCGTAGTACCAAAATACAAGACTTGCTTATGGCAGATGCGACACATACCTGGAGTTATGGTGGTTGCATTCTTTGGCACCGCATAGTAATTGACGGTTGCGATTTTGGTCGCAGCGAATTCTACGTGTTGATGCCGAACGAGACGGCAGGTACCTACCTGATGACTTCTCGGGTGATGTCAGAATTGTTACCCACACTCACCCCGTGAAAACAATAGTGATGGAGAAGTGCCTGGCGCGAATGCGGGCATTTGACTTTGCGTGTTCCTGGGCCATGTTATTAGTATGCCGGTTTTATTTCCCGCGGGACCTTTCACGCAGGTGCCAGCCTCTGTCAAATGTCAGAAAGGTTGACAGCATTTTGATGATGCAGTGGATGCCTAGGTAAGTGTGCACCGAAACTGAATTGCAGTTTAAGCTGCTTCTTTCTGACTTGTAGCCGTCAGCGTGAAGGAGTAGTCCGGTTTCTCTATTATATCTAGTGGTATTGCTGTGAGACATTAACAGGTGTCGGCCACGTCTTTAAGTATAAACGGTCAGCGTAGTTGACTCGTCCAGTAACTATACTGAATCTACTAGTATTGCGGTTAGGTCTTAACTAGAGCCGGTCCTATCGTTTAACTAGTAGCGGTCAGCTTGAGTAGTCCTGTAGCTGTATTGCATCTAGTAGTGTTGTTGTGTGGCCTTAACTGAAGTCGAACACATTTTTAATTTCTGGCCGTCAGCCTACGTGAGCAGTCCGGTAGTTCTATAGCCTGTAGTAATATTGTAGCGGGACCTTAACCGTAGTCGGCCACACCTTTAAACTAGTGGCTGTCAAGGTCTTATGTAACCTTGTAGCTCTATTGCATTTAGTAGTAAGGCTCTGAGACCTTAACAGATGCCGACCACACTTTTTAATTACGGGCGACCAGCGTACTTGTGTAGTCCGGTAGCTTTATTACGTCTAGTAGTTTTGTGGTGAAATATTACGTGGATTGGCCACTACTTTTATCCATGGCGGTAAGCCGCATAAAGACGCCTTTTAGTTCTGTTGCAGACAGTGATGTTGCTGCGTGACTTCTCTTTAATGCAGCCGTTATGCAGCTTGCATTCTCGTTCGAGCAACACATTTCTCCATCTATTTGAAACGGCTTAACAGCTGCATAGCAGTTACCGCTGAATTATTGTAGTCACCTTAATTACCTTTTCTAATAGACTTTTATAACTTTTCAGTTACTGATATAAAAGATTTCAATTTCCGTTCAGTTGACACCTCCGGCTTCTTTCATTTAGATTTTGGTGAGTGCATCCTATTCCTCGAAAACAGCAACGCAATTCATCGTTAATCAGTACGTGTTTAATCGATTATTTGAGGCTAATATCCAAAAATTTATAACAACTCCACTCTTAGGTAACGTGTAGTACATCTAACAAACCACATGAATACCTCTATATCTCTTGCTCGTCTAACAATAGCAAGACAAAAAGCTATTCAAGGAAGTCAACCTATTTAGAGATTACCGCTTAATTATTTACTAATTTACTTTGAAGTCTCATTCCGTTTTGTAAAATAAACTACATACGTACACCGTAGTTTACTGCCCAAACAGCACTTAAAAATCCTAGAAATCCACAGCTTTTCCTAACCACGCTTTTTACTTCCGTATTCACGGCTTCTTAACCTTGTTTCCTGCCATTCCAATAGAACAACACATTCTACTGCTTTAAATTTCATGTACATATGCTTACGATTGAGTCTGTCAATTCCCCCTGCTAACCAAGTGCCGGTTAAACAATGTGTAGTAGATGTCGAAGCGAAAGCGCGAATTCACGCGCAACTAAGAACCATTGAACAGTAGAAGTTTTATTCCACCGTGTTGGTGGGAAGAAGGAACAGTTACAAAGAAAATAACAGCAACAGAAGCAAAGAGTACGTACCTCCACACACACGAGAAGAACGGCGAACAGTCGCACGCAGGAGAAAGCGAGTAGTCAGGTTAGCGTCACCGTACCGTCAGCGGAAACCGAGGGAAGGCTGAGTGGGTCAAACAACGCTAGCTGTCCGTGAGATCCTCGGCCTTACATTGCCTTAAGTTGTCGCCTTGGAACTTGGGTGTCAGTTGCTCCAAAAAAGAAGCAGGCAATCTGTTAGTTGGCAGCCCAACGCTGAATGATGTACCACATTATCCCCCTCGTCTTCAGGCGTTGTCTTCAGCGCCACGGCTTTCCCCGCCGGTTGTAGCCGGTTGAGAATTACGACGGTGGATGAAGCAGGCGTACCTGGTTACATGATTCCATACCATATGGCCTCTCCTAACCGCGGCGCAACGGCCGGTACTCCTGCTGGTGTCGCCAAAGCCTTCAACCAGACGGCATCATCATGCTTGTACGGACTCCCAAGGCCTTTCGAGCAAATTACACTTTTTAAAGCGTTTTACTCTTTATAAATGAGGCGGTGTCAGCTGATGTGAGCGGACCAGGCTAGACTGCATCCGAAGTATATCGTTGGTTGCAATCAGAGGTTCATGATAAGAGGTCGGCAACAGCGGATCTGAAGGTAGTCGTAGTTGACGCCCCGTCATTCTGAGGCGTGGCGTCTGACCCGTTGCGTGCTGAACCGCGGCGCGATAGGCCAATCGACATTTGTGTATATTTGTACCCCATTCTCTGGGCGTCTCCTCATCCAGAAATGAATTTAGCAGCATCTTCAACATACGGTTGGTGCGCTCAACTAATCCTTTCCTTTTCGTGTGATATGCTATCGTGCGGGTTTTGCAAATTCCGAGAAGGTGACGCATTTCCTCATCAGTACCCTATCAAAATTTGCTCCTTGTTCCGAATGTAACTAATAGAGTGCTGCTCACCTTGCCATCCAGTAGCTAAAAATGCCTTCGCTATACTCCACGCTCCGCATTACGCAGCGGTACGACTTCGTACCACTTTGTGAAGTAATCCACCATAATCAAGACATGGCAATTACCTCGCGTTGTTCCTTGCAAGTGGCTGATGATGTCAACGCCCACTATCTCATTAGGAAACCCAGCTGGTATCGGAGCACGACGAGGCTATGCAAGGTTCTCGATGCTGGTATAGTCAGCGCCTGCTTGGTAGTAAATGGCGACCTCACATCGCCAATGAGACCACCAAAAGCAACCGCCGATGGCAGCCTTCATTTTGTTCTGTCCGCATGACCTAATTCCTCGTGTCTGCTTCCACCACTTCTTGAGTCGTGGCTGTTGGGACGATTATTCTGCGTAAATAACTGGTTCCTTTTTCTACATACATGATGCCATCTAGTACCCGTTAATGAGGTCAAAGCGAACCTGGGCAGTTCGTTTCCCAACTGGCGCCAGTCATTTCCAATTGTGTTAGTCGGTTCTCATTTGGAAAGATGCAAGTGTACAGGATGCTGAATTCTGTGCCGGTCGACTGCATACGGATGTACTCCTCGGTCTGTGATGTATCGAAAATGACGACGGATGCGTATGCAGCTGTGCATGACGAACAAGGACCATGATTTCTCTTAGGGCGGTCTGATAAGGCGTCGGCTTGCCCGTGCTTTACCCCGGACCATGATGGCAACCAAAGTCCTATTCCTGCAGCTGTTCTTGTCACTGGGCCAGCTAACGTTCGCGGTCTCGGAAATTTTGCAGCCAAAACCGTGATTGATGATCGGTGCGCACGATAAACTTTATCGCCAAGAAGGTAGTGGTGAAGTTGCTTGATAAAAATATAAAAGCAAGTATTTCCTTGCGTGTTGCACACTAATTGTGTTCCAGTTGTGAAGGACTCAACTAGCATATGCAATCACGGGTTCCTTTTCATTTGGTGTCCGCTGCGAAGTAAGCTCCGAGGCCTATGCCGCTGGAATCTGTATCCAATATACAGGGTCCCGCAGATGGACGCGTATCTGGAAACGCCGGTACCGGAGCTTTACCCAACGAATTTCGAAGATATTCAAATACTTTTGCTGCACTTCTCCAAGCGCAGACTTGGTTTGCTTTCAGGGTTTTGTTCAACGTGGCGGCAATAGTAGCAAACTGCTGTACAAAGCGCCGCTAGTAAGAAAAGAGCAAAAGAAAGCTTCTTACTTTCTCGGTGTGCTTTGGGACAGACCATGAACGATCAAGCTCAACTTTTCCGGGTCACGGCGTACTCCATTACCAGAAAAGGTGTGGCCTAGTTATCTAATTCCTTTTTAGCTATTGGCATTTAGAAGGTTTGGGTGTTAAGCTCAATTGTATCAGGCGGTTGAACACTACAACCAGACTATGATTGTGCTCATCTAACATCCTTACGTGGACAATGAATTTATCCAGGAAAACTAGACGACGTCTGGTTACCACTGCTGACAATGCTGTTTGCATCGGTCGCTGGAACGTAGCTGGGGCTTTCGTGAGTCAAAAGGGCCTCGTCTGGTACTCAAAGAAACCACATGGAACAACAAATGCTGATTTGCATCGAGCGTCCGAATGTAGCGCCACTTGTCAATAACCAGCAGCTAAATCTAGCATAGTGAACCAATGCGAACCTGTGAGAGCGTCCATGGTGTCGTCTATTCGAGGCAAAGGGAACGAAGTATTTCTTGTGCTGGCTTTCAATTTTCGGTAGTTGACACACAGGCCTAAGTTACCACTCTGGTTCGTCCCCAAAACTATGCGAGCAGCCCAAGGGAAATTGAATGGTCGGATAATGTCCCGTCTAAGCATATTTCTGAGCATCCCTGGTAGTTCCTCCTGAAAGTGCACTGGAACGCGCTTGGCCGCTTTGCGAATCGGGTGTGAATTGCCCATATCAATGCGGTGTTGCATGAAACTGCACCGATCGAGGTAGCAGCCAGTCCATGCTAAAGCAGGCTGAAAATTATTCAAACTTCCCCGTTGCGAAGTCCGTAACATCAGCTGCAAACTCGACTGCTGATGTAGACACGACTGAATACAGTACTCAGGCTGTTGATATGTCTGGCTTGTGCGACATGGAATCTGAACTAGAGTGTGGGCTTTCTATCAGTATATACTCCATTAGCCAGCGTTGCCGATGACCCCACGCAACTCTCTATTGACACGACGCCAGCGACCAACAGCTCAAAACAACGGTGTTCCACAGCTCTCCCTCATCGTCTCCAATCGAATCCCTATCAGCACAACAAAAGCACTATACCCAGACGTCCCGATATAGCTAAAGTATACTCACTGCCAGTACCAGTAATACCACGCCACCAGATGGCTCGCCAGCACACAACAGAACATTCAGTTACCCATTCTGGACCGAAGTCCATTGTCATCCAAGCACAGTCTCATCGTCGGAACTACCTACTTAACACCCCAAACCTAATAAAGCACTTCCAAATTCGCAACAAACCCCGTTACACTACCTACCGTGTCAAACCAATACCCAAGCAACTAGAACCGGTGACTATTACTCCTTCTGCTCTGGTTTACCAAGCGTTACCCTTGGTTGCTGCTCCGACAAGATCTAGCCATTCATTCAGAAAACCATATTTACTCGAATCAACAAATCACATTGCTCAAACTCCAACTTATCAACATCAGTTCAAAACAAACGGATATCTGGCGCCTAACCGAAGACAACAGTGTGCTGCTATTGACAACTCGACATTCAACATGAGCACCACAGCTCCATCAACTTCGACCAACCGCTATCACACATCAGGACTCCTGCAGAACGTCTGGTCACCGAGAAGTGCTATACCTACTGCAGCCCCTTTTTATGGAGTCCTTCAGGGCGTAGTCCACCAAGCCAAATTCTCCAAGAGCTCGCCCCTGCCCTGCATCATCTACAGCGACTCATTTATACACTGCAGTCAATCCAAAACGGTTGGCTCCAGCCCTACGCGTAACCCCCTTGGACCTCAAACTGACAAGTGACCCGTCAGCGGCTGACTGCCACCAGTGTAACAATCCGCCGCCCCCGGCACACATACCCGCTGCACTTAACTCACCTATTCCAAGCGCTTCCAAACTACTCGGTTGCAACACCACTGCAGTAGCTGCCGACCAGACGATAGGACGCTGTGCTTAAAACACGTATACACTCTTCCTCCTCAATGCAAGATCGATCAAAACTAAAATGCAGCTCACAGGCCCCCTCATTCTTCTATCACGCCCGCATCTGGTGCTGGTCACAGAAACATGGCATTCGGCCGATGAATCCGACACACCGCTACACATCCCAAAGTACACTATTTGCTGTAGTGGACGAGCCAACCACCGAGGTGGCGGATGTCTCATATACGACAAGAACGAGTTTCATACAACCTCTTTCCAAAACGTATCCCTCGGTAATTCCAAAGACTCAGTATGGATTCAGGCCGCTGGAGGTCCATTAGACCTCCTGATAGGCTGTTTATACAACCCACCGCACTCAACTTGTCTCGCCAAGCTTCGCTCGCATGTTGCTTTCTTCATTGAAACCGTAGGTATCCAGTAGTGATCAAACGTCTTAATGATATGGCTTCAACAGCCACTGATACATTCTTTTCTAGAGCCAATATCTCTGCTTAGCAGCAGCTAGTCACCATAGCTTCCTCTTAACTTTGCGGATTTTCGGAGTTAGCTCCCTTCTTACAATGTTCATTTTCTTGGATTGTTTGCTTCACAGCTCAGATGGTTTGTTGACCTATTATGTGCCACCGTAGGGTCCACTAGTAACTGAAGGCTTAATTCGGACTCCGTTGCTGGTCACTCTTCGCTCTCCTAGCACGCCGTTTTGTCGTTCGTCCTACTCGCATCAACTCTTCTTGATAGCAGCCAGTCATTGTTGGCTCCATGTAGCTTGCAAGGAGCCACTCCCTGACTCTACAGCCCTCATTTTATTCTGCCGTCTGTCTCGCCAAACTTCGCTCGCATGTTGATTTCTTCATTGAAACTGTAGGTATCCAGTAGTGATCAAACGTCTTAATGATATGGCTACACTAGCCACTGATACATTCTTTTCTAGAACCACTATCTCTACTTAACAACAGCTAGTCACCATAGCTTCCATTTAACTTTGCGGATATCCGGAGCTAGCTCCCTTCTTACAATGTTCATTCTCTTGGATTGTTTGCGTCACAGCTCAGCTGGTCTGTTGACCTATCACCTAACTATCACTTACCTTCACTGGCCTGTTTATACACTCAGCGACCCTATAGGCATACGCTATTGACCAAGCGTCTGATTGGATTGGCTACATCTGGCCACTTAGTCTGTCCTAGCGCCACCATCTGTCGGCCGTCGTAAATTCGGCATCTCTGTTCAGAAGTAGCTAGTGGCCATTTGCCCCATGCATCTGCGATGATTTAATGCTTGTTAGGAGCCTTTTTGTATCTCAATAACCTTTATTCCTCTAGAATATCTGCATTCAATCCTTCCGCTGCCCTGCCACCAATTAATCTTTAGGACTCTCGCTGCAACCTATGTATTTCCGCTTATTATGCGCTCCCTCTCGGATTACGCTAACTACGTGCTGTTCATGCACCTGACAATCACTACCATTATTCTAACTCTCCTTGCTCTATCCCTACACAATTATTGGCTCCTACTAAACGGATACTTCATACTTTACTTACTTGTACAACGATTTTGTCTCTACGCAGGCGTTAGCAATCCACCCATACGGCTAGTGATTCTGTAGGATATTCAAAAGACATTTTCAGCATAATTATTGTTGCACAGTGTACATGCTTTTGTCTCAAGTCCAAATATTGTAACACAAGACATTTACAGTGTTCAACCCCATGCCTGTTCTTGCGGTCTTCTCTCGGTTGTCCCTCAATTTCCCTTTTCTCAGAGGTCCGGGGCTTCTTGGAGATCTGGGATTGGGCTGAGGAAGAGTTTTGGCCCAAGACGGACGTAACCACCCACATGGACTTACCTGGAGCACGGTAGAACTCCGAAAGGACCGAACTACGATCACCATAACCCTTGTCCAGTATGGAGAACTGGACATATCCTCACACTCCCATACATTATATATCTGAAAAATCTGGACAGCGGAAAAGTTAAACTTTTGCTCGTCTGGACATACAACAAGATGAATAATCACGATGTCCGTCTCCTCCACCGACCTCAAAAATCATGGCGGCCCCGATCAAAGTACCTGTCCAACTAACAGAGGAAATTGGAAGCCATTACTCTGCGAAAAACCAAAGGTAAAACCAGTCGTCAAGCGGCTTTGCCAGTTCAACATTAATGTTCAATATGCTTTACGGCAGTGTTGCAGGACGTGGTGGGTTTTCGCCTGGCAAGCGTTCTCCCTATAAAAAGCCACAAAGGTCTGTTTAACAACACTGCGACGTGGCGGATGTGATTCGCCAATGAATAAAGTCACTGCCCACAACTACATACTGGCAAGTCGACTAGACTCACATATCAACTCTTCCCGACACTGTTTCAACTACACACGATGGAACTTGATGTATCGTCGTGATACACATCTGTTTTTAAACCTTGATCATGCCTGAGTTGGTGTGTCTCTATGAAACCAACTCGATTTTTGAACTCGATCAGGTTGGGTGCACTGACTACAGATTCTGGGAGAGCATTCCAGGCTTGGCAAACACGCACGGAAAAGAAATTCCGTCGACATTCCAAACGGCTGTACTGCACTGCCAGCTTCAGATGATGGCCTCTCAGATTGTTGTTGTTACTGAGCTCCAGCAGATGGCGGCAGGTATGATTGGGGTCTGTCAGAATCTGATAAGCCAAAATCAAATCTCCCCGTAGTCTTCGATATTGACCACTAAATATCCCGAGCAATCTCAGTCTGTCTTCGTAGCGTAACTGGCCTAAACCTTTCACGTTCTTCGTTGCGCGTCGTTGAGGTTTCTCTAAATCAGAGAGGTCTTTCCTCAGCCACGGCTGCCAGACTTGTATTGCATACTCCACGTGTGGTCGTATGTATGCACCTAGAAGTTGGTGAAAAACGGATGGATCGAAGCGTCCAAATGTGCGCCGGAGAAGGCCCAAATTTCGAATGCTCGCGTTCGATGCTTTCTTTGCCTGGGCTGAACAACCAAGGTCGGACTGAATCAAGACTCCTAAATCCTTTTCCTCAGCAGTTGTGTGAAGCACATGGTCACCCAGTTTATAGAAAAATGCTGATTGGTGACGTAAGTGTAATACTCTGCACTTTTTCTGTGTTGAGTGGGAGTTGGTTCTGAACTGACCACGCATACACCTTATCCAGATCCTCTTGAAGTATTGCGGAGTCGTCTGGTGTATTGATCGCTCTCCAGACCTTGATGTCGTCGGCATAGAGTAGGCAGTTGGAAAGAATGAGGGCCGCTATGTCGTCAATATACATCAAAAACAATCGTGGCCCCAGTACCGATCCTTGTGGTACACCACATTCGACTTGGATTGGGTGGGACAGGGACCCACGCACTTTTACCTCTAAGCTCCGGTGGAGAAGAAAGCTTGTGATCCATCCTAGGAGCGGATCACCAATGCCGAAGCTCTGAAGTTTGCAGATCAGGATTCCATGGTCTAGTCGATCGAAGGCCTTTGAGAAATCTAGGTAGACCACGTCCACTCCTGCACCGCTGTCAATTAATTTGGTCCAACTCGATCTTGCTAGCAGCAGATTTGTGGTGCACGATCGATTCCGTCGAAAACCATGCTGTTCATGTGCAAGGAAGGCAGACTCTTCTAGATAGGCTGTTAATACGTCAGCAACAATAGCTTCCATAACCTTCGACAGGACCGGGAGAAGGGTTACAGGACGGTAGTTGGCTGGATCAGAACGGCTACCGCCCTTGTGAATTGGGGTTATGATCCCACATTTCCACATCTCGGGTACATACATCTGATCGAAGCAGCGTTGGAAGAATCGTGCCAGAGGCTCTGCTAAACTTTCTCCCATTACCGCAAGGGACTTAGGGTGAATGTTGTCGATTCCAGGAGAGCTGTGCTTACGCATACACAACAACTTCTTTAATACCATCCCCGCCGTGAAAGTTATGTGCGTAAGTTTTGGTTGTAAAACAGCTGCTGACAAAGGAACAGATGACCAAGGAATGCATTGAAAGTTCGAAGCATATTGCAGCCGCAAGGCGTTCGCCGCATCCTCCGTAGTCAGCGTCATGCCATCTGGCGTTTGAAGAGGAGGGATTCCCCGTTTCACCTTGCGCAGGTTGTTTACATGTTGGTAGAGCAGCTTATGATTCGAAACCATGCGCTCCGTCAGATGCTGCTGGTATGTCAGTTTATCCTCACGAACGAGTTGAGTGCAATGATTACGTTGAATTGCATAGGCCGTCCAGCTCTCCGTGCTCGGGTGTTCCTTATAGATACGCCAGGCCGAGTTCCTCACTGCCATACATTTCCGTGTCCTACTTCGCACAAATGAAACAGTCTTCTTCGAGTGGACAACCTTAGTTTCGGATGCCTCTTCGACGAGAGTGCTAAATTGGTTGACGAAATGTGGCCATGCGATTGTCGGTACTATGTCTGTCAGAAAGTTCCAGTTGGCTGTCTCTGCAAGTCGAGCCAGCTCATCGTACCGTATGATAACTCGGCTTTCCCGTGTAGTAATCCGCAGGGTATTCTGCGTAGCATATATAATCGAAGAGAGAAACTGCATGATCGCTGCAACCCAAAGGAGCGTCGATGATTACTTTCTCGACCATGAGTTCTTCGTTGGTAAATATCCGTCCAGGATGGACGGCCTTTCTGCTGCTCTGAATCTGGTGGGATTGTCTGATATGGCCATAAAGCGGAAAACTGGAGACAAGTGACTTGTAGAATCCGCTTTGAACTGTTCCGTAAGGTGTTGCTTAGGGCATCCAAGAGCGTGGATATTGAAGTCACCAGCGATAAGAATATGGCTGTATCTCCTGCTGATCACAAGCCTCATCGCAGACGCGAGGTTTGAAGTCCATCTCGGGTGTAGAGGATGGCAGGTCGATAAACGACCGCCACCAGACAGACGTCGTTTGCCTGTTAAACGCAGCCGTACACCAAAGAGTAATCCTGCACGATACAGTACACTGTCTTCTATGGGCTCACATTGGAGTCACTGCGGTAGTAACAGAGCCACCCCGCCCCCCCATAACAGGGGTCGAACGGCGGCCGTGAACGACGGACATGCCAGGTAGCACGACCTCCGTGTCTGTGATATCCGGGCCGCAACCACGTCCACCGATTATAGCGGCGAGGTCACAGTATAATAGGACCTATTGCACGAAGTCGCAGTACGGGTAGTTTTGTTAAGAAGACAATTGAGCATTATAGGGAACCATACAGGACAGCTGCATGAGCACCAAAAGGGCATGTGGAGGATTACACGAAGTTGGATTCAAGTGCCGGCCGATGAAGAGGCCGTCACCTGAATGGTTTTTTTATCGTTTTTGCGCAGATGTATCGCATGAGTACAATTTTGCACGGGCCCTGCCGCCCACCTAAACTCCGTCCACCGTTCCAGCACACGCAGAACGCTCTATCAATAGCGTCTGTTTTGTCCAGTGAGTTGGTAATCCTTGAAGCAGTGTCTACGGACACCGTTATTATTATATTAATCACATATGAGCCGCAGATGGGTGTCACATCCTCCGGTGGCTTTCGATGCAATAAATAGGTTACTCATAAAACGTAGTTCCGAAGGCACAGAGCAATATGTGGCAATTTTTAAGCCCAGATTACGCTCAATAAAAGTTTCGTGCCGCCATCGGCAGTGGACTTGAACCAACAATTGTTTAGTCAGTAACCTTGTGACCATTACCTCTGAAACGATAGAGGTGCACGGGCTAGTCCTAGAGAATCGATAGACCTGAGAAGGATGACGACACCAGCCGATGCAGAGTTTTCACTGGATGTACCGTCCTATGCAGTCCCGATAGCGAGAAGCATGCGCCACCTCGTCCCTAGCTGTAGGGCTGCGATGCACGGGCAAACTACCAAGGAACTGAAATGGTATTTTGCGCCAGCTGAGGCCGGTGGTAGCGAACGTCCTAAAAATGTTTTTTTCACGCTGACGTTCCAGCTCCATGGAAACATCCGGAAAGATGCGGATCTTACAGTCTTCGCCTCGGAGGTGATGAAGCCGATAAGAGCAACCGTGCCTCTACAGCGATCAGTGGATGCCAGTGTTTATCCGCAGAATTCGTGCTCACCATAGTGAGCGAGTTTGGACGTCTCGTCACACGCGTGATGTTTAGTCGGCTTGACCCTAGCACCTATAGATCGCAAATGAGATTCCACTGGTTTCAGGTCGTCCTTTGCTTACCTCTCAGAGACATTTGCTTTGGATTCAGGAACTGTTGGTGACATATGAGTGTTAGAGCACCGTAGTTTCCTCCCTGGGTGTTTCGGCTAAATGTGGGAGAAGCGGGTCGAGATGGATGGAACTCTAAAACAAGTCTCTGAATTATCCTATACGGAGCTTGGTCTTATTACACATGTCCGCAGAATATTGTGCTGGAACTCTTGATTTTACCAGTTGTCACCTAGCAATACAGTGTCGCTTGCGTAAGGTTGATAGGCCTTTAGGGAGAATACTCAGAGACTACTATTGTTGGTCAGCATTTCGGAAGTCAGGTTCTTAACTGAGGCTTT
>OX104069.1:75398370-75443748 GCA_944474145.2 Dicrocoelium dendriticum | reverse complement strand
CCGGTAACGTCAGATTACTTGAAGTACAAAGGGATCAAAAATCTGTTATTTCTAAGAAAGTGCCTGAAACAATCACATACGAACACAGCATATTCATGCAATTACGAACCTGCCCGAAGAAGCTGTTCTCGTACCTAAAGCAAAAGACCAAGGCTGGCAGTGTTATCCCTGCTCTGTTCTGCCAGGAGAAGGACAAAGTGCTCCACGAAGATGACGGGAAGGCTCAACTACTAGCGTCGCAGTACTCCTAAATTTACTCCGTGGATCCGTCACTACCCACTGACGATCTGTCAAAGTATTATCCTCTTCTCGGATCTTCTCTTCTTGAGCTTTTCCGCGTAGTCAATACTCCTTGAACTGAACCCGATGGACTTCACCCGCTCTTTCTCAAGATGGTAGCAGAATACATTGCTGAGCCGATACATCCAGTTTTCCGGCGTTCTCTTGCAGACGGGCGCCTACCACCTGATTGGCAAGTAGAGATTGTATTGCCTACGTACAAACGAGGGAGCCGGCACGTTTCTGCAAACTATCGACCGATATGCCTGTAGTCTGTGAGCTGCAAGCTCATGGAACGGATCGTCAAGCGCGCCCTCCAAACCCACTGCGAAAGTCTGTGCGCCATCTCCCTGCTCAGCACGGATTCCGCAGGGCTCGCTCCTGCGTCTCTAAACTGCTTGTTGTCAGAGAAGCATGGGTCAAAGCAGTAGACGACCGGAGTAATCTAGATGTTACCTACATTGACTTCAGCAAGGCCTTTGACAAAGTCCCATACAAACGACTTCTGCTCAAACTCCACGGAAACGTCCTTGCATGAGTTGCGGACTTTTTGAGCCATCGGACTCTTCAAATGAAGGTGAACCAAACGCTGTCTGGCTCTGTGTCTATGACTAGCAGAGTCCCACAGAGCTCTGTCCTTGGGCCGGAACTTTTCAAGCTCTACGTTAATGACCTCACTGCAGCTCTTCAAACCGACTGCTTAGTCTATGCTGATGATCTTAAGCTATGGTCAGAAGTACTTAGTCTTGAGGACGCGGACAGACTCCAAACGGCGCTGGACCAGCTGCACGATTGGTCCGCCAAGTGGTAACTACCGGTTAACTACGACAAATGTGCTGTTCTTCCGATTGGTAACCCGGATTCATTCGGTGTATACCACATTGGTGGATATCTTCTCAAGAATGTTCTGCACGAGAAGGATCTGGAGGTTATCGTGTCACATGACCTTAGAACTTCCAAAGACACCCTGAGAAAGGTCGCGGCCGCAAACAGGATGCTGGGTGCTCTACGGAGGTCGTTCTCCCGTATCACTCCGGCAATTTTCAGAACTCTGTTCACATCACATATCCGCCCGATATTGGAGTATGGGCTTCCAGCTACCTATCCTCTCTTAAAATCTGAATGCGATTTGCTAGAAAGAGTTCAGAGGCGTGACTCGAAACCCGTCATGGAGCTTCGTGGTCTTGCTTACCCACTTCGTCTCAGAAAGCCGAACATATTCCCATTGGTTTATCGTCGGCACTGTGGAGATCTTATCTACACCAGACGGATCCTAAGAGGAGGAGGTACAAAAGCACTGGCTCAACTTGGACGGCTCGACACGGGGCCACAACTGGAAGTTGTACAAGATCCAAATACCACGTCCGTCCAAAGGCTGCTCTATCAATTTGTGTAGTGAATGATTGGAACAGCCTACCGGAGATCATTACTGATGCACTGACAGCGGAAATTTTCAAACGGCTACTTGACTGTCATCTGATGAGTATGACAGGGCTCTTCTGCTCCTACTGCAACGGCGACGATCCCCAGAGGAATACCGCTTCGCAGCCAGTTGCGTCAAACCTTTACTAAATCGGAATCGATGGAGCTGACAAGGGTCTCCCCTGCTCCCTACACACCAATATGCCCGGGTTCCTCTTCCTGAAAGTTAAGTTCGTCATATTGATTCAACCTTCCCGGTCCCGTCTGCTCGCAATAACGCTGGTATAGACAGTTTTGCCCCGCTGCGTCTTTTAACGTAAGCAAATACTTCTTGGGATTAGCTGCGACCGAGTCCGCTAAACCCTGCTTGTACTGAAGACGAACAGTTCTGAGATGTTGCTTACATTTATTTCTATTCTCCCGCAGTTAATCTCAAGAAGACGCAGCGTGGCAAAACTGTCTATCCTAGTGTTATTGCGAGCAGACGGGACCCGTGTGCAAACTGACTATGACAAGGCTTGTATACTTAGTGATCGGTGTACTGGGGTCTTTGCTCGGGAGATCTCTGTACCACAAGTTGAATTGGCTTCAATAGTTCCAGAGGATTCTTGCTTGGCTGAGTTTAACATAACGGAGACTCAGGTCTTCGAGTTACTGCAAGGCATTTATCCCTCTAAAGCTTCCGGTCCTGATTCAATTCATCCGAAGCTGTTGCATGAATTGGCCACTGAGCTGAGCTGTCCTCTCACATGCGTGTTTTCAGTATCGTTTGACAGCTGCGTCCTACCATCGAAATGGAAGGAAGCAATCATTTGTCTGATTTTTAATGGTGGTGACAGCGCTCTGCCCATTCTCATCATCATTATACACGTTAGCTAGAGGTATAAAACACCTCAGCTACTGTGCCGCAATACACAAAGGAAAATAAATACAACAGTTGCATGCCAGCTGAGCTGCCAGCAACAAATGGATATCGTTCCGGAGAGCTACCAGCCGGTTACTAGCCAACAAGAAAAATTATGACGTAAAATTCTATTATGCTACGAAATGAGATCGTGGTTGGAGGGGAAGGCGCTCTGCCCGCGAACTACCGGCCTGTCAGTTTGACAAGCGTACTAGTCAAGTTTGAAAAGCTGATAAGAGATTCAGTGGAGAACCACCTGAATAGAGTTAGCCTTCTGAGTGTTGCGCAACATGCATTCCGCTAGGGATTTTTGTTTCAGACTAATCTACTTGTAGCTCGGGAAAACTAGGCCGAAGCGGAGACAGTGGGCAACTAGACCCTTTGGTTCAAACAACTGACAGCAAGCCAGCGGGATTTTGCCACTGGACTACAGAGAGCCCGTTTTCTGGAGTAAGGAGCCACTCTCACCTGAACCCCCAATCTGGAGGACTAGAAATCTGAGTTTATCAGTCCTCTAGCCATTGGCCAATCTGGTATGAGTGGCTCTGCAGATGCAAAACTACCACTCAGCATAGTTTAGTGGATCGCTGAGGCATACAAACCATCGCACCGCGTTAAGGTCCAGTCTCGTCGCGATGGAGTCTCTCCCACAAACTGCATCTGTTGGATGTTGCTGGGTCATGTCTCCCCTATACTCATCGACCGATTTCTCCGGCGTGCGTTATACGACGTCGCTGCACTAAGTCCGAAAGACGATGGACATGTTTGGTTGGACACACTTGCTGATATGACTAGGAGCCGACCTCAGTGGCGTTCGTGCTGTGAGTTTCTTTGTCCCACCCCATCCCTCTTAGCCTCCCCCTCCAACCACGATCTCATTATTTAGCCTTGTATAATTTTGCATAGTATTTTTTGATGCACAGTAGCCGGCTGGTAGCTTACCGGAACGATGCCCATCCGTTACCGGTAGCTCAGCCGGCTTGCACCAGTTGCATATTTTTGTCCTTTTTTCTGTGTATTGCGGCACAGTAGCTGAGGTATTCCCCACCGCTAGCTAACGTGTATAATGATGATGATGATGCAATAAGTTGGGTGAAATCGCGAGGTTGCCAGTCGATAACGGGGCACAAAGGCACGAACAAATTGACTGAGAGACTTGGTCAGGCTGGTGCGTTTCATCTTCTTGGTGGTCTACACTAGTGGTTGGAGACTACCAGATGTGGCACAGTCGCACATTCATTGGCGTTCCTACATTTGGCTTCTTTTATCTATCTGCTAATTTTCGTTCTATTCCGATTAGTGTAATGCATTTCTGTCTTGATCATATTTTCTGTGTATTCTATTTGTGTTCGACTTCGTTCCCACACCGTTTTTATTTGTTGTTATTCTTGCGTCGCAAGTCGTGGCGACTGGATCCACAGCACTTCAGTGCCGGGATCATAGTTGTTTAAATGAACTGAACTGTTGGAACCTTCTGGTCAGTTATAACGGGTGAAGCGAACTCCTTGTGTAACCGGTTTGCGCCTCAAGTGTGAGAAAGTAGGACCGGTCGGGTTACCTCGGTTTGACAAGGAATGTGATAAACTGGCTCGTTGGCAGTGCAAACTATGGGACAAATTCATTCTATTTGGTTTATATCAACGACTACAATACGTATTAAAGGCAACAAAATATTCGAACTATTTCCAACAGCGAAAACGAGCAAGCTCCGGTATTTCGAGAAGCAGCCTGCAACCACCGCAAAGACCGCTCTGAAGGAAACCTTTGTACGTGAAGCGGCGCCTGAATCCGGCAGCTGGTCTACCAGTAATAGAGTCCTCGAAGGGGTAGCCTCTAACCTCCAGCACTGAGCGTGCGTCCGCATTGGCGGCGCACTTTAATTCAGTGTTTACCAATGACCAGGTGTCCGTACCGAGTTCGACTTGCGCCGCGTTTATCGATTTCAACAAGCCGGATCGAGATCTTGAAGAGATAATTCAGCTGCTTGCCAACCTTGACGGTACCAGGTCTTCTGGGTCTGATGAACTGCACGCACTGACCCTCAAGTTACTATCGGCCATCATCTTACCTGTTTGGGTGACCTGTTCAACAGGTCCTTGTCCGAAGGTTCGTTGCTGATTGGTTGGAAATGCTCGGTGGTAAGGCCAATTCTAAGAAGCTGTGGTCCAGCAAAGTGCACTTACAGGCCAATTGCTCTGACACATACTGGCTAAGGTAGCCATGAGTGTCGTGAAAGAGTTTACTACAGCTGTTCCGACCAAAATATTTCCTGGCTCCCGCACAGCACAGTTTCATGCCAGGTCCTTCATGCGTTGCCAACCTGCAGTTGACGAGACGTGAATGGTTGCGGACAGTGAATCATGGGAACTTTGCCGACGTGCTCTACATCGATTTCACCAATTCGTTTGACAAGGCGAAGCATGACTTCCTCCTCCACAGGCTGGGTGTTTGCCATGTTAGTGACTCACTGCACCAGTTTATTTGCGAGTTTCTTATTGGACGAAAGTGGAGGGTACAGGCCGATAGCCATCTGACTGACTGATATCCTTCGACCAATGGCTTATCCCAAGACACGGCGCTGAGGCCTACATTGTTCCTGATTTACATCAACAGTCTACCTCAACTTCTTCGATCACCGTGGGGCTTTTTTGCAGACGACCTGAAGATGTGGAGGGTGCTTAGCATTTCAGACGATTGCGGCATACTTCAGCGAGACCACAACCGCCTTACCATATGCTCTGCGAAAGCCCGCCTTCCATTCAACCCATTTAAGTCGGCATTCATGCACTTGGGTACAAATGGTGACGGCCAAGGCTATATCCTTTACGCCCAACTTCTACAACCCAAACTCTTCTTAGGAGACTTCGTCGTACTCTCACGTCGCGATTTGAAATTCGTGCATTACATGCACAGACTACAGCGAACCGGATTGCACATGTTTCGGGCGCTCAGACGCAGCCATTGCATCTGGTCTGAAGAAGTTGCCACTCATCTCTATACTAAGACCTAAGTATATATATATATATATATATATATATATATATATATATATATATATATATATATATATATATATATATATATATATATATATATATATATATATATATATATATATATATATATATATATATATATATAGCGTCATGCACGCCGATTAACCGCCTTCGATTCTCATGAACTGCAATCAAGGTAGGGACGTGAGAGGCTCCCTTTGATCCTGACCTGGTAGCGTAACTTTGGTTTCCCCACATGCCGCTTCCCAATACTCAGCTGACCATACAATAGTTGTTTCGGTATCCGCGTCGAATCCATACGCCACACATGGACGAGCCACCTCAGGTGTCTCAGCAAAAGTATGCAGTCCACTGCATACATTCCACATCGACGCAACACTTCCGTGTCCGCAACTCTGTCGCCCCATCCGATGTGCAGAATCCGTCGCAAACACTGTTGATGGAACCGCTCGAGATATCGCACATCCCGCCGGTACATCGTCCACGTTTCACTGCCGTATAGAAGAACGGACAGCACCATGGATTTGGACATCATCAGCTTCGTGCCAATGGTAAGCTGATGGTTGTTCCACACTTGGTGCTTTAACTACCCGAATGCCGCCGCTGCCTTCAAGACGCGAATACGCAGGTCACTGTGTGGCTGCTGGTCAGTCGACATCACACTCCCAAGGCAGCAGAAGCGGGAGGTGGTTTCCAGTACTTCAGCACCAATGCTGATTCGCGACACCATTGCAGATTGCACCTCCGGTGAAGGATGAAAGAGACAGACAATTTTGCTTGTGTTGATAGTGAGCCCGAATTTGGCCGCTGTCGAAGCCAGAGCACTAGTCATGTGCTGCAACTCATCCGCGCTGTGTGCAATCAACGCACAATCGTCAGCAAACAGCAACATACGGATAGTTGTCTCACAGACTAGAGTTCTCGCACCGAAACGATGGATGTTCGGCAACCCACCATCAATACGGTGCTACACACAAACACCGTAAGCACAAGCGGCATGAAAAGCACAAGACATCATTGCATGCAGATATATATTGAACAGGTCAGGAGCTAAGACACAGCCTTGCTTCACACCATAGATCACTGTAAAGTCATCCGAGATCCGTCCACTCAACTGCACCCTCGCCCGCATACCACTGTGCAGACATTCAATTAAACTTACAAACTTACGCGGGCAACCAAACTTACCCAACACCAGCCACAATGCCTCGCGGTTCACCATATCAAATGCCTTGGCGAAATTAACAAAAAGCGAGTGCAATGACTGGTGTCATTCTCTACACCTCCTGCAACTGATGAACCGCAAACACCATATCTACAGTGCTGCGACTCCAACGGAATCCACACTACTATTCCGCCACGTTAGGTTCTACAACCTGACTGACGAGGCAGTTGAGCAGGATTCGGGCAATCACCTTGCCCACACAACTCAGCAAGTTGATGCCACAATAATTCATGCAACGTTGCTTGCTTCCTTTGCCTTTGTACAGTGGGAGCATAAGAGCATCCTTCAGCTCAGGAGGCACCTTTTCCTCAATCCATACGCCTTGCACCAAGTGGTGCAGCGCAGTCATTAACGCGGGTCCGCCGTGTTTCAATACTTCAGGCGGGATCCCGTCGACCCCTGCACACTTGCCGTTTCGCAGCTAAGCAAGTGCTGTCTGCGTCTCCTCCAGTGTCGGCGTGTCCGCCGGACTAGCCTTCACATCGTGTTGCTTGAGGCCGTTCAATGTAGGCCAGTCGATCACTGAGCGGTTCAAGAGACAGTCAGTGTTTTGCCAGATCTTCAGTCTGTGTGCAGGTAACGCATGAGATACCGTCGATCAGCGTCCTTAGCGGCTCCAATCTCGGTCCATACACCGCCTTCAAGGAGTCAAAGAATTCCTTGTGTTGACGGCGTTTGGCGTAGCATTCTATCTGCGTTGCCTTATCTTTGCACGATAGCCAGCTGTTTGTGACGGAATGTTGTCTACACAAGGTGTAGGCGTCTTGTCCCTGAATGTTTGCTTAGGGCATTAAGGTTTTCAGGTAAGTCCCCCTTTCTCTCCCTCTTCTTATTCTTTATTTCATAGGTCCTCATGGTTGTATGGCAGCGAAGCATCAGTTCAAATGGCTGATGTACTGCTGTTGATGATGGTGATGATGATGATGCGTTGCCTTCTCCATCCACCATGCATTTTTTACCACACACGAGCGCATGATCCGAAGTCAGGTAAGTGTTTCATATTGAATTGCAGTTTGTTCTGCATCCTCGCCAACAGTAACTAACAGCGATGTGATCAATTTGCGTCCAAGATTGACCAGGCGCCGGAGGTCACCGGATGGCTCGTTGGCCCCAGGCACGTCGGAAATTGGTGCTAGAGTGGAGCAAGCCGTGCTCGGCGCACAATTGCAAGAGTCGATCGCCGTTGTCCGTTCTGCGAATATCGTGGCATTGTTGACCCCCAAACACTCATGAACCCCTAGTTTACCGATCTGCGCCTTTAGGTCACCGGCGAGTATCACGATGTCCGTACGGCGTTTCTTGCGGAGGAGGTCGGTGAGTTGGCGGTAGAACTCGTCTTTTAGCTTCGTCCGGGCTGCAGCCAGTTGGAGCGTACGCCGCCACAATGAATAAGCAGCGCCTACTGATCCCGTGGCTGGAAGATCGCATTGAGCTTCCCAAGCGGACTGCACAAAGACGACTGTTCACCGGGAACCAGTCAATGAGCGCTGCCTCAGTACGCGCGCTTAACGCCACTCCTACGCTGGCGCAACCAGAGGCTGTCGCAAGGTGAATGTGCATTTGGAACTTGGGGATGGTGAGAGCAATCTCAGCGTTGTGCTGGAGTCGATTGAGAGGGTTTCCAGAGTTCGCGCAAGAGCAGCTTATGAACCAATCTGCATGAGCGTTCGAACATTGAACGTAGCTAGCTTGAAGAGCGAGCGGGATGCAATTAAAACTTTGCTGTTGGTATTGGAATGTGTGCGATCGGTTTTGAGCGGTTCGTTGAGGAGACCAGTGGTACCGTTTTATTTGCAATGCATTTTTAGAGACTCGGAATTAAAGGTGAGTTGCCAAGAACTGGAAGGTTGAATAAACGTGGAACGAAGAACGTGGTTTGCGGTGTGGTAGACCGAGGTTTAGCATGCCCAGCCGCCAACACCTCGGCCGAAGAGAAAGAGTTCAGAGAGCGAGAGACGTGAGCAGAGAGTTGTAAATCCATCGTTTCATGTGTTGTGTGGGCATAAGGCTTCTCGGTTGCCCAGGCCGAGGAAGGGGTTAACTCAGAGGGCCCCACCCGCAGCCCTTGGTCATAGGGACTTGACCCGCAAAGCAGCGGGGCGATTTCAAGGAATCGCGCTCATGAGAAGCCGGTTCATATGCCTTGCGTTTGGTTGGCTGTCAAACAGGGGCCCAATACTCCAACTAGTTCAGCGTCAAGCTTAATGATTACCATGCTCCAGTGAGGTGAAGCAAGGGGCAGTGACTTTAATTAGTGGCGAGTCACGTCCGCCACGTCGCAGTGTTGGTAAACGGACATATGGGTCTTTTTGTAGGGAGAACGCTAGCCAGGCGAAAACCAACCACGTCCTGGAACTGCCGCCGAACCTTACGCTGGAACGGGATAATCCCGAACCACCCAGCTGGCATCACGAGGAGGTAGTTCGGCAAGCCAGCCTACTAAGACCAATGCTAAAGTATGGCTCTCTGTCAATTGGCCGCCATCTTGTTTACGGATTATTTACAACGCTGAAGCACTCACCCTGTGGTACCTGTTCCAAGATAGTCGGATACCGTGCAAATGCCCTAACATGTGTTTTGTGTCAACTTAACTACCACATTTCGTGTGTTGGAATATCAGTTGATCATTTTCATCGTCTTCGTGAGATCCAACACGATTTCGTTCAAAATTGAAATTGAAAATTGCCGAAACAAGATACAGACAGGAAGAGTAAAGGCGACGTGTAGGCTTCATCATTCCGTCGCGAACAGCTCCGTGTGTTTGGCCCAACAACCTAGCCCGAAGAGCCTTCGGGTTTCAGCTCAGTTTTCCTCCACTACTCGTGCACACTCACCGGCACGAAGTCCATCCCTTGTGAGAAGCCCAGTTTCACCTGGCATAAATTGTTCAACTTTGTTGTGTCCAACGGGCACTGATGTCCCAGCAGATGCAAGTCTGAGTGTTGAAGATCAGTAAAAAAAACAAAGAACGAAAGTACGAAGGGATATTGGGCGTTTAACTTCTGTAAGTCAACAGTTAGCCAAACCACTTGAGGCTGGTAGTATACTTCGCCCTGCAAGGTCAACCTCGTCCGATCAGAGGCGTTATAATCTCGTGATCTTCCACGCGCCGGAGTCCAGTGCTCTATCACCCCAAGTACGCTACGAGCACGATGTCGAGTTTTTACAGAGTCTAATTGACAGACTCTTTAACTCTGGTGAGGACTCAGACAAAGTACCCGTCTTGGAAAGCAAGGTGATCAACAAAATCGGCCTATGAGAATCACTTTTGTGGACGAAGCCAGTCCAAGTCTGATAATGTCCCGCCTAAGTAGGCTGAAAAGTTTGAAGATCCATGTTCGTCCAGACCTGGACCCAGTAGACAGGGAGCGACTAAAGTCTGCCATCATTGAGTTGAAAAGACTTACTGGTGAGGGGGAAACAAATCATCGTACCGTAACTTTTCGGGTGGTTTCCAACAATCTGCGAATCAGGATAACCAGGCTGCTCACACTTCAAGCACGCCCGGCGGCTCCTGCTGCGGCCTGCGAGTAGCCTTAACAAACGTTTGTAGTGTTATGAACAAGCGCGTTGAGCTTTGTTGTTTCGTTGCGTCTGAGCGGCCAGACGTAGTGGGACTCGCAGATACATGGATGCATTCAGAGTTATACACCCAAGAACTTGAACTCAACCGTTACTCGTGCTTCCGATGTGATAGACTAAAGAATGCCCACGGTGGTGTCTTACTTTACATCCGATCTTCTCTGCGTGGGAGACTTGTGAGCACCTACTGAAGTGATTATGGTTTGTGTGAGCTACTGTGCTGCTCCATCCGCCTCAATCAGTCGTCAACAGCAGTCCATCAGCCATTTGAACTGATGCTTCGCTGCCATACAACCATGAGAACCTGTGAAATAAAGAGTAATAAGAGGGAGAAAAGGGGACTTACCTTGAAACCTTAAGGCCGTAAGCAAACATACAGGGTCAAGGCACCTACACCTTGTGTAGACGACATACCGTCACAAACAGCTGGCTATCGTGCAAAGATAAGGCGGCATCGGCGAGACAGCTTCCTTGCGGCTTTCACTGCCCCGCGTCATAATCAGCCATTACCCCGCAGATAACTCAGCACCAAACACACTTTAAACAGGCAAACCGATTAGGAGACGGCAGCAGACGCGCCACTGGTGTCTACTGCGAACCATGTCCTGTAAAATCTCGAGACAAGCACAAGGCGAGTCACGTGGACTGCAGCCCGGAAGGTGAGACGGACCAACGGCACCCAGTTTGGTCGTCAGTGACTTCATTTCCCGCTGCCAAGTCAACTTCTGTCCACCGCGAGCCTTGCGCCACCCTACACCTGGCAGACTAAACAAGGCCCTCCTTGGTAAGCGGTGACCAGACATACGTAGCACGTGCCCGAGCCAACGCAACTTATTCAATGCTATCTGTTGTTCTAGGGAGTTAGCATGATTATCACCACCTAGTACTCGCCTACGCACATCATCGTTGCGGACACGCTGGTGCCGTCCAACTCCAGCAATGCTTCGCAGGCAACGATGATCAAAGACTTGAAGGCGCCTCAGATCTTCAGACCGAAAGGGCCATGTCTCACTACCATAGAGCAGGACGGCCCTAACTGTGGTCTTATAAACACGGCATTTCTGAGAGGGGGGACTCCCTTCTATCGCCAAAGATGCCGCAGGTTCAAGAACGCAGCTCTGGCTTTTGCAATGCATGAGCTGACGTCAGTTTCTATGCACCCATCATTGCTGATGCAGCTGCCAAGATAAGTGAAATGATCAACCATCTCGAGTTCCTCGTTAGCAAGCGTCAAGGGTCATCAAGTGGATGGTGGTCCTGCAGCAACACTTTGAAGGTGCGAAGTGCATACCAAATAATGGGACCACTCTGGACAGGCTATTCAGGGTTGATTGTGCCGCCCCAACATCGTCGAAAAGCAGGACGACATCGTCCGCATAATCTAGATCAACTAACCTTTCACCAGGCAGCACTTCAACGTCTACATCGTGGGATTCCCCAACGGAGCACTCCATGATAGAATCTACGACGAAATTGAACAAAAATGGGGAAATCGGACAACCCTGACGAACGCCACTTGTGGTCGGAAAGCTATCCGATAGGACACCGTAGACCCTGACGCGGTCTGTAGTGTTCGAGTATAGAGCACGTAGGATGTTCACGTATTTCGTGGGAACACCTTTCCGCGCAAGTATTTCGAACAGAATCGATCGATCGACTGAATCGAACGCACTCTTGAAATCGACGAACAGCTATTGTCGGTATGCGGTATGCTGCTCTAGCACCTGTCGCAAAGTGAATATATGGTCTATACAGCCACGTCCTGGGCGGAAACCGGCCTGCTCTTCCCTAATCCGGGATTCCCGTTCCGCAGTGAGGCGACGAACGATAATCGAGGCCAATTATTTTGTCACAACTGGCGTTAGGCTAGTATCCCTGTGGTTAGAACAGTCTGTGCGACTGCCCTTTTTGTATATTGCCACCAAAATGGATTCGCTCTAATTAGCCGGGACACTTCCAGATACGTTCGAATAGGGAGGTCAGTGCCCTGCAGAGGACCTCACCTCCATCCTTAAATAGTGCAGGTGGGAGGGAATCCGGGCCGGCGGCACGAAAACGATTAAGGGCTGTGATCGCGTTTCGGACCTCGGCCTCCGACGGAGGCACTTAGCGAAGTGACGATGGTTTGTGTGAGATACTGCGGTGCTCCATCCGCCTCAGGCGCGGTGAGCTGCTTGTGTTCGCTGCTTATCCCACCCCCCTGAGTCGTTGTTTGGATTGGCTGCCCCATCTTCGTAGCCACATGAGTCGTCCACACTTTTTACTTATGGGCGATTTTAACTGTCCTCGAATACGATGGCCTGATGTGCATTTGATGCCTGGACATAGTGAGGTTGAAGCAAAGTTCGTGGATTTAGTACTTGAAACTGGTGCATCGCAACACAAATGCCAGCCAACACGCATAACGACACGTTCAACCCCGTCCTGTCTCGACCTGATGTTAACGAGCTACGAACAACGAGTGCGTGACGTTAGGATCCTGGAGCGCATGGCTACAAGCGACAATTCAGTGCTCATAGCTGATATGGAATTATCTTTGCCGTATTCACGTCCGCTGGAACCAGCTCCCAACTACTGGAAAACGGACTTCGATGGTCTAGCTCGAGCTGCGAGCCAACTGGATTGGTTTCTGTCACAAGCTGCATCTGTGGAAGACTGTTGGATATGTATACAAGACAGATTGACATCATTGTCTTCCCAATTTGTGCCACTGAAGTGTCGGAAGGTCGGACCGATTAATCCACATTGGTTTGACAAGGAGTATGGAAACCTGGCTCGGAGGCGGCGCAGACTGTGGGACAAATTCCTCCTCTCTGCCTCCGCCAATGATTACGAAGGATATAAAAGTCAGCGGAACCTCTACAACAGTGCAAAAAAGAATAAACGCCGACATTTCGAAGAGCAGCTCGCAATAGCCGCGAAGACCACGTTACAGAGAAGTTTTGCATACGTGAAGCGACGCCTGAAGCCGGCAGGTGATGTGCCAGTGCAGGATGGACAGCCCATAACCTCCAGCATTGAGTGTGCGTCCGCGTTGGCGGCGCACTTCGCTTCTGTATTTGCAAATGACCAGGTGTCCGTTCCGCGTTCGACGTGTACCGCTTTTACCGAACTCGATAGTCTGCATTGCCACCCCGCTGCCTTGCGGACAGGCTTTTGAGCCAAAGGCTATGGATGAGGACCCTAATCGTCCTCCTGTCTAGGTTTGTGCGCCCTGGCGGTATCTCAGCTCACATAAAACCATGACATTTTCTTCAAACATAAATTTCATCCTGCATCGGCCGTCGCGCAGATTATCAAGGGTCGCCTTATCTGCTGCATACAGCAGGGCGGATAAGCGAAAGCATGCTACTGCTGGCGCCTCCCTTCTTTCTTTTCCACCTTTTCTCTTACTCCCATCCCGGCCTCCATTACTAACCTTCCTTCTATAATTCCCAACTTAATTGACAGCAACCGAAGTGCTACTGGAGTAGAACCATCTGCAGCCACCATCCCACTGCACCTATCGGACGCCTATCGGCAAAAGTATCTTATAAGGCCACGCTGTCCCATTTCCGTGGCGACATTTAACGTCCGCACTCTAAGACAAACAGGTCAGCAGGTTGCACTCGCACACACCTTTGACACACTGGGTGTTGATGTGTGGTGTGTCCGAAACTAAGATTAATGACCCTAACGGGGTTATTGAATTGACTGCACCCGACTTATCCTCTCGTTATTGGTTGCACGCATCCGGAGACGCTGATGCGGCACTCATGGGTCAAGCTAATGTAGGTATCATTCTAAGCTCCAACGCCGCGTCATCGTTGGTTGATTGCATTCCGATGAACAGCCGTTTATGTGCAGCCCGTTTGACGACATCAGCTAAGGTGAATTCACGAAGTCAAACAAAACGCTGTTTGTTTGTGATTTCCGCTTATGCTCCCACCGACTGCAGTTCTAATGCAGTCAAGGACACTTTCTATCACTAACTGAACGCTCTACTACGCAGTGCTACTAGTTCAAATATTATAGTACTTGCAGGGGATATGGACGCACAAGTAGGGCGTCTGAGCTCTTCAGAAGCTCAGCTGGTTGGTAATTATGGGCTTAACTCCGAACGGACTGACAACGGTGAGCGTCTGCTGCAGCTGTGTGCGGAGCACCAGTTGTTTCTTACTAGCACTGCTTTTAGACACAGTGGGCGCCGAAGTGCCACTTGGCGTCCACCTGTAGCTGACAAACGATAGACCCAAATTGACCACATAGCTATAAGTTACAGATGGCGTGGTTCCATTCTGGATTGCCGCTCGTACTGGAGTACCTGTGTCGACTCTGATCATGCCTTGGTGCGCTGTCGTTTCTCTATGAACTTTACCGGAAGGCGCACAAAGAGGCTCCTCCGATTGGCAACTGAGAAATTGTCCCAGCCCTCGGTCAGGCAAGCCTATCAAGAAGCACTACATACCGAACTCTCGCTGTCTTGTCCTAATGACACTGAACTTCAGTGGAATAAGATCTCGGCCGCTATGCACGACGCAGGAGCATCTGCTTGTGGCACTATCCATCGTCACCGCATTAGTCACTGGATATCCGAGAGGTCCGTGAACCTTTTGGAAGCTAGAAGACACCTCCCGGCTGGTTCTGAACACAATGTGACCAGACGGGCTATTAGGCGTGAACTAAAGCGGAACCTACGTGCTGACAAGGAAGCCTGGTGGACCAGTCGGGCTCAAGAAATGGAGGAGGCAGGAGCAGTAGGCAATTACCGCAAGCTCTTCCAGCTAATCCGCACCACTGGTCCCAGAAAACCAGGCGTCAATGGCACAAGCAGAGACAGCGCGGGTGCGCTGATACACAATAAAGAGCGCCGTATGGCTCGTTGGGCGGAACACCCTCAAGATCAGTTCAGCTGGCCCCCTGCTCCCAGACCTCTTCCTACTCAAGTGATGCAAGAGGAGCCATCAACGGTTAGTTCAGAGACTCCGTTGGAGCCCGAAGTCCGAAACGCGATCACAGCCCTCAATCGTTTTCGTGCCGCCGGCCCGGATTCCCTCCCACCTGCACTATTTAAGGATGGAGGTGAGGTCCTCTGCAGGGCACTGACCTCCCTATTCGAACGTATCTGGAACGAAGAGAGTGTGCCGGCTAATTGGAGCGAATCGATTATAGTGGCAATATACAAGAAGGGCAGTCGCACAGACTGTTCTAACTACAGGGGTATTAGCCTAACGCCAGTTGTGACAAAATTACTGGTCTCGATTATCGTTCGTCGCCTCACTGCAGAACGGGAATCTCGGATTAGGGAAGAGCAGGCCGGTTTTCGCCCAGGACGTGGCTGTATAGACCATATATTTACTTTGCGGCAGGTGCTAGAGCAGCGCCACGCATACCGCAGACCGACAATAGCTGTGTTCCTCGATTTCAAGAGTGCGTTTGATTCAGTCGATCGATCGATTCTGTTCGAAATACTTGCGCGAAAAGGTGTTCCCACGAAATATGTGAACATCCTTCGTGCTCTATACTCGAACACTACAGGCCGCGTCAGGGTATATGGTGTTTTATCGGATAGCTTTTCGACTACAAGTGGCGTTCGTCAGGATTGTCCGATTTCCCCATTTTTGTTCAATTTCGTCGTGGATTCTATCATGGAGTGTTCCCTTGCGGAATCTCACGATGTAGTCGTTGAAGTGCTGCCTGGTGAAAGGTTAGTTGATCTAGATTATGCGGACGATATCGTCTTGCTTTTCGACAATGTTGAGGCGGCACAGTCAACCCTGAATAGCCTGTCCAGAGTGGTCCCATTATTTGGTATGCATTTCGCACCTTCAAAGTGCAAAGTGTTGCTGCAGGACCACCAGCCACTTGATGACCCCTTGACGCTTGCTAACGAGGAACTCGAGGTGGTTGATCATTTCACTTATCTTGGCAGCTGCATCAGCAATGATGGGCGCATAGAAACTGACGTGAGCTCACGCATTGCAAAGGCCAGAGCTACCTTCTTGAACCTGCGGCATCTTTGGCGACAGAAGGGAGTTTCCCTCCGTCTAAAGGCCGTGTATACAAGGCCACAGTGAGGGCCGTTCTGCTCTATGGTAGTGAGACTTGGCCCCTTCGGTCTGAAGATCTGAGGCGCCTTCAAGTCTTTGATCATCGTTGTATGCGAAGCATTGCTGGTGTCGGATGGCACCAGCGTGTCCGCAACGATGATGTGCGTAGGCGAGTACTAGGTGGTGATAATCATGCTAGCTCCCTAGAACAACAGATAGCACTGAATAAGTTGCGTTGGCTCGGGCACGTGCTACGCATGCCTGGTCACCGCTTACCTAGGAGGGCCTTGTTCAGTCTACCAGGTGTAGGATGGCGCAAGGCTCGGGTGGACAGAAGTTGACTTGGCAGCGGGAAATGAAGTCACTGACAACCAAACTGGGTGCCGTTGGTCCGTCTCGCCTTCCAGGCTGGAGTCCACGTGACTCGCCTTGTGCTTGGCTCGAGACTTTACAGGACATGGCTCGCAACCGACACCAGTGGCGCGTCTGCTGCTGTCTTCTAATCGGATTGTCTGTTTAAAGTGTGTTTGGTGCTGAGTTATTTGCGGGGTAATGGCTGATTATGACGCGGGGCAGTGAAAGCCGCAAGGAAGCTGTCTCGCCGATGCCGCCTTATCTTTGCACGATAGCCAGCTGTTTGTGACGGAATGTTGTCTACACAAGGTGTAGGCGTCTTGACCCTGAATGTTTGCTTAGGGCATTAAGGTTTTCAGGTAAGTCCCCCTTTCTCTCCCTCTTCTTATTCTTTATTTCATAGGTCCTCATGGTTGTATGGCAGCGAAGCATCAGTTCAAATGGCTGATGTACTGCTATTGATGATGCTGATGATGTTGGTGATGATGATGATGATGGTGGTGGTGGTGGTGGTGGTGGTGATGATGATGATGATGGTGATGATGATGATGATGATGAAGGGTACAGGTCGACGACCATCTGACTGGTATCCTTCTACAAGTGGCGTGCCTCAAGGCACTGTGCTGGGATCCACTCTGCTCCTGATCCACATCAACGATCTACCCCAGCTTCTCCGGTCGCCGTGTGCCTTGTTTGCGGACGACATGAAGATTTTGAGAGAAATTGACATCGATCAACTGAATCGAAGGCACCTTTGTTGTCGTGGAACACAACTATGATGGCACGCCGATAAATATGGCAGTGCTCCAACAATTGACTTAATGTGATTAGTACAGCCGCGACTACGATGAAACTCGCCTTGTTCTTCGGGAATCTGGCTTTCACGGATGCCAACTAGTCCATAATACACGACAGTGGCAAGTATTGTTGACAGTTGGGATCAGGCTGATACCTCTATTATTGCCGCGTTTCGAATGTGAGTCTCCCTTGAAAATTGGAACAATAACGGAGCGGCTCCGGTTTGTTGGCGCAGTTTTCCGCTGCCACAGTTTCACTAGTAGCTCGTATAAATCATCTACGAAGTCGCTCAAATTTGAAAAGGGCTGTTGAAAGTTTATCTGCGCCTACGACTTATCTAATTTCAACAGTCTGATCTCACGCTCGGCTTCTGCGCATGAGAGCGCATCCAAAGGGACGGCCCTGGGAGAAGCGCGATCGATGCTCGAGAAAGAGCGTTATACCTCAGGTTGATACAACTGCATTTAAAAGTGCTCGACCATTCTTCAAGCGTTTTGACAAGCTGTGGACCGGCTGTCCACTCTTCTCTCATATGGTCTCGTTAACAGCAGGTCTCCTGCTGTCCGTTTCCCGTATCAAACGGAATAACTAACGATGGTTACCAAGGACAGTGGCTGTTTCCATCTCTGACGCACGATAAGACCACCAGGCTTCGCGGTCTCTCTTCAGCTTAGCACACAGTTTCGCCCTGTGATCTTTGCATGTCTCATTGAGTTCACTTTCTTCCGGAATGGGTCGGCAAGCATCCAAATGTTCCAGAGACTGTATAGAGACCCAATGTCCAGGTTGACAATTTGCTTTGCCACAAGAATACATGACTGCTGTTATTAACTTCTAGCCAATATTTTACTACCAGTTATCTTCAACTTTTTTCAATTGGCGCTTACTCATCCCTGATGCCAGTGTATGTTGATACGCATTCAGAACACCTGGCTTCGCCATTTGACTGGTGTTTATGTGTTCATAGCGACGTTGTGGACTTCCGCCGAAACGCACCATCAGACCGGCACATACCATGGCGTGATCGGAGCCCATACTCGTGCTCCAAATTCATCGACAGTTTTGGACACAGCCTCTCCAGTCGTAATTGATCGCGATATGACCGATTTGCGTCCATGGCTGGTGGACGCCAAGCCACTCTTCTGTGGATGCTGTGTCGAAAGTTAGTGCTCGCGGGAAATAGACGAGCATCCTCACACAGGTATAACAACCGCTAACCGTTATCATTACAGGAGCCAACACCATGTTGGTTACCTAGATGAAGCTCATCAAAGGACAATTTTCGGATTTGGGCGTTCAGATCACCAACAAGCACCACAGTATACGTGCTTTCTCTGTAAAGAAGGAGATCGTTTAGTGCGTGATAGAAAGCATATTTCACCGAATCAGTCCTACAATATGAGAGGGCGTAGGCCGCGATGAAAAACAAGCACCGTTTGTTCCAGCGCGACTTCGAAGCCTGGAACGAGCCGGGCAATCTTACGGCGCACATCTGGCTGTTGACTGGGATCCAATCGATCAGGGCAGCTTCGGCCCGGAGAGTCATAACGGTGCCGACGCCGGCTTGACCGGCATTTGAAGTTGCGTCATCTCCAGACAGGCGCAATGAGAATGTGCCGTCAATTTCATAGGTACGAGATCGCATAGTAATCATGGAGCACGAATCTTGCAGGCTGGTTTCCGACAAGCAGCAGATATCGATCGATAGGATCTCTGGTGTTCTTGCAAGTGCTGCTTGTTGGCCAATTTGTAGCAGAGTGCGCATGTTGAGGCATGCCAGTCCTAGCGATGATCGATGTCTCCAAAGGGGAACGGATGAACTGACGTCTGATTGATTGAACATGGAGTTGTCGACTGGACTGGAGCGACGCCCTGCGATGGTGTGAGTCTAAACTAGAAGACAACTGCTTATTGAAGCAAGATGGGGGAGGGCCAAGAATTGCGGGATTGAAAACAAGTGGATAAAAGTGAAGTTGAAGCGGGAATAAGAAGACGGGAAGGCCCAAGCGGTGGAATTCAAATCCCTTTAAACTCTGCTCGATGCAGCAGATAGAGCGCCGTTTATTATTCTCTGTGATGACCAGAGCGTCAAGGAATTGTTTAGGGAGGGCTTCATTGTATTGCGTGGGTCGGATACTGTCAGGTTGCCCAGGCATAGACAGGGGGACGATTAGGGTTTTCAACCAAAGCCTTTGGTTCAATAATCTGACCGTAGTTCAGCTTGTTTTTTTGTGCAGGGCTACGGAGAGTCTGCTTTGTAGATTAGGAAGCCACTGTCTGGCCTCTGACAATTGAGCAATCTGGTGTTAGTTTCTCTGAATGTGCGTAAAGCACCCTTTAGCATAGCTTAATAGATCATTGATGTACGCAAACTATCGCTCCATGTTGTGTTCGATTTCCGTCATAGATAGTTTTTCGCGTTGTTTTTCCCTCTTTTGACGTAGTGCGAATTTAAAATACTGCTTGTCCCCATAATACAGAATACGGTACTGACGCTCGGCACACCATTATCTGGCCTACCATCCTTGAATGCTCTTTTATGAATCCCTGCTTGTGTCTCTGCCTTGCCACTTTGATGCTTGCATGGACTTTTTGCTCTGAAAAAGATTTTTCGCTGCTGTCGCACAACGGATCTTACCTCCGGATAAGGGCATCTCCAATTTATGCACTCCTAATTGAATGCGAGATAGTAGTTATAGGCCCTAATCCTTTTAAATGCCACCTCTCCACCATGCTTATTAAACTGCTTCGTCACTGAAGAACAGATATCAAAAATGAACACCTAGGGCTCTTTCATGTATCATCACACTTATTCTAGGTTTACTTCCCATCCCTTTAGATTTTTAACCTGTCATCGCACTGCTTTTATGCTTGTCCAGCCTATCATGGTTAGTCACCGCTTGTTTACCGCTTCTTAAAGATTGTCAACTCTTGTCATTTCCATTCATAGACGGCTATCTTTCTATGCGGTATCAACAGGTAGGCACTTTCGATGTGTTTTCTTGGTCTATCGCTGGAAATGAAACATGTGTGTCCGTTCGCGCAGGAGACAAGCACTTTGCATTCGACATGGGATTTGCTCCGGGTCCGCTCATCCAATGCGCTTACGTTTTCTTGAGGCATGTTCCATGTTTCCTCACCTCATTCATATAGCCATGGTCATGCAGATCACGTGGGCGCAGTCGCACAGCATATGAAGAAACGCCACTTAAACCGATTACCAAAGGCTGCGTACTACATGCCTCCTAACCTCGTTGACAGCATGCACACCGTGTGCAAGATGTTCGCCGCAATGAGTGAACTTAATGCAGAGGAAAACGAGTACAGCTGCCCTCTAGTACCGATTTCTCCTGGTGAAAGAATGGAGGTTAGTATCCCCTGTGCGCTAAATTAGCTCATAAATCTTTGTCACAATTCGATTGATGCATGTTTTAGCAGAGTTTCGTTTCCAAAGCTAAAGATTCAGGCCATATGTGACATTCCAAACCGATGCAATAGTTGCGACAAAGACGATGTCAGTCAGCGCAAATACGGTAGCATGTGAAACTATCATCTATTGGAACACAGTCGGATAAAATAGGCCAAATAATTTCACTGTTTCGACACTTGAAGTGTTGAAGTTGACGGCGGCATTTACGTTCATTCGCCGTCATGATCATTTGCTGATACGCGTCAAACAGATCGCATTAAGAACGGTGGCTATGCGTTTCGGCAGATTCCTTCCTTTTCTTCTCTGCAGGGTCGGCCGAACGGATAAGGCATCTGCCTTGAAAGATGGGGTGTATAACGCTGCGGTAAGACCGGTATTACTGTGTGGATTAGAGACCTGGACAGTTCGCGGTGAAGGCATTAAACGCCTGGCCGTTTTTGACCACCGGTACTTGTGGAGTATTGCTCATGTCTGGTGGGAACACCGGGTGAGCAAGCTGAGGTTCGCCAGTTGGTGTTTGGCAAGGAGCCTTCTGGTTCCTCACTCGAGTGCTTACTGAACCTTAATTGGTTATGTTGGTTAGTCGTTGTGCTCCGTATGCTCGTTGACCGGCCTCTTCGGCATGTATTACACTCCATGGTTGCGCCAAGTTGGGCGAAACCGCGAACTGGTCAGTTCCTGACGTGGCATAGAGGCATGAAGAAACTGACTGAGAGACTTGGTCGGGCTAGTGCCTGCCATCATCGTGGTTGGGACCTCGGGATGGTTTGAAGCCGTATCTGATATGGTGCAGTCACATAGTCAGTGGCATTCTTTCATTCTTTTTCTTGCATTTGGTTTTCCATTTTCGTTCCATTCTGATTAACTTAATGCACTTCCTTCTTACATTTTCTTTACATTATATTTGCCTTCAACCCCACTACCTTGAGGTTGTTATTTACTGTTATTTTACGGTGTGTCGTGGCAACTGGATCCTATGAACTTCGGTGCTCGCATCATAGTTGTTCAACTGAACCGAACTTGTAACCTGTAGGTCACCGATTCGAATCTGCGTAGGTGCCGGTGACCTCGCAGTATACCTAATCCGCGCACGATTGTTGGTGGTCGCGTGGCAGCAAAGCGGCGATTTTCACCGCTTATGAAATAAACGCTCATAATTTTACTCGCAATCCCGTCCCGGTTGTCCCTCCATTCTTCACAAAGAGCGTCCAATTCAATCTGGGACTTCTTAACAGAAAAACGTACCATTATCAGGAATTGGCGACCGATTTTTCCCAAATATTCTCCTGTCCTAATTTTACACGTACCCCAGCGTTTCATGATTCTAGGAAGACTTCAACATAAAAATGTTTGTCAGTACGTCTGGATCATTTAAGACAACCTACTTCAGTTCATCCTCGAAGTAGGACTGCTGACCGAAGAATTCATTTAAGGATCCAAAACGTGCTGTCACTTGGTGCTAAGTCAGGACTGTATGGAGGATGCGATAATAACCCAGATGACTTCCTGCAATGTTTATATTACACGCTGCTCAGAATTCAACTCATTGGTGTCGGTCAGAAGCGTTAATTTGTTTGGGAACCCATGTGACATCAACTTTATAGCATAGTATATGGTCTTGCATTTTCATGTTTGTATTCCCAACGAAAGATTAGACACGTTTGCGACTTCACGATATGTTATGCGCGTCTGTCGGTGATACTGTTCAGTGAGCCTAATGATCCTAGGAACAATACCTGTTGTTTGGGCTCCACCTCGACCGGATTCGCTAGTGACAGGCATGCGATTATCTTTGAAGCCGTCGCACCATTCAAATGTCTTGCTACGACCGAATGTCTTATCATCATACTGTGATCGATGTCATCTGTACATATCTGATGGTTTTATTCCCTCTTTCATTAATAACACCGCGGTAACAAGCCATCGCGTGTGCGAGGTCATCTTGTCCGACATCTTGCTAAATGGTCCACGAGAGTAGTGCTCTACATCAGTAACAGGACACAGATACCTGTTTCTTCTGCATGCAATAATTCCACCATTAAAATTATGTTTTCAACCTGGAAAATACAAGTCCCAGATTGACTATGTTTCATGTTCTACGTTGGATTCTCGTACCACACCTCCAGTATTTTTCGTAAGGCTCTGTATTTGAACACGCTTTTCTGTGGTTCCTATATACCCCTATGTGCCGCAATCCTTGTATGCACTCCGAAAGTTTTATGCCGACAGGAGCGAAACCTAATCCTATTCCCTATTCGAATAGCGATGGAAATATTCCCGGAGGATATACTGAACGGGAATTCACCATAATAGATAGGTTATTCCCTAGTAACGACTACTATGACAATCTCCCCAAACTTTAACTACATCGGGCATCGACCGTCGCGCAGATTATCAAGGGTCGCCTTATCTGCTGCATACAGCAAGGCGGACAAGCAAAAACATGCTACTGCTGGTGCTTCATTTATTTTTCACCTATTTCTCTTACTTCCATCCCAACCCTGCTATAAATCTCAGCTTACTTGACAACAGCCTTAATGCCTCTGGAGTTGAACCATCTGCAGCTATCTTCCCGCATCACCCACTGGACGTCTATCGGCAACAGTTCCTTATAGGGCCACGCTGTCCCGTTTCCCTGTCAGCTTTCAACGTTCGCACTAAAACAACAGGCTGCACTTGCACGCACATTGGACACACAGGGTATTGCAGTGTGTTGCGTATCCGAAACCAGGATCAATAACCCTCATGTTGTAGTTGAAATAACTGCGCCCGGCTTGTCCTCTCGCTATTGGTTGCACTCATCCGGAGATGTTGATATGGCAGCCTCTGATCGAACTGAGGTACGTATTGTTCTCAGGTCCAAAGCTGATCCATCGTTGTTCGATTGGATCCCGGTGAACAGCTGTTTATGTGCAGCCCGTTTGACAATATCAACTAAAGTTGTTTCACGAAGTAGAACAAGAGTTTGTTTGTGGTTTCCGCTTATGCTCCCAATGACTGCAGTACTGATGCTGTTAAGGACACATTCTACCACGAACTGATCACGCTACTACGCAGTGCTACCAACTCCGATATCATAATACTTGCAGGGGATTTGAATGCACAAGTAGGTCGAAGGGGCTCTTCAGAAACTCATATAGGTGGTAAATATGGGATAAACACCAACCATACGGACAACGGCGAGTGTCCCTTGCAATCGTGTGCGGAGCACCAGCTGTTTCGTAGTAGTACTGCTTACAGACACAGTGGGCGCCGAAGTGCCACTTGGCATCCTCCTGTAGCTGGCCAGCGATGAGTCCAAATCGATCACATTGCCATAAGTTAAAGGTGGCGTGGTGCCATCCTGGATTGCCGCGCTTTCTGGAGTACTTGCGTCGACCTTAATCATGCCTTGTTACGTTGTCTTTCTCCCATAATCTTTACCGGTAAGGGCACCAAGCGTCTCCCCCGATCGGCAATTGAGAAACTGTCTCAACCCACGGTCAGGCAAGCCTACCAAGATATACTGCGGGCCGAACTTTCGCTCTCGTCCTAGTGGTATTGAGCCTCAGTGAAATAGTGTTTCGGCCGTCATGCACGACGCAGGAGCATCTGCTTGTGGTACTATCAATCAGTTCGCATGGCGTTGGTTCAACGAATTCGTACGGTGACAGGCTGTTTTCATTGTGTGCCACTCACGGCCTGACGATCACGAACACTCGGTTTGCACTGAGTGCGAGTGATATAGTAACTTGGACGCACCCACAAAGTGGTCATGCTCACCTGCTCGACTATGTCATCGTACGTCAGCGTGACATGCATGAACTGCACATGGCACGTGTACTGCGTGGAACTGAATGTGCCACTGACCACCAATTGGGGCGGACAAAATCGTACATCTACGTGCGGAAAAGTACGTACTGTGTGCTTGCCGTGAACCGAAGGCGCGAATTTAACATTCTCTCCCACGTTACTGTGGCGAAACGTATTGAACTGGTGAAGGCTATGGCTGCACTCGTGTGATGTGGAATGCATAGCCACAGTGGGAGACCTGTGACACCATATTCAGGACGAGGTGAGAGCCGCTGCCGAGGAGACCATCGGGCGCGCAAACTGTAAGCGGCCTGATCGGTTTGATGCGAACAGTGTGACAATTGGTGCATTGGTGTCGAAGAATGCAGCATTTGCTGCACATGTGTCAGACTTCAATGACTTGGGGAAGAAGAGTAGGTTTTACCAAATTCGGCGGTGACTGACTTGTGAGCTCCGTCGCATTAAAAATGCATGGTGGACGGAGAAGACCAAGCAGGTGGAATGCTACGCCGAATGCCCGCCAGCACAATAAATTCTTCGACCCCTTGAAGGCGGTGTATGGACAGAGATTGGGGCCGCTGGGGTCGCTACTCGATGGTAGTTTATGTGCTATCTGCACACAGACTGCAGACATAATGCAGATCTGGCGAACTCATTTCGAATGTCTCCTGACTAACCGTTTAGAGATCGACTGGTCTACATTGAACTGCCTGAAACAGCACAATGTGAAGGTGAGTCTGGAGGACACACCGACACTGGATGAAACGCAGAGAGCACTTGCTCAGCTGCGAAACGGCAAGGGTGCAGGGGCCGACGGGATCCCGCCTGAAGTATTGAAACACGGCGGACCCGCGTTGGGGAATACACTGCAGCAGTTGGTGCAACGCGTTTGGTTTGATGGGGGAGGTGCCTCCTGTGCTAAAGAATGCGCTGGTGCTCCCACTGTAAAGGGTAAAGGATTCAAGCAATGCGCCACGAATTATCTCGATATCAACTTGCTGAGTTGTGTGGGCGAGGTGACTGTCCGAATCCTCCTCAACCGCCTTGTCTGTCAGGTTGTGGAGCCGAACGTGGCAGAAGAGCAATGTGGATTCCGTTCGGGTCGTAGCACGATCGATATGGTGTTTGTGGCTTGTCGATTGCAAAATAAGTGCCGAGAGCGACATCAGCCGTTGTACTCGCTGTTTGTTAATATCACCAAAGCATTTGCAACGGTGAACTGCGTGGCGTTGTGGCTAATGTTGATAATCCGAGTAAGTTTGTAAGTTCCATTGAATGTCTGCACAGGGATATGCGGCCGAGCGTACAGATGAGTGGATGAATCTCGGATGACTTTACAGTTATCTCTAGTGTGAAGCAAGGCTGTGTGTTAGCTCCTGCTCTGTTTAATATTTATCTTTATGCCATAATGTCTTGTGCTTTTCATGCTGCTTGTGCTTACGGTGTTCGTGTGGAACATTTTGCTGATGGTGGGTTGCTGAACATTCGTCGTTTCGGTGCTAGAACCCTAGTTTGTGAGACAACTATCCGTATATTGCTGTTTGCTGACGACTGTGCGTTGATTGCACATAGTGCGGATGAGCTGCAGCACATGACTCATCATCATCATCATCAACAGCAGTACATCAGCTATTTGAACTGATGCTTCGCTGCCATACAACCATGAGGACCTATGAAATAAAGAATAAGAAGAGGGAGAGAAGGGGGACTTACCTGAAAACCTTAATGCCCTAAGCAAACATTCAGGGTCAAGGCGCCTACACCTTGTGTTAACAACATTCCGTCACAAACAGCTGGCTATCGTGCAAAGATAAGGCGGCATCGGCGAGACAGCTTCCTTGCGGCTTTCACTGCCACGCGTCATAATCAGCCATTACCCCCGCAGATAACTCAGCATTCCTCACGTGTCCAGCACATGTCGAAACAGCGGATGGAAGATTCTGTGCCTACCTACCTCCACTACTTATATTATATGCGTAGTTCATTGTTATTTTAAACTGCCTCCGTCAAGCGTCTCATTCCAAGCTGGAAACTTGACTACAGGCTTTCTGAGTTTGTTTATACCATTTTCACTTTAATTCGAACGTATTGCAAAACAATTTGGACATTTCGCAAAGTAAATTTTACACATTATTCTTATCGAAAAAGCGTGAAATTTTAGCAAGAAATGGGGAGTAAAGCGATTGGGCGATGTTCAGCGCACATTTCCTTCACGAGAATGCAATCAAACTGTGCGAGCAGCGAGCGATTGTCCGAGCTCCTCTCTTCATCAGCAGTGTCACCTCGATCGAAGTTGCCACCGTCCTTGTAATGACCTATTTTGTGTGGGCAAACCTACGGAGCTGCACAACTACTGCGACAAGCGCCTTGCGCTGCATGTAGCGACGAAAGGCGAGAGAGCGTAGCTCTGAGGCGGCAACGGTACAAACGAATCTCATAGGCACAGAACAACATCCTCAGCAAGCTTGTTTTCGTCTACAGCAATACCATCCACGAGGCTGCTGAATTTGCCGATAGCAACGAGAGTGCAAGAAACAAATATATATCATCAATACCTACACTCAAGAGAGCACCAGTACTCAGCATAAATGCGGAAGAACCAGCAGGGAGAAGCGAATTCCCAATGTCATGCAGCGCGTTGAGTAGATCGCTGAACGGCATTCGCAAGATGCTTTGAGGCCGTTGCAGCAGTGGCTGAGGGATGACGGTATCCAGCTGTTCGTGTCTACGGTCTTCAACGCACTCAAGAGGCTAAAGATCACCCTGAAGGGGTGCACTACGAGTTAGACCGTGTCCACAGTGCCCCGACCATCGCAACTCGGCAGGCTTACGTTCTGGACTTCTCGGTACACACCGCCGCATGAGAAAATGTATCTTAATCGATTAAACTGGGTTCAATCTCCATCTGCGGCAGACACAGACTCGCTCAAGAAGACGGATGGGCGCGGACGTTTTCTTGCCCACAGTCAGTGGCCGCACGGTGACGCTAATTGTGGCACTGCATAACTAAGGGATCATCCACTCCAAAATGTTCAGCGATAGCACCTGCAGTGGTACTAAATTCTCTGTTTCCATCGAGTAATTTGTGGCGCGGTTACGCGGCAGTATGGAGACGAACGATGCATGGCTCATCATGGACAGTGTGCGCGGATTCATATGCCAGCTGACCTACGGAGAATCCTGGGCTCCGCTTTTCCACTGAACTCCTTGACGCCCTACTTGTACACGCTGAACCCTATGGAGCATGTCTTTTCAAAGGTGAATGCGTCAGCGAGACGCCTGCTGACGAACCCGGCACCTGAGTAGTCGCTAAGTGCGACCATACAAGAGCGCATTGGGATGGTTACCCAGCAGGACTGCAGCAACTGCGTCTTCAATATGATGCTGAACTTGACAAATGCGGCATCCTTGCAGCCGTGCATCAACTGACCGTCTCTACAAATTAAACGATTTGTCAATGCACCGTTTTCACTTTACATCGCGCAATTTTCTATCCAAACTACCAGTTAGCAAGCATGAGTAGGTCGTTTACCGAAAAGTAAAGAGTGCAGTCATGCGGACTTACGCTTGTCGTGAAACTTTTGTCACGGTTCAACTCGTAGTGGCGCTTCTTCGGCCTTATCTCAGATCGTTGCAGACCGTAGATACGGATAAATGGATCCCGTTCTCTTTTAGCCACTTCTGCAGCTGCACCAAATTGTCCTTGGAATATGCTGTGTCTGACACTTCAAGAGTAGATAGCAGGCCAATCGCCAGTAAAGAAAAACGAGCAGGGCGAATATGTGAGCTCATTCTGCGAGCAAAACGCGAACCGGCGCGAGTTCATTTACAGTGTACAGACTGCGTTAGCAGATCCTCGTTCATTCATGGGTAGTGATTTCAAATCAACACTGGACCTTTTAATGATGTCTTTCTCGTACGTTGTAGGCTGTGCACGAAGATGTCGAGAGTATAGGCCTGCTGACTCGCGATGGTCGGGGCACTGTGGACACGGTCTAACTCGTAGTGCACCCCTTCAGGGTGATCTTTAGCCTCTTGAGTGCGTTGAAGACCGTAGACACGAACAGCTGGATACCGTCATCCCTCAGCCACTGCTGCAACGGCCTCAAAGCATCTTGCGAATGCCGTTCAGCGATCTACTCAACGCGCTGCATGACATTGGGAATTCGCTTCTCCCTGTTGTTTCTTCCACATTTATGCTGAGTACTGGTGCTCTCTTGAGTGTACGCATTGATATATATTTATTTCTTGCACTGCTCTCGTTGCTATCGGCAAATTCAGCAGCCTCGTGGATGGTATTGCTGTAGACGAAAACAAGCTTGCTGAGGATGTTGTTCTGTGCCTATGAGATTCGTTTGTACCGTTGCCGCCTCAGAGATACGCTCTCTCGTCTTTCGTCGCTACATGCAGCGCAAGGCGCTTGTCGCAGTAGTTGTGCAGCTCCGTAGGTTTGCCCACACAAAATAGGTCATTACAAGGACGGTGGCAACTTCGATCGAGGTGACACTGCTGATGAAGAGAGGAGCTCGGACAATCGCTCGCTGCTCGCACAGTTTGATTGCATTATCGTGAAGGAAATGTGCGCTGAACATCGCCCAATCGCTTTACTCCCCATTTCTTGCTAAAATTTCATGCTTTTTCGATAAGAATAATGTGTAAAATTTACTTTGCGAAACGTCCAAATTGTTTTGCAATACGTTCGAATTAAAGTGAAAATGGTATATATAATGTTTACACTTGGGTGATGCTAACGCGTTTCAAGACTTTCAAGCCGCTCTAGTATTACCTAGTTGTGCTCCCACAGTCGACACCGCTTGATCCAAACGTGTTAACTTGTCTCTGTGGCGTTGTGATTAGTCTTAACCATGAACTAGTCCTATCCTTTTGCATATAAACAAGGTTTCAGAGCCGCATTTTGCTCTCTGTAATTCATCCACTTTATTACTCTTAATCTCCGTCGCTCAACTGTTCATGTATGTGACTGGTTTACTTTTCGGCCTATGTTTTGTCCGCCATCATCCTGATCATTATTTGCTTTTTCGTGTAATTTCACCACTCTTTATACATCGCTATTTATACGTCGCTTCTAGTGGATTGTATTTGTGTAGCTTCTAATTCCTTGCAGGATACCAGTCCACCTCATGCGCGCTGTTATCCGTCCCCGATAAGTCGCATCCCATCTTTTGTCGGCTTTCACCCTTCTGCTAATCGCTTTTCGATGACTTACTCCAACGTGCTGGCACTGCATGCCCGGTTATCGCTGTTCCCGGTTTTGTGACTTGACCTTTTCTTCCTTCCGTATTGACTTGCGATAATGTGTTTTCCCAACATTCCAAGTGCCGAAAAGTCGTGCTTGTGCCAGCTCTGTCAGACATGGATGGAGTATTCCAAATGGCATCTAATATAAACGTCGAGCATCCGAGAGAACCTGGAAGGGTCAGATCGCTCGAATGCCGTTCGCAATAGGCCAGAATATTAGTTGGAATTTTTTCGATACTTTCCTCACCTGACGTGAACAGCTAAGGATGTCTTGTACCATCACTACTAGGTCTCATTCCATAGAAGTGTGCCTTCAAACTTGATCCACAGCCATGTGCTCAGATGGATTGGCGGCGCATGTTCGATGTTTTGCACTTGCTGACGTCTTGATGAGTCACCCATTCGAATACACTATGGATATCATCCTGCGGTGCTAGGTCGTCGCCCGTTGCTTTGACGTCCCGCCATATCTTGAGATCATCACCGAAAGTAAGAAGTTTGAAGTGATCACTCCCGCATGATCGTTTATGTAATTCAGTAATGTACATGGACCAAGTACTGAACCCAGTAGCACTCCGCACTGAACTTCGATGGGCCAGAGATGGCGCTGCGAGTCCTCACATTTAGATGTCGTTGAAGTAGGAAGTTATCCATCCAACCGAATACCGGGTCCCCAATTCGACAGCTCTGAAGTCTGTGAAAGAGGATGCGGACAGTAGAAAGCTTTTAAGAACTTTAGTATATCGCCTCAACTCTCATATCGCTGTAGGGGGTTTCAGTTCGACTGGAGCGAGCAAGTAGCGGTTTTGTGGTGCAAGACCAATTCCGCCGGAATCCAGTTGCTCTGCTGCTATTTTTCTAAATAACCCATAAGCGCTTCGGCTATAATGGCCTCCATGATTGTGGAAAGGACCGGAAGTAGTGTTATCGAGTGATATTTAACCGGATCTACACGAATTCCCCTTGTGATTTGCTGTGACGAGTCCGTGCTTCCACGTTGTTGAAGCGTGTGTCTCATCGTGACATGGTTAGAAGCACTTTGACAACTGTTCCGCTAAATTCCTTGGTGCCAGCTTCAGCGTCTTTGGGCGGATTTTATCAGCACCAGAAGACGTATGCTAGTGTAAGGGAATTAGCATCTTCAGAACATCTGTAGCCGTAAATGAGATTTGGTTAAGCCTTGGTGATGGTATAATTATTATGCTCTGGAAGCGTGGGGAGGATCGTTGATGTATGTCGGTAGCCGCTTCTGTTGTGGTTTGTACTTTTCCACTTGATGTGTATAGGGTGGGAATCTCTCGTTGCACTTGACAGAGTTTATCAACATGTCTGTAGTATCTTGGGGTTTTAACGGAATTTCTTGGCTAGATCCTTTTGATGCTCTAGTTTATCATCGCTTTACAGGTTCACACAATAATTCCTTTTGGCAGTGTAGGCCTCTCAAGTTTTAGCTCTTAGTGACTCCTTGTACTTCGCCAGAGTAAATCTATAAGTACCATACACTTCCGCGTCCTGCTCTGTATGAAGGGCTTTACTCTCATCGAAGCGCTCGTTGCTAGTTTATTGAATTGCTTGACGAGATCCCACCAGGCGACATCTGAGGAAAGTTCAGCTAGAAATGACCAGTTGATAGCATTAATGAGTGTAGTCATAACGTCGTAATCGGTAATGAGATATGAATCGTCGGTGTTTCCTGTGGAATAATCCGCATAACAAATGTAGCTAAGCAACAGGGCTGCATGATTCCTGTGTCCCGAAGGACTATCTATCGATACCGTTTTTATCATATGCTTCTCATTGGTGAACACAAGATTCAGGACAGCTGGTCTGTTCCCCGCCCTGAATCTTGTGGAGGAGGTACTATGCAGTAAAACCCCGTAAATTGACCGCCCAATGGACTGGATCAATGTGGTCAATATACAGAATGAATATTATAATAATGTGTCAGATGTACGCCGTAACGGCGCTACGCTGCAAAGCAACCACCACCAGTCGCGCACGGGCGAAATATGCCGCGAGAACACCCACCCCTACGCGGATTCGAACCGGTGACCCTACGATTGCAAGGCAGGCATGCAGACCACCCGGCCGACCTGGCGGGGTCTGGACCTATAAAGTTTACATAATGAAGGTGAAACAGTGAAGAAAAACGTACGACTTCGGAGATTTTACTTTAGGTTAAAGTGGTAATCCAATGATTAGCCCATGTAATTCCATTTTGAAGTGTTGGAGACAGTCTAGGGTTTTTAGAACGTGTAGGTTGAAGCCGCCATCCGAGAAAGAAGCCTTCAGAGTAGAGGCGAAGCGGTTGCCCATTTCTGAAGTGAACGACGGAGGACGGCACGCGACATCCACTAAACATAGGTCGTCCTTTCTTAGGTGGAGACGGCATTAAATCGTGTCGACAATCTGGACTTCTGGGTTGCCGATGAGTTCAAGATGTAGCTCACAGCTGTAGTAGCGAAGTACACCACATCCTTTATTCGGTCGATCATTGCGCAGAATAGACATCCCAGGTAGTAAGCTTTGGCGTCAGTAATGACTTCACCCAACCATGCCTCGGTTACTATGATGAAGCCTCACGATATCGAGACCGACACAGCCGAAACTCTATCAATTTGCTGTAAAGACGTGCGTTGGTATCAAAACAAGAGAGCACAGGTGTTAAACCAAGCTGATTTTCATGAGGTCGGTTGCTATTCGTTTTTTGAGTGACTCTCCGGTTCTCGAGCGAGAGTTGTGATACATTTCTGCCCCAGATGCTCTGGGTCATAATGACCCTGATGGTCACTAATATCCTGCAGTTTCCATCCGGATGTTATGACGGCTGTTAGATCGGTCACTGCGCTTGATTCCACGATATTTTCACAGTTTGCCACCCTTATTGCATAACCAATATCCTGTGATCGTGTCCCTGCTACCTTCAGTCGGATTTCTGTTGGCAATCCAGTCCTCTGGAAGGGTCTGTGCCGTCAACTCAAATTGTAACACCAACTTCAGCAACCTAGAACCACATCCTTTGTATTTAGGTGACACGGTATCCTTGTCAACGAAGTAGTTACGATATTTTCTAGTGAGATTACCTGATGGATGTAGCCCCATTGCTTCCGGTCGTATGCCTGAGCTTCGTCGGAAGAGGAAGCTTGAGCCTCGGGGACACCGTGAGCAATGACGGCTTTCGACTTCCCTCTTGATTGCTCGTACCCCTTGAACGTTCTTTCCACAGGATATCCGGTGGTATGTGCATTCCGCTTGATGCATTGCAGAGTCGATTCACATACAGCAGAATAATCTCCGTGAAATGTAGTTTTATCTGAAGTAATTGAGGCTCGCTATAGTGCAGTGAGTTTGGGTGATGCGTGGTGCATCTTTATGTAGTGAGCTTAGCACAGATACCGATAGCACTGCAGATGGAATCCCATCGATTACATTCGTCTATCAGCTTGTCTTTTATTGCATTGGTTGCGCCTGGTGGCTGTCAGCTTAAAAAAGCTACGGTCTGTTGCTTTCTGCGGATTGGTGGGTGTCACTGGTGATATCAATCCCTGCTGTGACACAGTTTTGCCCCGTCCGATAAGTAACGTCACGGCGTTTCTTCCGGCCTTCTCCTGGTACCAACCGATGCGCATAATGTCTAGTTGTTTTCTAACGTAGATCAACTGTAGTTTTTTGTCTCCGATACGGCAACTGAATTACTGGGTGCGATATCCTGGAAGGACGTAGAAACAGGCAAGCCGTAAACGACTTATCCGCTTGGGAAAGGGGAGTGAGTTCGGACAGCTGCAGACTGAGACGCTGAATTGAGGTCCGGACGCTTGGCTCTTTTCTTTGGCCTGGATAAGGAATTTATTGTGGTTCCTTGAGATACAAGCATAGGTTTGTTTGCTTACAGTGGTGTAACCCTGGGGTTCACTAGTTTCTTAACTGCTCCCGCCAGTCTTTTGCACTTTTTAATTAACACAGTTAAACAGCTGGCAACCGTGATAGCTTTGCAAACCTGGCAGAACCGAAACGCCTCAGTTGTGTTGCCTCCCCTCGAGTGGTGCTAGCCCTACACCTTCATACTGAAATGCTTTAGGGTCGTTAAAGCACCATAGCATCGTCTTAACAACTTTGGCACAAGCCGCGCTTGCCCTTGGGATTGACCATGTTCATGGATGACGTGCAGTTTTGTGGTCTCGCACCTGTTTCCAGGGCCCATGTCGATGGTGTGAATCAACGCGTCAATTGTGTGCGTAGTCGCTGTTAATGCAACCACGCGTACGAGTCGACGTATTTCGGCTCTTTCTGGGTAGGAGCCAGGCATTAAAAGGTCACGCAAACTATATACACATAGTGCCAGCTCACAAATTCCTCCACAGTATCCTCAGAGAACACCGTATTGGAATAAGCTTCGGATCGTTGGTGTATCTCTAACATTAGTGCCGAACTTTGTTACACCGATGAGAAGTCGGCCCGAAAGCGATAAATCTTTGTGCTTGAGTTTAATGTCGAGAGCCGTTTTAAATACATAAACGATTTATTCTCGACGGTGCGAGACATGCCTTCAAAGGCACAATCATGGTAATACCAACGCGTAACCTCACTAATGGTACAGAAATGTTACGATTTAACCAGTACCTACTGGATATGTATGTGTAGTATATATGTGGGTGCATGTGTAAGTAATCGTGTTGTGTGAATTTATTAGTATTACTGTGTATTTGTGTGTCTGTTCGGTGAATGGGCCAAGATAGGAAGGGGTCAGATGAAATCTTTGAAGTGGTTGACGTTCGCGAAACGTGTAAGATCCTCCGGTATGGCAAGGCAGTGACTTTATTTAGTGGTGAATCATATCCGCCACGTCACCGTGTTGTTACGCAGACATTTGTGGCTTATTATAGGGGGAACGCTTGCCAGGCGAAAACCCACCAGGTCCTGGAACACTGCCACCGAACTATTAGCTGGACCGGTGTTAACCCGAACCACTCCGCTGACACCACGAGGAGGTTGTTCGGCCAGCCAGCCTGCTTGAATTGTGGACCGTAGAAAATAATTCCACCTGTGGTGGTTCACCGAATAGAGCTAGAAAATCCTATTCGGACGAGCGCTCGATGATTACACAGAGAGTAAATATAGGAAAGTAAGTTCGTACAAAAGAAATGCGAGAACTACGCGTCTGGTTGACTTCGGTGGAACACTGGCGTTCTTCGACGGAGAGCGTCTACTCGTTCTTGATCCATGTTGTCAGTCATTCTCACATACTTTATCTTTCCGTTCTTGTACCTAATGGATTAGCCTACCTTCCAACTGTTTATGCTACCATTTTATGTCGTCTGCATTGGACAGCATCATTTGTACACTAATCAGCTTTTTCCATTTTGACCTATTATTTCCCATATCGACAGCACTCCAATGGCCTCTCAGTTCCTTTGTTCTGTTGGTTTGCCATTTGCATGCATCCAACTTACCGACCACCAACACAAAGCGTGCTACGTTCAGCCATGCCGCTGTTGGCAACCATTCCAAAAACCTGTTTGGGTTGCATAGTGAAGCAGAGGAGAAATTGAAATATCCGCGTATGGTGTATTCTTCGCTTTCCTAAGGCGAGAAGTGCACACAGCCTTTGGGGCAATGGAACGATGGCATGTAACCAAACAAAAAGGCAGACGCTTAACAAGTTACATGGGATGGTCAGAATGCGAACCACAAAATGGTAAAAGTACCCACGAGGATTAAATGAAAAACGTTTTGGTGGACTCAAAATGATGTTCACATTGTCATTCGCAATAGAGCGTACCTCGATTGTGTATGGTATTGCTGCTTGGCGCATCGTTTTTATCGTTACATCGTCTCGCGATGTGCACAGGCTATATTTCGCATAATGTGGGCGGGTTAGGGCAACTTCAAGGCTTTTTTACACGCAGACAAAGTGGGGTCAGAAACAAGGTAATTTGAGAGGGCGTTCCAAGGCTGGCACACACGAAGAGAATAAAAGTTTCAGCGACCTTATAGCCGGCTGTTTTGCGTGGTCAACTTGTGACGGTGTTGTTGCCAAGTTGTGCTAGGTGGAGGCAGACGTGTTTGGGGTCCCTCATAATCTGGTATGTCATTAGTAGGTCGTCGCGTAGGCGCCGATACTGTCCGCTGCATAATTTTCTGTGTAACAAAATACTGTGCTCGTCAGTTTTAGTCACAATTTAATGTACACTGAAAACTAGGTCCCGCAAAGTTACGATGCAACCCTTGGTTTTAGTACTTCTACAAGAAGGCTTGGAAGCTACTGTATTATCGAAGCGTCGGTTTTACTCTGGACATTTAAGCACTCCACTCAAGCCTAACTTTGTGCTGAGTGTTATTTGGTTGTAAAAGTATAATGCAAGTGCCTGCTCATTGGTACCATCCATTCGTTATAATTCCACTGAATCTGATAGCTAGGTGCCACATTACCCGACTGAAAACCCTAGCCAGTTTGAGGTACCAATCTTTTAGCACTCAAAGTCAAGACTGCGAACTCCAAGAGCTTTTTACGTACCGTGGATGGCGACAAGGGCTAGCGAACTTGCTTGAGTACTTCAGGAGCAACGTCTAGTCACTTCATCTTCTTGCAATATTGAACGTTTCGTCTCCACTTATATTCTTCGTGTAGAAATAACCTAGATAGGAACTGACTCGAGGTAGTCATTACTTTTCGGTAGGGAGTGTTCTACTAGTCTACTTATACCCAAGGTCTATGCTTGGGCCCGCGGTTAGGAGTTCACATTTTGGTTTCGGAATATCTTGTGAGGAGCACTTGTCCACACAAGGTCGCGTAAGTCGTGATCCAGACATCGTACGCTCACGTCTGACACGCCCACACATTGCATGTGAATTCTATTGTCGCATGCATGCCTACGACTTACTGGCACTCTTTTCCTCGCCCTTCCTTATATTCGCCTCCGCAGACTATTTCGACAATCTCGGTATAAAAAAAATATTTGAGGCTGTGCGACTATGTAATCTACTGTAGTCCAGTTTTCTCTTGTGGTTGGATGCGCGGGTGTCAAGCGGTTGAAAGCGCGATTCGCGACTAGTGCGTTACGTCTCGTTCGGGGTACAAGTTTGCGGGGTCCGTATCGTTCGCAACGAGCAGGACGATCGTGACGACCAGACCGTTGTATTAGAATATTCTCCATGGGGTTGGATAGAAACGCACTATTTGACCTTGGTCATGATCTGTTTTGGGGCAAATTTCAGTTGCCTCAATCAATGAGACAGCATCTGCCCGTACTTCTGAATGATCGAAGATGAGTTTACTGTCGTTTAACACGGATAAGTGCAAAGTGGTTTATCTGCGCCATCAGCTAAATAGTATGCGCTGTGAGACCACCTCACAGTCTGGCACCCCCTCCCCACTAGCAGCGTACCCCAAGGCACAGTGCTGGGCCCAGTTTATTCTTGATCCACCTAAATGAAGTGCCTCAGCTTCTTCGATCACGTTGTGCAATGTTTGCAGACGACTTGAAGAGTTGGAGGGTCATTGATTCTCCCGGCGACTGTGTCGTCCTTCAGCAGCACCTCCATCGCATATCCCAGTGGTCTGCAGACGTTGACCTACTGGCTAAACCGGCCAAGTACCCGTTTATGAGCCTGGAGAGGGGTGGTAATGGGCGTGCGTACACCATGTCCGGCCACCCGCTGCATCCCAACAGTTCCGTAAAGGATGTAGGCCTACTCTTATGCTGTGATCTGAAGTCTGTCGACAACACGAATAGACTGTACGGAAACGGACTATGCCTGCTTTGGGCACTTAGACGCAGCTTCTGCACTTGGTCTGAAGAGATTGCCACTCGCCTGTTCTTTCCGTGATAAGATCGGCACTTGAGTACGACTCACTCGCCTATTGTCCGATCACAATAGGTGAGGTGCAGAGACTGGAACGAGTCCAGCATGTAGCTACCCGGCTCATCCCCAGTTTACGAGGTGTCGTACCAGGACCGATGTAGGAGACTAGGGCTGTATACCCTGTCATATCGTCAGCTTCAAGTTGATCTCATAATGACGCACCGGATATTGCACCTGGGCCACTTCACTATGTTGAGGCCGCTGCTGCACGTTCGCGCACCAAGCAGTACACGCGGAGACCGGTACGAACTACTGGTACCGGATTTAAAACGCATCGCTCCCCCTCTATGCTTCGAACGTCGAGTGGTGAAATATTGGAACAAGTTGCCTGAGACAATAGTCGAGGCGAAATCGGTGTCTGGATCTAAGTGATACCTTGACGCCCACTTTGCGGACTACAGGTATAGGGAACGTCTCGCACCCCGATAAGATGTAGTGCAGCTGCAATATGCTGACATTGCGCAAGGATTAGCGACGTGATTCCGCACATGTGCCTGATCCAACTACGATGGAATAAGATGGATTTTATCTTCTCGCTCTCTCTTCTCAGTATTCACAGGAGCGCGATATTGGCTTAGTGGTTCAGGATGACCTTGGCTGTTCTAACCAAGCTATTTAGCTGTCAAAACTCGGGAACCAACAAGTTGGCGTCTTACAGAGGTCATTTAGGCAGCTCTACCCTTCCATCTTCCAACAATTGCTCAATGCGCATGTGATACCACATGTGGAGTACGGAATTCAGACCTGGCAGAAACGCGATATGGCTGCACATCGTGTTGGCAGCTAGAGAAAACAAGTATGCTTCGTCAACAAGGTTATGCAAGGCCTAGCATAGCTGTGTTTAGGAACCCTGCACACAGGGACCTACTACTTAACAGGGCTGGGTTGGTTGCAAGTCAGACAAATGGTCGGTATCAAATAGCACCGGATACAATAACTTTGAGGGCTAAAGCCCCTCGGATGAACCGCTTGGAAGGTACTAATACCAGTTTGGCCAACGAATCTACGGCCTCGCACGCTAGAATTCGCGATAGTGAGCCTCACGTTCCGCAGACACCTAAACAAACCGCTAGCGACTGCTCTCCTGCGACAACTGCAGTCAGCTGCTCTGGAATACACTCCAAACAAGACGTCAGTGAAATAACTCGTGGCCTGCATTTGGATGTGGAGAAAGTTGCTCTTGATGGAAATGCGAATCACACCTCTATGGCGGAAGAGGGTAGTGAAGATGTGGCAACAGAAGTTCAGGCGGTGCGTACAAAAACCATTGAGGCCTCACGCTCGATAGCAGTGGCAGCAAAGTCCATGCTTGGTATAACCACCTCACAAAATGGTAGGAAAAATGAAAAACTTGTCACACCCAAAGTAGACCGTACAGAATACCCCAAGTGCAGTGCTGTTAAGCCGACTCAATTAAATAGGAGAAAACCCGTCGGGAGTTTATCCAGTAAGCCCATGCGGTTGGAGCCAACAAAGCGATTATCCTGTAATGCTTTACAGCAGCCCAACGTTGATTCATCGACTCAGGTAGCCGACGGAAATGAAATGGTACAAAAATACGGGCTGTCCCCTCGGGCGTAGAGCCCGAGGGGTAATAACTGCGTCTGAGAAGAGACTAAGCGTGTGGTATACTAATTGCTGTAGTGTGCGTAACAAATGGGGTGGGTTAGTGACGAGTTGGGAGCATGTTGATGTGGTTGTTGTGTCTGAGTCCTGGCTTTCTCCAGATGACCTTATTAGTGATCTGCTTATAGACTTCGCGTGCTACAGAGCTGATAGGTCCGGGTATCAGACTGGTGGAGGAGTCCTCTTGCTTATAAAGTGTCAATATAAACACTGGGCGACTCCATTTACCATGAGTTCTGCAAACGTTCATGTGGTATACTGCTTTCTAAGAGCATGGGATAGATTGGGGACTATAGTATGTGTCTATCGTGGTCCATCCTCCACTCGAGAAGAGGACAAGGATCTTGGTACGTTACTAAGACAGACGGCAATGGCCGCACCTAATTTCCTGATTGTTGGTGACCTAAACCATCCCCATGCTGATTGGCAGGTTGCTGAAAACAGGGCGGGTACTCTGGAGAAGGAATTGGTGGATTGGATGCACGAAAATGCGTTCGAGCAATACGTCAATGTTCCGACCAGGAGTCGTACTGGGAGTACCCCTTCAACCCTTGATATCGTGATCGCCAGATATAGTCACTTGATTGACCTACGCGTGGAGCAACCCATAGGTAAGAATGATCATTGCGTTTTGACCTTTTCTCTAAACACACCGAGTCTTGCAAAGAACCATCGAATGGGAAGGGATTTAAATCGCATTGATTTTTCGAGGCTGCGCGATCGAGCCCTTCAAATCACTTGGATCCCTGAACAGGACCAGGCCACTTTGGAACGGTGGTGGCTTTTGCTCAAAAGGGGGCTCGTACAGTTACTGAACGAATTTGCTCCTTTACGCCCTAGGAGACATCTTGGTGAGCCCCGATGGTGGAGGAGAAAGATTGACAGAGCGATAAAGAGGCGCAATGCTGAGTGGAGAAAATACCAAGAAACTCGGGGCTTCAGACGTTGGCTGCAATACAAAAGGTGTCGAAACATGACTATTAACTTGCAGCGGCAGGCGAAGTAATCATATGAGGTTAGGTTGGCCAAATTTGCGAAAAATCCCAGGTGTTATTATTTATGTCCAATCAAAGGCTTCTCTAAGAGTGGTGGTCGGCTGTCTAACCATGGAGGAGGGCAGCCAGGCTGTAGACAACGTCGATAAAGTAGAAGTGCTGCTACGTGTCTACCAAAATCTGCATCAGAAGGATAGTGCGTCAGCCCTGCCATCACAACCGCACTGCTCAAGTTGTCATACAATGCGGGAAATTATTATCAATGTGTCAGAGGTCTTCACAGTGTTGGCCAGTTTGAACCCTTATAAATCAGTTGGTCCTGACAGTGTACCTCTCGTCATAGTTAAGCCACTGGCTGATATCCTTCAGTATCCTGTCGCGGAGTTATCCAACCAGTCACTTCAAAAAGGCAAGATACCACGTGGTTGGAAGGAGGTGACCATTGTTGCCATCCACGAGGAGGATTCTAAGTCGGTGCCTCTTTACTATAGATCTGTTCGTTTGACCAGTATCATGCTGAACTGCTTGGAAAAGCTTATAAGAAATAGGATCTGTGAGCACTTGGCTGAGCACAATCTAATTAGAGCGCGACAGCATGGCTTGCTTAAAAAGAGTCGTGTATTACCAATTTATTGTGCTTTTTAGATGAGATTACCCGATGTCTTGATAGTGGGATATCGGTAGAGGTGTGCTAGTTGGACTTCAGTAAAGCCTTTGACTCAGTGAATCATCGATTTTTAATTGAGAAGCTGACATGGTTTGGATTGCATCCTCAACTATTACTGTGGCTTTCTGAATTCTTACGTGGAAGAACATTCAGTCAGGGTTGGGGAAGTTAGTTCTCGTGTGGGCCTTGTCTACAGTGGTGTCCTCCAAGGTTCGGTACTTGGTCCATTGTGGTTTCTAATGTTTATAAATGACCTATTTCCTCTTCTTGAGGATCCCTGCTATATCTCCGCAAATGACTTAAAGCTAGTCAGTAGGTGAAACCGAGCGACAATTGGCTAAGGACACCATCAATGTGATGAAGTGGTCGATCCAATGGGGTCTACCTCTGAATGCCAATAAACGTCAACTATTGACCAATAGTGGTAGCAGAATTGCAGTGTCGTCTCTTGCGAGATCTCTATCTTTGGAGTGTGCTGATGAAACTCGTGATTTAGGTGTCGTCATAGTGAATAATTTTAAGCCTTCGGCACAGTGTCGCCATGCTGCCAATAAAGCGCGACAAGAGTTGTTTTGCCTTAGCAGGGCGCTTCTTACTGTGTATATTCCTTCTCTTGTTCATGTCGAGCAAGATACATCGGAAGAACTACTAGGAGGCTGTCTGAGAGAATACGTGAGCATTGTCCAACTAATCTACGGAATGGTGGGAGCAGAACTGTGATGAGCACCGTGTTGGCACACTTGGTTGATTCTAATCAACAAATCGACACCTGCCAATCTTTCCAACCCATTTACCGTGTACCTAGACGCCTTTCACGAGTGGTACAATGTCGCTTACTAGCAGCAGCTGAGGCGATTGCTATCCGCCACCAGAACCCAGACTTATATGCTCAAAAACGGTTCGTTCAGATTCTGTGTTTGCCCTGGCCCGCTATCACAACGACTCATGTTGAGGGACATGCCGCCGATAAGCCATCGATCACTTCTGATCCGATTACTTAGCATTTTCATTCCAATGACCTTGAACTTTGAGCTTTACCATTATCTGATGTTTTATGTTAGTCTTATTCCTAGCAGTTGTGGTGTTTTAGCCTGACGAGAGCCACCAAAAACGAGCTCGTTCGCTAACGTGTTTCTGATGTCCACGCCTGGGATATTTTTTACTTAAAAACCGAAGTATTCTTGCCGTTATATAAAGCAGTGGTTAGGCCACATCTGGAGTATTGTGTTCAGGCCTGGGCACCGTACCTCCGTAGTGACGCCATGTGCATAGAAAAGATTCAGAAACTTGCGACCATGATGATCGAAGATCAACGAGGGAAGTCGTACGAAGATCGTCTAAGTAGCTTGGGATTATTTTCCTTGGAACGGCGTAGGTTGAGAGGAGATTTGCTAGAGACGTTTACGATCATTATGGGACTTAATGGTATTAGTCCCACCCATCTGTTTGAGTTAGCTATGTCAGACCATCTGTGCGGGCATTGCCTGAAGCTCAAACAACATAGAGTTCGTTTGGGCATCAAAACAAAAAATTTTACGAAACGAGTAGTTAACATCTGAACTAAACTTCCTTCTGATTTACTGGAATATGAGTCTGTAGAAGCCTTCAAAAGGGGCTTAGATGAGTGTTGGTCCGACCTTTTCCCAGAAATACTGTAATTGTACTGGAATATGTAGTGTATTTTCATGCTGACACACAAAAGTGCAAAGCTTGTTCTTGCTTCATTCCTTTGCAGAAACAAGAAGGGTCAATCCAAAGTCGAAGTGCCGGGGGCCGCTTCACTTACCGGCACAAGAAACAGGACGCTCGTTAGGCGAAAGCCTCTATCATCCGTTGTACCTGACCTGACCTGACATGATCTCACAAAGAAAGGCAACTGAAAACGCGAGGTACTTGTTCTATTTTCCATACCAACTACGACTGAAAGCCTCAGGAGTATATAGCAGAAAAAAATCACCGTCTATGAGGTGAGTTCATCCTAACGCAACAGATTTCGAGAAACTCCACTCACTTTTGTCACCATTTTCTGATGTTTAGCCATGGTAGGTGGCATCCGGTTCCGGATTTGTCTGTCAGCGCTGCCTCCATGGGGACAGCCACAGGATGCCTGTGCCGACAGAGGAACCATGGGTGGCTTGCGCTGCATCCCCAACAACTCCATCTACACACTCCACATCCAGCGTAAACCCAAAGAGTTAAGACCGGGAAGCATGTGAATGGGAGCAACGTTTCTTTAATGGATTCGGCCCACACTCCTTCAACAGGCACAGTTGCAGCAGCATTATTGTCTTTAACTTGTGAATCATACGTACCAGAGGTACACAAGGCGGTTTCTGGGCCGTAGTCTACTCCACTCTGAATGCATGGAACCACTCTCTGACCCTAGCACAGCGACTAGAACCGTGCACCCCCGTCCCCCCAGCAACGATTCACAGTCTCCTGGAGTCAGCAATCGAGATGGAGGGTGCTAGACAGGTAGGCACCTTGTCAACATTCACATCAAGCGCAACCACACTGTGGATATCAAACAAGCAACATAGAATCCGAAGGAAAATAAACACGCAAGTTTGACAAGGAATATACAGTAGAATAAAAGAACTGAGCAACTCAAATAAAGTGGACACTTTTTATGCAGGTTAGGAAGATCTAGCTTACGTCTGAGTCTGTGTAGCGCAACTGCAGCGAAGATACATGATGTGTGCAACATCAACCTCAACATGAGTTGGGTCAATAACTGAAGTGGCTGCGCAATACAGCCGGTAGGAATGCCGTCGGAATTCTTCCTCCGAATTTGTCAGCCGTTGAATGCTCTTCCGAACTACGTCATTCTACGCCTGCCTTATCTTTTTTGATAGACAACGGGACATTACACCTTTCTCATTGCAGATATGACCCGCGTTCAGCAGGTACCAACAAATCGTGAAAGAAACACTGCTCCTCATCCTAGCCTCCGCGAAATCAGGGTAGACAGATTTACATTTGTGTCAATATGAACATCAATATGTGCGATCCACCTAGTTGGCAGTTATTGAACGTATGCACTTTTCACAGACCATTCTAGGGGAGTTGCCAAGCCTTAATATTTTTATCCCTAGGATATCATTGTTTCACTGACATAGATGTCCGCCGTTAACCACCACTTCCCGCGTCCCCTTCCCATGGTTGAGCCGAGTCCGCGTCACCTAGTCACCGAGAGGATGCAACAAGAACATGGTCAAACCCAAAGTTTTTCAAGCACACCCTGTAATCACTGTTCATTGGTTGCGCTTTGGGCTCCAGTGATATTTTCGATCCCATCTGTCTCGTTTACCTTGAAGTTTGAATTGATGCAATTTACCACCACCTATCGTATGAACTAATCTTCGTCACTCAGCCTTGATTCACCAGTTTGAGTTAACTGCTACCGACAGTTTTAATTAAGTGTTTACTCTTGTGACCATTTCTGTGCATTACACATATTCCCCTCACTTCATTAACACACTGCCTGTCATCATTCTTTGATATCCTTCAGCAAATCCTCTAAGCCTATGGTTACATCTTTGTTGGAAGTACTGTAGTGGAACCGACCACATAACAAAGCTAATTAAAAGCTCAGCCGGCCACAAAAACAGTTACTCCGGAATTAGGTCAATTCTAATTCTTCCAAGTGTCCGAAGCTAGCCGTATGCCTCCATGATAAACGCAATCCGAGTCAGTAACGATGCTGCACACCAGACACCGAGCAACCACGACGAAAGCAGCAAACCGAACCAAGAACGCAGAACGAAATTCGAAGAAGAATGTACCAATTCAGATCATTAAAACATAATGCACAATACATAGTGGAAAATAAAAAAGTAAAGTACAATTAGAAATACCGAAGTTTACAAAGCGTTATGGAACTCCTTCCTAAAGCGGGAGTCAGGATGCGATGAGCACTCGATACATGTTATCTGATGTGAGTAGTTAGTTTGAAAGGAAAAATAACTGCACTTCCAAAACGTGTACGCTTTGTGTGCCTGAGTTTGTGACGGGTGGGCGTTGGGGAGGAGAAGGAGCAGTGGAGTCACACATCGGTCGGGTGGGTGGAGTGCTCTGCGGCGGAGCCTGTCCAGTGTCAGGAGTGTAAGGAGTCAGTTGCGGCGACCGGAATTCGA
>OX104069.1:75084693-75398204 GCA_944474145.2 Dicrocoelium dendriticum | reverse complement strand
AGCGGCTGCTGTGTTGTGCACTGTAGACCCTCCAATCCGAGAGCTAACATTCTCTCACTCTTTTCAGCTTACCGAACCTACTACGGATTTCACTCGGACTATTGCGCACTACAACTGCGAACGACGCTCGTCTACGCTCTCGACGCCAACGACATTCTCCCTAGCTAGCTGTCTCCGGGTGCCCTATTTTTAGCATTAGCTAACGCTCCTCCCGTCCAATAAACTTCTTCCCTAGTTTACTTCTGTGTCTTCTACCCACTACTTTTGGTTGGCCGTCTAGTCGCGTACCGGATATATAGCGCACGATCCACGAGCTATAATTGGTGACCCCGACGTGTTCCCGTTTATTGGAAACAGAGCGATTCCGCTATAACTGGTGACCCCGACCGAAAATTTGGTAAGCCACTTACTAAATTTTCTTTCCAGGTTCGTTCAATTTTGCGGTACGTCCATCCATTTTCATAATTTTGTGCATATTTCGGGTTCCATATCGCTTACTTTGTATCATTTTTCAGCCGAATCGAACAATGCCACTCCAGCGGAAAGAATTCTGGATGACCAAATACTTCTCGAGCGCTTGATCTCTTTGTTATTCGATGAAGGGGAACAGGGAATTAACATCGTCTCTGCATTCCGGCTCGGCAGGAAGCAAGAGGATCCACCTAAATTTCGTCCCCTCAAAGTCGTGTGTCAGACGGAAGAGGAATGCCGACGTATTCTGCGACGGACCCCGCGTCTCAAAGGTGAGCCATATTATGTACTACTTTATCTTTCTCTAGAGGATCAGATAAAAATGAAAAAGACTGTTGATGAGCTACGAACACGCGGAGGAAATGATGAAACTGACCTTCACATTGTGGATTTTTGTGTGGTTCGGAAGACCCTGAGAGCCCGTTGGAGACCCATTCTTCTCATCCCGGGACAATAAAGCACACAAATGGACTATGCGTGTTAACCGCCATTGTGCGCAGTCTGGGGAATAAATTGGATGAGATTCAGTTGATTGCCTTAGAGACCCATCCAGACCTAATGGCCTTCACTGAAACTTGGCTATTCACCGACATCACGGATTCAGAGGTGTCCATCCCCGGTTACCACCTCTCCCGATCCGATCGACAAGGAGGGAGGTCCGGCGGTGGCGTAATAGTCTATTGGAAGACTGATATCAAAGTGCACGTAGTTGAAGCGATCAGTGACAAAGACGATGAGTTTGATGCACTCTGGTGTCGTATGCATGATGGACGGAGTTCTCTCACATTTTGTGTAGTCTACAGAGCACCTTCAGGATCCGGAGCCCGCTTGGTGGACTCGATCAGGAAGCATGGTGCACGAAAGGATTGTCTTATCGTTGGGGATTTCAATGCTCCTTCTGTTGATTGGAACCTGTTTCTTTGTGACCGACCTACAGAGTCCTTTAAGGCTAACTTACTGGAGACCATCCTTCATTGTAATTTGCTCCAACACGTCACTACGCCAACTCGTATTCCTCCAGATCAGACGCCGCATATCCTGGATCTCGTCCTCTCCCCAACACAATCAGATATCACGAAACTTTCAGTTCTACAACCCATTGGCAGCAGTGACCACTGTACTGTCTCATTCCAGTGGTCACGTTGCTTCGCTGTTCACAGCCAACGTGCCGACCGTAGGAATTTCTGGCATGCCGATACAATTCGTTTGAAAACGGCCGCAAGCATTGTCGATTGGAGTATCCCTGAACATCTCAATATTGACGAAGCGTAGCATCACTTGTACTCCAAGCTGACGTTACTCATTGAACAGGTCATCCCCTTCTCCAAAAGAAGACCCTTCTCCAAAGGCCCTCCATTGATCGATCGCGAATTGAGAGCAATGATGAAAAGAAGGCGTAAACTATGGGATCGTTTCAGAATTACGCGAGTTGAGCTTGACTACTACCACTACAAAACGGTCAGGAATTCTTGCAACATAAAAAACGCGAGAAGCGCCAAAACTACGAACTGTCATTAGCTGCACTTTCTAGTACAAACTCCAAGGCGCTCTTCTCATACCTCAAACGAAGCACTAAAGCTGGGAGTGGTGTCCCTGCCTTGTCTCCCTGTTAGCATTTGGACCTAGTTTACGGAGGCTTTGAGAAAGCTAGCCTTTTGGCCCAGCAATATTCCTCTGTCTACTCGACCGAAACGCCACTCCCAGATAGCGTTGTACCCACTCCTCCTTCCCTGCTGGAGCACGTGAATGTTACCACTGACGTTGTAATGAAATTTCTGCTTGATCTAGACCCGTATTCCACGCCAGGTCCCAATGGTTTACACCCATTGTTCCTTAAGACAGTGGCCGGACACATTGCCGCTCCTGTCTGTCAAATTTTCCGTCGTTCCCTTGAGGTCGGGCGGCTTCCAACTGCTTGGAAGGTGGGAATTGTTAAACCCATTTACAAAGGAGGGAACCGACAGAACCCAGCCAGCTATCGTCCCATCTGTCTGACTTCGATTTTGTGCAAAGTCATGGAACGGATTCTGAAACGAGCCCTTCGCCTTCATCTCGATGAGTTGCAGTTCCTAACATGGTTTACGAAGGGCGCGCTCATGCGCCACAAATTTGCTGGTAGCTAGGGAAAAATGGGCAATATCCTTAGATGCCGGTAAGCGTCTGGATGCTGTGGTTGTCGATTTCAGTAAGGCTTTTGACAAGGTCCCACATGAGAGGCTCCTCTTCAAACTCCGGGGAATCGGCGTCACTGGCAATTTTCTTTCTTCGGTCTCCGATTTCCTGGACAGTCGCTTCATACAGGTTGAAGTTAACGAAGCGCTTTCTGATCATATTCTCATGGCCAGTTGGGTCCCCCAGGGTTCTGTACTCGGCCCCGAAATCTTCAATATCTTCATCAACGACCTGTCATCCGAACTGCAGACCGACTGCTTAATCTACGCGAATGATCTGAAGCTGTGGATTGAGGTATCCAGTCTGGAAGATGCAGACAGACTTCAAGCGACACTCGATCAGTTGCACGATTAGTCACTAAAGTGGCAGTTGTCCATTAACCATAACAAATGCGCTGTCCTTCCAATCGGTGCTCCTGAGCCTTTTGGGGCATGCCATGTCGGGGTTTCCTGCTCAGAAATGTCAACCAAGAGAGTGATCTAGGGGTGATTGTGTCTTCTGATCTCAAATCAATCGAGGACACCCGGAAGAGGGTCGCATCCGCATACAGAATACTTCACGCTATACGGAGAGCCTTTTCACGCCTGACCCCAGCACTCTTCAGACTACTATTTGCTTCACATGTACGTCCAGTTCTCGAGTACGGATTGCCTGCTGCGTACCCGCTCACTAAGTCCGAACGTGACATGATCGAGAATGTTCAACGGCGTGGATCCAAATCCGTTCCAGAGCTTCGGGATTTATCCTACCTCCTACGGCTTCAACGGTTGAACCTGTTCTCTTTGGATTATCGTCGTCGCCGCGGAGATATGATATTCACTCGGCGTATTCTACGAGGTGATCTGGGGAGTGAGCTGCAATCGTTCTTTTGTCTAAACACAAGTTGTGCAACTCGAGGCCACCGGTGGAAACTTTTCAAACCGCGGCGACTCCGTGTACGGTCCGATCTGGCCCTATCCACCCGGGTAGTGAATGACTGGAACAGCTTGCCAGAGGCTGTCGTCGATGAGGAGACGGAGGAATGTTTCAAACGACGGTTGGATACCCACTCTCTGAGTGCGCAGGGATTCTGCTGCCCACAATACAACCATAGCGATCTTCTGCTGAACCTTGTTCCGCAATGCTCCCAGCAACCCTCGCAATGTTCTGGAAGTGACGGAGCTGACAAAGGAACCTCCTTCTGCTCTCTACCAACCAATGAACCAATGGATACGTGTCACTCAGTCCTCGACGGCCAGGTTGAAAATGTAACCATCGCCACTCCGCCCTTTCGCGAAAGCAATCCAAAACATTGGTTTGCTGAGTTGGAGGCATTTTTCGAACTTCGTGGCATTAGATCTGAAAGAATCAAATATCTCCAAGTCATCTCCGCGCTTCCTCCGCATGTCGCCGATAATATCGCCGATATCCTCGAGTTGCCAGCAGAGAGAAAAACTTACGAGGAAATTAAAGCTGCTGTTCTCAAAAGGGCAGGTCTTTCAGATTGTCAACGCATCACGAAGCTTTCGAGCGAAACGGAGTTAGGTGACCTCAAGTTATTGCGCAAGATACAAACTTTAGTCAAACCCGACATGGTGGACGATACATTTCTCACGAAAATGTGGCTGCGTAGATTGCCAAGTGAAATGTGCATTATCCTCTAAGCAAATGCTGGCGCATCCCTGACGCTGATGCTCGATTTCGCAGACCAAATTTGGGAATCCTACGGTCAGATTTTGCAAGTTCGATCTACGCTAAAAGACGATATTGCCGTGATGAAAGCGCAGATTGCCGCACTCACCAAGAAGTTTACGGATTTCATAACTTCTGAGAGTAGTTGCCGATGTCATTCTTCAACTCGTTAACGTCCATCTCGCACAAATCACCGTCGAAATCACCGCGCCGAATGTCTACCTACTGCTGGTACCATCAGCGATTTGGCCCACAGGCCTAGTCGTGCCGCCCACCGTGTTCCTTCAAATGCAACTCGCAATGGAAACGGGCCGGCCAGCACGTAGGGGCGACGGAGGTAGCTGGTCAACACAGTCGCCTATTCTTCGTTCCCGATCTAAAGGCGGGAGTTCACTATCGCGTCGACATTGGCGCAGAATTCAGCCTCCTTCTACGTGATCCCAACGACACGACCGGAAGAGTGACTGGTTCTCTACGCGCAACCAACGGCACCAGCATCCGCGTCTACAGTCAGCGCTCACGCACGCTTAACCTCGGCCTGCGACACTCTATTCGATGAGTATTTTTTGTCGCTGACGTTTAAAATCCCATTATCTCGGGATGGATTTTCTTCAGCACTTCGACTTGCTCGTCGAGGCTAAACGACATCGTCTCATCGATCAGACAAAGAAACTTTCCGTCTCTGGAATATCCAGCGATGTAGTATCGCTCAGTCCGGTGTACGCCACTACCAACTCGCCGGCCGGCAAAGCGCTACTTGCGAGCTTCTCTGAAGTCTTCCGACCTTCATCATCTCTCTCAACTGCAGCCGTAGCTACGCCGCATCACATAGTTCCCAAGGGTCTGCCTGTCTCCGCCAAAGCCCGAAGACTGATTCCGGACAAACTCAAACCTGCCCGTGCGGAATTGGAGCACATACTCGAACTTGGCATCATCCGACCATTCAGCAGCCTTTGGTTCTCGCCCCTTCACATGATCCCGAAAATGTCAGGAGACTGGCGACCATGTGGCGATTACCGCGCCCTCAAAAACGTGACAATTTCGGATCGTTATCCTATTCCTCACATGCAGGAGATTACGGCCGGTTTTCATGGCGCTCACGTGTTCTCAAAGATGGATCTGGTGCGAGCTTATCATCAGATCCCGGTCGCCGATGAGGACATACCGAAAGCCGCCGTTATTACACCATTTGGATTATTCAAGTTTCTACGAATGCCATTCGGTCTGCGCAGCGCCGCGCAGACATCTCAACGCTTCATCAACTCCGTCGTACATGGACTCGACTTCATCCACCCGTACATCGACGACATCTTGGTGGTCCGTTCTTCGGAAGAGGAACACCAAACACATCTACGACTCTTGTTCGAACGTCTGAAGGCACACAACGTCACCGTCAACCCCGACAAGTGCATTTTCATGCAGCCGCGCATTGACTTCCTCGGACATCAACCTGATTCCGAGGGTATCCGATCTTTGCAGGACAGAGTCCAGGCAATTCGCGACTTTCCTCATCCAACGATTCTAGCCGCCATTCGACGCTTCAATGACATGGTCAGTTACTATCGCCGATTCCTACCACGCTGCGCCGAGCTTATGCAACCGCTCACCGATCATTTGCGTGGACTCAACAACGGTAAAGTTGAGCTTACGCCGGAAGCACGAATAGCATTCGAAACTAGCAAAAAGGCACTCGCTTCCGCCGTCATGCTTCATCACTTCGACTCGAAGGCTCCAGTCAGTGTAGCCATCGACACCTCGGAAAACACAATCGACGCTGTTCTACAGCAGTTTTCCCAAGGTAATTGACAACCCCTAGCGTTCTTCTCCCGACGTCTTCAGACAGCCGAGTCGAAATACAACACATTTGGCCGCGAGTTACTCGCTATACACTCCGCCGTTCGCCATTTTCATCACGTTCTCGAAGATAATCATTTTACGATCTTTACAAATCACAAACCACTCGTCTTTGCCTTCCGGAACCCTTCGCCCCAACACACTCCGTGTGAAGTTCCTCATCTAGATTTCGTGTCTCCGTTTTCGACGGACGTCCAACACGTGTCTGGCAAGGATAACGTCGTGTCGGACATGCTTTCAAGAGGAAACTCTCTGGCTCCGACCGGTCAGTCGCTCGATCTGTCAGCTATGGCCGCTGCACAGCAAGCGGAAAAAGATTTAATATCATCCTGCGAAGATCCCACGTTAAAGTTGGTACCTAGACAGCTTCCTTCGTCTACAGGTACAATAATCTGCAAAGTCTCTACCGGGCATCCTCGTCCACTGGTACCAACTGCCTTTCGCCGAAAAGTCTTCGATACGCTGCACAACATCGCACATCCTGGCATCCACGCTTCAGTCAAGATGATTGCCGACAAATACGTCTGGCCCAACATGCAGCGCGACTTCAGACTTTGGGCGCGCAACTGTCCGACTTGCCAGCGATCAAAAGTTCATCGACATGTTGCCTCTCTGATAGGATGCTTCCCATCACTATCAACTAGATTCGTTCACGACCACCTCGACATCGTTGGATCACTTCCGCAATCCAAAGGCATGGTCTACATCCTGACCATGTTGGATCGACGATGGGATCGTCGGTTGGTACTGGAACGATAGGAGAATCCCGTGAGTGTTCCATCTTGAGTGGATCGTTGAGCCAGGAATTGATGAAGTGCTCAGAGTTGTTGATGGATCTAAAACGGAACACCCGTATCGCACCCTGGCCAACCAGTTAATGCCCACGTTTCCTGCCCTAGCAGTCCCTGCTATGGCAGTCACGTGAAGTAAGCAAAGGATAGGAAGAGAAGTCGGAGGTACAGAATAAGCAAGTGCACTTGAAATAAGAAATTAATACCAATGCGTGAAGAAAAGTAGAGAAAAGAAAATCGAAGTTCTAAGTATGACGAAAAACAACCTGTTGGCAGAAGCGACTTTGCTCAAGGTATCTTCTTACGATTTTTGGTCTGGAGTCACAAAGACGACCAGGTCCCTCTCACGATTAGAGTTTGGCAGCAAAAACCCACCGATATGATAAATTCCAAATGGTTCGGAAGAATGGAACATTTAGCATGATGGACCAATCATGCAGCAAATGAAGCCTTGTTTGTAGTTCATCAACTTCATCCACCCAGAAGACTTTCCATCACTCTCCTCCCAGTTTTATCCAAAGTAATGGAACGTATAATTGCGGAGGCGCTGATGGGATATCTGGAAAACAACAATATCATAGTGCCACAGCAACACGGATTCCGCCGAAATCGATCCTGCACTACAAACTTGCTGCTGGCCCGAGCAAGCTGGACGGAGTCAGCTGATGCTAGATTTGGAGTCGACGTTGTCTAGCTGGACTTCTCGAAGGCGTTCGATCGTTTGGACCACCGCATCCTCCTACACAAGCTTCGAGGCTACGGAATCGGTGACCCTGTGCTTGGTTGGATCGCAAACTTTCTCACTCAACGTCAGCTGAATGTGAGAGTCCGCAGCTCCATGTCCGACCCAATTGACGTCCAGTGCGGTGTGCCACAAGGGTCAGTACTGGGGCCACGTTTATTTTTGACATTCATTAACGACCTTGCCAGTGTACTATAGTCGAACTTCTTGCTGTTTGCAGATGATGTCAAAATTTGGCATGACATCCGGACAGAGGACGATCACACAACACTGCAGAGCGATCTGGACAGGGCGTACACTTGGTCATCCGAAAACATGCTCCACTTCAATGTCGCCAAGTGCAAAGTCGTGAGCTTACGCCACCAGCTCATCCATGAATACATACTCGGGGACCAGCCGTTGCAACATGCTTCCCAGGAATGCGACCTCGGAATGATCGTGCAGGACGACCTTGGCTGCTCCAGACAAACTGAAAAGGCATCGAAAAGGGCCAGTCAACATCTCGGACTCTTACGGAGGGCTTTCGGAAATTTCGAGCCATCTGTATTTCCGCAAATGCTGAGCGCTTACATGAGACCCCACGTGGAGTATGCGATCCAGGCCTGGCGTCCCTGGCGCAAGCGCGACATCAGTGCACTTGAAGCTCCACAGCGTAGAGCAACGAAGCTCGTCAGAGGCTTGTTTCACATCCCCTACCAACGCAGACTGCAGTCTCTGGGATTGTACAGTGGTGAATATCGTCGTCACCGAGGAGACCTCATCATGGTCTACTTAATACTGATGAATCCAAATCACCCATGTCGCAGTCTCTTGCAGCTGAGCCAAAATACCAACCTGAGAGGTCATCAGCTCAAACTGGCTACACACTACAGCCGACTTGATTGTCGACGAAACACTTTCTCACTCCGTGTGTCCCGTGCTTGGAATGCGCTCCCCACTCACGTCGTCCTTGCCCCCACATTGGCACTATTTAAAAAACGCCTAGATGACACACTTTCCAACTTGCATTATTTGGCATAGCACGTCCTATTCGGAGGACGAAATAACGAGACCCAAACCATGAGGTTACTGTCCCTCCCCGCAAAGTGGCGGTGATGTTACATACAGAAGTGTCCCAATGAGCGACATGGATGTATACAAACTGGAGTAACGTACCACATCTCTCAACGGAAGCAACACACGAGTGAGCGTTACCCGTTCCTTTGATTTCTTTTTCCCACATTTGCTATAATAACAGCTCTACTTTGGGTGCAGACATCCAGTCCATACTTCAAACTATCATTATGAAGTGGTGCGTTGAAATCTGTAGAGGCTTAAAAAACGATTTACTTGTTCGATTATCCTTCCATTTTATCTATTGCTCCAACCACCCTACGGGACCTGTCAAGCATATGCTTTTTTACCCGTTATAAATCATTGTTCATTGTTCATCTATAGCTTTAAATCATCTGCGTAAATCAAACAATCTGCCCGTAGTACAGATGCCAAGTCATTAATAAAGACATTAAAAAGTTCAGGGCCAAGAACAGAGCCTTGCGGAACACCGCTGGTCATATGTACAGGGAAGGAAAGGGATTCATTTACCTGCACACGGAAAGCGCGGTCATGCTGGAAATCAGTGAGCCAAGAGGGGATTTTTACTGGAACACCAATGCTGCTAAGTTTGTTAAGCAAATGTTCGTGTGGAACCTGCGTCATCTTTGGCGACAGAAGGGAGTTTCCCTCCGTCTGAAAGGCCGTGTATACAAGGCCACAGTGAGGGCCGTTCTGCTCTATGGTAGTGAAACTTGGCCCCTTCGGTCTGAAGATCTGAGGCGCCTTCAAGTCCTTGATCATCGTTGTTTGCGAAGCATTGCTGGTGTCGGATGGCACCAGCGTGTCCGCAACGATGATGTGCGTAGGCGAGTACTAGGGGGTGATGATCATGCTAGATCCCTAGAACAACAGATAGCACTGAATAAGTTACGTTGGCTCGGGCACGTGCTACGTATGCCTGGTCACCGCTTACCTAGGAGGGCCTTGTTCAGTCTACCAGGTGTCGGATGGCGCAAGGCTCGAGGTGGACAGAAGTTGACTTGGCAGCGGGAAATGAAGTCACTGACGACCAAACTGGGTGCCGTTGGTCCGTCTCGCCTTCCGGTATGTTGTTAACACAAGGTATAGGCGCCTTGACCCTGAATGTTTGCTTAGGGCATTAAGGTTTTCAGGTAAGTCCCCCTTCTCTCCCTCTTCTTATTCCTTATTTCATAGGTCCTCATGGTTGTATGGCAGCGAAGCATCAGTTCAAATGGCTGATGTACTGCTGTTGATGATGATGATGATGATCGTGTGGAACCTTGTCAAAAGCTTTACTGAAAGCCACAAATACGGCATCCAGCCGCTTACCAGCATCCATGGATTTAGCCCACATTTCTTGAGCTACCCGAAGATTGGTGACACATGAACGTGAACGATGCAACCCATGCTGCGCAGCTGAAATGATCTTGAGATTCTGGAAATGCAGGTTGAAAGCTCGCTTAAGAATCCTCTCCATAACCTTGCAGACGACAGATGTTAGTCAGATGGGCCGATTATTTGTAGGATCTTATTGATTTCCTCCTTTGTATATGGGCTTGACTATGCTCATTTTCCAGGCAAACGGAAGACGCCCGGCCTCAAGTGAGTACTGAAATACGTGGCAGATAGGAACAACAATATATTCGGCCACAATCTTGAGGAAACGAGGATGCAATCCATCAGGTCTTGGGGAAGAGTTTGGATCCAGTTCGCACAAAATTTTGTGTGCCATACTAACATTTATCTCTATATCACTGAGAACCGAGAGCAAGGACGAATAACAACCAACTGATGACACTGTTGTATATACCGATGAATAATGGCAAGCTAAAAGACTAGCTGTATCCGCATCGTCGTGGAGCACAGTGTAAAGAGGGTAGGAATGCAAGGACGGTATTCCACTTCCGGCTCTGGTGCTCGTTTCCAAGTAGGAGAAAAGCAGCTTTGGTATGGACTTGGAATGTTCAGTCAAATGATCTTCGTATTGCTGCCGTTTCGTACGTCTTTTCGATGTACTTACGTTCCGAACCAATTTATAATTTTTATAATCAGTTTCCAATCTCGAAAGGCTGTAGCGATTCCAAAGTTTCTGTCTTTGTTTCATGAGCGATCGTAATTATCGGTCAACCCAGGGGGACCTCTAGTAAATGCTTTTCGTTTAGACATAGGAACAACATCATCAATAAGGGACATTTTCGAGTAAACAAGGCTCCAAGCATTATCGACGTCCAAGTGCTGAGGGAGACTCCAATCCTGCTCGCTAGCGGCCTTCTTCAAGCGGTTTGGATCAGCACGCCAGAAATTCCGACGATAGACACAGTGGTTGTGAATGCTCAACCGTGTGGTCCAGTGAAAGGAAAGTAGGCAGTCACTCCTCCCGATTGGTGGTAAAACATTCAAAACAGAAACATCCGATTGTGCAGGGGAAAGCACAAGATCGAGTATGTGCGGCGTCTGACCAGGAATAATGCGAGTAGGTGCCGCGACATTTTGAATTAGATTGCTTTCAAGAACAGCTTCCAGAAACCTAGAACCGTAGGAGGCAGGTGCAGCATCACAGTGAAGAAGATCCCAATCAACATTAGGGTCATTAAAGTCCCCCACTAATAAACAATCCTTATTTCCACCATGCTGCTTTAGTGACTCCAGTAAACGATCACCAGAACTCAAGGGAGCTCTGTAGAAGACACCGAGAAGGAGCGATCTACATCCATCGTGAATACGACACCAAAGCACTTCGGAGCAGTCATCACTTCCCAAGACAACATCAACTACATGGACCTTCAGATTCTCCTTCCAGTAGAGTATGACGCCGCCCCCGACCTCAAACCAATGCGATCAGCTCGTGAGAGACTGTAACCAGAAATATGTACTTCGGGATCTGGGCTTTCTGAGGACAACCATGTCTCCGTAAACACCATAAGGTCCGAGAGGAGTACTGACGCAAGGTTCACCACTTCATCTAGTTTGTTACGTAGACTGCGCACGTTCGCAAAAAGTACGTGCAATCCAGTTGTTGATCTTAATGTCCGGGAAGGACAAGAACTGGTTTCCAGCGCGTTCTCTGCATTTTCCGAACCACGAGAAAATCCTCAATACGCAAATCAGTTTCACCGTTTGCATGGGGAGTTCTTAATTCCTCGACTGCAACCTTCATTTTAACGCGGTCCTCCGGGGATAGATCCCGTAACACGTGAAACGGCTCCCCCTTGAGGCGCGAAGTCGGTCGAAGGATCCGACGGCATTCATCTTCACTTTGGCATACAATCTTAAGGGGACGCATTTTGGAAGAATCTTCATGTTTTCTGCCAAGTCGAAAAGCAGAGATGATATTAGTCCCCGGTTCCCCCTCATCGAACAGTAGGGAGACCATTCGTTTTAGAAATAATTGATCATCCGAAATTCTCTCTGCTGCTGTTGTTTTATCCGACTCCGGAGAGCTCATTATGATGAGACAACGTTCCCGGTTAGGGACTTTGGCAGTCTTGGAGATCAGTGGCTTAGAAGGCGGTTTGTCATTGAGCAGTTTCTCCAGATGGTTGATCCTATGAAGAACGGATTTCAGCCCGCGCTTTGGAGGTGACGCTTTGTCTTCTACAGACTTGGCTATAGGCTTATACTTATGCACAACAGGAATCCGGCTTGCGGGAGCAGCCGCTGTATTCTCCTTGACGACGGTCGCAAATGTCTTGGGCAGGGGCTTACTGGGCTGGTCACTAGACATTTGTGACTCCGAGAGTGGGACAGGAATTTGCTTCTAAACTGACGTGGCAAAATCAGGGCACAAAGAAGGAAAAGAAGAAGGCGAATTTCGGGAAACAGTCGGTTGGGGATCGGAGTGACCACTAGCGGAGCGGGGAGTAAAAGCAGGTAAACCAGACTGAGCACGCTGGGTGTTGACTAAAGTAAGACAAGAGTCACAAAAGATACCAACAGAGGATGCTGTATACAGCTGAAGACACTCATAAAAATTTGATGAGATACCACAACAAGTGATATGCAACCAGCCATCGCAGAAAGAACATTGAACAGCCTTTGAACGGGTAGTGACACCTTTACCACAATCTAGACACCTGGACACCATGATGATCGATAGAGCAGCAGAAGATTCCGAGTATTTTGAGCACCTCAAAGCCCGTCTGAATCACAAGAAAACGGACAAAATCAACCTTTGTCAGAACGAAAACACATGGAGTTCGCTAGCGGTGACCTTGCAAAATTGTGCGGTTCCTCTTTCGAACGCCCGGTTTTCCCCAGCTTTTGCTCTTGTAGAAATAATCTAGTCACATTACTTCCCCTGTCACCACCATTGATCGCACCTTATTACAATTCCATACATCTGGGGACCCAACCAGAAGGAATGTCACCGACAGACCACTGAGATTCCAAAATAAGTCCGAACGGAACGTTTCGGTCTGTCGGGGAAAGTTTAAGCAGCACGCCCCCTTTACACTTCTTTGTGCATTCCCCAACGCATGGGATTAGCTTACCTATGATCTCTGCCTCAACAAAGCCCGTTAACACAACTGGTGCACGCGATTCCGTCAACTTCCTCATGAAGAGTGTGAAAAGTGCTTACATTCCTAATAATGCTCACTGGAACACTGAGAAAGGAGGAAAAAGGCATAACCACAACGACCGCACAACCACGCGATCTAGTGATGTCGGTTAATCCAACCCGCCCCCGCCACGATACGAATCCCGGCCACCTACACTACTAGACGAGCACACTACAACTAGACTACGGAGCTACATTGATGGATCTTCGTTGTTCATATTCCTACCAGCACGACAGTCCGCTTTTGTCAGATATGCACACAATCCCTGTCGCAGGTTGAAACTAACGTTGGAATCTACGATCAGTCATGAATTTGCAGCGCTTCCGTTGAATCCAGTGCTGATTTTCTCTGTATGGCATCTGTACCTTTCGTTAAGCGAGCATTACTCGCTCACCGATGACATTGCGTGGGAAGAATCTGCTGCTGGCGCGACCTTTCAGATACTGGGAGTGCAATCCTGTACGCTAATCTCACTTTTATGGGCGATACCTATAGGTGTCGCATAACCGAAATGAGCAGCGAACGTGTACCAGTAGTTATGCGCAATGTGGGTGTGATATCGAATTCATGAAGTGAACGTCTCTACTATCTTTTAATGAGTAGTTTGCTTATTCCAAGAAATTAATCGAAGGACTATCCCTGTTTTCATTTGCAGATGGACAGCTGAGGTGGCTATAAGCAGATTTCATATGCCATATTTTACGAACGCCCAATAAATGTCCGGTATCGGGCGCTTGAGTGACCGATGGTGCTGACAGGGTTTTTGTAGCACGTCCGGAAGTGTCTCTGTAGCAATCCAACAGGTAAGAGGTCCTCGAGCCTAGCCTAGAATGCTAGTGTCGTTTCCTCTTCTCTGCCCTCCTATTTCGTTTTCCATGTGTCTTAGAGTAGCCAACTTCCATTCGTTTTCACCCCATTCATCCAGTCACTTCAGCCTCTGCCCTGCAGCTGTAGCTGTGACAATAGCACATAGGTCGAGCTGGTGATTGCCATGAGATGTACTCCAGGCGCATCCTCGATTTAGCTCCGTCTTTTACTAGATGATTGTGATGGAACTATCCGGTGGCCTACGAAGTGTCCGTTTTGTACTTCAGTCTTCTCAGTCTCTGACAACCCGCGTACATTCTGGATACGTAAGCCCTCGGAGTCTTCGACCGGACGCATACTACAGTTGCTGCCGATTCGAATAGGATCCCACGAATATTCAAATCGAAATTCAAATGGGGTAGGAATGAAAGCAAATTCCCATGGTCGTTCCATCCTGAATGCGTCGTTGATCCACCTTCGTGTTCCGTGTATGATTGGCCAGTTGCATGAGCCAAATCAGGACGTGCAGACCACGTCGTGGTCAACCAATCAAGACCCAAGTCGGGGGGTTCGTGTGATGTGGTTTATCCGCCGCTCTTTCGGGGTCCTAACGGCCAATTTGTTTGTGAAGCTATTCTCGGCATTCGTCCGACCTCACCTGGAATATTGTATCCAGGCTTATCCATCATGTCTTATCCGAGACAAATTGGACTTGGAGTGGGTGTTGCAAGGGGACACTCAGTTAGTGCAGGGTCTACGGGGACAGACGTATCCTGAACAATTGCTTAATTTGGGGATGCACTCCACGCACTACCGAAGGATAAGAGGAGACCGGGTAAGATCAGCCCGGACTTGTCAGGACTATTTAGTCCCGCTTAGTTATCTAATCTCCGCCGTCACCCACTGAAACTGCATAAACCACGGTCTGATAGGATTAGGACGGAAACTCGTCTGTCGCGCCGAGTTATAGATCGCTGGAATTGGCTTCGGGATCACGTGGTTAGGGAACCTACCGTTAAGGGTTTTGCGCGCCAGCTCGATGCTGTTGGGTGGCAACACCAAACCTTTCCTTTTTCCTAACTGACTCACCTTCAGTTTTCAGTTCTTTTTTTAATGACTCAGATATCTTGGTATTCTATTTTTTATTAACTCTTTTCACTTTCTCTTCTTGCCTTCTGAGTTTACTGTTTCTCTTTCTTACTTCACGTAACCGGCCCAGCAGGGATTACTAGGGCCGGATACGTGGGCATTAATTGGTTGGACAGGGTGTGATGCGGTCTTTGGTTTAGGTCTATCTGTATTTCAACCTCTACCAACTCCTGGTTCAACGACCCGCTGAAGAAGGAACACTCACGGGATGATCCTATCGTTCCAGTCCCACTTGAACTTGAACCCACGCGCCCTGCGCTAGCAGACCCCGCTGGGCCGGCCACGTGCAATAAGAAAAGAAAGAGTAAAATTGTAGTCTAGGCATAAAGCGGGAGAGATGCCAAATTTGGAGAGGAAGTAAGTACGAGTAATTAAGAAGGAAAGGTAGTGAAGAGCAATCAAAAGAAGGATTGAAGAGAGCAAAGGAAGATTCGGAGCTGCAAGTTGAGGGCGTCAAGGCGACGTCTAAACTCTGTCACCGTGGGTGACAATACGACATCCTCGGGTAGCGCATTCCAAGAATCTATCACTCTAAGTGACAATCAATTGTCAGCCCGAACCCGATCAGATCGGAATTTGTGCAACTTCAACGGATGCCTACGAAGAGTAGGTAACTGAGCAGGATGAAAAATCCAGGATAAGTCTGGGCCGATCCGCCCTGTTAGTATACGATAAGTGAGTACTAAATCACCACGAATACGGTGATAGTGTAGTGAGAACATTTTTAGCTTGAGCAATCTGTTAGGGCAGGACAGGTGCCGCAGCCATCGGACCATTCTGGTACCACTCCTCAAGATCTGCTCTACAGCCATCCTGTCACGAGTGAGACAAGGAGGTAAAGCCTGGACGCAGTACTCCAGATGCGGTCTAACAAAGGCCGTAAACAGTTTAATAAATATATCTTCCGTCAACATCCCAAATAATCTTCGGATCATCCATAGCATTTGGAAACCTTTGCTAGCCGCTCGTTTCCAGTTCTCGCTGGATTCGAAGTCAGAAGCTAATGCGATACCTAAGTCAACTTGTTGGGACACATGAGGTAATTCGTTCCCGTCAAGCATGTAGTGCGTCGTCGGGCCATTTGCTCATATGCGCATTACTGAACACGTTGTGTGGTTTGTTGGCATTTGCTACAGAATGAACCAGTCCAGACCTGGACCCAGTAGACAGGGAGCGGCTCAAGTCTGCCATCATTGAGCTGAAAAGACGCACTGGTGAGGGGGAAACAAATCTTCGTATTGTAAATTTCCGGGTGGTTTCCAACAATCTGCTAATCAGGATAAACAGGCTGCTCACACTTCAAGCACGCCCGGCGGCTCCTGCTGCGGCCTGCGAGTAGCCTTCACAAACGTTTGCAGTGTTATGAATAAACGCGATGAGCTTTGTTGTTTCGTTGCGTCTGAGCGGCCAGACGTAGTGGGACTCGCAGAGACATGGCTGCATGCAGAGTTATACACCCAAGAACTTGAACTCAACGGTTACTTGTGCTTCCGATGCGATAGACTAAAGAATGCCCACGGTGGTGTCTTACTTTACATCCGGTCTTCCCTGCGTGGAAACTTGTGAGCAGCTATCGAAGTGACGATGGTTTGTGTGAGCTACTGTGTTGCTCCATCCGCCTCAGGCGCGGAGAACTGCTCGTGGGTGCAGTTTATCGCAGTCCCATGAGTCGTTGTTTGGATTGGCTGCCTTATCTTCGAAGCCACATAAGTCGTCCACACTTTTTACTTATGGGCTATTTTAACTGTCCTCGACTACGATGGCCTGATGTGCATTTGATGCCTGGACATAGTGAGGTTGAAGCAAAGATCGTGGATTTAGTACTTGAAACTGGTGCATCGCAACACATATGCCAGCCAACACGCATAACGACGTGTTCAACCCGTCCTGTCTCGACCTGATGTTAACGAGCTACGAACAACAAGTGCGTGACGTTAGGATCCTGGAGCCCCTGGCTACAAGCGACCATTCAGTGCTCATAGCTGATATGGAATTATCTTTGCCGTATTCACGTCCGCTGGAACCAGCTCCCAACTACTAGAAAACGGACTTCGATGGTCTAGCTCGAATCGCGAGCCAACTGGATTGGTCTCTGTCACAACCTGCATCTGTGGAAGATTGTTGAATATTTAGACAAGACAGATTGACATCATTGTGTTCCCCCTATGTGTCATTGAAATGTTGGAAGGTTGGGCAGATTAAGCCTCATTGGTTTTTCAAGGAGTATGGAAACCTGGCTCGGAGGCGGCGCAGACTTTGGGACAAATTTCTTCTCTCTGGCTCTGCAAATGATTACGAAGGGTATAAATGTCAGCGGAGCCTCTGCAACAGTGCAAAAAAGAATAAACGCTGACATTTCGAAGGGTAACTCGCAGTAGCCGCGAAGACCGCCCCAAAGAGAATCTTTGCATACGTGAAGAGACGCCTGAAGCCGGCAGGTGATGTGCCAGTGCTGGATGACCCGGATGCACAGCCCATAACCTCCAGCACTAAGCGTGCGTCCGCGTTGGCGGAGCACTTCGCTTCTGTATTCGCGAACAACCGGGTGTTTGTCTCAAGTTCGACGTGTACCGCTTTTACCGAACTTGTTAGTCTGCATTGCGGCATTGAAGAGGTATGTCAACTACTCGCCAACCTTGACGGCACCAAACCTGCCGGACCTGATGGGCTTCACCCACCGGTTCTTAAGTCACTTTCGACCATCATCTCACCTGTCGTGACTGACCTTTCCAACAGGTCGCTGTCCGAAGGTTCGTTGCCGGTTGACTGGAAATGTTCGGTAGTGAAGCCTATTCCGAAAGGCGGCGACCTTAGCAAAGTAGACAACTACAGGCCAATTTGTCTGACACCTATTTTGGCAAAGGTTGCTGAGAAAATCGTGAAGAAGGGATTGCTGCAGTTGCTACAGTCAAACGAGGTCCTGACGCCCGCACAGCACGGTTTTATGCAAGGTCGCTCATGCATTACCAATCCGCTTATGACGAGGCATGAGTGGTTGAAAGCAATAAGCAAGGGGAAGTCCGTCGACGTGATATTCATCGATTTCAGTAAAGCGTTCGACAAGGTCAGCCATGAGGTTTTCCTTCACAAACTCAGAATGTATGGTGTCGGTGGCTCACTGCACCGGTGGATCCGTGACTTTCTTGTTGGACGAAAGTGGAGGGTACAGGTCGACGACCATCTAACTGACTGGTACCCCTCTAGAAGTGGCGTGCCTCATGGTACTGTGCTGGGGCCCACTCTGTTCCTGATCCACATCAACGATCTACCGCAGCTTCTCTGGTCGCCGTGTGCCTTGTTTGCGGACGACATGAAGATTTGGAGAGAAATTGACGCTCCCGATGACTGTGGCCTACTTCAGCAAGACCTCAACCGCCTATCCACATGGTCTGCAGAAGTTCTTCTCCCGGTCAACCCAGCCAAGTCTGTATTTATGAGCCTGGGGAAGGGTGCTGACGGCCGAACCTACACTCTTGACGGCCAACCGCTATATCCCACACCCTCCGTGAAGGACCTAGATGTACTCACGCGCTACGATTTGAAGTCCGTGGACAACACGAACAGGCTATATCGTAACGGACTGCGCATGCTTTGGGCGCTCAAACGTAGCTTCAGCACATGGTCTGAAGAGGTTGCCACTCGCCTCTTCTCTTCCATCATTAGACCAATGCTAGAGTACGGGTCGCCCGCCTACTTTCCGATTACCCGAGGCGAGGCACAAAAGATCGAACGGGTCCAACACGTTGCTACCAGGCTCATCCCGAGTTTACGTGGCTTGGGGTATGAAGACCGGTGCGAGAAACTAGGACTCTACACCTTGTCCTACCGTCGGGTGCGAGTCGACCTCATTATGACCTACCGTACTCTACATCTCGGTGACTTCCCAATGCTAAGGTCAATGCTGCACTTACGAGGGCCATACAGCACACGCGGACACAGATACAAACTTGTCGTGCCGGATGTGAAACGTGTTCCCCACCCACTGTGCTTCGAAAGGAGAGTGGTAAACATTTGGAACAGTTTACCTGAACATGTGATTGAGGCAACATCTGTGCAGCAGTTCAAAACATTGTTAGATTTATATTTTACCACTATTCGATTCAGAGAACGATTGCACACTTACGATGACATATCACATTTGTGAGTCCTGAAATATCGTAAGTCAGATATTTTAAATGTTACATGAGAACGACAACGATATTCACGGCTGACAGCTTTTATAACGTTTTTCACCATATTTCGAAAGAGTTGTACAGAATTCATTTCTACTTGCTCTATAATACAGTATTCAGTATTCAATCAAGCAGTCTGTCGAGAGCTTGTTGCCACCAGAGTCGCTCACCGTGCACCAGAACTGCAAGTCGTCCCGAACATGAGGGTAGGCACGCCCAGCACTTCCGGCAGTTCGTTAACCTACACAGCAAACAGCAGCGGACCAATGACTGATCCCTGTGGGACGCCGCTCAGAACAGCTTGTCGGAAGGAAATACTAGTGTCTACTCGAACACACATTTCTCTTCCTTCACGAAATGCTGATAGCCATTGAAGCACGTGTCCGGAGACGCCGCAGGAACGCATCTTAAGGGAAAGAGTAGAATGTGGTACGGAGTCAAAGGTTTTGGAGAAGTCAATGAACAGTACGTCCACCGATTAATGCTGGTCGACAGACTCCGTCTAGCACTCTCGAGCAACCAGTAGATTGGTCAGACAGGAATGTCCTTTGCGAAAAGCATGTTGAAATGGATTGAGAATGTCAAATGACCTGAAATGGTTTTCGAGGGCATCCCTCACCAGCCATTCTAGTAACTTAACCAGCACGCTGGTGAAACTAATGGGCCTGTAATTCACCGGAAGGTGTCTGTCACACATTTTACAGAGGGGACAGACTACAGCTTTCTTCCAATCAGTAGATAACGCACAGCTAACAAGAGACTTTTCGAACAAGCGCGTTACCGGCTCACAAACTGCAGTTGCCATTTCATATAGCAACTTCGGATGAATGACATCGATACCAGCGGCTTTGGTAACATTTAGCTCTAATAGCGGTCAAAGCACTTTGGCCTCTGATACGGAGATATCGGTCAATACAGAGTTAGCCTGGACTTTCTCCTCTAAATCGATAGTTGGTAAAGGTGACTCTAGGGTAAACGTCCCAGGCCTTCTCGTAATCTGTGTGCGCGGCAACCCCACTGGGCCCGAGCAACACCGGGATCTATGATTTAGCACGCCCTCGTCTTCTGACAGGCGAACAACCGCTTCGGGTTTGTCGAAGCCATGTTTGTTAGTTCCATTTCATAACGAAGTCGAGCGTCCCTTAGACGCTGCTTACATGCGTTCCGTGCTTTTCGATAACACCGTAAGACACCGTCTGATTGAGTCGCAATGTAGTTCCGCCAACGCTTGGTCCGTCTGTTCAACAGTTGACGCGCAGTTAAATCAAACCAGAGTGGAGTGGAGTTTTCTTTCTTCCCAACTGAAAGCGGAATGTGGGGAAGGGACACCTCAGAAAGGAATGATTTGAACTTATCCCAAGCCGTCTGGATATCGTCTGCTGCCAAAATGGTGCAGGGTGACAGGGTAGCACTGGATCTCATTGCATCAAAATCAGCACGCCAGATGTTCGGACCCCTAGCCGCGCGTTTCTCTTGGGCTCTACTAAGAGCACAGTCGAATGAGACGCAGGCGTGGTCACTGGCTCCAAGTGGCTGACCGTAAACGATGTTACTTACGAAGTCGATTGACTTGGCAAAATAAGATCAAGAATGGACCGAGATTGACCCTCTATGAACCGTGTGGGCTGATTTACAAACTCATGTAAGGGGGCTTTCAACGTTAGCTCTGCTAGTTCGGCGGCTAAGCCTACGGTCGCAGTCTCACAAGAGAGGTTGTGCCAGTCTATCTCCGGAAAGTTAACGCCACCTATCACTAAGTACCGGTTGGTGAAGTGATCGCGAATGAAATCAACAAAATCTCTGAAAGCGCTGCCAGGACTACAATACACTAACACAATTTGGTACTGCGAAGACAAGATGAACACTTCAACCGAAAGTGCTTTAACAGTCATATCAGTTGAGTGGAACTTATATATTTTGGAAACAGTTAAACAGGAGTTTAGGTAGAGCGCAACCCCACCTCCGCGACGGTCGCAGGGACGATCTGATCTCAGTAGTGCGTAGCCAGGTAGGAGTATTTCACTGTCCATGACCTCCGAAGACAGCCAAGTTTCAGTAAAAGTGAAGACATCTGGGTGAGAGAGGTCCACAAGAGCGCCAACTTCGCACATCTTGTTACGCAGGCTACGCACGTTACTGAGCACTAAATGAAGGGTATTGGTATGGTGCGAATAGGATCGTGCGCCAGCAGGATGGGCTCTGGCATGGAGGAATGGGGTTGCCGGAACACCACCCGAAAACCCACCAAACGCAGACCACTTTCATCAGCAGCGCGAAGTGATTTGAGATCTTGGATAGCTGCCTTCAATTTCACCCTGTCCGCTAGAGGAAGATGCAGCTGTATGCTGACTCCAGAATCTTTTAATTTAAAATCAAATCGCGTAAGCGCTTGGCGCACCTCTGGTGTGGATAGAATCGCCCGTAAAAGGCGAGGCCTATGGTTGGGGCTACTGATTGGTACGTCTCCAAGTCTGGTTAGTTTACACACGGTCACTCCAGGGAATCCAAGCGGGAGGAGTCTAGTGAAGCATATTTTAAACCATCCGAGATCATGTAACATTCCTTGGGAAATGCGGAAGACGATTCAATGACATTTCTAAAAATTACGCTGCTATCCGTATACAAGTCGTCCTGACGTGCAGTGTTTACAGCGCGTGTTACAGAATCGCGGGATGGGGACACTTGCGTCTGTGTAGAATTGGTGGCTGTACAACACGGAGCTTATGGAAGGACTACATGACTAAGTTCCGATGGTGTTGTGCTCAAGAGACTTGCCGTACACGCTGCGTCCCCCTTCGCCTGCACTTTAAGCGAGGGTACTACCTTCTTAGTCTTTCTTCGCCTACTTTTCACAGGCACAGGAACCTGTAAATCATCCTTATTATGAACGAAATCAAAAACACCGTCCGACGGGTCATCGTTAACAGAAGACGTGCTCACAGGAAGAGGTGAAATCAGCAGGATGCTCGCAGCCGACGAGTTGCACAAACCCTCAATGCTCCGCATGACAGGTGAACCAGCGTTTTCGAGGCTAGCTACGGTTGCATTCACTTTCCGGTCTAGGTCGGGCAACAAGGTAAGTAGGTTATCCACACTTTATAACCTGGACACCAGCGCCGAAAATTTTACATCCGAAAGAGGACCACGCTGAGTATTGTGCTTGCAACAAGTAGGACAATCAAAGAGAAAACTCACTGCTCGCCATAACACCACATTGTGCTGAGCTCAAACCGGCGCATTTTCGTGGAACCAACGACTGCAAATGTCACATTGCATTCCAGCAGTCGAATCGGTCACCAGTTCTTAACACTTAAGCTTACCGCATTTTGTCTCTGAATCAGCAGGTGGTAGACTCGATGATGACTAATGACAGACTACTTTAGCCATTACAAAAGGAAAAGTAAGCAAGAGGTTAAAGGAAAATAAAAGTAAGACGTAGACAGGTTTGCAGAATCCCACTAAACAAGAAACGAGAGGTTCGATTGGATCTTACCAGACGTGATTCGTACATACGGATTTGGACTTACCAATCTTAGGAATCCACAGGGTAAAGAGCCTGCCATAGATGAAGCACAGTTCTATCGGCATACAGCAGCGATGCCAATGAGTGGGGAAATGTTCTTCAGCAAAATCAACAAGTACGCGGGAAAATCGAGCAGGACCAGAAGTCCGTATGACCAATATTCCGGGTTATTCGGGGATTACGAAACCTCCAGACGGGTAATAAGCCTCGCGATAATTGGCAGGCAAGGCGAGATTGATCAGATGTAAGCGGGTGAGGATCAACCCTAATATTACTGCACTGATGAAATATCGATAAGATCCGAATTCCTTTGGAGTGGCGCGACGAGCCAAGGCTTCGGATTCCCGAAAGCAACAGGCAGTTAACCGCAAAATAAACAGCGAGAAGCCCGTATATGATAGATTATTTGGTATATGGGTGTCGTCTTAACCTTAGCTTACACACCCCGTACAGAAGCTTTCTAACAACGGTCTTACTGCTTATCGTCTGTGGTTCCTATTCACCAGCAGAGTTGCAGTGATCGGTAGTCTTCGTCACTACATACCTCCTATCGTTTCAGTCGCAAGTGAACACGAAATGTCGAATCGGGCCGCACGAAGGCTGAGTATGGTATCAAGTTCAAGTTCAGATGAGTTCATTGACACATTTGAACTAAAACTACAAGACAATCCAGTGAATGTTCCTTCTTCAATGGATCTTTTAGCCAGGAATTCACAGTGTGAGTTTTAGTGAACCCAGGACAAAATTCGGAGGCGTAGCAAGGGGCAGAGATGGTCCGCCGCGGGCGGCGTATTACAGGCGGCATTTTTAGTACGATTGATTCTTCGATACCAAATATAAGGGTAAAATTTCAAAATAGGCTGAGGGTTGGATATTTTAATCTTACTCTGTATGACCAACAGTGCCATTGCACCATGTGTCACACCTGTGTGCAAACGTTCTTCCTAGCAATCCCCTTACTTGTCCATTTATGATCACTGTCACCACATTTACTTCAGTGTCCCAGACGATCATCCATTTCATCGAAAATAAAATTGAAGGACTGTTCACAATTTAGAGTGTTTACGGAGCTACAGGTGCCAGGGGTGGGGGCGAACATTTTCCTACCGCCTCGGTGGCAAAAGTAGTTGCTACGCCACTGCACAAACCGCATCACATCCTGGCCAACCATTAACTATCCACGGATCCTGCACTAGCAGTCCCTGCTGGGTCGGCTAGATGAAGTCACCATCATTATACACGTTAGCTAGAAGTGTAAAACACCTCAGCTACTGTGCCGTAATACATAAAAGAAAAAGGAGCAACGTTTGTATGCCAGCTGAGCTGCCAGCAACGGATGGGCATCGTCCCGCAAAGCTACCAGCCGGCTACTATGCAACAAAAATTATGTAAAATTATATCATGCTATAAAAGGATATTGTGGTTGGAGGAGGAGGCTAAGAGGGATGGGGAGGGACGAAGAAACTCATGGCACGAATGCCATTGAGGTCGGCTCCTAGCCATGTCAACAAGTGCATCCAGCCAAACGTATTCATCGTCCTTTGGACCTCAACAAGGGGGGCGGTGACACACCAACCGAGGCCAGCTTCGAAGTGAGGGCATTCATTCCTCTCGACTAAGTCATCGCTTGGCCACCTCTCCTCTTCTTCCATCCACACTCCCGGCGCGCACGTCGCGGGAGCCGGTGGGCTGGCATGCGTAACACGTGGCCAAGCCATCGAAGCCTGGTGCGTAAACTAACGGTGCTGAGCGGTTCAGTTACTTCTCCTGTGCCATAAACAAGGCGTCGAACACGCTCATTGCCCACATGGTTTTCCCACCAGATATGAGCCAAACTGTGAAGGCACTGGTGGTCAAACATAACTAGCCTCTTTATGTCGGCTGGTCTAAGGGGCCAGGTTTTGCAATCGTACGGTAGGGTCGAACGCACCGCTGCATTGTACACACTACCCTTCAGGGAGAGAGTAATGTCGCGCCGGCACCATAAGTGGCGAAGGTTATCAAAAGAGCTCGAATATTTGCTACACGGTTCGTGATCTCATCTTCGATCCCAAAGGCGTCAATACAACTTCCCAGGTAGTTGAATTTCTGAACGACTTCTAGCTGATCCCCACTAACGATCAACGCAGGAGGAGATCCATGTCAATCTTGGAGGAAAGCTTTGCACTTTGATAGTGCAAAGCAAAACCCGAAGCTGCTGACAGTCAATGCTAATCTGCCCAGTGCTGCTTGCCACATCTGGGATCTGTCTCAGATGGGGGCGATATCGTTCAGATACTCGTAGTCAAGAAGTCCTTCACCTGAGAATAGCTCCACACCTTCTAAGTCGTGTCCTGTGAACGCGATTTCCATGACTTCGTCAATAGCGAAGTTGAAAAGGAAAGGTGACAGCGGGCATCCTTGTCTCACACCGCTAGAGATATTGAAGGCTGACGACAGTTTGCTGTAAGCCCTCACTCTGCCCGTGCTACGCGCGTATAGTGCGCGGATAATATTTACCTATTTCTCGGACACACCTTTCCTGAGTAAACAGTCCCAAAGAGCACATCGATCAACCGAATCGAAGGCATCTTTGTTGTCGAGGAACACGACAACGGTGGGCCGCCAATATATGTGACGGTGCTCCAACAACTGACGCAAGGTAAAGAGGTGGTCGATGCAACCACAACTCCGAGGAAACCCGGTTTGCTGCTCACGAATCTGGTTTTCAGGAGTGTCAGTCAGTCTGTGGAAGATTACAGAGGTGAGTAATTTGGAGGCGATGGGGATCAGACTGATTCCTCTATGGTTTCCAAATTCCGAACGCGAGCTGCCTTTGAAGATGGGAACAATAACGGAGCGGCTGCAGTCGGTTGAGACAATTTCCTCCTCCAACAGCTTCGCTAGTAATTAGTGTAAAATATCCACAAGAGCAGGCACCCGAATTTGAAGTGGGCTGGATGAAGATTATTTTGTCCCGCGGCTTTGTTCAACAGTCCGATCGCATGTTCGACTTCTGAGCGAGAGGGCGGATCCAAAGTGACAGCCGATGGCGCAGGGCGATCACTGGCCGGTGAGGAATCTAACAATTCCGGCTGATTAAATTGCTTTTCAGAATGCTCAGCCCAACACTCCAAACCTTTTGATAAGTTGTGGATAGGCTGTCTACTCTCGTCATAAATTGTTTCCCTAACACCAGGTCTCTTGTTGCCCGTTTCCCATATCAGACGGAATAACTTTCTATGCTTACCAAGGTCAGCGGTCACTTCTATCTCTGCAGCACGTAGAGACCAGGAGAATTGGCGGTCTCACTTCAGGCTGGCACTGAGTTTTGCCCCGGAGCTCTTTGCGAGTCTCATTGTGTCCGCTTCCAACCGTAATTTGCCGGCGAGCATCGATAAGTTCCAGAGACCGCGAAAGGACCCAATGTCCATGTTGGCTATTAGACTTACCACATGAGGATTTGCCTGCTGCTAGTAAGGTCTGGTGAACATGTGACTAATGACCTCCAATTATCTCCCGTGAGTGCTTACTGAACCCACAAATCAGCGTACTTCGATACGCATTCAGAACCGACGGCTTCACCAGTTGACTGGTGTCAATACGCTCACAGCGTCGTCGTGGGCGTCCGCCAAAATGCATCCGCAGGTCAGCACATACAAGTGCATGGTCGGTATCCACCCATGTGCTCCAAATCGAGCGACAGTTCTGGATGCAGCCTCTCTAGCGATAACTGATTGCAATGTGATCGATTTGCGTCCAAGGCTGGTTCGAGGCTGGTGAGCGCCAAGTTACTCTCCGGCGGGTACTGTGTCGGAAGTTAGTGCTCGCAAGAAATAAACGGACATCTTCACACAAATGAAGCAACCGCTCATCGTTATCATTACGGGAGCCTGCACCATGTTGGTCGCCCAGATACAGGTCATCAGTGGACGATTTTCCAATTTGAGTGTTCAGATCCCCAGCTAGCACAACAGTGTCCGTGCCTCTTCTGTGACGAAAGAGCTCCGTCAGTTGGCGGTAGAAGTCGTTTTTTGCCGAATCATCGCTGGAATCTGTGGGCGCTTAGACAGCGATGACAAATAGACACCTATTATTCCCGCGCGACTTCGTGGCTTTGAACGTGCTAGGCAATCAGACCGCACACATCCGGCTACTGATTGGGATCCAATCAACCAGAGAAGCTTCAGCGCGGGGACTCAGGACAATACCAACACCTGCTTGCCCGGTTCATGAAGCTGCATCGTCACCGGGTAGGCGTAATGAGAAAATACTGCTGGTGTCACATGAATGGGATCGCAGAGTGAGCAGAGCTCGAGTCTTGCAGGCGGGTCTCCGATAAGCAGCAGATATCGATCGAGAGGGTCTCTAATGTTCGGGCAAGTGCTGCCTGTTGACCGATCTGTAACAACGTGCGTACCTTGAGGCATGTCAATCTGAAGGAGGGTCAAGGGCACCAAATGAAAGCCGTTGAACTGGGATGGACGGCTTGGTTGGACATGGGCATGTCGACAGGACAGGAAGAGCGCTCGGCGTTCGTATGTGACTTGAAATCATAAGATAAACGCCTAGCAAATCATGTTTGGGGAGGGTTAAGAAGCGGGGAGTTGAAACCTGGGGGGTAAACGTGAACTTGGAACGGGACCATAAGGGTGGAATAGCGTAAGGGGGGAAGGTTTGAGCAGTAGCACCCTGCTCGATTCACCAGGTAGGGCGCCATTTATTATCATCTGCGCCGGCCAGCGCATCAAAAATGTTTGGAAGAGAAATTCAGAGTGTTGCCAGGGACGGATACTGTCAGATTGCCCAGGCCTAGACAGGTGAGCGATTAGGATTCTCAACCAAAGATTTTGGTTCAAAAATCTGAACGCAAGGCAGCGGGTTTGGCGGTGGGCTACAAGCAGTCCGTTTTAGGGAATAAGGAGCCACACTCATTCCAACCCCCAACCTGGAGGACCAGTAGGCTGAGTTTGTCTGGTCTGTAACCATTGACCAATCTGGTATGAGTGGCTCTGAAGGTGCAAAAATGTACCACCCAGCAACGCTCAATGGATCTCTGAGGCATGCAAACCATCGCACCACGGTAAGGTCCAACCTCATTGCGATGAGATGAAGTAAGGAGGAATAACAAACCCACAAGATAAAAAGTGTCAATCAACTGGGAAGAGTTATAAAAAGAGGGAGTTAAGTGATGAAGACACGAGGCTCGGTATTGCTACCCAAAAGCATCTAGCTGGCACTCAAAATCCTCAAAAGTAGAATCCCCAAACACGCGCTCTAGAAGCGGTTTCCAGCACTCGATGACTTAGCGCGACAAACGATTTTTATATCCCGTCTGGTCAGAACGTGGTTTGTGCAGCTTATAAAGGTCGACCACGAAGACTAGTCAACCTAGAGATTCTCAATAACCACGGCAAGTCCGAGTTGACCTTTCCCGTCAGAAGTCAAAATGTAGTTCCCTCTAATCCTGCTGGATCAGCCTTTTGAGTGATAACGGTGATTTCAATCCCAGCAACAACGTACCTCTTGTAAGGACTAACTGCCTCGATGAGGAGAACAAAGCGCTTTGTTTGGCTTATTGGCAGCAAAAATAAGTCTTACCATTCTCAGAGCCTACCCAAGACACTCATTCATTAGGATGCCGGAAAATCGACTAAGCAACTACTATATGCAGAACATTCCCTGCGTTGAATTGGTTCATTTATCTTCAGACAGAAAATTCAGAAGCTGGGCAACATGTAAGCCAGTCTAACTAATGATTTGGGGGATCCCCATCCCGTTGGTTACTTCGCTAAGAGACTGTCAAATCCGGTACGGAGAACAGGGTATTTTGCCTGGATTTTAAGAACCAATCGTAAGGCAGGCCAATCCCAGAGCTTATTCAGTCTGCACTGAATTTATTCAGAGCTCCCTAGGGACACTTGCGATATTCCAGATCATTGGTTTTGCATCCGCCGGTTGCGACCCCATCTCTGGCTCCCCAATTTGCATCATTGCGCATAGGGTGAACGTTTCAAGGACCGGATCTTTCAAGAAGACACCAATGACAGATGGACTAAAGCTAAGCCTGCCTTCATACGTAGGGGTTGGTTTTTGACATCTGGAAATACGGACAACCAATCCGGGACACTGTCGGATATTTCATATAAAAAATTTAATGAGAGTCGCTTCAAAGACTCGGAATATGCTTGGAACTGACCGGGAGTTCATGATTCCGGAAAGTCTAGAATACAACTAACCCCTTTAGGTTTTTATAATACTACAATTAAAACTTTAAAAACCGCTTTTTATTCTAAATCTTCCCAAACCGCTTCAACATTCTTCGACAAAGCCGACGAACAAACCGTGTAGCCAAGGGTTTCGGCGTTGCTTGCTCCCATCCCTGCACTACATGACACACGGCGGGTACACCAAAACCCGACAATCAAACTGTGTAGTTCGTTTCCTCTGTCTACTGCTTCGGCCCAACGCCCGAGTGCTACTACACGGGCATGCGATGATCTCTTTCCATTGCATAGCTGTGTACCCGCGCAGATCGCTGACCTGCAGAAAACTCACGCAGTCGTTTATGATGAAAATGACGTGGACCAGGAACCGCAAAAGGGAGATCGTTTTTGTTAGTAACCCGAGCAAGTCGGCTTCTGTTACATCAATTTCAACTGACTAGGTATCCTCCAGGACCCTTCGATTAGATTAGTGTATGCCGAATAACTTACAGGAGCAGGTGTGGCCCACTAAGTAATACTGTTCCATTGTAGTCGCGATGACCGTGTTTCCAATCGGTTCCCAGCAACCCTGGTATCGATGAGTTCGTACTGCTGCATTCTTCTACGCAGATAATCGGTAATCAACAGGATCATGATCTGCTGCAACAGGACTTAGGCCGGGCTTTTGAATGGTCATAGGCAAATCTACTTCATTCAACGCGGGCAAATGCAAAACTACGCACGTACGCCACATGCCCGCTAACGCATACAAACTTGGAGACCGCCCCACAGGAGCGCGACGTTGGGGTGATGATTCAAGACGACATCTGCTGTTCGGCGCAACCTTTGAAAGCGTCCAAAGCCAAGAATCAACATGTTTGTCTCTTAAGGATAGCATTCGGGCGGTGCGACCCTTCCATTTTTCTTCAAATGCTGAAAGTGCATGTGTGGCCCCATGTGGAGTATCCGATTCAGGTCTAGAAACCCTGGCTAAAATGTGATCCGGTTGCATCGTGCACCCCACAGCGAAGTACAAGCAAAAATATGAAAGGATTGTTCCACCTGCTATATCAGATGCGACTGAACGCCTTGGGAGCATACAGTGGAAGTTATCGCCGTCTACTTGTCGGTCTCATATTGGCGTACCAGATTTTGAAAAACCCCGGTCACGCTTGCTGCCACCTGAAACTTTATCCGGAACAAAATTTGTGGGTCACCAGCTGAAACTGGCCACCTAATACCATCGGCTGGAATGCCACCGGGACTATGTTTCTCTTCGAATTTGTCAACCGTGGAACACTGTTTGGACCTTTATCATTTCTTCGCCCACGCTACCCATTAAAAAATGACTTTGCAATGCATTACACCATCTGCATCACTTGATTTGAATGCTGTTCATCAAGGCGCTGACAAACATTGTGCCCACCAACCCCCACAAAATTTGCGTAAACGGGTTTACTTGTGTGTCTATGTGGAAATTCTGGTGAGTCCACAAATGCGCGTTTCAATTCAGCGTAAATGTTTTTGCTGAACTTTTGTAATTCACACAAACCATCCCACGGTACCTGTCAACCCACTGTTCCGAACGACAAGCTTCACACGGTTAATGGAAGCCAAATCGACCAAAGCGTTTAGTACCAGGGCCCGTCAGATCTCAAACGTTTCTTATTTCCAATCGCTCCGTATTTACTGAAGGTGCTGGCTAATAGACCAACTTAGAATCATGAGCACCATCAAAGCACCCTCTCGAGCAGCAGACACTTCACCCTGGAATCTGTCCACGACGACTTCTCCCCTATCCCATCCCTTCTGCGGGTGGGGTGTAGCGCTTGAAACCTCTGATAGATAGGACATGATTTATTCCCAGTCTACCTGAGCAGATCGAAGACGTAAATCCAAGTTTGATTTGCATGGGTTTTTAGTCCATACCACAAATATTTGATCATGATTCACTGCTATTCTGGTTTCTGGGGATAGTACCTCGAAATGAGAGGGAATGTTCGTTGACACAGCGGTGCACTGTGAGCAAATTCACTCGCATTAATGGATCACGGGGCAAAACCAAGCTACAATCTATTTGACACTTGAGCAACTAGATGCCTAGTAGGGAGGTTTACACACCGGTATGGCATTGCTTGCCGTGGTATCTCAAGTGGCCGTGTACCGAAAGTTTCTGTAGCTGGGTTGTTACACGAGTTTGCCCATCAAACCCCAAACACGACTTCGAACTGGGCAGAGGGTGTATAAACAGCAGTCGATGTGGTCCGAACAACTTTATCCCATTACCTTAACACTTGGGTCCTTGAGACATCTAATCGATAGCCCATATGGGGAGTAGCCCCCATTTTCTGTCAATCATATCCAAGCATTTTGTAATCAAACAAATGTACCTCATTATTCGTGTTACCGGGAAACATCCATTTTTTTACAGAACCAGTGATATCCGGACTAAACCCTTCACTACGCAAACGTGCAAAGTCTTGTGTCCTCAGGGGTACGACTGAAAGGCTTCCTATGGTTGCGGCTTAAGTGCAGGAAGTCAAAATACCGGACAAGGAGTTTGTTGGTGAATCAAAAACTAACGAGCCGACGTGTGTAGCAAGACACACCAATACTGTTCCCACCACAGTTATATGATTTTACAACTCTCTAAGAGTCAATGGATGTGTGTAGTGTGCAACCAGCTATAGGAACAATCGTTTCTGTAACACACCAGTCTAGTTGTTGGAAGTGGTTGTTCTGACACAATTGCTTGCAGAAAATTGCGCACGCCTTCCTGAACAAGTCAGTTTGTTTCCTTCCTGTGCGCATTTGATCTTGAACTATATGGGATTCAGTTTTTCTGCGCTAGTTACAAGATTCAGCCTGATTCAGTGGCACCAGCTCTCTTTGGTTTTGATAGTAAAATTTCTTCTTATTAGGTTGATCTTAGTCCTAACAATAAGTACATCTGACTCTTAATCTATACACATTTTGCGAGAATTTCCCCAGGGGATGCAACAACACATTTGACCTTCTAAATCTCACTGACAGCTTAACTGATGCTATGTCCATAGTGCCGCATCTCCAGCGTACCCTGCCGTGGTGTTATCGTTCTTCCGTCTGCTTTCTTCGGTCATCTATCACCGGATCTACCATGTGGAATTATTGTAATAAAATCACATCCACCGTATCGGACTGTGCGACTAATTGCCGGACTACTGAGGATCTTACCTAACCGAAGGTCAGATCTAATATTCTTACCTCATGGACTACGGGTTCTTCTATGTAGTTAAGCCTTTTTGGTCTGGGTTTTCCATTGCAGGTGTACACAGCAGAGGAAAACTCCCACACCACTCTTCGCGATGTTGCTATGCGCTAGGTTAACTCATTCGTGAAACCCAGCGATACGAATGCACGTTTACATGAGGGGACTACGAAATCCCCTTAGCATCACTCAGTAAAAATGTTCCGACGCATTTTTTATCATACTTTTTTAGTCAAATGTCCTTTGTAATCGCCTCCTGACGCGCAATTCTGATCAACCTACAGTGATGAACGTGGGTGTTCAACATGCGTGCAACTCGTTAGTCACTTCACTCCAAATGGTTGCAGGTGTCGAAAATGCGCTTGCAAGTCGAACAGATTTCGGTTCCAAAAAATGACTAAGACGATGATTTCCCACCAAGTTTTAAAAATGACGAGTACATGGCTATTGGGTGTTATCTGTCCGAACACCCTGCACCCCGCAACGCGTTTCGACCGTGGTTGATCTCATTAGGTGGAGATAGAAGGCACTCGAACTCGGGGTCCTTGGGGTGCTCACCGATATATATGCCCCTCTTAGCCACCAAGCCACAACGTGAAACGCTTGTCACTATGATTAATGATAGAAAGTGGGTCAGTTTGGAGCACGCTTTGTGTAAATGGATTGCGACACGCAATCTAAATGTGGTTGGTGAATTGCTATAAAGTGAACCTTGATCAGTTCGATCACTGGGACGTGAACTGATGAAGTATATGGACACTGGATGTTGCCCGTCCATCTGCTTCGACTACTGTCCCAGTGATCGAAATGACTAAGGTTCACCACAAGGTGAATCACGGCCCACAGTGAGATTGTGCATAGCAATTCATTCACACAAATCCTTCAAAATTGTCCTTTTGTAAAGGCCGTTTTGGCAGATGGTTGTCAGATTGAGGTGTTAGAGGAAGGCGCGGTTGCCAAAGGTGCTAATTGTCCGACACTTGTATGTGTCGAAAGCGATTACAATTTGTGGTATAGCAACACAAGGTTAGAGTAGGCAGGTTGAGGACCTATAAATTTCAGGTGTTACTGACCAGCGGGCTACGCATAGAGGCAGAAGGTATTGCGCGTTACAACAGTGGGATAGGTGGAATGGATAAGTCACATTGATTACACTGTGCACAAAAGAATTGATTTTCTATAACAGAAATGCCTTATAGAATACACACCACTGAGTGTGAAAATGTATTCCGATGTTACCTAGCACGTCAGGTTACATTGTTCTAAGAAAAGGATTATTTTCAGTAATGCTAAGGCTATGTCGTACGAATTATAGGTAAATGTACTGAATCACAACATACGTAGACTGCAACTATGTGGCAAAGACGTTTAAAACATCACTGCAACACGCCACTAACTACTGACTACAGCTTGGCAGTGGGAGATGATGACCTTGCCGAGGTCATCGCTTGTATGGTGCAGCGCCCTCACGCTGCAGAAACCAACAAAAGTCACCCACCATAGAAGGCGTTTACTTGCCACTGTAGCGCTGCTCCATGACTAAAATGTCGTGGTGAAAGCGCTTACCTTGCTTATTGCTAACAGCTCCCAAGTTTTTAGGGAAAAACTCAAGGTGCTTATGCAAAAAGTGCATCCTGAGTGAGATTCAAGCACAAACAGTTCGATAGTCTGCAATGATTATTTCGTGATGTTATTGTAGTGCTCTGCCTTTGTTCTGCCCAAAAATCCTGTACACACTGCCTTGAATGATCGCTACGTTGCTAACGCAAATGAAGTCAACTAGCATTCAAATGCACTGTCTGCTATTATTCGACGAGTCTCAGGCCCAATAAGTATGCACTCTTTAAGCTTCATATCGTTGATCTTCGGAAAGGATTGTTTCAGGTACTGGAACGCGAAAACAGCTCGCTTGAGGGTTGTGACGAAATTTTTGATCAAATCAAGCTGGATGTGCAGGGGTGGTAGATAGATACGATCAGGCTGCACAAGAAGAGTATGCTTTACGCTCATTTTTCCTGCAGCATGCTCCGTCCGCTCTGGCAGATTTTCGGTTGTGTAGTGCTGTTAATTTGCTATACTGTCCTATAAACACAAGAAACTGCAATATTTGGTGAAACCTCCCTGCATGCCCATTAGGAGTCCAGTGACTGAAGTCAACACAGATGTTCCAACAGTACTTATCGTAGTCCAGTGCAGCGAGTGTCTGGTGCATACTTTAGTCTCTTTTAGTCTCTTTCATACTGGCGGCATGCAACGGAGGCACAGTTGGGTACATATTTCCATTGTGGCGTACTATGGCCTTAAGACTGCTCTTGGACGCGTCGATGAACAAATGCCTTTCATCACTGATATGCCTCACGTCAAACTCCTTCCTCAGTCCTTCCATGTCGGAACATGGACCAAAGGTGTCTGTCGTCATAGAAACCGAATAAGTTGACACTTCGCTTTCTGTACACAGTAACGTTAGTGTTTGCAGCAAGTAAGTGACACTGCTGCAGCCGAGATGCCAGCAACTTCGCCTTGTCTTTAGGCAAGCTCAAGTCACGTACCAAGTCATTCAGCTCTGCTTGGTCAATAAGATGTGTGTTGACAACATCAACTTTCTAGTTTTAACCTACGTCAGAATCAGGTGGAGTTGATGATGCGGAATCATTACTCGTCATCAGCGACATGTTCACTGGAGGCATTGGAATGGGTGAGATGCAATCATGATGAACAAGTCGAATATGATGGAAGATGGAGTAATGAATTTTGCCCTTGTCTCGGCTGGAGATTCCAATGACACTGGTTGGCAAGAAGTAGCAGTCTGTCGTGTGATCTTCCGGCTCCCTCCACACCATGAGGACTGCAAGGAGTATCTTGCTTTTGCCCTTGAGTCACTGAGTCTGATGAAAGTTGCATGACACAAACAATAAGCGGTGCCCACTTCTTTTCATGATCTCCCAGTTTCATCCTGAAATATGCCTGGTAGGCAGACTTCAGAAGTGAAGAAATGCGTCTACATTAAGACTTTGTAGTAAACTGTACACAGATGTAACAACCATGATTGCTGTCATTGACACAGCAGAGTCTTTCATCCATGAGCAATATACCAATTAAGGAAACAGAGCTCTCAATCGACTTTCAATATAAGGTGGGAACCATAGCCAAGAGGACATCTTATTCACTATTACAGGAAGCCAATGGAGCAATCAAAGAGGAGCATTTGATGCATGTTACGCACTGCTTAGCTGAATTTAAAAATTGCAATTGCAAGAAATCTGACGTGATGGAAACATTTGGTTTGCATATTCCTAATCTGCTCCTTTGATACTACTAGAAGCAACCTAGCACATTTCCGTTATAAAAAGGATATTGCATAGTGTTATCAGTTGATTCTAAGCGGAACTTTACAGGTATTTGGAGTTAAGTACAATTGGTTGGTGACGTGTTCCCATGGCAGAGGCACAGAATCAGGCTACTAAGCCGTTTGGAGCTCAGTCTAGAAATTAGCCTACTGAATATATCCAGACTACAAGTGGCTGTTAGTAAGGCTGAAGGATCGCATGCTGATTGGAACAACACTTACTGAATTAGTATGAAGCTCACTTCCAGTGAACAATCCACGTAGCACTTTACAACACATTAGTGGTTACCACTATTTTCGAAGGGTTGTCTACTTCAAAGTTTATGCCGATGGCCCCCATGTCGCACACATCTTGTCTGTGGAATTGAAGGTGGATTTTAATGATATTCGGCCACAGTTTAAAGGCACCTAATTTATCCTCACAAATGATGGAATTTGGATGGTTGACCCATCCAAATATAAGGTAGTGATCGGCTAGTTACAACTCATGACTTCTATCCTCATCGTTGCGGTTCAACTTCAGTTATGGACGGCGTTTTGGCACAGCATGGTGACGCGGTCACTCAGCCACCAATCGCGTCTGTCGATAAATTCAAATGTTCTCAATGGACAATGGACAATGGTTTATTACGGGTAAAAAAGTGTTGCTTAACAAGTCCCGTAGGATGGAAATTATTGCGAAAACTAATTGCATAATAAAGTGAAAAGCGTTGTGGTGGACTCATTATAGACTTATGTGAAATAGCGGTGATGTTCGCATATTAAACGTATAAATCCATAAATCCAATGGTTGGGCGTTTGGCAAGAAACCGTTTGATTGCGTTTTGTAGCCCCTGGCTAACAAGTCATAAAATGAAATGTAAGTGAGACAACGCATCGTCAATACGTTTTTTAAATATCGCCAGATTGGGAGCAGAGACGACATAATTAGGGAAGGTATTCCAAGGCTCACACACGCAGGGAGAAAAGAGATTTCTTCGGCATTCAAGCCGGCTATACTGAATTGTCAGTTTCAGTGGATGACCTATTAGGTTAGTGTTGTGGTTCAATTCCAGCAGCGGGCGACAAATGTGGTTTGGGTTCTTCAGAATTTGGTAAACCATTATGAGATCCTCCCGCAAAAGCCGATATCGACTGCTGTACATTCTTAGAGATTTCAGTCTAAGCTGATAGCGCAGATGAAAGAGGCCTCTGACGTTCTTGGTTGCCCTTCGTTGAGGAGTCTCGAGAGCAACGAGATCCTGTTTCTGCCGCGGCTGCCACGCCTGAATAGCATATTCCACGTGCGGTCGCACGTAGGCGTTAAGCATTTGGGGAAATTTTGAGGGTTCAAACCGACCGAAGACTCTGCGAAGAAGGCCAAAGTGTAGATTTCCGGTTCTCCTCGCCTTCTCTGCTTGTTTTGAACACCCGAGATCTTCCTGTACCAATACACCCAGGTCACGCTCCTGAGAAACCTTCGCCAAGGTGTGGTCTCCAATCTTGTAAACGCTCACCAGCTGGTGACGCAGATGCATCACTTTGCACTTAGCCATGTTCAATTGAAGCTTGTTCCTCTTTGACCATTCGTAAATGCATTCTAGGTCATGTTGGAGCAGCTCCTGATCTGCCTTGTTACTGATCTCCCGCCATATCTTGACGTCATCGGCAAAAAGCAGGAAGTTTAAGGAGATGACTCTTGCCAGGTCGTTGATAAACACCAGGAATAAACGCGGTCCCAGCACTGAGCCTTGCGGGACACCACATTCCACCTCAATTGGGTTAGAAGTGATCCCCTAACACGTACTTGGAGCTTTCGTTGGTAAAGGAAGTTGCCAATCCAACCAAGTACAGGATCTCCGATTCCGTAGCTTTGTAGTCTTTGAAGTAGGATGCGGTGATCAAGACGGTCGAAAGCTTTGGAAAAGTCCAGATAGATGACGTCGACTCCGACCCCATTATCGGCCACTTGCGTCCAACTACCTCGTGCAATCAGTAGGTTAGTGGTGCATGACCGGTGTTGACGGAAGCCATGCTGTTCCGGTACCAAGATGTTGCATTTTCCAGGTGGTCCATTAAAGCCTCAGCGACGACTGCTTCCATAACCTTCGCGAGCACAGGGAGGAGAGTCACCGAAGTTACCGAAGTTAGTGAAGTCCACTAACAGTCTTGCTCTCATGTGTTGTGTGGCCCCCATCACAAGGATGTCACGCCTCTGCAGCTGCGCGAGATGTGGATTGCGTATTTTTCCGTGCCAGCACAAGCGAGCACTGAATGTCAGTGGATTACCGATGGCTTAAGTAGCCCAACTCTCCTGTGCAACAGCTGTCATGCTGACCATCGCAGTTGGGTGTCACTTCGGATGATTTCGAAAACAAGATATCTTACTGTACGATCGCGTTGAGATAGCGTCCTGGGGAATCTCAGAAAACTGTACTCCACGCAATAAATGTCAGTGAGTTGGTTACATACAGCAATGAGAATGCAACTGTCGCTGGTATATGCATAGCTATTCAAGCAGAACTCATCTACTGAGCATTTCGAGGCATATTACCATTGGTTTATAAAGTGATCTTTCACACATCCCAAAGCCGTCTGGTGACAGCAGATAAGGTGCGATGCTTTTCCCTATCGAGTTTCCTATAAATAAGACGGAATGCACCTATAACATACGTTCTGGCTTTCCGCTGCGAACATCTCTTCATCGCGGTGGATATTCTACGATGAGTTTCATTCTAACGTTTCCACTCAACCTCAACATCGACTTTCGCGGGAATTGCTTGTATTGTTCCAAAAATCGAAACACGGAGGTGTGCCGCTACCAATAACAGAGCCAGTGACACATTGTTCTACGCAATCCAGGCTTGGCGATGAAGTGTTGTAGAAAAGCAGATCTGTTATCTTGAACCTACGGATAACCAGTGAGTGATGCACTCATGTGACAAAATGAGCGGAGAGCTCGGAAAACATGATTTTCGGTTGGGGAAAGGCCACTTTTTGTTCGATAGGTTAGAGATGATGATGTACAAACGACTGACACTGTCAGTTCTTCCCTACAGCAGTGAAGTTACACCGCAAAATCTATTTATAAGCTGAGATGGTTTACTCACAGATCCCTAAGGCAGAGCCCATACATTTACTGGTGTGGCGGAATGCTCGACACCGAAGTGGTTCACAGAGGCGGCATGTACGAAAGGGATTGCACTCTGCTACCGTGATAGGTGGATGTGACTATATTCAGCAAACGACTACAAGCAGAATGTCGAAGCACCGGCATGCGGACAAAGACTGCGTTTCCAAGACATGATCAAGGTGAGGTTGTCATGAAACAATATTTAGTCTGTATACCAGGCAAGACCGGTGGTCTACGACTGGTAATGGTATAACCAAATCGACGGTTCCGTCTCACAGCGTAACCAGACATGTCTGATACATAGGCAACAGCTGTGGATGGATACTGGCTAGTCTCCGCTATCCACACGGTGATGTAGCGCAAGCTGCCATGTGTGCCTCAGCGGAGCAGTCCGGTAACACGTCAGCATGACCACCAACAGCCCACCTCGAAGCGTTAACAGTATGCCGAATGAGCAAGTGTTATGGCATCTGTGAGCGATTGATTTCAACTTTTAATACCAGTCAGTGCTAACACTACTGCAAAGGGGCTGTACATGTGTCAGTGGACGTGCGTTGTTCCATCGTTGGTGTGTATTCCCTTTTGCTAGGCTGAATCTGACCGCAGTGGTTTCGGACATGGCACTTTTGTGCGCGATTCCGCCACGTCAAACACCCCGTCGAAGCTAATGTCGGCTGTTTCCGCCAGCAGCCATAGGGTGCCTCCGTGTACCAAGGGAATATAGGCGACTTGTGTTGCCCCACTCACCCCCCTCAATTCACGCCCAGTGCATAGCTGAACTATCAAGACCGAGATGCAAGCGGATCGGAGCCAGAATTGGATAGGAGCTAAAACGCATAACTTGCCAGATGTACTCCGTGTAGTCGTGTGACTGCATCCCCTTTCATTGTTCATAATCAAAACCAGAAATTGAGTTGTGGATAAAGAATTCTTTTCGGGCAAAATCTCATCGGATCTTTACGTTTGCATGATGGATTAGGTGGAATAGTACTGTATTGATCCCAGGCAGTTTGAATGATAAGTTCAACAACCATGTCACAGCTACAGATAACGTACTCAGTCAGCAAACAGAATAGCAGGCAACTATCAATCGAAAAGCAAGAAGATGGGCTGGTAGAATAATAATCAAGTAGTTAAGTAAGAGTGCTCGTTGCCCAAAGTAACAAAATAAGCCGCGCATATTTCTTTTGAACACATAACTCAGCTTTAAGGGGGCGACAGTAGATAGCAGTTATTTACGGAAGTATCGTGAGCAGCGTTCAGGCAATGAGTAGATCCCTTTGATGTCGTTTTCTGATGCTGCATGGCCGTGTTCAAGGAGGTGCGACACAATCCAGTTGTTAGGATACGTCATTTCAACTCTGTAGAACCACATTGGTATATCCTCGCGGATCCTCTGGGATAAACGCTTCAAAGTGCCGCCGGCGTACCCTGTACCACAGGAGCACGAGTATCCCATTCCACGATGGAACCAATCTATGAGTCTAGCGTTGTGACGCTAGTGCGCACTTCATCTACCCACCATTAAAATCGCTGTGTCCTCGAGACACAATTCGAAATGGTGCCATGGATGAGGTGAGACCGCGTCAATACTCGTGTGGAGCGCAGCCAAACATAACAATCTACGTGGCAGTAAGCTCCAGGCGCAGGACAACACGCTCACTGCTATCATGTAGCCAGATTATTAAGGTAACGAGGCACCCTACATTTGTCATACCAACCGTAGCTTTTTTGTGGGTGACATGAAAGGTACATGGCCCCTTTTCAGATGACAGGCATGATGAAGTTGCCCTTATCGTTTGTTCTGATCTAAGTTTAACCATGTTCGTCCCCTTTCGTCCACATCTCGAATTGCGTCAGTTTCATGCCTTTGGACTTTTAACTGGCTACTTGTCGTTACAATCAATTTAAATCACCCATCCGATTAGTTCTCCTTTGCTGTCACCACACCCAACTGTTTCAAACAATGCGTTTTTATGCGAGCCAGCGGCAAACCTGATAAGTTTGATAATTTCTTCTAGTCGGTTGCTTGCACCTCCAACAACTTGCAATCAACTTGAGCTACTCAGACTCTGAGCATGAACAGATGGCCTCTTTGTGTTGTAAATTGCTGGATTCCGGACACGGTGGGGACCCGGATGTGAACCATGGTGGCGCATGGTGTACATGTGCGACGGTCATAAACGTATGACAAAGAAACCAGAAGGCACGTGATCCTCAGCCCTCCAACGTCCAAAGTTCGACGCAAGTAACCTCAGCTGGAGAAATCATTTTCGGCAGGCTTCCGAAGGGATTGAAACTGAATGCGCGTCCTCAGAGAGAAGTGCATGGAAGCCTAGGTAAAATAGAACAAGGCGATTTATCCAAGCGATCAACGTTTGCCTGACTATGGGAGTTCAGGTTTAGTTGTAGCGAAGTTGAATGTTTGACTTGTCACATCCCCTAGTATTTAATCCCACAATGTCAGTTAATGAATCGGAGGTAGGAAGATTGCTGGCTTTCGGCTAACTAGCATGCCGACGCAGCTACTGTACAAACACGTGTAATACCATACATATACCATATAGCTCCAACAATGGACGTCAATAAGCATCGTCTACATAATTGCAGACGAAATGTAACATCTTATAAACATAGATCGTGAGCAGTGATTTCACTCAGGTTAAGCATTGCTTCATGAGCCCCGTTGGGTGGTTTGGTGAAGTTATCAAATGCAACATAAGAACCGTTCCCACGGTTATGGATAAAAGCAAGGCTTATCGTTTTACCTGTCTGGGACTCAGTAGTTCGTCTCTCCTAGTTTCAGTCCATGAGTAGGTGACGGATAATAAATCCAAAGTTTTACGCGCGAATGGAACGAAGTTATAGTGCTAAGTAACAAACTATAGATGGTTGATTGAGTCATCCAACCGCCTGTTAAATATGCTTAGCATCCGTGCGGAAACGACTAGTAGGAGAAGTGTATTCTATGGATGGCATACACGAACAGAAAAGAAATGTCGGTGGCATTCCTGGCGACTGTACTCTCTTACCGGTTTCAAGGAATCGCCTCTCAGATTGGCACTGCTGCTGAACTGCGGCGCACATGACTTGAATCGGACAGCATCGAATAACCTATTATCAGGTCGCCTCGCAGTCACCGACACCGTCCGCGGATACCCACAACTGCTTCAGCTATATGCGTACGGAAGATTACGCATTCCAGTGACGCACTTGGAAGCCAGAAGTTAACGCTGCTTCAGAGCAGTGAAACATTGCGTTAGCTATGACGGCCGTGCCTGAATTGTGTATTCGACATTAGGACTAACCTATGCGTTGAGCAGTTGATGGAATATAGAGAAGTCTGTGTCCGAATACCCGTCCCACCAGTCCGATGTGCTTGATTTCCAAGTTTTGATTATTATTCGGATTGCTTGGAAAAACACGTCGTTGCGAACCAGTACGCCTAGTTTACATTGACAGCATCTGCGTTTCGAACCTGTAGGAACAGGTGCTCTGGTGTCTTGTGCATGGTACCTTGAGTTTGTTCGTGTTGAACTACAGCAGATTTCGTGTTGTTCACCGATGTGGTATATCCAATTCATGTTGGAGCAAATACCGATCAATACGCGCATGAATCCTACGCCATATCTTATTGATGTCAGCCAAAGCGCGAAATTCGAACCTACAATCGGTGCGTGATCGTTGGTGAATACCAAAAATAAACATCGCCCCAAAAATTTGCCCTGAAACATACCGCAATGGATTGGGAAATGGTCAGGTAAAGAGCTCCAACCAATGACCACTAGCTACTGTTGTGGATGAAGTTGAAAATCCAACTCAAGTTAAGGTCAAGACGCCATAATGTTGAAACTTGGACAGCATTGGAAGAGGAGCTACCGAGTGGTTGTTTGAAAGTTCAGTGCTGCCTCCTCATTTGTGAGCTGGATTGAATATCCTTCACGGTACGAATCTGTTTCTGACTAAGCACTGCTGAAAGAGCTGAGCCTAAGATTTCACCAATTCCCACGCGGCTGCTCTCACTGCTTTGGGTGAACGGTATTGACTTCAGAGTACCTGTGGCTGAACACAAACACCAGATTCCACAGTAGTTTCAGAAGAAAAAGAGATCTAGTGGAGTCCCAGCAATTAGGCAGCAATTTCTGGAAAATAGAACGATGGTAAGACCATCGGAAATGTAAAGGATATTGCAACAAAGAGCCATAATAAATTCGTTAACAACCATCCGATTTCAGCTATTACAATCGCAACTAACGTGAACAGAGAAACAAAGGCACAGTCATCAGTCAGTAGAACTACAAGAGCAGATCTAACAATAGCTTCGAACCATAGAAAAAAGAAGATAAGCATAGTGCCCAAACAGATGTGCAAACAAATATAACAGAATATGCAACTAGCAAATTGCGCGGAAGTAGTTCGAAAACCTAATCCAAAGAAACTTATTGTGTATAATGGTAAATATCAAGACCACACCCCCATACGTAGTATTAAATATACCTAATCAGCACATGTCACATTATAACACACAACAGTTTTATATATATATATATATATATATATATATATATGGCGGGAGAGCCTATGGTGCGCTGAGGATGGCAGGGGCTAGATCCTGACAGATGATCTACCCACTGCTGTTACTGCTGTGCCATTTGCTCATGTCCTGGGCGCCTCCTCTTGGCGACCGCTGGGTGGGATTTGGGTTTCGCCCTTCTCCCTGCTAACATCCAAGACAACAATCCGCATGAGTCAGTGAACTGACCATGTGCTAGACCGGCTGCCGTCCTGGTGTTCATTTAATCGAAGGCTTTGACTGAGGACCCGAGTCGTTCTCCTGTCAGGAGTGGGCGCCCTGCAAGTATCCTAGTCCATCCTCTTCGAAGGTTAGGAAGTGGTCGAGGGCACTCTTCCCGTAAAACCGAGCCATAGGAGACAACAGGTCCACGGGTTATAATCTCACAGCTCGATTGGCCTAGAGCACGAGCACCACGCATTGTCTCTGACGGTGGGAGGGCACCTCCGGGTGTTCAGTGGTTTGCTGTTGTTTGCCTCAAGCCAGCCAGACCCTGGTCAAATTGGTGCAAACCCGACAAATCCCACCTGCATCTTGCCGTGGTCGCAGGTGCGTATCCTACTACGGTCTTAAAACATCTTTGGATCGTTCCAGTATTCAAAGGTCGCGGGTGACGGTTGTCAAGCCGATTCCAATCAATCTCTGCAATCATATTCCTTAGCTGGACCTGCCCCAAATGTCATTGTGGGTCACACTATTGAGCCAAAGGCTCCGGGCGGAGTCCCTCAAACAAACCTCCGAATCAAAACGACCATCTCGCGTGCGATTGCTAACCAATGCCATCGTATGCCTGCGCGCAAAGCACTCAGCATCGGTTGCTGGAACGTGCGCACACTACTTCATTGGAACTCCAGCGAGCGCCCGGAGCGGCGCACGGCACTCGTCGCGATTGAACTGGCGCGCTACAACATCGATACTGCGGCTCTCAGTGAAACTCGGCTCGCTGAGCAAGGTAAGTTGCATGAAGCAGGTGCTGGCTACACATTCTACTGGGTGGGCAACGCCGCCCCAGCACCACGTGATCATGGGGTCGCATTTACAATATCCGATCGCCTGAATGGCCAGCTGGTGGGTGAACCAACAGGCAGCAGAGCGCGACTGATGACTGTTCGCCTACGACTCGGAAGAGGTAAGTTTGCTGCTTTTATAAACACGTACGGTCCGACCATGGGTCATCCTGATGACACGCGTGATCAATTCTACACTCAGCTATCCTCCGTGAGACGGTCTGTGCCGAGGAGCGACCGACTATTTCTGCTGGCTGATTTCAACGCGCGCGTTGGGCGTGATGCATCAGCGTGGACAGTGTTATCTGTCCGCATGGCATTGGTTCATTGAATGTGAACGGTGACAGGCTGCTCTCACTGTGTGCCACTCATGGCCTGCCGAGCACGAACACTCGGTTTGCACTGAGTGCGAATGATATAGCAACTTGGACGCACCCACGGAGTGGTCACGCTCATCTGCTCGACTATGTCATCGTACGTCAGCGTGATATGCGTGACGTGCGCATGACAAGTGTATTGCGTCGAGCTGAGTGTGGCACTGATCACAAATTGGCGCGGACCAAACTGTACATATATTTTCGTAAATCTATGTATTGCACTCCCGCCGCGAATCGGCGTCAATTTAACCTTCTCTCCCTCGGTACTGTGGCGAAACGTACTGAGATGGAGAAGGCGATGGCTGCACGCCTGTGTGATGTGGAGCGCATAGCCACAGTGTGCGACCTGTGGCACCACATTCGCGACCAGGTGACAGCTGTTGCCGAGGAGACCATCGAGCGCACAAACTGTAAGCGGCCAGATTGGTTTGACGACAACAATGCGACAATCGCCGAATTAGTGTCGGAGAAGAATGCAGCATCTGCTCCACATGTTGCAGACCCCAGTGACTTGGGGTCGCATTAAAAATGCATGGTGGAGTGAGAAGGCTAAGCAGATGGAATGAAACGCTGAAGGCCGCCAACGAAAGGAATTCTTTGACTCCTTGAAGGCGGCATACGGACCCAGATTGGAGCCGCTGAGGACACTGATTGGTGGTGGTTCAGGCGCTACCTGCACACAGACTGCAAACATAATGCAGATCTGGCGAAAACACTTTACTGTCTCTTGAACAACCGTTCAGATACCGACTGATCTAATTTGAACGGCCTCAAGCAACACGATATGAGCGCGAATCTGGCCGACACGCCGACACTGGATGAGACGCAGAGAGCACTTGCTCAGCTTCCAAACGGAAAGTGTGCCGGGGGCGGAAGGATCCCGCCTGAAGTGTTGAAACACGGCGGACCCGCGTTGCAGACTGCACTGCACCACTTGTTGCTACGCGGATGGATGGAGGAGGAGGTGCCTCCTGAACTGAAGGATGTCTTTGTGCTACCACTGCACAAGGACAAACAGAGCAAGCAATGTTGCACGAATTATCGTGACCTCAACTTGCTGAGTTGTGTTGGCCAGGTGATTGCCCGAATCCTGCTCAACCGCCTCGTCAGTCAGGTTGTGGAACGTAACTTGGCGGATTCCGTTCGGGTCGCAGCACTATAGAAATGGTGTTTGCGGCTCGTCAGTTGCAAGAGAAGTGCAGAGAACGCCACCAGCAATTGCACTCGCTTTTTGTTGATTTCACAAAGGCATTTGATACGGTGAACCGTGAGGCATTGTGGCTGGTGTTGGGTAAGTTTGGTTGCCCGCGTAAGTTTGTAAATTTGATTGAATGTCTGCACAGTGGTACGCGAGCGTGGGTGCAGCTGAGTGGACAGATCTCGGATGACTTTGTAGTTATCTCTGGTGTGCAGCAAGGCTGTGCCTTAGCTCTTGCCCTGTTTACTATTTATCTTCATGCAATGATGTCTTGTGCTTTTGATGCCGCTTGTGCTTGCGGTGTTCGTGTGGAGCTCCGTATTAATGGTGCACCGCTGAACATCCGTCCTTTCGGTGCGAGAACTCTAGTCTGTGAAACAACTATCCGTATGTTGCTGTTTGCTGACGACTGTGTGTTGTTTTCACACAGCGCGGATGAGTTGCAGCACATGACTAGTGCTCTGGCTTCGACAGCGGACAAATTCGGGCTCACCAACAACACAAGCAAAACTGTCTGTCTCTTTCAGCCTTCACCGAAGGTGCAATCTTCAATATTGCCGCGAATCAGCATTGGTGCTGAAGTATTAGAAACCACCTCCCGCTTCTGCTACCTTGGGAGTATGATGTCGACTGACCAGCAGCTACACAGTGAGCTCCGTATCCGCGTGTCGAAGGCAGCGGCAGCATTCGGGAAGCTAGAGTACCCAGTGTGGAACAACCATTAGCTTACCATTAGCACGAAGCTGATGGTGTACAAATTCATGGTGCTGTCCGTCCTTCTATACGGCAGTGAATCGAGGACGATGTACCGTCGGGATGTGCGATATCTCGAGCTGTTCCATCAGCAGTGTCTGCGACGAATTTTGCGCATCCGCTGGGGCGACAGAGTTGCAGACACGGAAGTGTTGCGCCGAAGTGGAATGTACGCAGTGGACGGCATACTTTTACTGAGACACCTGAGGTGGATCGGTCATGTGGGCCGTATGGATTCGACGCGGATACCGAAGTCGCTATTATATGGTCAGCTGAGTATTGGGAAGCAGCACTTGGGGAAACCAAAGTTATGTTACCAGGACATGATCAAATTGAGCCTCACACGTTCTAACCTTGATTGCCTATCATGGGAATCGAAGGCGGTTGATCGGCATGCATGGCGCGATCTAATCACGAAGTCAATTGCCGAAGTGCGGAAAAAAGACCTCGTACATGCAGAGAAGTAGCGGCATTTGCGGAAGCGGCAAGCACCGATGAGTTGAACTCCATCGACATCGTGCGCATGGTTCTGTAGCACATGCCGTCGCGAGTGCGCGTCACACAATCCTACTGAGCCATGAGCGAGGCCAGTCGGGGCCAGCACCAAAACGACGACGGGTACTGCAGGGAACGTAGGCAGAACCGGCGCAGCGTTTGTAGATACTTTGCACTCGATTTACTAACCGCGTGCTTGCATGCTGGGTCACTTTATTTCAGGTGGTGGGTTTGCAATTTTGTCCTAATTCTTTTTATCGCATATTAATGTCTACCTGAACTATCTTGTGTATACTTGCACATGTCGCTAAAGCTATTTGTTGTTGGTTTCGATAACATTTTCGCGTTCGTGGCATTTCTTTAAAAGATATTTTCTGATTTCTTGATCTTATCGTGGCTTCGTTCATAACCAATTTATTTTATGCGCCCATTTATTGAAGAGTTATGCTGCCGGATGTGTACGTATTATGCGAGCTATTTTCTTTCATCTTATCTTTTCAAGTGACTGGCTTTTGTTTGATATCCCGGTGTGGTTGCGCTTGATGTGCATATTGACAAGATGCCTACCTGTCTAGTACACCCACTACCTCGTTTATACTGTGTCAAGGAGACATCTGGTCGTTGCTTAGGTGGGGGGGGAGGGTTGCACGGTCCTTGTGGCCGTGTTAGGATCAAAGAATGGTTCCCTGCACGCAGTGGGGAGCGGACTACCTTCCAGCCACCGCCTTGTGTGCACTTGATTCCCAACTGCAACGTGCTTGGCTTTGCCTGGGAAGGAGTGTGGGCCGGCCCCGTTGATGAAACGTGGCTCCCATCCACATGCCTCCCGGTCTTATTCCTTCGGGTTTACACTGGATATGGGTTGTGTGAATGGAGCTGTGGGTGGTGCAGCGCAAGCCACGCATGGTCGCTCTGTAGACGCAGGCGTCCTGTGGCTTGCCACAGTGACAGGTATATCTGAAAGCGGATGCTGCCAACCGGATATATATATATATATATATATATATATATATTCCTTTTTATCAGAAGGCTTGGCGCATTCTATATGCGCTCGTCATTATGGTACCAATGGTAGACAATTGCAAAACAACGATGCGGTTCGTTGTTTTGTTTTCCACACGCCGTTTCAATGCTTTTTCTTTTCTTATTACGAATGTTTAATGATAGACAATGTGCGATTTGAATATCGCCTAACTGATGTCCGTTGCTCTCCGTTGCGTCCCATTTTGTCCCGTATTTCACAGCACAGTAGACAGACTGGCCTAACTGGTGATATGCGTACCGCCTTCTTCATGCTCCTTTTCCGCGTAGTTGCTTGTCCACTGCAGCACTTTTTTAGTCGCTTCCGGGATGTACCAACAACACTCGACCATACGTTGCCGCGCCAATGCATACGGTGTCGGAGAAAAACATTTTTGAGGCCGGCACTGTCCGCTTTAAACACTGGGACATGAACTTACGTATTGCTGGTTTGATGCTGCCACCGAACACGAGTAAGCCCTTGCTGACAACCGTTGTACCAAACCGATCATGGTTTCGTGTCTTTCGAGCCAACAGACCAGGTCTTACAATGGTACAACAGGACCGCACGAACTAAGAGACTTTACCCCCTACTCCTGAGCTTGCGAACGACATGGCTACAACTCCAGAGTTGATGTAACTACTTAATCATGCGAAGCAAGCTATTTGTTTGACAATGTAACGTGAAGGGGTGAGCGTGGGCACAGACAAGTGCCAATCCCGGTGTAGTGTTTTACATCTATCTTTAGTGCCTTCATCACTAAGCGTTGTCTTGGACAGCTTGTCAATCGTTTCCCTGCAAGGTGATATCATGGATGTACTCGGAGTCCGCGACCCTATCGTCCGGGAGAAGATCAACTTCCCCACTGTTTACATTTTTTAGGGCCCGACGGACTACATTATCGAGGGCAAAATTGAAAAGGTGAAACAGTGCAAACTTTGCGAACGACGATGGTGACGATAAACGAAGGGGGGGAGTTTGCCTTAAGCCCTAACTTTACCCGGCGTCTGACTGTATATTTCCCTCAGAATGGCCACAAACATGTCGTGCATAGGAGATCTATCTATTGAATCAAATGCCCCTCGGATTGTTCGTCGTTGTGATATGGCTGAGTTCCGGAATTCGACGTAGCGTAAAGCCTTGGTCGATACGAACTCAGCCCAAACGAAAAAGGGCTTCTCCCGAGAAAATGTCTCACTAGCCGTTAATAACTTGCGATGCAGTGTGTACGGAGCGCTGTAAAACTCTTGCCAAGTTTGCCAAGCCTGGATAGCTCAATCGACATGGCGGCGCACGTAGGCATTGCGCAGCAGGGAGAAGATAGAATTGTTCAAACACCCTAGCGCACTCTGCAAGAGAGCAACATGCTGGTTACCACCTCTTGAAGCGTCCTCTAACTATCTGGAACAACCGAGGTCGTCCAGCACCAGAACACCGAGGTAACGTTCATGTTTGGTGGTCTACCGATCGCGCGCCCCAAGCCTGCAGATGGATGAGTATCGCTGGCGTACTCAAACAGTGCAGCATTTCTCCACATTGAATGGGAGCGCGTTCCTCACCGGCAAATTCCATACCTCATCGAGGTCGCGTTTGAGGATCTCATGATCCTACAATCGTTTGACCACTCACTAAACCTTGAGGTCGTTCGCAAAGTGGTGATAACTCTGGTTAGATTGTTAATGTAAAAAAGAACAGGCGAGGCCCAAGTACCGAACCCTGCGGTGCGCCGCGCTGCACTCCCCTTAGATCGCCCCGGACAATGATGTTCGGAATCCAACCTCCACTCGACGGTCGCGGAGAAATTTACCGAGCCATCCAGGTACTGTATCCCTCATGCCGTAGAGCTGAACTTTGTGAGGCTGATTTCATCGATCCAAGCGATCGAACGCTCTCGAAAACTCCAGGTAACTAACATCGGTTCCTGTCCCTTCGTGGACTACTTCGGTTTAATTATCGTGTGCTGTCTGTAGGTTCGTGGTACATGATCGATAGTGACGAAACCGGTGCTACTCCGGCACATTGATGCGGTAGCTCTCCAGGTGCGTCTGCGAAGACCGCATACATGACCTTAGCGAGCACAGGGACTAAGGTTTCTAGGCTGTAATTGGCAGGCGTTCCCGTTTAGACAAGTCTTCAAAAATCCAACCGAAGACTTACTTTCTGCTGTTGAGAAGTGGACTGGGGGTTCGTTGTTCTGCACTGCCATGCACTGGCAATCGACGACCTGACAGTTCTGAGGATCTTACCGCGGTCCAGCTTTTAGCGGTGCGGGGTACAAGGCCTCAACTGAATGAACTCGCGAACGGAATGGCTTGCTGTTTTAAGCCTGACTAGTGCTAGTCAGTATCTAAAGGAAATGGGAAGGTGGGGTTTTCACGATACGTCTGCTGATACTGCCTCTGCAGAGTTGGGTTCTCTAAGTTGCAAGTGTTCAATCGGGTTTGTTTGCCCATCGCTAGCAAACGAAATGCCTGAAAACTGTTGCACAGCACAATGTATACTCTGTCACCAAAGTGTGTGCAAATCCAGCTGGTTGTCCGATATGCAGTTAAGTGCACACATTGGACTTTGCCAGAGTGAATCGAGTTCCAGACTGCAGAAGTGACGATGGGAGGTAGTGGCTGGTGGTTCTTTGTGAAACACTAAGTGGTTTAGTTGACGGATTCAAAGGGGACAAATTCATCCACGGAGGTAAGGTTGTTCATTTCTAGGGAATCAAGCGACAAAGGAGGTGAACGACACAAGAGGAGGGTAGATAACGGGATGGTGTGTAGTTATACAGTTTGTGAAGTATCAAGAGAATAGACTATTACAATACCGAGATAGCTTGCGAGTGCGGTTCCATAGTTCATCGGTAAACGAAACACTCCCTTGATGTCTGGGCCGAAGCAGGTTGTTTATCTTAGGGAACTATGACCCCAAGTATTTGGTCAAAAGACCTAGCTCACAAGACGGCAAAGCCAGATCAGGGATTTGCACACGAGTGGGAGCCTATGACTGGTCACCCAGTTCATAGGTTTTTCAAATGGCGAGAAATTGTACCTGTGACCCAACACCCGTGAGATCAGAAAGAAAATCCGATGCACGGATTCCCCGGCAGTATACAATGTGGCTAGTCACACCCGTCAAAGCCCAGTGTTGTTAAACAAATATCTGTGGCTTGCCATGAGACAACTCACCACGTCTTGGAACACTGTCACCGATTCATTCGCTGGAACTAAACGTTCCCCAGCCATTCAACTGGAACCACGATGAGGCTGTTCAGCAAGCCAGCCAGGTCGGAGCAATCGATGGGTCCTTTTTTGAAATATTTCACGGTGTAAAATCGAAGAGAAGTATCAAGCTAACGTAACAATTTCACTTCTGTGGACTCTGTGTTGTTTCCAAAACTTGCTGACAGCCTATGAAGAATCAATTCCGTTTGCTAGAAGTGGAGGTGCCGACCAGTAGATTAGTGTAGTTATCGGGAGTGTGGAGCAAACTAGGCTACGGAACCGAAGCTAGTGGCTGTGACAAGCTGAAACAGTTGCGAACCGGTGGTCGAAAATGACTCGGACAGTTCTAAACTCCACTACTATATGGTGTTGGTGCGGCGAATTCATTGGACCCTTTGTCAAGTGGCAGATGGACGAGGCATCTCACACGTTCCATGCGAGGGTTAGTTTGATTAGTCGTCACTCAGCATGGAAACCAGTTCCCTTCAACTAGCTTATGCTGAACGCAGTCAAATACAGGCACGTGATCACAAATACTACCATCGTTTGGGCTGCCTAGCGAGAAGTTTGTCCACATGATCAGAGGATCATACGCGACGGCATCATCGATCTATTGCTTTGATTAGTTGCACTTTGTGCATAACTTCTGGTCCCCTTGATGGCGTCATTATGGCTGCGTTGGACTACGCCAAATTGGCACGGAGATTGCGGGTTGTAAACGAGCAGCACGATGGCGATTCAAGCAATACTGTCCCACTAGACGCGTAAACGAGTATGTAGTTAGTACAACGTCTAGTATAACCAATAGGGGTTCTTATTAAGGAGCGCATGAACAACCAAGGTAGTAAAAGTGTACAGGGATCTGAGTATATACTAATGTTTACATAAACACCGCTTATTTTTCTTTGAATTGGATCTAATTCAATCAGAAGAAAATTTATTTCGGTGGATTACTGTAGTTCAATGGAGCAATAGTGTATGATGGATAAAAAAGTGCATGCTTCACAGGTCCATTAGGTTGATAAGGGATCACAAATTAAAAGATTAGATATGCCTACAAAAGAAAATGCTCATGTCTGACGCGATAGGGTAACAGGGTATTAAAAACAGGTTTATAGGAATGAGATAACACCATGCAACACGTAACAGCAAGCTATGTTTATTACTGATTGTAAAGAACTATAGGCTTGGTGGTAGTTATTTGCTCTCAGCCTGCAGGTCAGACTTGACGCTTGTCTACATCTCAAACTCGATGATGTTTAACGTTCTCACGCATAGTGCGACTGATGTATTACTCGCGGCTAACTGAATCAAACCACACGCACGATAGTGTGGTCGATTTCAGCGGTGACGCTAAAACGTTGCTATGCCGCCACTCACAAGTAAGTACTTTACTGAACAAGCTGTGACCTCATTGTAGTTGTAGGCACTTGCTCCATGGACTTTATTAGTTGAAGGCATTAGTTTCCATATTTACTCTCTATTGTGACACTGAACGACAATGAGACACCTGCATCTACGACAGGATATAGGTGAAATGCGTTGTACCACCCACCTATACCCTCTATGCCGTGTAAACTGAAAGCGCAGGATCAGGTGATGTGTGAATAGGATCTACAATGGTTTCGAAGCCGATCCACAAGCCGTGAGTACACATACCGTACAGGTGTAGTTGAAATCTCGAAACATTAGCTTGATTCAGGTCAGCGTGGAGCTACTGTGGATGCGGCGTGGTTGGCGGCATCTGGTTTCAGATTTGCATGTCACTGTGGCCAGCCACAGGACGCCTGCGCCTACAGAGGGACCATGGGTGGCTTGCGCTGCACCACCCACAGCTCCAACCACATACCCCATATGCAGTGTAAACCCGAAGGAATAAGACCGGGAGGCATGTGGATGGGAGCCGCGTTTCATCAACGGAGCCGGCCCACACTCCTTCACAGGCAAACACAACCACGCTGTATTTAGGGAATCAAGCGCACACAAGGCGGTGGCTGGACCGTAGTCCGCTCCACACTGAGCGCATGGAACCGCTCTTCGAGCCTAGCACGGCCACAAGCACCGTGCACCCAGTCCCCTCCAGCAACGACCAACTGTCTCCTGGAGCCAGTATGGACGAGGTAGTGGGTAAGAGACAGGTAGGCACCTTGTCAACATGCACATCAAGCGCAGCCACACCAGGGATATCAAGCAACAGCCAATCACTTGAAACGACAAGCTGAAATAAAACAATTCCAATAACGCATACAGATACAGCGGCATAACTCTTCGCTAAATTAGCATTTGAAGTAAATTGGTTAGCAATGAATCCGTGATAAGGAAAATATATCCACAAGTTACTCAAAAATGCTACAAACGTAACAAAATTACCGAAGATAAACGCGTAAGCAACGTGACCAGCTAATAGTAGACTATTCAGATATGCGAAACTAACCAAATAAACTGGAATGAAATTTATGCAGCTTAAAGAGACCTAGTTAAAGTGTAAGTTGGTTTAGCCCAACTGCGGTAAAGAAGCATCAAGAAAGCAACATCAGCCTCATGATGGAGGCTATCAGTCACCTCGGACAACACTCATCACAGCGCCTAAGCGAGTATACGCAGTAGTAGTAAACGTTCGCCATTAGCCAGGTTCCAAACGTTTCTATTTGAGCCGCCGGTGTTGAAAGTGCGTTCAGAAGTAAAATGGTGTGCAAGCGATGTAGGATGTCCCGGTCATATGTTACTTTTCATGTCATATGCTTAAAATTCGCCGAAGTCTTCACCTGTTCAATCCAATCGACTGAGAGGACTCATATTGGTCTCACACCCTCCTTTCTTCGGAAACTCTAACCGTCTTCCTTTGTTTCTGACTCCTCTGTGTGTTCAACTGGTAGCCTTTCAACGATTCCAAATGCATCCAGTCTCGCTATATACGCATGAATTTAAGCTCAATCATGCATACACCCAACCAGTTTTCATCCAACTCCTCAAAGTAGAAAGAAGGATCATAGAGAGTGGCAACAAGCGTTATCGTATTAGGAATCTGCAGTCACACGATGCAGCGGAATACTCTGCCGCAATTCTCAGTCACATCAAACGGGGAAATAGCGTGTTCCTCAAAGTTGCTCGAAACTGAGTCTATGGATCCTCCGAGTAAATGGTACAGATATGGAATCCGTGGGAATATTTGCAGCTCGGGATGCGGATGAGGGTATGCGGGTGTTCTTCGAGCTCGCTGATTTGGCTGCAAAAGTTTCATCGTCAGGCTAGACGACATCGTCAGTGCGGTTTATGCGGGCCACTTACAGATCTGAGTGATTATTGTTCACTTGTTTCGAACGTACTGAATGTGCGGCGCATTGGATTAATAGGCGTATTGATGCCAAAAAAACAATTGCACACCGGGATATCATCCTTCGCTTCAATGGATTCTCGAGTGCCAACCAGGAACTTCCAAACCTCTCTCTTTATACTCGGTAGACCTGATTTCAAAGCCTCTGCAGAGACGACTTCTGTATGCGGCAGCACGGAAACTGACATACGGGATCGAAATATATCAGTAGCAAGTCTGCTAAATGAGAAGGCACAATAGCAGCCGCGACCGCGCTTACAGAAGGGATAAACAATAACCAAGGTACTGGTTGCCATTACGCTGAATAGTGAATGAAAGTATGGACACCAACAGTAAGATGATGTAGACTGCAGAGAATATAACATGAATCAGAAGGTTGGAGATGAGGACGCGGTTTTTCACCTTCCTGCAACATCCAGGGAGACATGAGGCTAGCGAGGTAGGCATTGTGGTCGGTCGTCTGGACGAAACACACACAGCGTAGGCCAACAAACGACTAGTCAGGAACAGCCAGCGCCAACTGACCAGAGGGACAAAGCAGAAATAGCTTTCTAGAATGAAGGAAATCCAGCTCAATCACTTACCGAAGCGGAGCGGAATGGCCCCAACAGCCGCTAGTGGACACAGCATGAGAGACAGTGAATCCAGACGAATACTTTCGGATGGTTCTGTAGACGATCCAGGGAGCAAGGGAATGCAATAAAAAACAGAAAGCGAATTAAGTACCGCCTATGCATTTACTTGTTACGGCACGCGTTAGACGGCTCGTAGAGGATCGGCGTGGTTTAGCATGAGTCCGGCACAAGGTGGCTCTCGTCAGGGCAGGAGTGCATTGGAGCGAACGCAACGTACGGGATAAACGCGTTACGCTTCACGAACAACAGATTTCAATCGCTGCCCAGAGTGTGGGTTGAGTCTCGGACGGTTGCTCAACCGAAATGGCCAAGTAATTAAGAGAAGTAACAGAGAGCAGTGAGCGATTTTTTTAATTGCTTGGTTTTGCTACATATTGTTTACTCTGTTTTCGGCTAGTTCCCCATTTGTAGCATACATATCATTATGCTTATTGGGAGACACTTAGTACTATCCCTCAAATATCGTGAACGATTTCATTTGATCTATTCTGGTATTCTGTTCCATACTTTCGAATACACTGTGAGGAACTCTCCCCCTTATCTTCGTACGGTATCTCGGCACACTAGCACCGAATTTCTTTTAGTACTACTACTGTTCGCTGGAAGCAATTCGCACGACTATGCCGTCAACTTCTTCAATATGGTTGGCGGCTTGAAACAGATAGCGTAGATTGAGTATCAGCTTTCGCAGTCATTAGGGATAAAAGCGAAAATTTTTTGAGATCATTCTTACTAGGTTTTAATAGTGGAATATCCATTGTTCATTTGTTCTCCGAGCTTGGCGGTTTTCTCGCAAACGTTTCACCATCATGCGAGGTGGCATCCTCAGTGCAGTGATGCCACCGCCACCTCGCATGGTGGTGAAACGTTTGCGAGAAAACCGCCAAGCTCGGAGAACAAATGAACAATTGATTCATCAACCCGAGCTACCAGTATTTCGAAACATTTAAACAACTACGTGGAATATCCAGTTGGTTACTTTGCGAAGCGCCTTTGCGCCGTCTCAGCTGACCATTAGCGATTCTCCTGTGTGGCTCAGATACCTTGTTCAGAGCCGTAGGCATTAATGGACTAAAAGCATTCCATCGCGAAGCAGATGAATTTTGGGTGTTGTCCGTCCGATAACACTGCATTCCACGACAAGTTTCGAAATTATTTGATATTATCAGGTAGAGATAGCAGGTATGGAACATGGGACCATTGGGATAATAGCCGAGATCTCTACCCCTTTAACCACTGCGTCGTGACGGGTAACCCACGACACGACAGCTAATGACTGATAGGTCATTTCGATGCTTCAAATGACCCACCAATCAATCCGTCAAGATTTAGCCAATGGACAAAATTGCATAACTTGGCGAGCGAGACTCAAGGTTGAGTGAAACCAGCATATTCAAGGATTTTCCAATTTAAGTGAGCGGTGGCCTACGAACATGCCTGCTCCATTGAATTGACGGTTTGTCCGTTGAACGTATTTAACGCCGTTCACGTTTAGCGCCCCGTCCCATTCGCAAGTGCGTTGTTGGATATGCTTCACAAATGATGCTGCCTTCAGCACATGCATTGCGAGTACATTGTCCCCGGATTATCCGATAGGACTTCTGCACTGAGCTATTACCGCAAATATCGACGACCAACGGGGGTGCCTCACTTTCTAGTTTGCTGTCCTGACTCATGATGCAACGACACGTCCTTTGATAAGATAAACTGCGAATAGAGTTGGGGGATGGTTGTTCTTGTAATGTGCGGGAAGCATCAAGCCAATGAAATTCCACATGAGACTGAGGTGATCTTTTCATTTTAAACGCAGCAGGTCGCAGTACCCTGGAAAGTAACAATTGGGGTGAAGAGGAGTTAACGAGTTTAATCAACAGAGTAACATATAGGTAAGGTTGATTGAAACACTATTACACATCAGTAAAAAACACCAACGCCGTTTTGCACGATAGGCTAGGGGTCACCAAACTACGGCCCACCGGCCGGATCCGGTGCGCGATGTATGTTCATCCGGCCCGCCGATTGTACTCGATTTTGCTTAGTGAAGCGTACGAAACACGAAACGCTGTAATACAATTTCCATTTGACAATACATGTCCTGTTGTCCGTGACGCTATACTGTTTGAACACAGCTTGAGGCATCTCATGGTTGTTACTTGTGACACCGTCCTACAGTAATATCTCCGACCCTACATTTTTGGAGAATTAAGGTGAGTGATCATGCATGAAACCCGTTCATCCGTGCATCCCATCTTGTTTCTGCTTGCACCTTTGTGCTCCAATTTGCCGTTGGCCAGCTCCATTGAAGGACGGGTCGTACACAACGTCGCTTATCAGGACACGGCTAGTTTATGTGTGGGTCATTTTAAAACCATACTTGCTGGATGTTTGAAAAGAATGGCAGGTTATTAGTACGGAATTGATCTGAAACCGCAAGTTGTTTAGGCCCATATCTTTTGGTGGTGCCAAATGCCTGTAAGCATCCCCGGTATCCAGTCCGAACACCGTTTCACGATATTGCTCAGCTAGCGACGCTTTTATTAAGACTTACAAACGCGGGAAAGTCCATGTCTCGCTGAGGGATGTACCGGCGAGCTCCTAACAGACCGTGGATACGATGTCCTGCATACCTCCTCGTAGCAACCGCTGGATGGTAGTTGGGTCACACCTTTCTTCCAGCTAAGAAGAACCAGTACACACGTCCGCGTGAGTCATTTCACCGGCTAATGGCGCAGGGTACGCTGCCTTAAGAGAGTACATTTTATCGAAAGACTTGGCTGGGGATCTGAGTCCTTCTCCTGTCAAATGTAGACCGCCTGGTAGAAAACCAGTTATAAAACCAAGTCAAGAATCACGCCACTATTGCTAATGTCATGCTGCACCAACCGCTGCGCAGTGAGATTAGGAAAAGAGGCACCCTATCTGCTGCATAGGACGAGGTGGATACGCAAAAGCCTGCTACCGCTGACACCTCCCTTCCTTCCTCTTACCCCACACGTACTCTACCCATCCCCTTTTCATTTAATCCATTACTTCTTCTAATCCACGTAACCACCCGTGCAACCGCCCACCAACGCAATCGTATGCATCCGCCTAAAGCGTTCAACATCGGATGTTGGAACGTGTGCACATTACTCGACAGGAACACTAATGAATGCCCTGAACGACGCAAGGTACTGCTCACTATGGTACTCGCGCGCTACGGGATCGACATTGCTGCACTCAGTGATACTGGACTCGTTGTGCAAAGGCTGCATTAGGCTGGTGCCAGTTGTATGTTCCACTGAGTGAGGAACATCACAGCACTACTTGAACATGAGGTCGTATTTGCATTATTCGACCGCCTAAGTGGTCAGCTGTTGGCAGATGCGACTGGCATCAGTCCACGACTAATACCCCACACCTACTCCTCGGACGTAGGAACTTCGCGACTTTCAGTAACATGTATGGTTCAACCGTGTGTTATTTAGATAACGCGAGGGATCCGTTTTAGATTCAGTTCTCCTCAGTGTTACGGTCTGTGTCGAGGAGTGATCGGCTATCCTTACTGGAGTTTATCGCTCAGAGATTGACCGGCTTGCATTCCCCAGGCTGCAACAACAAGTGATGAGAGTAGGCCATGCTGACCCGCCAACGCTTAATGAGATACGGCGGACACTTGCTTAGTTAGGAAACGGCAAGAGCACCTGAAGGGTTGAAACACGGTGGACCTGCGTTGGTGACTGTGCTGCACCACTTGGTGCAACGCGTGTGGCTTGAAAAAATGCGCCGGTTGCTTTGAAGGATGCCCTTGTGCCACCACTATGCAAGTGCAAAGTGAGCAAGTAATGTACAACGAACTATCGTGACATCAACTTGTTTAGTTCTGTTTGAATAGTGAAAGCAATCAAGTTGTTGAACGGCACGCAGCGGAACAGTAATGCGGATTTCGTTTGGACCTCTGCACGATAGATATGGTGTTCGCCGCTCGTCCGTTTCAGGAGAAATTCCGAGAAAGTCAGGCATTGTACTCGATGTTTGTTGATTTCGTCAAGGCAGTGGACATGGCGAATCACGAGGCGCTGTGGTTGGTATTAGGTAAGTTTGGTTGGCTTAATAAATTTATAAGTATAATTGAAACGACGCTGTGTCTTAGCCACTGTCCTGTTTAATATTTACCTAAATGGCATGATCCCCTACGCTTTTAACGCTTATGATTACGTTGTCCGTATAAAGCACCGTATTGATGGTGGGTTGATGAATCTCCATCGATTCAGGGCGAGAACCCTACTGTGTGAGACTACCATCCGTAGGTTGCTGTTTTCCGACAACTCTGTGTTATTTGCACACAGCGAGGATGAATGGCAGCGCATGACAATGGTTTTCGCCTCGACAGCGTCTAAGTTCGGGCTCACCATCAACATAAGTAAGACTGTTCACATTTTTTGGCATTCACCAGTACCGATTGCTACTATGTTCTTGTGACCCAAATGACAGTGAACCCCCCCCCCCCACCACCACCACCACCACCACCACAGGTGTTGTCTACCAGAGCTGATTTCGCTTATCCAACCTATAGGACGCAATAAAGGGAGAGAGACGGCGTGGTGGAAGTGAACAATCTACATTCAGAAGCCAGGGTACTGGGTCATAACACGCGAGCACATGTAGACATGCTGTTCATCCCCCTCCCCCTCGGTGTACGTGGGCTAATTCCCATAATTATGCTTTTTAACCGTGTTACTTCTCGCTGTTATCTCACAAGCACGCATTAGTAGCTGTTTGACTTTGCCATGTAGTGTTCAGTCTTTTTCGATGTACTGATGCTTCGCGTGATTCACATGATTGCGATCAGTGTTCACTGTAATCCACTCTGACTGTCTCGCGCTGCGTTCTGTCTGAGCTTCTGTTGGTGTGATGGACCACCGGGAACCAATACTCTTGTAATTTCTTAGTCTCTCCACCGGTCCCCTTTATTCTGGAGAATCGCGCATTACAGATGGTTCATGGGGTCGGTTGTAAAAACCGAGTAGGAAGAAAAGCAGTTGCAAATGATAGTTAATACGGGGCTTATGATTTTGGTAGTTTTAGTGTGCTACTCATTTTGCGTAGGTTTGTATTTTTCTCCTTGGCACAAGAGCTCCTTCAGGCCAGAGCTCAACTTTAGTAATTTCCTGAATTGACGCGTTTGGTGCAGATCAGTTACGGGTTTGTGTCCGAGGGACAGATAGCTCGTTAAACTAGGCTTGTTCATCGGATTTGACGTTGAGATGCGCAGGACGGTAGACCACAAGGTGTGCTGTGAGGAAGCTGGTCTGAGAAAAGGACGATTAATAGTGCAAGTAATCAGTTTCTGATCTTGCTGTGTCGCCCCCGACTGTTTGCCCCCCCGTGACCGCATTGGGAACACGGAAGACGAGAAATCTGCTACAGTTAAGTAGGGTACAGTAGTGTTCGAAGTAAAGCTACTAACGCACTTTGGAGTAAACCAACAAAATAGGATACACTGACTAAGACGGGCGAATGAGAAAGAGTACATTTAATAACCATGCAGGAGTATCGGAGCAAACGGTATTAACTGAACTGCGAGCTTGAGGTGACACTTATTACGAACGACTTGTGCCACCCAGTCAAATTAAGGAAATACTGCGTTTAACTAACTAGTAATAGACGGACGATAGCGAAAGGAAAGACTGCGAACTATAGTTGTAACCAAAATTACATGTCCCGTGAGCACCCTACCAAACACTTGCTATCGGTTGCTTTCTCTTTCTAGCCCGGTGAGTGCAGCCTAGTTTTGTACAACTTATTAAGTGGCCCTACCATAACGGCTGCAGTACGCCCCTCTTTCATACCGATCAGAGTCCGGTTATAATCGCTGGCGTTAACGTATAAGGATAGATAACCTGAAAGCAACAGCCGCAGCCGATCATTACGTTGCTGTATAGGCGTCACTCTATCTCCTCCTTCTGGCCGATGTGAAAGCCTCCCGTGGGCAACACTCATGAGGCCTTCAGGCTTAGATGGACGCGCGGGTGCTCTACTAAGTACTTACTGCCACGGCATCGGGTTGACAACTATTGTGGTTAGTTGAGATGATGGTTTTCATTGGGCTGGCGGCCCACTGCTATGAACCTATTAACTGCTGGTGGACGCGGTGGGGTCAGAGACCAAAGGCGCATCGTGGCTGAGTCCAAAGTCAGATGCGTCACTACAGTTGTTTTACGTGAGTGATGTTACAGAAGCTTATCTGGTTATTATTTTTAATTGGGGGGGTACAAAATCCAGGCACCAAACATATCGTAAACAAAGCTTCCAGTGAAGGAACCGCATGCCACGTGCCTAGCTAGCGATAAGTGGAGCTACTTGCCAATTTTATCATACGAAGCCATGGCGAATAAGGTTGTGGGGCATGAGGGACTGAGTTTCACCTACTGGATCGACGCATCTGGTGAACGGTGGCGCGATAAAAATGTGCGCCGGGTTACCAACCAAAAGCAGCGGTTTGGTCCCCAAACCTCTTTGATTCAGAAAGTCCGTTTGCATCTGTCTACCAGGTCCATGTGAGGAAAACAGGTTCATCCGCTTTGAAACTTTGTGCGTCCATGGACCTGATACATAAACTTGCCAGTCCCATCATACCAAAGTCAATCGCATGTTGTCTGTGTCACTATGCGGGAATCAGGTCTCATTGAGTGAGCTTTGTGTGTGGACGATAATGTATTTCCGTACCGTTGCAATAAACTTATCATCCGGAAGATAAGACAAATGTCTTTCCAACCATATGGCCTTCTGGTTAAACCGTACTGATTTTCGAGGCGCATTTTATCACCTTCAGTTGGTTTCGTTGACTAGCACAACATATGATAAACTGCGGTTGACTTAATATCAGCAATTACTTGAACACAGGTTATTGCAGTGGGGAACGAGTAGTACAGCGGGCGGCATTTATTCAAATCTAAGTGATTCAAAAGCACACGAAAATGAAATCGATCTTCTGAGGAGAAAACTAAGCGATGATATAATGTGAGTGAGGTATGAAAATATCTCACAGATTCCTACTTCTATTCCGATTAAAATTGTTCTTGCAATGATCCACACGGGATGCAACTTAGTTTCGCGCAGGAGGGACAGCGGTGCTCAGTACTTCTCACCACCATCTTTACTGGTTGGCCCAGCCATCGCATTGTGTATGTCTGCTAAGCAAGATTTTCCAAGTAGACAGGAATGATTCTGTTTTGCTTGTTGAAGGATTGTGGACCGGCCCCGTTGCTGAAACGAGGCTGACATCCACATGCCTCCCGGTCTTATTCCTTCGGGTTTACACTGGATGTGAGTTGTGTGGATGGAGCTATGGATGGTGCAAAGCAAGCCACTCATGGTCCCCCTGTAGGCACAGGCGTCCTGTGGCTATCCTAATGGAGTCACAGTGACAGGTAACTTCGAAACCGGATGCTACCAATCCATGTCTATGGATAAGTAATCATGCTGAGTGAATTTCTTACTGTCATTTTGAATTTGTTGTTTTGTTCGGTAAATTCGTCAACATAGGAATGGATCAAATAAACGCTTCAAATTGGCTAACGATTGTGAATTGAGTAACCTCCTCCGGAAAGGTAATGGGCAGTGACTTTGTTTATTGGCGAGTCATTTCCGCCACGTCACAGTTAAGCAGACATTTGTGGGTTTTATAGGGAAACGCTTTCTTGGCGGAAACCCACCACGTCCTGGAACGCTGCCGTCGAACCATTCGCTGGAACAGGGATAACCCGGACCACCCGGCTGGCAAGAGGTGTTGTTCGGCTAGCCAGGCAACTACTGCACAACCACGACGCGTTTCGATCTGGGTTGATTTCATCTGGTGGAGGTAGCAGGCCTCGAACCCGCGTCATTGGAATAGAAGCCGAAACATCTGTACCTTTAGCTACAGGGTGACATTATTGAAAATACCTGCGACTCTGTTGGCGCTAGAGTGTCGAACTCAGCAAGCGACAATCCCCGAAGAGAAGGAAGCCCTAAAATATCTACAAAAGGCACAAACACTGGTAAAGCCACTTGAAAGAAAGAATCCAACACATTAGCATGCACTTCAAATTCTGACTCTAGGAGATGACGCAACAACGGATGATGTTAGCCTTGGATGTGAGCCACAAGGGAAGCCTACGAACTGTTAGACCAAATTACTGCCCTATTAGTCATACTGTGACCACGTCTAAGGTTCTTGAGCGAATAGTTACGATTGGCATTGCTCAATTCGTAACACGATTAGACCTGATAAACAGCACGCAGCATGGATTTCTTGTGAAACGGTCCAGTGTAACACGTCCAATACAATTCTTTCACCACGCAACAACAGCCTATGATAGTGGCATGGCCATTATCGTCGTCCTACTAAACGTGTAAATGATCCTCGATCTCGTTCCACACAAACCATTGCTGTCTGCGCTGCAAGAGTTCAATAATGTATGATAAAACAGCAATAGCTTTACAAGACAGAATGCGAAACAAAATGGTCAAAAAATTCTGAAGTACAACATGAAATAGCAGCTAGGCTGGTTCAAATGCTACTTAAAAGATCGGACACAAATAATTAAGGTTCGCGACATTTCTCTTCTCCAAAAGGAATCACAAGTGGAGTAGCCCAAGGAAGTTTACTTGTGCCAATATTCTTCTTACTCTATATACATGTCTGATTCCATCAAAAGCGCATAGCATACGTATTTGTGGATGATGCTAAACTCACCAGTCATTTCCAAATGCAACTCTCAAACTGAGTCTCAGGAGTATACATGTGGATTTATACACGCTGATTTCTCTGACTGGAACGTGGTCGATGAATTTTTGCGCTGAAAAAAGTCAATGCTCGGGTATGGTTGCTGTATACCGGATGACTGGTACAAACACATTAAACCCATAATCAGTAAGGGACCTTGGATTAGTATATTTCCCTCAAGGTTTCCAAGTATGTTTCACATCATATAGCAGCGGTAAGACAACCCGAATCATGGCTAGAAATGTTTAAGCTCATAGTTAGACTTATGCCGGAGTACTGCACAATTATCCACCGTTATCTGCGTGGGATAGATCGAGTGGCTCTAAAAAATATCCGGCAGTCATTATGGAAAGTGCTGATCAGACGATCTACCGATATGAGGAAAAAAACCCGATGTCAATGAAACAATGGTTTTGTACGGGTAAAAAAACTGTTGCTTAACAGGTCCCGTATGATAGTCATGGTAAAATTACAAAATATAGAAAAATCTTCGGCAAAATAAAATGCACACTAACGTGGTATAAAATGCAAGTCCATTGTTAATCCATGAGAAATAATGACAAATGGGACGTTATTAAACTTATGCAGGGAGTAAATAGGTGGGACGTATCCTGGAAGTTGATCGGCAATGAAAACTCTTACAGGCACGCGTTTATCCGTGGGTAGAGTCATGCGAGATGGCACAACGAAATGAGTGCGCGATCAAATCGGGCTTTGAACTCTGCCAGCGTAAGAGCACAGGTGACAGATTCCGGCTTGGTATTCCACGTTATGCTAACGAGTATGATAAAGAAATTTCGACGGCATTCCAACCGACTATACTGCTCTGTCAGCTTGCAATGGGGCACTCTCAAATTACTGTCGTGACTCAGCTCTAACAAATGGCGGCACGCGTGGTTGGGATCCCTCAAAGTCTGGGAAATCAAAATGAGGTCCCCACGTAATCGTCGACATTGTTCGCTGAAGACTCCGAGCATTCGAAACCTCCGTTCACTCTACCTTCAATTAGATCCTCTCTGACTTCACCTACTGGGACACAGACTCTTCTGTTTTTATAACATTATGCATTCCTGGATATATACCACCGGAATAACCTTTTTATTGCAAAATGCCCTTGCCTATCCTTCATGGAATAGAGGTTGCTCCCTGTCCACACGAATGGTGAAAATAAAACTCGTTTCAACTTTTTCCTAGTAAGATATGCCCATTTATGGAACAAACTGCTAATACAACTACGACCAAGTGACAGCCCGACAAAACTGAAAACAAATTTGGAGGCCTTCCTCATCATACATAATATAACGAGAACATTCGTTTCCCGAGTACCTACAGATGCGTTAATTACATCTGAATCAACTAACGTATGACAGATGATGCAGCCTCCTGGCTTCCCATCATAACCTCTGTGCTACTCGGCATTGCCAACTTTGAATTGCCTTTTACGGGTGAAGAAAAAATTAACCGTTTATCTCTTCCCACATTTTCCGTACGCATTCGATATTCTGCGCGACCATGTAAATCTGACAGTTGGCAATTTCAAGTTCTTTCTGAAAGGTAAAGCCAGTCGAATCATTGTGTGTTAGTTTATCATTTAGTGGAAGTCGTCCTAACCAGCTCCACCTACGAGTGAAAGCCATCTGGAAATGCAAACGGTATACATTCTGCCTCCCACTTTGCAACCTACTTGACATTTTGCTGGGTCATGCCAACCTGATAATTCCCATCCTCAGGTGCGTTTTTTTAAAGCAAAAGCCAAACAAAACGCCTTACCTCTGCTATGTCAACATTCTGTTTTCCGTTGCACAGCCACGCAGGCCATAAATCTCCACCTGCAAATGAAAGCGGAAAAGAAAGCCACTGACCCCATCGAATGCCATTACCACTCGGTAGCACACAGCATAGCTTGCTTCATCAGGTCAATCCGATATCTAGATCTAGGAATGTTCGTGCCCCTCACTTAGTCGGAACTCCCCTTATGGGCATGCCATCTTACACTACTCGGTCAACGCAGTTGAAGCTTTGAAGATTCATATGGAGGTACATTAATGTGGTAACCCTACTTTCTCTATCCGTTCGCATACGAGTAAAATTGCACCAAGTATAGAATTTCTGCCACTCACAAATACTTGATCTGTGCAAGTCTATTGTGCACGATTTTGTACTATTCGTCTGCTTTTGGTTGATGGCTCCAATCGCTTCATCACCTTACGAGTTTATTTCCCTTCAATGAAACCGCCGCCTCCATGGTACCCCCGCCTCCATATTACCCCCAAAACCGGGAATCTGAAGATACTCGTGTACTGGTAGGAAACGACAATGAAACCTCCCAATGGAAGGTATTTCCAGAAATATCCCCAACCATAGCCTTTCATGCGTGAGCACCTTGAACAGGCAGATATCATTCGTCCCGTTGTGATCACTATATATATATATATATATATATATATATATATATATATATATATATATATATATATATATATTGTTGGCGGCATCCGGTTTCGGATTTGCCTGTCACTGTGGCCAGCCACAGGACGCCTGCGCCTACAGAGGGACCATGGATGGCTTGCGCTGCACCACCCACAGCTCCAACCACACACCCCATATCCAGTGTAAACAAGAAGGAATAAGACCGGGAGGCATGCGGATGGGAACCACGTTTCATCAACGGAGCAGGCACACACTCCTTCACAGGCAAACACAAACACGCTTTATTTAGGGAATCAAGTACACACAAGGCGGTGACTGGACTGTAGTCCGCTCCACACTGAACGCATGGAACCACTCTTCGAGCCTAGCACGACCACAAGGACCGTGCACCCCGTCCCCTCCAGCAACGACCAACTTTCTCCTGGAGCCAGTATACACGAGGGAGTGGGTAATAGACAGGTAGGCACCTTGTCAACATGCACATCAAGCGCAGCCACACTTGGGATGTCAAACAACAACCAATCATTCGAAATGCTAATGTCCATTAAAGTAAACGCATATGACGACATAAATACTCGTTAAATCAGCATATAGAAGAAATTGGTTATAAGTGGTAACCTTGCGTAATTTTATCGCGCGGTATTTTTTAAATAACTTTCGGACATTTTGTACTTATCACGTGGCATATATATATATATAGAACATTAATAACATAGTATAATCATTATCATCATCGCCATAACTTTCACTTATAAATCAGTTCTTCAGAATTCCTGCTATAAAGTGTAATGTTTGCGGGTCGTTTGAAACGCGATATGAAGAAAGTATACGATTTCAACCACGAAAGACCCCCTGAACTGTGTTGGTCAATGGATGTGATGGTCTCGACTCCACTGCCCCAGGAACCGCTATAACTACTTCTAAGTACAGTGGGAAAATGGTTTTACACGGGTAAAAATGCTAATGCCTAACAGGTCCTGTAGGATGGTTATGGGGAAGCGTTAAAATATAACAATTTGTTAGCAACATTGGGTTTACACCAGTGAACTCACTGAAGTATACACAGTATAAGCTGTAAATCCAAGCTAAATCCATAAGAAATGACGGCAAATGGGATGTTGCTAAACATCGTGTCTCCTTCTGGTGTACACACAGAGGAGGTGAAATACTTGAAACAAAATCTGTGCTGTGACGGCCAGTGAAATTTTCAGACACTTGTGTTTATTCATGGGCATTGGGTCATGTAAGATGGTACAGCGGTGCAACGGGCTTTGAACTCTGCCAGCGGGGAGCACGTACGACAGATTCCGGTAAGGCATTCCAGGTCCTGCAAACGCGTACAGAAAAGAAATTCCGACGACATTCCAACTGATTGTGCTACTCCGCCAGTTTGAGATGGTAGTCTCTCAAATTGCTGTTATGACTGAGCTCTAGTGAATAGCGGCACGTGTGGTTGGGATCTCTCAAAATTTAGTACGCCAAAGTGAGGTCCCTGCGCAATGGCCACAGCAGAAATGAGAAGTCTATCTGATTTGAAGGTGCGAGATATTCATACGCGGTAGTGCGTCATGTCACAGATCAGCGACTGAGTCAGCCTTTCAGGACAAGGAAAATGGAAAAATTTTGAATGGCTTGTGAATTGATTTGACCTCAAACCGAGTGAGAAGATGCAGAAATTATTAACATCAAAGTTGTAGAAAAGTAACTACCGAAATGTAAAGACCTACTTGAGACAGTCTTAGATAAACAATGAACAATGATTAAATAATGATTTATAACTGGTAAAAAAGCAGATGCTTGACATGTCCCGTAGGGTGATTGGCGTGACAAAAAAGATAGCGAAGGGATAATGGAGTCCTCAGTTCGGGCGATTACAGATTTAACTGCACTGTAGTATAAATGGTGTTGGAAATGAGAATGTACGCACACAAAGCAATAAGGGGAGTGGTTATTGATCACACAATAGGCGAAAAATATAAAAAGATAGCAAGGACAACGCTTACTCGTGTGCAACTATCTTGGGTCGACAGGATACAGAAATTCAGTTGCTATAGTAGTAGCGTTTATCGAATTTCGTGCAAGGCGTTTGGAGTGACTCATTCTCGAGTAGTGTTATGGCACTATCCCCTGTCTGTTGTGCATTAGTGTCAGCATCTGGTGGTCATGGGCTATAGTACGTAGTGTAAATGTGACAGTATCGTCAAGGCGCTTTCTGAAAAGGGATAGGGTGGGTGCATTAATTACATGTTCCAGGAGTGCGTTCCAATGCTGTGCCACTCGAAGGGAGAAATAGTTTCGCCGACATTCCAGGCGGCTGTACTGCGTGACTAGCTTAAACTGGTGACCTTTTGCGAGGTGTTTTGACTGAGTATTAGTAAGGAATGGCATGGGTGGTTGGGGTCACTCAGAATCTAATACACCATTACGAAATCGCCCCTTAGACGCCGATAACATCCACTGTATATTCTGAGGGTCTTCAGCCTGAGTGGGTAGGGAAGGTTGGTCAAACCTCAGACACTCTTCGTTGCCCTACGTTGTGCAGTATCGAGCGCGGTGAGATGGTGCTTGAGCCAGGGTTGCCACGCTTGAATAGCGTATTCCGCGTGCGGCCTCACGTACGCACTAAGCATTTTTGGAAAGACTGAAGAGTCAAATTTCCCGGAAGCTTTGCGAAGAAGGCCGAGATGCTGGTTCGCTTTCTTAGCTGTCTTCTCAGTCTGCTTCAAACAACTGAGGTCATCTTGAACTATCACGTCGAGATCGTACTCGTGAGAAGCCCGCTGTAGAATTTGTGGTCCTAGGCGGTACTTGTGCATACTTTTGTGCCGTATACTGAGAACTTTGCACTTGGTGACGTTGAAATGCAGCATGTTCTCGATGGACCATGTGTACGCTTTGCCCAGGTCCTTCTGTAACACTGTGTGGTCCTCCAGTGCAGCTATAGTACGTCATACCTTTAGGTCATCAGCAAATAGCAAACAGTTACAAGATAGCACACTCGCGAGATCATTTATGAAGACCAGGAACAGGCGGGGTCCGAGTACCGAGCCTTGAGGTACGCCTCACTAAACTTCGATGGATTCCGACAGGTTGCTTCTAACCCTCACATTCAGATGACGTTGCACGAGAAATCTCCTATCCAGCCCAGAACAGGATCGCCGATTCCATATTTCTGGAGTTTGTGGAGGAGAATGCGATGGTCTATGCGGTCGAATGCCTTTGAGAAATCCAAGTAGACCGCGTCGGCTCCTACACCAGTGTCCACAGATTCCGTCCAGCTTGCACGAACAATCAACAGATTAAGTGGTACAGGAGCGATTTCGGCGAAATCCATGCTGTTCCGGAACGAGAATTTTGTTGTTCTCCAGGTACCCCATCAAAGCCTCAGCTACAATGGACTCCATAACCTTGGAGAGCACAGGAGGTAGTGTTATCGGGTGATAATTTGCTGGTTCAGCACGACTGCCGCTTATGTAAATTGGCGTGATGATTCCGTGCTTCCACATCGTGGGGATGTGCATCTCGTTCAGACATTGTTGAAAGAAAATTGCTAATGGTCCTGTCAAACTCATGGCAGCAACTTTCAACGCCTTCGGGCGAGTGCCCTCCGCACCCGGGGAGCTGAACTCGCGCAGAGACATCAGCCTCTTCAGTACAGCTGCGGAGGTGAACGCTATGTGATTAAGCCCTGATGGCGGCGTTATCTGCTTAGGCAGGATGTATGATGATTGCGCGCTTTGGAAGGTACGGCCAACTTGTTGTCCAAAGGTGTTGGCTGCCTCTCGTGCGGTTTGGGCTAACCCGCATGCTGTGTACAGAGCAGGAGTACCGCACTTAACACGGCGCAAATTGTTTACGTGTCTGTATAGCAGTTTGGGATTGGAGCTAAACTTTTCCACTAGACCTTGTTGGTTCTTCAGTTTATCCTCCCGGACGAGTTTTACACAGTGATTTCTTTGTATTGTGTAGACATCCCAGGTATGGTCGTTCGGGGAGGCTATGTAGGTGTGCCATGTCAAGTCCCTTAATGCCATGCATTTACGTGTCCTGCTCCTTAGGAACGATTTCATCCTTTTAGGCCGGCAGAGTCTGGTTTCAGATGTCCTTGCCATGAGCTTGGTAAATATGTTGCCGAATTATCCGCAGGCGAAAGAAATCAAGGCGGCTTATTGCCAGATACTAATCAACAGCGTGTCCGGCAAATTACCTACAGTGATTGAAGGCAGAGCTGGACGTACCAAATATTGGGAATGGTAATACATCACTGGATCGTCTCACACGACGTGTCAGTATTATGGGTGTATTGGATAAATGATGTCTCAAATGTTTTACCTTTATTTAGTAAGTGGTTAATATTTTTAACTATTGTTGAGTGACCACAAACTGTTGTTAAGCACTGTATACGAAAAGTGGATCGTGCCTCCGCCCACGGGCGATTGGTGACGCCTCTTGCAACTTAATCAGTGACGTAATGTGTGCGTGTTGAGGTTAAGCCACACGCTCACGAGCGTCTCGCACACCTGAATCTTGTGATGCATAGTGGGTACTTGAACCCACTGGTGCACGGGTCCTTCACCCAGACCCCTAAGGGGGCGACCACACACTCGTTCTCCTGTCACCGAAGCAGAGACTATCGTTTCCGTGCCTATTTCATGTATTCCAAACGATTTGCATTACTGTGTGGACGTCGTGCAGGTGAGGGGCATTTCAACTTGTTGCTAGCGCAATCTGCATAGCGCAGCCACGAGAACCACTCTTCTACGGTCAAGTCAGCGGGCGCGCTAGCATCAGCGTGTGATTGACCGGGCTCATCGCGCAACAAACTTTGGGGTCACATCAAGTTAACCTAGGTGAGCTGTCTGGAAACGAAAGGGGCATCGCTGGCCATATCGCTACTTCGCCGTAGCGTATCCACAAACGAAATTAGCTGTCGTCGCGCGTGTGTAGGTGTGTGTTTGTGTGCGCGCATCGTTATGCGTTTCACTGCAAGAGGTCATTTTCGGTCAAGGTGAAGGAATTAGCCCGTTCATCCTACCTCGAGCCTGGCTAAGTCATGTGATGTGTACCCGTTAAATACTGATTGATCGCATGTGTGGTAAACCCGTACGCTTCTGGTGAATTCGCTTTTCAAATCTCTTTCAGTCCTTGCCAATAATCGATAGGCTTTTACATCCTAAGGAATCCGTGAGAGGTGATAAAACATTGAGAAATCGAGTTGACGGCGACAAGAGCCTTATTTTTGCATTGTGATATACCCTCGCAATTTAAACCACCATGTAATTTGCAGTAAACCTGGATCCTGTTGCCGGTGTACTATAGCTGGAACAACCTGCCATTGCGGTGGAACATTTCCAACATCACACGAATGGTATTGCAGCATTATATTCCCTGTATCGTCCTAAACAATGAAATGAAAGACGGGTGTTGAAAGATGATATCTTTTCCTGCCCTCTGACCACATACAAACAACATACAAAGGATTTTGCTTACCTCGGCCTTTAGAAGCGAGTCTGTTCTCATTGATGAGCATTGATCTCGGGGTAAAGACATTATGTTAAATATCGGTTTCCCTTATCCCCAACCATAATTGCCCTCAGTTGACGTGGGCGAACGGACACAAAATCGATCCCATAGTGAAGTACAGATCACCGAGAACAACACGACGTCGGATGAAGTTCAATTATATCAGTTGGCTGTATGAATTTTTAAAGATTAAATGCACATAAATGCACACAACTTTATAGGTAATGTGTTATTCAGGTCAAGAGTGCGTTTACTACCCTCAGAAGGAGCGGATATTCACCTCAGTACCGTCGGCGTGTATAAACAACTGGGGAGGCTTAGAAATCATAGACAACGAGAGCACTGATCAAATTTACCGACTAAGTCCTGCGCGATGAATTTCTGATCTGGCAGTGAACGCGATTCACGGAATAATGGATGAACCGTGGGCCAATGCACTTGCACCATACAATAGAGTGAATGCCTATTCATATAACACGCTGTGTGGAGGCACATCGGAATTTGTGTTTTTGGCATCCACTTTTGCTGCACCCAATGTGAGCAGACTTTATAATGCCAAAAGCAATCGATTTTGGAGTGTTGCTACGTCAAGTTAAATGTTTCGATGGCCTCGTAGGTGCTTCAGAATACTTGCCCAATAGATCCGGAAAATTAGTAGAGTATAGTTAGTCTAGGTATTGAAAACTAAAATACCGATATCCAAACTGCGGATGTTTGGCTTTATTTTGGCTTAGAGAAGGCTTATTTCAGTCCCATGTATCAGGCTCACTAACATGCACTTTGTCTTGTTCACCGAAAATTGTTCATCACTATTGACATGCCCACTTCACTCCTTTTGTTTGACAAGAGGGATCCTAACATTAAGTGCGGCTCACAAGAGAACGTAGAACCACATACTGAGTCTCATCCGATTTAATGTCCCCATTCAATTCGTGGCGATGTTTGCGAAGTTGGTATACACAAGGTGAAGATTCGCCTGGACAAAAGCATCCCCCATAGATCCACCATTTTAAGTCCATCAAGGACCATTAGAGTGTTGTAACGCGTTTAAGTAAGTCAATAGGATGTTTGATCCGGTTTGCTGACTCGACTGGCTACCTGGTTTGTTTGTATTTTCGCCCAGCTGACCGCTCACAAAACTGTAATCTCATGCTGTCATGGTATCAGAAATGGGGTGCGCGAAAAATGGGGTGCGCGAAAAATGGGGTGGACAAAAATCGTCCGATGTTGTCTGGTGATGACTTATGTATCCATTTTGAAAGTCCATAGATTTGTATTACTGTCTGCGTCTGCTCCGATCGAAACACAAAATGACCACAGCCACTCTGAGCTTTAATTCGGTTTGTACGTTGGTTATGATGAAGGTAGCTGGTGTGCGTACACTGATCAGCATGAACATGTTCACAGTTCCAAATGAGACAGAGAAATGCCGTGACATGGTTATCCTCGGCAGAAGTAGACACTGTCTTTTAGTTAATCATGAACTAGTTGTAGGCGGATTCAGACTCATCCAATCGGTCACTGGAGAAGTTGCTTTGTTGCGGGTTACTGCGCTGAATAGAACGGAAACGATGTTCAAGTGCACCCCTGTTAAACTAAGCACTGATCGGCATTGGATTTTCCACCACTGATGAATTACTCCGGCAGAACCTAAGAAATGTTAGGATAAATCGACCATGATTATATTTCACAGTGAGAACACCGGTAAGCCGTAATAAATGGGAGGCATCAGAGCAGACGTCTGTGGAAACAATGATCCGGGCATTGATGAGAACAAACCTTGTCATTTCAGATAAATATCAAGTGTGGCTCATTCACAAGCCTACAACCTACAGCCGCCTTCATAATTATTTGCGGTCACCAGTGACGGTGAAACAGCCAGCCGGATTAGGGACGCAGACTGCTAGCCGAGATCTTTATTAAGACACCATACCGTAGCGCTTCTCGCAGTGCTTAATGACTGATATGAAGCGCCAGTTATGTGAATGATTTTTGACCAGCAAGTCGAGATCTAAGTTGAAGTGAATCTGGGTCGAGTTACCTGGTCACTGGGCTGCATCTGAGGCAGTTACGGATTAAGTCTTGCCTGCTCCTGTCCCACTTGCGTGTCGCATTTCATTCACACAATGTGAATTTCACATGCACCCATCAGGAGTATTTTGGTTTCTACAGGCTTTGCAACCAAAGCGCTCTTAAAAGTGTAGGTTTCATTGGGTTCTTTATTTGTCGGTGCCTCCTCTGCCGAAGAATGAATCCTATTCGCAGCATCCCGGTCCCGAGGACCATGCAGTGAACATCACTTCTTATCCACCGAAAACTAAGCAATAGTTTGATGTTTCAATGCATAAAGCGGCGAAAATCGTCGAAAATGTCATTTGTTCGCAGTGTGGCTGCCAACACTGTCCTTAGGAATTGACACGTTGCGCGTCTGGTGTAAATACTAGCTGGGCCTTTTCCGTCCGTTGGAACCGACTTAATACAGGGGTTTTACTTGGCTCCATTCGCTTACTACATGTCTAGGAACCTCTGAGCATGTGTTATCACCGCCTATGCTATAGTTTTGCATATTTTTCCGGGGATAATCTTAAAATGTCATCCTCTACGCTAAAACATATGTTTACCGCCGTCAAGGCCAGCTGCCCCTGTTATCAGGTTGTGGTCATCAGTGTTCCGGGCTGTCTGACCCAAACTTAACATGAGAATTAGTTCCTTTATGCGCCTATTGCTTTCAGCTTGGTGGCGCAGCAAAGACATTTTAAAATCTTGGCGAACCCGATAGTGTAGGTGTCTGACAACGCTGTAAATTCCGACTTTGTCTGAAACAATTAATCGAAGATGTGGGTCCCGTAAATCATCTTCTGATCTTAAAAGGGAGACTACATCGCACAATGCCTGAACTGCTACAGTGGTACAGCTCCAGTTTGGTTCTCCCTTACGTGATATCGGAATCGTGACACATTGGACAAAGAACTCTTTTGTATATAGTTAAGCCCACCCACTGTCCGTCCGTTTCTTGCGACAGCTGGACCTCGCACATGAGTGCGAGCGTTTTGTTTGTCTTACTGTGTCACAAGACAATCTGCACTGAGGTCCGGTAGTGTGCGTTAGAGACACACACTCCCTACATCAAGGCTCACAGGGCGAAGTGAGTCACCCTCCTTATACAAGCAGTGCGAACGGGAATCAAGGGTTCATGACTCATTTCATACAACAGAAATACTACTAACTACCTCAGACGTAAACGCATTTAATAGAACTGTACGATTTTCCGCTTGCGACAATCAAACTATGAAACGCCAATACCATCACGGTACATTTCACTACAGCCTGCGTATAGGGGCTGAGAGAGGGGAAGTTGGCAGTTGCCAAATCGACTCGTGCGCCATTCGACAACCGGCGTCTGAGGCAGGACGGTGAAGAGGCAATAACCAATGAAAGCTTGTCATTCCACAAAGCGTCAATATCGATTAGGACAAGGGGATTAGATAGTCCATGCCAAAATCGGAATTAGGCTTGTATCCACCCTAGACTTATTCATGCAGGTGGGGGCAACTGACCAGCGATTGGTCTACTGAATTGTGTTTGTGATTTAACAGTGTGGAATGGGAAGAAATGTATCAATAAGGCTAAATTAAGCGAAGCTAGAGTTGTTATCAACATCTGCCATTAAAAGTCGCGGATTTGTTTTACATTGGATGGAATGCTGCTGAGTTCAGCGACCCATCTGGAAATGAATAATAATAATAATAGTAATAATAATAATAATAATAAGCAGAAGAAGAAGAAGAGGAGGGTACATTTCTCGTGGCACCGAGAAACCGGGCCCACAAAGGGACGGATCATATTTGCATTGCAACATGCTCACGCATACGAGGCTGTCAATTGTTCGGGTTTTTACGGGGTAACAATAGAGATGATTTTACGAATATCTTCATTTGGGACTTTCGTCGCCCTATGCTACCAGTTCGCGGGCATTCTCATTTGCCTGTTTTCGGTTCAGCTTGGTGGTGCCATGATGGCGGCGGTTTGATGGGGAAGAGGGAATGTGAAAAGGACGAAACAGTTGGATCCACCGATCAAAATCCGATAAGTAATACACAATCTTACTTAATGGACGGGAGCAACAGTCAGAGTTATTTATAAGTATTAAGTTAGGGAGTTGCGAAAATAAGGAAAAGGTTATATTAAGGTAACTCCAATGGATCATCAAACGCGTTGCTTTATCAGAATAGTATAGGCAGTATTCACATCGGAAGGAGTTATGGCATAGTGTAGTGTCTAGACATTCCTTGCTCTAATTATGAAGTTGAACTAATCAAGCTGTGTTTTGAACTGCCGGATCGTTGAGATGTTGGGTGAGCTCAGTTGCATTCCTTTCAGCTCACACGGGTAGGTGGATAGTTAGGGTGTGCGTGACTATGCACGGTAAAGGTAATGTTGAAATGGGAGAATTAAACGGATAAGTAGACAAAGAAATAAGCGCCTATTCACTGCAGTCAGGACTTATTCAGTGGCTCGTAGTCTTACATAAGATGCCAAAGACTGTGATTAGGAAAGTGTGCAGCAGTTATCCTATCCTTGGTGTAGATAAAGAGGAAACGCACCACAACAAAGAACGAGGCTATGGTCTAAGGAATAAGTTAAGGAGAAATATGGGTAAAGCAGTAGGACGGTAGAGGTGAAGTAACTAGGAGCCAGGAGCATAACATATTCAATGCAGAATGAAGTAGAGTAAAAAAAAGAAAAATTGAAGTGATACGGTCATTGGTGGAACGGTCTCCCTGGGACCTGATTCCATGTGGGGTTGTCCAGCGAAATCTTTCATCGGCATCCACACGCCCCATCTGATCATGTGTGGGCATGGTTTAAAGGCACGCTGACCGCTACTGATTTTATACATCATTTGAGCAATCGCATTTTTGGTGAGCTAATTACTTAAACAAGTCAGCCCTTTCGTCATCCATAGTTATTGCGTGCCTGACGACCGGGATCACCGGTTGGCGTCATATGTCACAATGTGTGAGTTCAGCAGTTCAGATGGACTGTCCATTTTTAATTTCTGCACGCCCTTTAAAATTCATCAGTGGGTCTTTTGGTGCGTGGATATACATGTTGCTTAGATGTTTAAAACCATCACCTCAGGAGATCGGCCCACTCGTGATCATCAGAATAACAGGAGAATAAGATGAAATGGTTAAATTAGGGGGTAGAAATATCAACGAAATAAGTAGCCAAATAGCATGTCTCGCGACATTGTGGGATGCCATATGATTGGGTTTGATAAAATATTGCGGAAGTTTAGAATAACAGAAAGCGATATTAGTGAGTTGGCTTCTTATTCAATACGCACTAGCTGATGCAAATTATCCGGATGCCATAGCACAGTAACAATATTTCCAATATACGAAGGAGAGATAAAGCAAAAGATACAGTTATTTTGTTTCTCCACCTACCAGTGGGACTTCAATTGTGGCATTTTCGCGCATAAAGTTAAGGCATGAATGAGTGTGATGAACCAGCATTACAGGTCTTATATTGTTTGGACTTGATGAAATAAACACAACTATGGACACTTGAAGGCCGGATGTTTTCATTGTGTTCTGAATGGTGAGAAAAGCTCCCAAGTTCATTTTTAATCTGATTAGGTTCTCACTTGCCCGTGTTTTCAATGGTAGCTCGTTCCATATGTGAAAATACCTTACCAGGAAGAAGTTGGAGCGGATCTTTAAGTTCCCCTTTTAACGGGTAGTGAGTAAGCCCTATTTATTGTGGGATAGGTGAGGAATTTTACAATTTAAGATCTATTCTGCTTGTGTACTATCGGTAATGTATAATGTAATAAAGAACTAGATTATTTCTCAGGTAGCGCATCCATAGAGGGTTTAGTTTAAGGCGCCGACAGCGGTCTTCATAGTTCAGTGTGGTGGACTGGCCAATAAAGAGTTTCGTGAGAAAGAACGTTGAATATTTTCTAAAACTATTCGATGCGTTCCACGCAGGTGGCTATGGATAATTGTGCAGTACTCCAGCATAGGTCTCATGATAATTTTAAACATTTCCAGTCTCGCTTCAGGTAGAACAAAGGATTTAGTGTTATAAGCTTTCAGTTGCTTGCCTTTGCTATCTCAGATGAGACATTCTCGGTAAAGTTCAGCGATGCTGGATATATTATTCCAGTCCCTAACTGAAGAGGAGTTTGGGATGTTTTTACCTGCTAGGGTGGTAGAGCCATCAGGTATGCACCATCTATACCCAAGCACTTGCGATTTTGCAGAGGAGAATTTCATGGACCAATTTTTACTCCAAGAATGCAGCGCAGATAAGTCTTCACTTATGATCTTAAGGCTATCGGGTGGAAATGAGTAGACGAGTTTAATACTGTCCGTAAAGTGGCATGATCGTCCATGCTTTTTGGTGCCACATATGGCATTTATATACATTAGGAAGAGTAGTGGTCCAAGGGCACTGCCTTGGACAACTCCGCTTGTAAATTCTCTCAAGGAGGAGTTACTGGCCTATTTTAACGCTGTGTCCGATTTTCTAGTTAGGATTTAAACCAGCTCACCAATGGGTTGCTGACTTCGTAAGAGTGCAGGACGGACAGTAAAGGTTTGTTTGGAACGCCATCGAAGGCCTTGTGTATGTCTAGTAAAATGATAATAACCGCCATGCCACTGTCAGCAACCAAGGTTATGCGGTCGGAGAATTGTGTTTGACAGGTTACACATGATCGCTTCGTGAGAAAGCTGTGATGTGCTTTGTTTATCAGTTCTAATCTTGTTAAGAATTGAATAAGACCATTCCTGACAATTCGCTCCAGTGCTTTTGAGGTTGCCGCAGTATGATTAGTGGGGTGATAATTTGTCATTGCAGATCGGGAGCCACCTTTGTGTTTTGGCGCTATTATCGAGAGTTTCCACTGTGGAGGGAAATATCCACTGTTTAAGCATAAGGTGAAGGCGTTTAACATCAGCAGAGGAATGTTTTTGCCTCCATACTTGTCGACAGCTGAAGGAATACCATCTGGCCCTGGCTGAAATGACGGTGTTATGGAGACTATACTTCTTTGAACATCACTCAAGCTCACGGAAATACTCGATAGCTACTCATCTGTCTTTGCTTTTAGAAGAGGATGGGATATACTGATATCTGTATTGAATGAGGCCGCATAGGAAGTGTTCAATGCTTCACACATGTGGCTTACCTCATCAATTGTTGAGCCATCTTCTAATGTCGACTTTGGATTTGATGACTCTGTTTTTATTCCTTCTGTTGAAAAGTTTCGCCAAGGGTTGTATCTTTTATGAGGAATTTGGTGCTTTGTTTGCCTCGGTGTTTTCCGCTTGCAATGCCTGGTGTGCTTCAGTAGAGTCTCTTGAGTTTGCAGTAATGTTGTAATTGTTTTTACGATTTTCGGACTTGAGTTTCTTCAATTTTGTGGTAAGTTTGAAGCATGGCTTGCGTTGAGTACTACTGTTATGGGGTTTGTTCCACAGTGTGGGTACTACTAGGTCGGTACATGTGTTAAGATTGCTTATAAATTCGTTCTTAGCTAAGATTGGATCATGTGTTAAGAAGAATTTGTCCCGATTCACGGTACTGAGGAGACTACCAAATATGATATAGTCAATGATATGGATGCAACGTGTAGGTTTGTCAGTCACTCGTAGTCTGTCGACTATTTGAATATTCATGCTGCATAGCACAGTAATGTCATCGCAACCCATTAGTGGGCTGTCAATAGTGACGAGCACTGACGGAATGCCCATGGTAAGTATCAGATCTAATTTGTTGGCTCTTCTTGTAGGTTGCTTAAGTTATTGAGTCCAACCATTGAGCTGAATGCTATGAATTATTTTCTTGAGGCTCCTTGACACTTTACTTGTGGGCGTCGTCCAGTCAATGTGCGGTAACTTGAAATCTCCACATACAAACTTATGTTTGTAGGAAATATTTGAGGCAGCGTTGATAGCATCAACTAGTTGTTCAGCATCATGATTGGTACCGCTAGGGGATCTATAGACGCAATCCAGTAGTAGATCACTGTAGGGGATTGCTAGCCACAACGTATCTTCTAAGTCATTGAGTGTCAGAAGATCAACTGTGATATCATTTCGAATGCAAATAGCTCGTCCTCCTCGTTCGCTTGGACGATGTTTTCGGAACAGGTGGTGCCCAATCGCTTGAAGCTGAGAGTCACTTATGTCTGAGTTACACCATGTTTCAGTGATGAAAACAAATTGGGGAGTCATAAGACGGATAAAAGTTGGAAGAAGAGACAATATACGTAGTGGTGAAAGAATGTTTATAACAGCAAAATCTAGAGCAGATACGGAAAGAGGTGCTGCAGGGAGGCTTAAGAGGGACTGTGTGCTAGTATTGTTATTGGTGATGTGCCACAACAAGGCATTCGTGATTTGGAGATTTCTAGGTTGTGTTGACTCCAACAAATAAGATGTTCTAGTGCAGAGATCAACTACTGCACACTTTCCTAATCACCCGTCTTTGGCATCTTATGTAAGACTACGAGCCACTGAATAAGTCCTGACTGCAGTGAATAGGCGCTTATTTCTTTGTCTACTTATCCGTTTAATTCTCCCATTTCAACATTACCTTTACCGTGCATAGTCACGCACACCCTAACTATCCACCTACCAGTGTGGGCTGAAAGGAATGCAACTGAGCTCATCCAGCATCTCAACGATCTGGCAGTTCAAAACACAGCTTGATTAGTTCAACTTCATAATTAGAGCAAGGAATGTCTAGACACTACACTATGCCATAACTCCTTCCGATGTGAATACTGCCTATACTATTCTGATAAAGCAACGCGTTTGATGATCCATTGGAGTTACCTTAATATAACCTTTTCCTTATTTTCGCAACTCCCTAACTTAATACTTATAAATAACTCTGACTGTTGCTCCCGTCCACTAAGTAAGATTGTGTATTACTTATCGGATTTTGATCGGTGGATCCAACTGTTTCGTCCTTTTCACATTCCCTCTTCCCCATCAAACCGCCGCCATAATGGCACCACCAAGCTGAACCGAAAACAGGCAAATGAGAATGCCCGCGAACTGGTAGCATAGGGCGACGAAAGTCCCAAATGAAGATATTCGTAAAATCATCTCTATTGTTACCCCGTAAAAACCCGAACAATTGACAGCCTCGTATGCGTGAGCATGTTGCAATGCAAATATGATCCGTCCCTTTGTGGGCTCGGTTTCTCGGTACCACGAGAAATATACGTATTATTATTATTATTATTATTATTATTATTATTATTATGGCTGTTGTTTCATGAGGCTTAGTGGTGGAAATTTCCGTTGGTGGAGGGGGGTAATTTTGGGGATAAGCTGTCCTAAGAACGGATGTTGTGGGATTTCTGTGACAGGGAATGTTGATGGGACACAGACTAGTTGTTTTGGGAGCAACTGTGGGATACCAATGTGCGGACTAGGCAATGCCCTAGGAATTTCAGAATTTCATCCACTGGCTGCAATTCCATTTATGTTAATGTGATGCCAATTTGGGTTCAGAGACAGCTGTGGGATGTGATGGTATTCGATCGAGTTTCTACCATTGATCCTACAGCGAGGTTTAGTGTCACTAGTTGACTCACGAAATCGTCTACTTCGGGATTGTTTCAGCGAGTCATACCGACGCTCCGGAATATGTTGTGGCAGCGACGTTTGGCGTTGGTTGTTATCCTATAGTGTTGATGGACAGCTATTCCATGATTCAGTCTCATCTCTTTGGTTGGAGGTGGTGAATTTATATTTAAATTGGCTGTGGTATTTTTCCTTGTTTCTCACAACCTTGATTGAGAATTTCGCTCTATGGTTCTACTGTGTAGGGGATGGGTGTAGTACACACGGTATCTTTCATGCGCACGTTACTCGTAGATGGAGCAGCCGAGATAGGGTTGGTTTCGGCTGATATTCCAGTGAGATTTAGTTCCTGGGGTTGTTTCATTTTATTTGGCGATTTAGTAGGTGTAGTGTTGTTCAGTACATCAGCGGCATGGGTAAACGTTTTAGTACGTGGGGGATCGCTCAGGGATACTAACGGTGTTCAGTCAAGGTCTACTTCAATGCCCACTCGGTGACTTCGTGATAGTGAGTTAACACATTTGGAAGCTCTTCTTTAAGAACTAGGCGTCTTTCTAGCGGTGTTTGTTCTTTCCTGACTACAACGTTTTGGAATTCGGTTCTTGCAGTAATCAGCCGTTTGAATCGCAAAGTAGTAGCAGTTGATTCATCGGAGAACTTCAATAAAACCGGACACGACTTCAATTTTACATTTTTCCGAAGTCTTATATAAACTCAGTTAAACCGATTCAGGTTGCAGGCGGTGAAGACGGCGGTTTTAATTTTTTCGATACACCGTTTATCGGGTAAATTGAATATAATCACACTTTTTTGATCTACCCACGTGTACCTGGGTTTCAGAGGTGATAAATGATAAGAATGAACCGGCCATACATAGTCTGTCCAAATTAAGGTAGGGGTCACAGAATGATAAAACTTTGCCGTAGGTATTGCGAAATCCGCTGAGTTTGTTTTTTAGTGAGTTGATTTCTTCCTCGAGGAGGTTAGTCCGTTTGAGCATTTCAGGCAGGTTCTTGGACGTATTAGCAACGTGTTTGGCTGTGGTTTCCTGCTTTTCCTTTTTTCTAACCGTGGGGGCATTCATTTTTATTGTGTTAGCAGTTATTTGCAATAAGAACACAGCTTGTTGGAGTCCGAATATTCTAGAATGGCTACTGATTAGAGTAGTATGAGATAGGTATCTGCGTCTAGGACTCAAGTACAGAACAGTAGGAACTTAACGGCTCACGTTCCACACTGTGCTGTCGGGTGTTTGACTGGTGGTCGTTTCGATGGTCACGTGTTGGGTGCAGCCACCAGTCCGAGGTGGACGGAATACTAGGTAGGGATTTCATGCGCAGACTTGCACGTTGTTATCGATCGGATTGCGGTGACGCGAGCTCAGGCTGGATGTCGAAGAAAGTCCAAGGCTGGTTGCAAGCAGTGCCGCGATAAACGTGGTGCTTTTCTTCCATATTTACCTTGTAAAGCAACGGATTTACACGAAGGTAAGCTTGTTGAAGAGCCCTCAGCCTGGTCTAGCTGATGAGACGAGAAGTCGCCTTGTACAACTCCGAGATGATCGAGTTTGACAGCTGTGTACACTCAGGAAAAGCGCCAACATAGCAAAATGATCGAGAATAAGGAACCGTTGATCTTAGATCCAATCGATTGCTAGTTCTGGATAGCACTCGTCCAGCTTAATCGAATGAGTATAACAGCTTGACTGTGAGACAAAAATTGTCTCCGCAAATCAACAGAGTGACAGAGTACGATTTGTGTGATAAGCACGCCACGTAAATCAAAAGTCACGATCTCAACATGTATCACGATTTCAACGTTGAACAAAAAGTAGGGTAGGTCAAATCTGGTCCAATGGGCAAAAGAAAAATAGAACAAATTTCTATTTTCCCAAATATATCGGTTTCAGGTTTGAGTTGGTGCGACCATATTTCTTTTAACAAATTCTTTGCTTAAGTACCTAAATTCAATGCCACTGTTGTCTGGCATCGACAACACCTGAAATATCCAGTCTCAAAATCCCTACCCATGGGATTCCCTCTTCCGAGCAGGTAGCATCTCGGAGATCCACCGGCACCATATATGATAGTTTCTGTGCCGGGTGCAAAGCCTGACTGTGTGTGCATCGGCGTCGTTCAATCGCGAAACTTTTCTTCGTTGCTTAAGTGACTTAAATCTGCATTAATCAATATATTGAGTTCATTAGGTGACCTTCGTGCTATTCGTCCTCCAGAGAGTCCAGCCATTGGTGTCAATTTAACTAGTGCGGAAATGGAAGGGCATTATATGAACACCGGTACAATTGCATCCACAGATCACTACGTGGTTCAGATCCCTCAAAAGGACCACTTAAGCTTCAAAAAGAACTTCTGCGACTTGAAGCCTTCAATACTATCCTCGTTACACTGAATACATCGTTTTGCTCTTTGTTCGGAAAGCCATTGCTCGCAGAAGTCACATGCCCTCCGCGCGACAGCAAGGTGTAAATTATCATGTCAGTAGTTGTTCAACCATCAAAACCACTCTTGTCCGCATTGACTCAGACCGAATTCTAAGAGTGGAAAGCGACACTTACGAGTTCCGGAGAGACGAAATGTTCACCCAGAGTTGTGACGGCAGTCTGGCTCGTCCGGTTACGCAAAATTCAGCTCACACCATTTACTTCTCTCCATCCCCTCCAGGTAAACACTGTAGTGTTGAGAGAGGAAGTAGCACAGTAACTCGGACGCGGTTACAATAACCTCGGCCGTAATCGAGATTGCGTGTCGAATACGGGAACACGGTGGGTTCTCCAAGCCCCAGCGATGCACTTATCTGCATGCTTTCACATGTCTGAGAGGGAGCACTTTTTTGCCGGCCGTTTACTTTTTGAACGTGGACATCAGGATCAAAGAGTGCTGCCGTGACCCCTTTTCGTCACTCCCGACCGGCCACCGAAATGTATGTCTGTTTGCTTAGTCATAGGCGAATTACACCCGCTTACTACTCGCGTCCGACGAGAGCTATTGCACTGCTGATGTATGTCTCTGCAGGAATGAATGGTCGCACGTGACGCTCGTGATCAAATACCTTATCACACGCAGTCTGAAACTGCAGTGTTTCTACTTTCGTGTGTCCCTCCGACGTGTCCGGTGTGTTGTTTCTGTTTAACATGCATTCCGGCTGACGTGAACTGAGCATCACTTCTCTCTTAAATCGCCCACTTGGCCGGATCGCACGCCAACCGTACGGTGTGGGAATCCTCCGTGGCATGGTTCACCAGAGATTCTGTTGGACCGTGAAGTTGTTCACAGTGTGTTGATCAGCTAGTTCATAGGCAATAGCAATCAGGAGCCGGTGTATCGGGTGAATATACAAATTGAATTTCGCTATCCGAACAACGCAACCAAGCACGGAATCGGTCATGGAGTGGAGTGTTGTGAAACTCCTGACAATTATCTGTTTCAGACAAGGTCCCAGCGGTAAACGGTAATAATGAAGACACACTTTATAGTATATCGGGACCCATTTAAACGACGGGTACTTCAAAGCAAACAACAATGAGTTATTAACAATCTTGACAAACGTTCCTTGCTACTCGATGGCGCAGGCTTGTCTTGGCAAACACTCCTCCTCGGGATCGGTTCGCAATGACGTTAACTTCAATTGAACTGTGCAAAGGGGTATTAACTATTTGTTTTCCTAGCTACTTAAGTCCATAGCGCTTTCCAGTTCCGCCTTAAGGAAATCACGATCCCCATACGTCTCTCGAGATGGTCCTTAACGATATCAAATTGCATCCATTGGGCGCAAACGCTCCTAAAATGCGTACTGTTCGTTGACTTGTCAATTCCAAATTAGCCGATAGTATAACAGTTGGCTACACAGAGTAGGTTCCTATTAACTAATTTTTGAGTGATGACTGACTGAACAATAGTATTTAGGAGCTTTCGCGCCCGTTCGAGGCAACTTGTTAGCGATAAGCGCCACCTTGCGAAATCTAGGGGGGGAACATGAGTTTCTTAAGGAGAAATTCGAAAGCGCTAGGAATGTACTTGACTCATAACGGGAGTTTAGTGTCGTGAGCCGGTAACAGCTACCTTCACCTACACCAAGTGCACCTTTGATGGACACCTGTGGGAGTTTGAACCTGAGATTATCACTAAACAAGTAACCGGGATATCTCTTACTACCGATTTATTATTTAGTTATCCACGCTTCTGGAGTGGTGTCTGAAACAAGATACTGTAAAAATAATAGTATCGTTTGACTGTGGGTTTCAGTAGTCTCGTGCTGGTGAAAGTAAACTTCACAGTTTTGTTAAGGCGTTAATCAGGACAAAAATCGGAAACTATCATTCCGGGGGAAGTAATCGCAAGCTGTGGAACCTAGTATTAGATGGCTCAAGTGTTCACGAGGAGAGCTAATTTCGAAATCGAGGATGCTACCGTTGCTGTGACTTGGCACAGGCTAACGGTCCATAACTGAAGACCACATGAGACTCGTGCCGTACCATTGATCGAAATGAAGGAGCCAACGCAGCGTCGAAATCAATGCAGTGAACAATGCTTTATAAAGGGTAAAAAGGCGAATGCTTGGCATGTCTCCTTGGAGGACAGGATTGAGGATTATAAGACCATTAAAAGTAATGGGAAGGAAAGGGGCCAATTGGGATTTTAGATGACTCATCAAGCTATTCACAGAAAACAGTGCACGTTACGAGACACCTGATGAGTACAGTGCTTGCTTCGCCTTATTTAGAGTTCTGATGGAAACAGGTTATCACTAATGTAACTGGGATAATTTTTCAAAAGGCATCCTTTGAAAACAGTTAATGTAGGGACAAAAGGATGTGTGTTGGAAGAGCGTTCCTTGTCCGGGATATCCGAATGGGGATAATCTTTTGTCGGTAAGCAAGTCGACTGTACGATGTACAATAAACAACGATTTATAACGGGCAAAAGCATTGCTTGACAAGTCTCGTGGGATGACGGAAGTGGGGTTAGAAAATAATTGTTTAAATTTACAGGAAAAAGGGAAAATGTTGATTAGTCTTGACTCACCGAGTTATTCACCTTAACTCATGCTGGTGCGCTCACGGCTATGTGACGGAGAGGCCTGGTGAGCACACTGATTGTGGTAATTCGTCTTTTGATGGACACATTTAGCGATAGGCCGTAAACTAGCTCTGCTGGGGCACACTGCAAGTCAGCTTTGATGCTGTTGCTAATGCCTAAGAGTACGAGCGAACTGTTTTCGCTTTAGCCATGGTCGGAGGAGGCGCAGAGCGAGGCTTTGAGCTGGCTATGATACCGTTCAACTAACCCGTTAGCTGCTGGGTGGTACACTGTGGTATGAATGCCGCGGCAGCTTAAAAATTTGCAGAACCTATCGAATTGTGAAGATTCGAAAGGCGTTCCTCGGTCTGTTGTAATGGTAGATGGGCATCCGTAGTGCGAGACCCAACTGTCTAAGAAGGCTCGGATAACAATCTCAGCTGTGCAGTCTGTTATGGGAATGGCTTCTGGCCATCTGGTGAAGCGGTCGACACATGTAAGAATGTATACGAATCCGAGTGAAAGAGGCAAGTGACCTACCAGGTCTACGTGTACATGCGAGAACCGACAGTTCGGGGCAGGAAATGAACCCAGATGAGTGCGAGTGTGACGATGTATTTTGGAGCGCTGGCATTGAAGGCAGGCGCGAGCCCAGGTACGAATATATTTCTTTACGCGTGGCCAAACGAAACGTTCGGTTACCAGTTTCAAAGATGCACCAATACCGGGATGTGATAGCTAGTGCAGTGCGTCAAAGACTGTGGGTCTGAAGGAGGCAGGCACGAGCGGTCTAGGACAACCTGTGGAAGTGTCACAGAGAATGCTTCCTTCCGTGGTTTGGAGAGGAACAGGTTGCACATGCAACCAAATGGACTGCAGAGTGCGTTGTATGTAGTCATCTTGAGCTTGATCCAATGCCATGGCGGCAACGTCGACGGGACGCAAAGACTGGAGAGTGAGGTAGAGAGGAGTGTACAGGACCTTGATAAGACAATCAAAACAAAAAGGGATTGTCAGAGCTTTTGGGTCGGTAAAGTGCCTTCGCCCGTTTTCATATGTCTGCGGTTTCTCGAGAATCTGCAAATGAAAGAGAAAAGAAAGAGATCAGTTAAGTAGTCATTAAAACGACCCATGGCGGTTTCGATTTCGTTACATTTGCATCTGTTTGTTTTTCCGCCAGGTTATTGGTCTTCATTATTTCACAGCCTTTGCCCCAGTAAAACGCTGATGATTCACATTACATGTAACACCATTACACGGTTTCTAATAATTTATGCTAGGCCTGTATATCCTTCAAATGGCAAAGTTTTCGCCGTCAGACGGATGTACTAGATGACATCATGGAAATTCAAATTTAACCGCTATAGTGCAATCAAACGGTCCCGTATGCAACCAAAGTTCAGTTTCAAGTTCCGCGGGCGAAGTCCAATGGGTTGTCGGTGCGCCACAAAACCGGTACCATTGGAACGTGCAAAACACTTTTTTCCTGACGCATAAGAAAAGTATGATTTCCCAATATTTCAGCTTCAGCGACACCACAAGCGGGGTATTCTGAAGGTTACTACAGTGTCCTTTTCAACGACAAACTTTTACTGCATGGTGCTTGAGATACTACCCGGTACACAAAGACACTTAAATAATGTGGCAACTACAGAACAGCATGGAATTCCGAGGCACCTGAACCCAACGGCTATTATGTAAGCTACGCATTTAAGTTGTGGTTCTACAGGAGGGAGAGAAGTTGTGGCACGGTACTCAACAAACAGCTTGTGAAAACAGAAGTGCTGGCGGTAAAACTAGTGGACCTTTAGCAGGTTAACGCAACCGTAAAAGACAATTTTGCGAAATTCAGACGGAACGCTTTCAAGTATAATACAAGGGCCTCACTCTACAGGGCCGAAGGATGGAAGCCTCAGATAGAGCTGTTATTGGGACTAAGAAAAGGTAATAATGGGTACAAATGGTAGTATGGGCTTCGGAAATTGGGTTTGAGTCCAGGCTTATGTTATATATTAGTTAGAATGATGGTGTGGATCAGTGTGCCTCAGTGATAGGATAACGGGGTGAGCTTTTCGGACCGCACAAAACCCGGCTATGCCAGTAAACCGACCAACAAAATGTTACCTCCTTTGCTGACGCAAAGTTGCGTTGGGAGTTGTTACTACCCCACCGCACTTCAGTTCACTATCCTCGCCATACAAAGGAATTCGGGTGGCAGCGTCGGCAACGCGTAGCCGATCGTTTGGGGACCAAACGTGGTGGTCAGTGTGATGGTAGCTTACGTGCCAAACCGCCAGCCAACAGCGCGAACTGGTTTCCACCAATCGGCAACACAATCGGAGATCGCAATCAGTTCGCGGCACCGCCAACCAGTGGCGCACACAAGCTACCGATCGGACGAACAGACCAACGGCTCGGCAAAGCGTCTGGCAAACAAGCGTGGTCCGAATATCCAATCAAAACCCGGGACGGCTCGCAAACGAGTAAGCGACGTTAAGGGGATCGAGGACTTGCATCAGACGCCTGACCAATCAGCGTCACGTCAATCCGGTACGCGAACGACCGTCCATAGGCCAGAAAGAGCAGGCACTGAACCGAAACCCATCGGCCGATTGGTTTTTGATCGTCAAGACACAGCATGGGGAACCAATTGTAGCAAATGCCATGGACGAATTACGACCGAACGATTGGAGGCGAAACGCCCAGGATCAAAGGACACTGGCAAATGGAGACAAATGCATGAAAGTGTAGTAGCCGAATAGAAACGGGCGCAGAAAATGGTCATATCTGATATAAAAAGAAAGCAATTCTCGCCAATAAAGATTTTCGTGTCGCCGCCACCTGTTGTTCTTTCTGCCGGAGGGCCGCACGTTTTACATGGCGACAGAGGACAAGAAGACACGCCGAACCCCGCATGCGTTTGGTGGACAACCAACGATTCCGCTGCCAGCTCCGTTGCAAATGACCGAGAGTTCGTTGCCGGAGAATTGGAGAATATGGAAGGCGAAGTGGCTAGACTTTGTAACACTGACTCAGTTGGATTCTCAGCCAATGGCCTATCAACTGGCGATGTTCAGGCATGCCATTGGAGACGAAGCCAGGCGGACGCTGCAAACGTTGGATCTCAGCGATGGAACTCAGGAGATGGAGCTGGATGAAGTAATACGCAGATTCGGCGAGTTTTGCGAAGGTTACACAAACGAAACTTACCAAAGGTATCTGTTTTTCAGCCGAAATCGCCTGCCGGGTGAATCAATCGACGCATACATCACGGAGCTGAAAATTCTGGCGCGGGATTGCAATTTTTGCACCTGTTTACGAGATTCGCTGATCCGCGATCGAATTATAATTGGCATAAAGAATGAGGAACTTTCCAGACGCCTTTTGCGACAGCGAAACCTGTCTTTGGAACATTGCATCGATATCTGTTTTAGCGAATCAAGGACGGCTCAACAGTTTCAGCAGCTCAAGATGGAGTCCACGACGGATCTGTTTGCAGTATCCCGAGGCCGAGAAATTGTATCGAAGTCATCGAGCGCGAATCAACCCAAATGCCAGTTTTGCGGCCGCTCACACCCAAGGCGCAAAGAGGATTGTCCAGCATGGGGCCGAACCTGTATGAAGTGTGCGAAGAAGAACCACTTTGCACGTTGTTGTCAGGCAACCAAAGTCGACTCAGTCGGGCAGGACGATCAGGAAGAGCCGCAGGAACTGGCTATTAACAACATGACAGGACGTGAGAGACCAGTCTGTGTATTCGCAACGTTGCTTATTCAAGGGCGTCCGGTGCGATTCCAATTGGATTCAGGAGCAAGCTTGAACATACTTCCTCACAAATACTGTCCCGATGCAGAATACCGCCAAATACAGACACAGCTCAGAATGTGGAACGGATCAAAGTTACAACCGAAGGGCTGCGTTACCATGAAGGCCATAAACCCGAAGGATGGCTCCGAGCATTTACTTGATTTTCTCCTGGTATCAGGAGATTTAATGCCCATCCTGGGCCTTGATTCCATTCAGAGTTTGGGTTTTGTTTCTTTTAATCATGATCGTTTTGTTCACTCGTGCGAAGTCGGTACAGAGATGGTAGACAACTATCCCAGTGTGTTTGATGGTACCGTGGGAAAATTCCAAGGCGTAGCTCACCTGTCGTTAAACGAGTCCGCTAGACCAGTAGCACTACCAGCGAGAAAAGTACCTATCGCTTTGCGTGAGAAGTTCTTAGACGAGTTGCAGCGTTTGATCAGTTTAGGTGTGATTGCCAAGGTCGATGAGCCAACCGATTGGGTCAGTCAAGTCGCGATAATCACCAAGAAGTCAGGCGATTTGCGTGTGTGCATCGACCCTAAGCCGCTCAACGCCGCACTCAGGAGAGAGTATTTTACACTACCAACGCTAGATGACGTCTTACCCGAGTTGTCCAAGGCCAGATTGTTCACGAAGGTCGACCTCGCTTCCGCTTTCTGGCACGTCCAGCTTGACGAAGAGTCCAGTTATTTAACCACGTTCGGAACGCCATTTGGACGGTTTCGGTGGTTGCGCTTACCATTCGGTTTGAAAGTGTCCAGTGAAATTTTTCAGAAACGATTAATGCAGGCCCTAGACGATCTACCCGGAGCTATTTGTGTAGCAGACGATGTAGTGGTTTTTGGGGCGACTCTGGAAGAGCACGACCGTAACCTGAGCAGATTTCTAGAACGCTGTAAAGACAAGAATATCAGATTGAAACGTGAGAAAATTGAGTTACGAAAAACAGAGCTGGTGTTCCACGGACATGTTTTGAGCGCAGAAGGTCTAAAGCCAGATCCGGAGAAAGTTAGAGCCATAAAAGAGATGCCACCTCCGACAGATGTTAAAGCCGTGAGCAGACTAAACGGGATGGTGAATTACCTCAGCCGCTTCCTTCCACGACTAGCCGAAGTAATGGTTCCTATCCGAAAACTTACACATAAGGGCGAGAGCTGGCAGTGGAACACAGAACAGGAGGAGGCTTTCCAGAACATCAAACAACTGATCGCGTGCGCCCCTGTCCTAGCGTATTACGATCCGTCACTTCCCCTTGAGATCCAGTGTGACAGCAGCCAATTCGGTATCGGTGCCGTGCTAATGCAGAACGGGAAGCCCATCGATTTTCGCAGTCGGACACTAACGGAATCCGAGCGCCGTTATGCACAGATTGAAAAGGAGATGCTAGCATTGGTTTATGCCGTAGAGCGTTTCAACGATTACACTTTTGGTCACCGGACCACTGTATTTACCGATCACAAGCCTCTGGTATCAATAGCCAATAAACCACTGCACGTCGTCCCACGCCGCTTACAACGAATGCTCATTCGGCTCCAGAAGTACGACCTAGACATCGTCTACCAACCGGGGTCGAGGATGTACATTGCAGACACACTGTCTAGGGCATATCTTTCCGATGTGACCGCAACGCAAGAAGACCAAGACATTGTCCATGTCACTCAGCTATTGGCCGTCACAGAGGAGCGTTTCCAGCAACTACTACGCCACACGGAAGCAGACGAGCTGTGTAATCGGCTCAAGGAAACGATACTGAAAGGGTGGCCCGATAGTAAAAACAAGCTGCCAAAGGAGTTGACTCCCTTCTTTAACTTTCGGGATGAACTTGTCACACAGGATGGGCTAATCTTCAAAGGCAACCGTATACTCGTTCCAAAGGCAATGCAACGACCCATGCTGGAGCTGATACACGGAAGTCATTCAGGAGTCAATGCTTGCGTGGCGCGAGCTCGAGAGCTAATGTTTTGGCCTGGAATGACTAGTCAGATACGGGATCACGTTTCAAACTGCTTAGCCTGTCGAGCACATGATGTCCGCCAGCCGAAGGAGCCTATGATGCTTCGTGAGGTCCCGGAAAGGCCGTGGCAGAAAGTCGCCCTAGACATCTTTGCACATGACGGAAAGAATTACCTGATCGCTGTCGATTACTTTAGCGACTATTTCGAGATTGATGCTCTCACGTCTACTAGCACACAGGCCGTGATAAACAAGCTACGATCGCAGTTTGCGCGACATGGGATACCGGAAGAGGTAGTGTCCGACAATGGCCCCCAATTCAACAGCGCCGAATTTCGGAGTTTCAGCGAAAAGTGGGATTTCCTTCATCGTTTAACCAGCCCTTACCACAGTCAGTCAAATGGAAAAGCTGAGTCAGCCGTGAAGGAAGCAAAGAAGTTACTCACCAAAGCCAAGGAGACCAAAGAAGATCCTTACATCATGTGGTTAGAACGAAGGAACATGCCATCTGCCGAAATTGGATGCAGTCCAGCGCAACGTCTGTTTGGCCGTAGGACAAGAACCCTGTTGCCGATCGCCAATACTCTGCTGCAGCCTGAAATACCATCGCAGAGCTTGATGTATGAGCGCTTGCGTGAGCGCATGCTTCGACAAAAGAAATATTGCGATCGCGGAACGAAGCAGCTTCCACGCCTGTTGCCCGGAGACGAGGTCTGGGTCGCGCCGACACCGGGAGCTAACGGGTCTTGGAGGAGAGGGCGAGTAGAAGGTCTCAAAGGCGAACGAAGCTACGACGTAAGAGTTGGGGATAGTCTATTTCGACGCAACCGGGTGCAGTTAAGGAGACAACGTGGTGAACAAGCACGGCATCGTGCGAAGCAGCCAACGCAGCCGGACATTTCGGTGGATACGGCAGCACACGACCACAAGACTACACGCAGTGGAAGGCGATACAGCGCTTACGCAATCGGACTACAAAAAACGAAAGAAGGAAGGATGTGATGGTAGCTTACGTGCCAAACCGCCAGCCAACAGCGCGAACTGGTTTCCACCAATCGGCAACACAATCGGAGATCGCAATCAGTTCGCGGCACCGCCAACCAGTGGCGCACACAAGCTACCGATCGGACGAACAGACCAACGGCTCGGCAAAGCGTCTGGCAAACAAGCGTGGTCCGAATATCCAATCAAAAGTGCGACCGAGGTGCAACCAACCGATGGGGTATATGGAAAGCAAAATGAAAAAGCAGCGTAAATGGCATAGCAATACACAAAAGAGTGCAAAGCTTAAAATGTGGCAAAGGCTATTTTGGTGGGTTTTTTAAAAAAGTTTTGCTCTATTTTTGATAGTTTCAAACGTTTTTGTATGTTTTGTGGATTTTGGAGAACGTTTGGTGATGAACGCGTGGGCTGGAGTGCATCATCAGTGGGCCACCGGGGCGGACCGGTAGGACTGAAAAATAGTGGCTAGTCCAATAAAATGGCCGACAGGACATTCCCTCCGCTGCAGACCCGACGGTGCCCTTAGGAGGTGTAACTCCCCCCACCGCACTTCAATCCACGGTCCTAGTCCCACGAAAATATTCATGCGTCATCGTCTCATGAAGCAATCCGGGCGTCTTCGTCCCACGAAGACATCCGGCATCTACGTCAGCAACGCCTAGCCAGGCGTGTGGCGGCCAACCCATTGGTGGCTGTCTGTGGCTGAAGGCGAGCGACTGTTTACTGGTCAGGAAAGGGACCTTGGGTCGACTGGCGAGCCACTCGGGGGTTGCCTTGGGCCAGTTGGGGAGTCACTTGAGCGTTCCATTGGCAGTTCCAGTGGTTGAATTTCTGGAAGGTAGAACTCATAGGGGGTGGGCAAGGGTCGGGGGAAGTGGCTTGACGCCGGAGAGGGTACATGGCATGCATGATAAAAGCAAATACGCTTTTTAAGTTTTCAAAATGTTTTGGTTTTTTGTCGATTTTGCAAAACGTTTGTGAACAAGACGCACGATTACCACTAAAGACGAAAATGGCGTGTTAATGGAAATAGCAAACGTTTACAAAATCTGAAAAACGGACCGGACGTTTGACCTGTCTACCGCGTCGGTCGGTTGCCTGGGGTTGAGGCGGGTAGGTTGAGGTCAAGGGGAACGGAGGGTTTCGGGATATCCAGTGCTCGGGAAGTCACCGCAGGTGCGGGTGCTTGTGTGATAGCATCAGGATGGGTTACGCGTGGATCGTCAGAGAAAGCCACTTTGAGGCGGTCGATTGACACCGTTGTTCGGTGACCATACTGGTCTAAAGTAAAATGCTCCGGAGTCCGTTGCAGATTTTTGAAAGGGCCAGTCTATGGAGCTGGTGAGGGCTGCCGCACTAGCATCGGTGCAGGAGGCCACGAATGTGCATGCTAGAGAGTCCGCTGTGCATTTACGCATCTCTAGTCTGCACACGGGGGCGGAGCTCGCGACTAGTGAACAGCCTGCGTTGAGCTAGGGAGGAACCAAAGTTAGCGGAGGACATACCCGACGATGCGGGAGGTGATAACAAATCTCTTGGTACTCTGAGCGTTGTGCCGTAAACTAGCTCTGCTGGGGCACACTGCAAGTCAGCTTTGATGCTGTTGCTAATGCCTAAGAGTACGAGCGAACTGTTTTCGCTTTAGCCATGGTCGGAGGAGGCGCAGAGCGAGGCTTTGAGCTGGCTATGATACCGTTCAACTAACCCGTTAGCTGCTGGGTGGTACACTGTGGTATGAATGCCGCGGCAGCTTAAAAATTTGCAGAACCTATCGAATTGTGAAGATTCGAAAGGCGTTCCTCGGTCTGTTGTAATGGTAGATGGGCATCCGTAGTGCGAGACCCAACTGTCTAAGAAGGCTCGGATAACAATCTCAGCTGTGCAGTCTGTTATGGGAATGGCTTCTGGCCATCTGGTGAAGCGGTCGACACATGTAACAATGTATACGAATCCGAGTGAAAGAGGCAAGTGACCTACCAGGTCTACGTGTACATGCGAGAACCGACAGTTCGGGGCAGGAAATGAACCCAGATGAGTGCGAGTGTGACGATGTATTTTGGAGCGCTGGCATTGAAGGCAGGCGCGAGCCCAGGTACGAATATATTTGTTTACGCGTGGCCAAACGAAACGTTCGGTGACCAGTTTCAAAGATGCACCAATACCGGGATGTGATAGCTAGTGCAGTGCGTCAAAGACTGTGGGTCTGAAGGAGGCAGGCACGAGCGGTCTAGGACAACCTGTGGAAGTGTCACAGAGAATGCTTCCTTCCGTGGTTTGGAGAGGAACAGGTTGCACATGCAACCAAATGGACTGCAGAGTGCGTTGTATGTAGTCATCTTGAGCTTGATCCAATGCCATGGCGGCAACGTCGACGGGACGCAAAGACTGGAGAGTGAGGTAGACACGTGAGAGAGCGTCGGCAACGGGATTGTCGACAACTGAGACATGACGAATGTCAGCAGTGAACTGCGTGACAAAGTCTAGGTGTCTTGTTTCCCGTGGTGTATTTGTCGCAAGCAGAGTTGAAAGCCAACATGGGGGGCTTGTGATCAGCATAGACCGTAAAAATCCCGGCCTTCAGGTGTGTGTCAGAAGTGACGAATGGCTAGGTAAATGGCGAACAGTTCTCTGCCAAACGTGTTGTGGCAAGATTCCACTGGCTGCAGGCGCTTGGAGAAGAACCCAAGGGGTTGCCATTGCCCACCAACATGTCGTAGGAGGACGGCTCCTACCGCAACGTCTTGGGCATCAGTCGTGATAGAAAGGGGTTCAGTTGATTCGGAATGAGCGAGGAGGGTTATGTTGGAGATAGCATCCTTGAGCTCGGCGTAGGCTGCCTGTGACGTGTCCGGGAAAGCGAACTAACGTTCATTCCCTCTGAGTAGGTCGGTCAGAGGCTGCATGAGCTGAACGCAGCGCGGAATGAAGCTTCGATAGTAGTTGACCAAACCACAAAATCGAGGGAGGTGCTTGCACGAAGTCGGAGCTAGGAAGTCCTAGATTTCCTGGATCTTATCAGGAAGGAGTTCGCCACCAGCTGATAAAATGAGGTGGCCTAGGAATCCTACCGTTAATTTGCCGAGTACGCACTTAGTCCGTTTGACTGTGACACCGTGTTGGGGCAAACGCTGGAACAGAGTTCGAAGATGCACGAGGTGCCCTTATTCCGATGAACAGGCGACTAAAATATCATCGAGATAGGCATTTGCGAAGTCTAGGCCTCGAGTGACATCGTGGATGAAACGTTGGAAGGTTTGTGCGGCGTTGCACAGTCCAAATGGCATTCTTAAAAATTCAAACGAGCCGAAAGGTGTGATTGCGGCTATTTTAGGAATGTCATTGTCTTCCACAGATATCTGGTGATAGGCGCGAATCAGATCGATCTTTCTGAAGATCGTCTTACCTGTGAGACATGCGGTAAGGTCCTGCAAGTGTGGGATGGGAAACCTATCTGGGACGGTTAGCCGACTGAGTGCACGGTAATCACCGCAAGGGCGACAGTCACTAGATTTCTTGGGGACCATCTGCAAAGGAGAGGAGAAAGGGCCGTCGTAAGGGCTGATTATTCCTAGTTCGAGGAGGTGCTCAAACTCCGCCCTAGCTACCTTTAGTTTCTCTGGCGGTAATCGGCATGGACGGCAGGAGACCGGGGGGGATTCGTCCGCATGTGGTGCGTGACTTGGGATGCCACGGGCAAAGCTGCGTTCATTGGCTGAACGAGCTTGAAATACTGGGAAAATAGGTTAGCGTAGTCTGGCGAGGTCTGTGGAAATGCATAGACCAGTGTTATAGATGCAATATCGGCAGTGATGCCCCGTACAATGAGTTTTATTGCAGTGTCGACTATCATCCGGCTTTTCGCATTGATCAGGAGGTCGAAATGCCTGAGAAAGTCAATGCGAATGATGGCAAAGGGGACTGCAGCGACGGTGAATACCCAGCGGAACGTACGCCGAAGACCTAGGTCCAGGGTAAGCGACCGAGGACCGTAGGTGGCTATTGGCGTGCCATTGGCGGCACTTAGACTTGTCGACAAAGAAACGAGAGGTTCACCTGGCATACGGGGAATGAGGCCGACTTCCGCCCCGGTATCAACTAAGAACTGGGTCTCGGAATCATAATCCCTAATGTAGATGAGACGACTATGGGCTTTGCCGGCGTGGCGGATCATCTGTAGGGGAGTAGCTACACGGCTGTACGCACTTATTACCGAAACTCGAGTTGTAAAAACAGTAACCTGGAGAATCAGGTTTTGTGCGACGGGGCGGCGATCCAGAGCGGTTGCGGTGCTTCCGGTTAAAAGTGAGTTGCTCGATCTGGCGCTGAAGTGAAGCTGTCTGTAATGATAATACATCTATTGCCGACGCCTAACTAGTCGCAGGTGTCGGTGTGGTTGTACCAGCACAAAGGTGCATAGGTGCTTTGGTTTCATTCCCTGGCTGGTGCCGTTCGATGACGCCCTCTGCCAGATCTGCAACTGATCTGAGTGGCAAGTCACTTGCTACAGCAAGGATAGGCTGAGAGTTATTTCAGGAAGGCATAGCATCTACAGCTCGCGGAGAATCCCTACGTTCATGTTGGAGGTGTCCGTGAGCAGTTGCATTTGCACAACAAGGCTGAGGGCATCCTATCTCCTAGCTGCAGATCACTAAATAGTTGCTGCATCGGAGCATGTCACAAGGCGTAATTCGCTGAATAATAGCCTGTTAAAGAGTCTCGCATTTCATTACTAGAGGGGGGCAAAATATGATGTCCCTCACCTGCGAGGATATACTCTGAGGAAGGCGAGCTATTAGCTGATTATACAGGGTGAAATCAAAAGAAATCGTACAAATGTGAAAAGCGGATTCTAAGTGCAAAAGACATAACGAAGAATCATTCTTCCAAAAGGGGGGAGGGGTTAACAGTATTGACCATGACAGGCTCAACGGTGTTAACCGCGTATGGAGATTGCTCATCCTCTAAATAATCCATTGCAAAAAGAAGATAAGAAATGTGGCAGGTGAGAAAACACTATGATCACAAGTACTGAATCCCAAAATCACTGGAACGAGCTCACCAGAATGAAAATACACAATGGCGGACGGAGTGTTCTGGAACGGGGTCACCAACTGTTGGGCGGAGCCTGGGATATTAGTCGGTAATTAATGACACGTAAGAGACGTGTCAATTACGAGACAGTATAGAAGTTGGAGGCGACAGAACCCAATGTATATTGTGCAGGCTACAAAAATAGGAAGCGAACCAGTCAGAGCGAGAAACGGTGCAGCAAGGTACTCAACAAAACGCTTTGCATCAACGGATGTGCAGTCAGTAAAACAAGTGGACGTTTTGAAGGTTAAAACAACCATAACACCCAATAGTGCAAAATCCTGAGAAAGCGTGTTGTTCGGTCCACTACAAGTGCAGGTCTGGTAGTAATAAGATGCATTGTAAATACATACTAATTAGTACATCCATGTGAAGATAAAATGATAATCTTGGGACAATGTGGGGATATAGCGACTTTCACGTGTATCATAACCTTTCTCATACCAAGCATCTATAGTCATCTTTTAGTTAAGTCTTGCTAAGATATTAGAAACGGTCATATGAACAATGATCATCCGTTTGAATTGCAAATAGGAGGAACATTTTCTGGTATTCGATGAAAGTTTATTTCATATCAATGCATATGTCACTGAGCAAAAATTCGAGCGGAGCATGGTACGAGACTTTTGAATATGCAGTATGCGCTCGCTATTTCTTATGTCATAACACTTGAGAGCCTGAAACTCGAATTGTGGCTGAGCTGTAAAGCTTAAGCCGAATAATAAGCGGTAGAGAAGGCAAAGATTTAGTTTGAGTCTGCATAGCCATAGCGGCTTCAGTTTTATAGCCCTGCAACCTTCACAGTGTCATAATTCTAGGCATGTTCAAGCATCTCTTTATGAATGATGGTTGTATGTTTGCCAGTGCTATGATGTCCAATTTTCGCAGATTTCCGTGCACTATTGTACAGTATTCAAGCTTCGGCCTAACACGCATTTTAAAGGCTAGAAGCCTGGACGCCCTCAAGCTAAGAGTTCGCTTTATGTAAGCGATAACATTTCTGTAAAAGCCTTCAGGTATGTAACTTGATTTTAAAAAATTAAACGAGGCAGATTATCTTAGACCAGGGTCACGGATAGCGCCACACACAGGAATAGGAGTGTTGTTTAAGGTTAGGATGTTCGGTGGAGTGTCACAGCCGTAGTACAGTAGATTACACTTGTCAGTTGCAAAGTACAACTTCCAGGAGTTACTCCAGTGCTCTAATGCTGAAAAGTCAGACTGGATACAGGTTAAATTAGGATTCATTGTACAGGGGCGGAACAATACACAATTTTGACGTCATCAGCAAAGAGGAATGGCTTCCAGAACATAATTTCAACAAGGACATCATTGAAGTAGATTACGAATAAAAGCGGACCCAACGTGCTTCCATGAAACACACCACTATATATTGGAGTGATTTCAGATGTACAGTTACCAATTCTGACTGCTGGCTTTCTACCCTCGAGTTAGGATGACAACTACTTTAGAAGTGAATTTGTGATACTAGAAGACATAAGTTTCTGCAGAAATAAGTTGTGTGGGACACGGTCAAAGACCTTTTGGATATCGCGAAATAGTACAAGGATAACACATTCAGCGTCTCTTGATCTGGTTACCTAAGCAAGGTAATCTAACTGAAAAGTGATGCACGATCTACCCTTTAAAAAACGGTGCTGATTTGTACGGATAAATTTCATAGAACACAAGTATTCTATTATGCATTCTTTAACTAACCTCTCCATGATTCCGGAAATAATGCATAAATGGTGGATTTGGCGGTAAATTTTTACAACTTGCATAGAAGCAATTCTGTGTCGTCGAATTATAATTGATGGTTTCCAGTGCAAAGCATACTCCCCATTGAGCATGGAAAGCCTAAATACACTAAGTAGAAACAAGGGGATGTCTGGGCATCCCTTTTTGATTAGAATTGGCGGGATGCTGTCAGGACCTGGTGAGAATCATGGCCAAAGAAAACTGATTTGGCGACAAATATCAAGTTTGCATTTAACCGTTTGAAGTGTATTGTTGCCTCTGATTATCAGCTTGTCTTGTAATTCCTCTGATGCAAGAGTCCTATAGGTAAACATGAAGTAGTCATTGAAAATCGAACATATGGTTTCGCGATCGGTGTCTTAACTTTGAAGCATTTACTTGGCGATTTTCTAAATCAGGAACATATTTGCTGATAGTATCTACCACTGATGATAAGTGGAGAGTTAACTGATTTGCGAATGTGTATATTGTATTAGCTTCCAACAAACCACATTGCTGCTTCTGGGAACGTTGCTTTAAATATCTCATGCAACCACTTTCCTCCAAAATTCTTAACAGAGCAAGAACAAGGAACATTTCTGCGAAATAAGCTGAATTCAGTATATTTCGTGTATTCTTTTCAGCCGCTTACATACAATGGGTTAAATTTTCGAACAATTGGGAGTAATAGGTCAAGACCAGAAATTCATGGTTAATTGCGTTTGTTAGCCTGTCTTGCCTCACCAACGCAAAGCAACAGTGGCTACAAACTCAAGTTGTTTACATAGGTTATGTTTCAAAGGCCGGATGACGGAAGCCTCAGAAAAACGCAACTAATTGGGCTTGCCGGGCAATGGAGGTGGTATGTAACATTGCACCACGGAGAGCAAAGGTCCGCGAAATATGTCTGAAATACACAAAATATACTGAGTTCAGATTATTCCGCAGAAATGTTCGTTTTTCTTGTTCTGTTAAAATTCTGGGAACATCGAAACGTCGTCAGCACCATCACTGTGTTGAAAAACTGCACATTACGAAGAAACCTGACAATCTTATCCTGACTCTCGAACGTATTTGTCATATTTCCTTGCAATCTGAGATTAAGCTTATTTGTCCCTCCGAAGAAATCCGCAAGAAAAGCCAGTTTATACATAAATACACTGATTTTCATTCTGGCTTGGATGCCCTTCTCCTTATCCTTAGACAGTTCGTTCTATTCCAGAAACACAGATATCTCTTCTCAAAGCTGGAGCACTCGGCGTAACAACTTTCCCGTGATTACCAACGTACTTCGCTGTGGAATAACGATATGTCGAATTTTACCTCCAAATCCATTGTACATCTCGTTGAAAACTGTGGAATTTGTCCTATTATCGCGGATGAGATGTATGCTTCTCCCCACCTGAGTAAGTGCTTACAGCAAAGCAGGTGGAAGTGATTTCACTACTAAAGCACAACGATGCGTAATGCAGCGACTAAAGGTAGCGTGCGGAGCAACTTGTTTCTCTAATGTTTGAAATCCGGAATGAACGCCCAACATGGATGGCAATCAAGCTGTAAACACATACCAACTTCGATCACTGCAGCTCCTTTTCCTCAACAAAGTCCTTCATTATTCGAAAGACATCTTCACCACGTGAAGTGACGTTCAGTAATCATGCGAACAAATGTACCGAATATACACAATTAGCCCAGAACAAGATGCAACGTCGGTCGACCCCTCGAACTGTAGTGCGAAGAAAGGACTTGACTGTATTTCCTTGAGCACCGTGTCCAAACTATTCATGTGCGTCTCCTCGATGGGATTATTGACTGTGTCATTAGAACATAATATCACGCTTAACTTTTCCACAAGTGGCTCTCCAAGAACGAGCTTAACCAAATTCAGTATGCAAGGTTTGATGAGACCCTCTCCTATATTATGACGTTTCTTGCTTTCGCAGATCCGAAGACCGTTGCGGTACGAAGTTTACAGGCCACTTTCAGTGGACTAAAAAATAAGTCCGATGAATGACTGCAGGAATCTAACTGCAATTACCTTACGTTTGAAGAAAGCAATATTGTTTCATATGAATTGTGAATGACCACTCAAAGTGATCTTTCAATTTCCTGGGTATCATACACTATGCCGTGAGGACTTTACTGCACAAGACATACAACGGTTGCGAAACCAATTTATCGACGGAAAAAGTAAAGCCCAATGCTGAAAGATCCTTGTAGGACCAATCTTCCAGGGGACATGATACCTGAAAACATTATCCAGCTAGGTATTTCATATAAATGTATTTGCATTAATTTGGTTGTCGACATCCCGATTCGGATTCGCCTGTCACTGTGGCCAGCCACAGGACGCCTGCGCCTACAGAGGGACCATGCGTGGCTGGCGCTGCACCACCCACATCTCCATACACACACCCCATATCCAGGGTAAACCCGAAGGAATAAGACCGGCGGACATGTGGATGGGAGCCATGTTTCAACAATGGAGCAGGCCCACACTCCTTCACAGGCACACACAAGCACGCTGCATTTGGGAATCAAGCGCACACAAGGCGGTGGCTGGACCGTAGTCCGCTCCACACGGAGTGCATGGAACCACGCTTCGTGCCTAGCACGACCACAAGAACCGTGCACCCCGTCCCCTCCAGCAAAGACCAACTGTCTCCTGGAGTCAGTATGGACGAGGTAGTGGGTAATTGACAGGTAGGCAACTTGTCAACATGCACATCAAACGCAGCCACACCGGGGATATCAAGCAACAGCCAATCACTTGAAACGGCAAGATGAAAGAAAAGAACTCGGACAAGGCATACAGACCCGGTGACATAACTCTTCAATAAATGAGCGTATAAAATAAATTGATTACGAACGAATCCGCGATAAGTGCAAGACTTCAGAAAAGAAATTTTAAGAAAACGCCACAAATGCGTAAAGGTTATCGAAGTTAATTGCAATTAGCTTCAGCGACGTATGCAAGTTTATAGAAGATAGTTCCGGTAGACATTAATATGAGATAACAAGAATTAGGACAAAGTTGCAAACCCACAACCTGAAATAAAGAGACCTAGCATGCAAGCACGAAGTTAGTAAATCGAATGCAGCGTACTTACAAGTGCTGCGCTGGTTCTGCCGACGTTCTTTGCAGCACCCGTCGTCGTTTCGGTACTGGACCCCGACTGGCCTCGCTTATGGCTCACTAGGCCTGCCTAACTCAGGCACTCGCGACCGCAAGTGCTACAGCATCATGCGCAAGATGTACGTGTAATACAACCCATCGGATTTTCCGCTTCCGCAACTTGTCAAAAGGTGTGATTCGCTGAATAATAGCCTGTTTAAGAGTCTCGTATTTCATTACTTTGGGGGGGGGGGGCAAAATATGATGTCTCACACCTGCGAGGATATACACTGAGGAAGGCAAGCTATTAGCTGATTATACATGAGTTGACGCTCATTCAGAATTTGATGCGCGAAAACGGATATCCTGATCGTTTCATTTTTGGGAACATGCAAAGTAATCCCGACCAGTTGCAGATTCAGACAGCAGAGAAAAATGAACTTTTCATTCGACTACCCTTCAAGGGAGACGCCGCTGCTGAGCGTGTAACTAGAAGCCTTTCAACAGCTGTCAAGTCAACTTTTCCAGCAGCCAAGCTTAGGTGTACCTTTTCCACGGAGCCACTCATCCGTATTTACAACAAAGACAAGTTACCGACGCTGACAGCTTCTATGGTAATTTATCAGTTCGAGTGCGCTTGTGGCGCTACTTACATCGGTCAAACGGCGCGGCAACTGTCGAAACGCATTAAGGAGCACTTACCACGCTGGTTGCGTCGAGGCGGTACTAGAGCTATAACTAGCTCAGTTATGGCTCATCTTGTTGATAGTGGGCATGAGGTTGACCCAGTCAGTGCCTTCCGAATACTGTACAGGGTCCCTCCACTCCAGTCGAAAGGCCTGTGCTTCCGCACCCTTGCTACTGCCGAGGCGATCAGCATTCGGTTGTATCAACCGCTTTTGTGTACACAAAAGAAGCTGATCGAAACTGTTCAGCTACCTTGGCCAGCCAAAACGGATCCTCTGGAGAGCAACTGCAATAGCGCAACTGCACCTCAGCCCTAGTTTGCTGTTTTTTACTGGTTCATGCCTTTTGTCGACACGTGATCAATCTCGTTTGAACTGATCGTTAATCCACTTGTCCTTAGTATGTATTTACAATCCATCTTATTACTACCAATCCTGTACTTGTAGTGTACCGAACAACACACTCTCCCAGAATTTTGTAACATTGGATTTTACAATTGTTTTAACCTTCAAAACGTCCACTTATTTTACTGACTGCACGTCCGTTGACACAGTGTTCTGGTGAGTACTTTGCTGCACCGTTTCTCGCTCTGGCTGATTTGCTTCCTATTTTTGTAGCCTGCACAATATACGTTGGGTTCTGTCGCCTCCAACTTCTAGGCTGTCTCGTAATTGACACGTCTCTTACGTGTCATTGAGTACCGGTTAGTATCCCAGGCTCCGCCCAACAGTTGGTGACCCCGTTCCAGAACACTCCGTCCGCCATTGTGTATTTTCATTCTGGTGAGCTCGTTCCAGTGATTTTGGGATTCAGTACTTGTGATCATAGTGTTTTCTCACCTGCCACATTTCTTATCTTCTTTTTGCAATGGATTATTTAGAGGATGAGCAATCTCCATACGCGGTTAACACCGTTGAGCATGTCATGGTCAATCCTGTTAGCCCCTCCCTCTGTTTGCATGAATGATCGTTCGTTATGTCTTTTGCACTTAGAATCCGCTTTTTACATTGTGCGATTTCTACTGATTTCGCCATGTATAATCAGCTAATAGCTTGCCTTCCTCAGTGTATATCCTCGCAGGTGTGAGACATCATATTTTGCCCCCCCCCCCAAAGTAATGAAATACGAGACTCTTAAACAGGCTATTATTCAGCGAATCACACCTTTTGACAAGTTGCGGAAGCGGAAAATCCGATGGGTTGTATTACACGTACATCTTGCGCATGATGCTGTAGCACTTGCGGTCGCGAGTGCCTGAGTTAGGCAGGCCTAGTGAGCCATAAGCGAGGCCAGTCGGGGTCCAGTACCGAAACGACGACGGGTGCTGCAAAGAACGTCGGCAGAACCAGCGCAGCACTTGTAAGTACGCTGCATTCGATTTACTAACTTCGTGCTTGCATGCTAGGTCTCTTTATTTCAGGTTGTGGGTTTGCAACTTTGTCCTAATTCTTGTTATCTCATATTAATGTCTACCGGAACTATCTTCTATAAACTTGCATACGTCGCTGAAGCTAATTGCAATTAACTTCGATAACCTTTACGCATTTGTGGCGTTTTCTTAAAATTTCTTTTCTGAAGTCTTGCACTTATCGCGGATTCGTTCGTAATCAATTTATTTTATACGCTCATTTATTGAAGAGTTATGTCACCGGGTCTGTATGCCTTGTCCGAGTTCTTTTCTTTCATCTTGCCGTTTCAAGTGATTGGCTGTTGCTTGATATCCCCGGTGTGGCTGCGTTTGATGTGCATGTTGACAAGTTGCCTACCTGTCAATTACCCACTACCTCGTCCATACTGACTCCAGGAGACAGTTGGTCTTTGCTGGAGGGGACGGGGTGCACGGTTCTTGTGGTCGTGCTAGGCACGAAGCGTGGTTCCATGCACTCCGTGTGGAGCGGACTACGGTCCAGCCACCGCCTTGTGTGCGCTTGATTCCCAAATGCAGCGTGCTTGTGTGTGCCTGTGAAGGAGTGTGGGCCAGCTCCATTGTTGAAACATGGCTCCCATCCACATGTCCGCCGGTCTTATTCCTTCGGGTTTACCCTGGATATGGGGTGTGTGTATGGAGCTGTGGGTGGTGCAGCGCCAGCCACGCATGGTCCCTCTGTAGGCGCAGGCGTCCTGTGGCTGGCCACAGTGACAGGCGAATCCGAATCGGGATGTCGACAACCATATACTTTTTTAAAATTGGTGCCGAACTATCTAAATTGCGCCAACCGGTGGAGGAAGCATCATGCAAATACTGAGGGCACATAGACGCTTTTTTAAACCAGTCTTGCCCAACTGGAGCCATGCAGCTTCCGTTTAGACCGTAGAGATTTCTCGGCCGACCCTGCGATTAGGAAAAATTTTAGGGGGCCTTGTGGGGTCCATAGTTGGCTATCCTCTATAAGTAGGTTGTGATAGCACCAGTAACAAGATTAATTTAACATATTTTCAGTTGGTTTCCATCCGCGATCTAATCGTCCCTGGTAACTACCAGTCCGTGAAGGGAATTGCGCGTGCAAATAAGTGGCCGTTTACGAACGTTTGAAATCCAAACCGGGCAGACTTGCTGTCGCGGAGCTGACAGCTCCGCAAAATTTGCGCAGATTTCACCGAGCTCAGCTCAAACACACAATCATCATACAGCGACTTGGACTGCTCAGCTAATAACCGATTCGTCCTCAGGTGTTTGACGCTTATCCACAGTGAACCAACTGTGCTTTACTCTGGACACTGATCCATCGACTTTGCAAGCTGCAGTGAACCCACTGATTTCTCCTCAGAAAAATGAAGCAGTTACCTAACAAAGCCACACAGACACTAACTGAGTTTTCCTCAGGAAACTACCGCTATGTGACAACTCATGTGCGGAGCAGTCTGTTTCGGTTATCAGTGCGGAAGCGCTAGGCATTTACGCGTGTTTCGTCTCCAGTCTCAGTACGCACCTACGTCTGGCGGTTAGGTCATGTTAGTTCGCAACGTTCCGAATTCCATTGGTTACCCCGTATGCTTGAGATACGATAGCTGAAGAAGGTTCGTTCGTTCCCGCTAAGTGTCGAAATAGCTAAGACACATTATAACGCTTTCTTAACATTCAGTGCAACTGTAGTTTTCGAATTAGTGAGCAGTTTGTCAAATTGCATCGAATGTGGGGACATCCGGTTTCTTCGATGAGTATGGACAACATAAGGTGTACAGAAGGATACTTCTCCCATTTCTCATAACCATCTAATGTCTTGCCAGCACGCATTGGACACCATGTTTGGCAATAGACGATGTACCTTAGCAGTTTCGTTGTAAACTCTTCCGTGCCGGTTTCTTGAACTAGCCGGCATTTTCTTCCATGTTTGCCCTTCTGTTCTTCACCTTACTAGTTGTCCCCTTTGACTTCAACTTTCCTGTAATGAATGTGCGCCCTGTGAGCATTGTCATGTTTAAAGTTCTGTTTGTTTTCTCCGTTGGCTTCCATCAAGAAGTTTTCTTCAGTCCTTTTAATAGTCCACAGCAGTTTCAGTCATCCTCAGAAGCTCCTTTGTGTTTCCTCTAAGATTGTTTATACACTTCTGCACTTTAACATTGTAGCCACCAACGGATGTTACAAATATACATACCAAACGTCTCAAGTTATAATCTCACAGTCAAACAAGAATAAATTTAGTACCACCGATCATTCATACCGCATGCGTGTTTTGTCTTGTCCAAGAATGATATTTAAACTCATAAGTTAACTGCGTAAGAAAAATACAATAAAAGCAGTATATATATATATATATATATATATATATATACCACCCAGTAAATATTTACAACCTTTCTGCGAGAAGTAATATCTTGATCATGTCTGATTTGCCAATAAACTATTTATTTATTTATCTGCAGTACTGCGTGGAATATCCTTATCATTTTGATTTATTGCATCGCCTCAAAACTCCACACTAATTTTATGTTTACTTTGCCAAAACACTCTCAAGTGACAGTATGCGACCAAATAAACTGAGAAGTCATTTGGTAATTGTTCATAAGGACGAAACCGAAAAGTCCGTGGATTTTTTAGAAAGATTTGGGATAGTTTCGGAAACCGACCAACTTGATAGCCACCGGGGTTGACAGGGCAAAAAATAGCGAATGGACTTACAGTGTCTTGTAAAATCAGTAACTGGATTGCCAAAAATTGCAGTCCATATAATTTGGAGAAAACATTATCTTGGGTTCATCATCAGTAACACTGCCTGACCTAATGAATATGAATCTACAAGAAGCTTTTCAAGCCATTCCGTTCAGCAATTTGACTGCATCTAGGAGAAGAGATGAAATGGCTCAGGACATAGAAAGCACCTTAATTAATTTACTACAGTCCAGAAAAGGTAACTTGTATTTGAATGAATCTACTATACCTGACAGCGACGCTGTTCTCATGACAAATGTCCGATTCTTCAATGATAATCAATTAATGGAAGAGATGCTGTTTGCTAGGAGAGTTGAAACTCATACTCCTCAAGATTGTCTTTTCCAGCAGTTTTGTGGGGAGAACGGTGAAGATTTCCAGGTTCTGCTGTTTGCTACAGAAGTTAGATGGCTGGTTAAGGGAAACTGTCTTCGCCCTCGTTTTGCACTCAGCGACACACCATCATCACATTCCTTTCGGGAATTGGTTATAAAAGATAACTGTCAACTTCCAAGCCAGCTGTGTTTTATCTGACTGATCTTTTAGAAAAACCCCTTATTAACTAAAACCCTTCAAGGCAAGTTGAGTAATCTCATCTCGAGTAAAGAAGCCTTTATCGCTTTTCTTAAAAGGCTGGAAGTGAATTCCCAAAGCTTCGGACGTCGGGAATTTTCACAATTCTTAATTCTCGCTAAAGTCACGGAGCAGCTGAAGAATGAAGATTTACTTGTTTATGCTGTTCATTCACAACAACTCCGAAAAGAAATGGGATTTTTCATGACCTGATTGACATGGATATCTCGATTTGGATTTCGGATCCGTTTGTTGTACAGTCCTGCGATTCTGGAGTTAAAATCCAGGAAAGTCTCAGAGTTTCAAACTGACACATTGGTAAGATGCAAATTCACGTTATAGAAAAAGCATATTTGGATAAGGACTGATGCCACTAACAGATATCCCAGACTGTGGGAAGTAGCTGAAATATATTTCCTTGCTTTTCCATCCACATACTTCGTTGAACGTGGATTCAGCAGAGCGGTTTCTCTACCAAATGGTAGAAACAGATTGTACATCACAGCAAGATGAGATCTTCGTCTCCGGCTGTCAACTTTGGAGCAGGACAAAAGCAAACTTGCTAAAGGAGTTCAGGCTCAAGATTGGCATCACTATCTCGACAGACATATTGTTACGTAGCATGTACACCCGATTCATGAGATGCCTGACAGAAAAAAGCAACAATAATTAGATACAATCTAAAATCATAGTGATGACTTGTGTAAGTAGAGACAAGTGGCTTGATGTCGCCGCACAATGCACGTCGTCTTGAGGCTGTGAAAGTTAAACAATGTAGTTTAAAATGGAAGCAGCAGTGATATCAATATTAAAAATCTAGCCATCATAACAAAACTTGAGCGCAGAAAATGGCATATTTACGTGTGTTAGGCGTTGCGGACCACTGAAATTGTGGTGCTCAATTGTGGGGGCCATGAGAAATGGGAAGGTTCGTAAGGGGCCATGGCTGAAAAAAAGTTGAGAATGCCTGGTTTAAACAATACACTACTATTGGCCGCCTTCATTACGAACGTCTGACTGCAACAGAACCCACTCCGAACTGGAAGCAAGAACATCCTCGCGTTGGACGAGCCGTATGGAAAAAACGGACAAAGCTGAGCAACCGGGATGCAGAAAGATCAATAGATCAATAAGTCAACCACATGAAAGGACATAGTGATGAATAGTGAGCGGCCTAACTGAACGACTGTCGTGCGTGTGTGCACCACACTCACGTGAGGGGACAGTCACGAATCTCAAACGATCTGGCTCTGAGCAACTGTCAAGCGCACTTGTCTAACAGGCTTTCGGTTTGACCGTCAGTTGGCGAGTTACGGCTACTGAAGTGAGCGCGCACAATCAGCACTTCGGATTAATGCCAAAATAAGCTGATGAGCTATACGATGTGGTTTGTTCTCTCTGTGTAACTAAACTCGACTGACTGCCTGTCGGATGTGAGTTTAATACCAGCCCTCCCGTGTAGCTGCGCCTGATGTGAATGTCGTCAAGCTGTCTTCCTGTCGAAAACCATCCACTTCGATTACTGTCTCCCAGACACATTTCACGGTCCTCGTAACAATGCTAGGCCAAAAGAGCGCTTCCATGCATACAGCGTGGAACAGACTTTACGGCCCAGCCACCGCATTGTTTACGTCTGGTACGCATGATTCCCCCACTAGACAGGAACGTGGTGCATGTTGAATGTGAGCCGGCTGTATTGATGGAAGGTGGCATCCACCCACATGCCTCCCGGTCTTATTCCTTCGGGCTTACACTCGATATGGGGTGTGTGCATGGAGCTGTGGGTGATGCAGCGCAAGTCACCCATAGTCCCTGTGTAGGTGCAGTTGTCATTTGGCTACTCTATGGATTCCACAGTGACGCGTTAATCTGAAAATTCTCGCCAACATAATATCTTACTTTACCTAGTGTTTGCGCTTTTACGCCCTATCCTCTCCGTTGTGGTTGACCGCGAGAAAACGACATTGCATTTGGACAGGCATTCTTCTCAGGTTATTCATGATCCACGGTCGTCCCTTCGGCGTTGCTAATGGCATTGACTACACTGTACATTCACCTTCATAGAAGTATCTTCACTGCAGTTTGAAAACGATTCCTGCTTTAGTTACAGTTTGGAAGCGGATGAACAGCAGCTAACGCTGATCCCTCAGTAATCAGCGGTCCGCAAATATTCACATTATTTAGGATTGTTTATACCTATTGGTTCCGTCAATCTGGTTAACCTACCTAGGTGTGATAAGGTGCATGGAGCGTGTGAACCAGTTCCAGTGCATATTTGGTTTCAAGTCCCACTTCTCTGGGTGTACATTACGCATGTGGGGAAATGTGCCCAGTTATTCGTTAATTGTAACTGTGATACAGAATGTGTTCGATGAAATGACGGTTCTCATCTTTACTTGGGCTTAGACATCTAGCAGGTTTTTAATCCCACGGTAGTAGGATATCAGTAGGCTGAGTTGCCAGGTTGCAACTATCAAAGCAGTACTAGCAACGCCCAATGGATTGCTACCGTCCAAGCACTGTTTCTGTTAATCAATTGTAGTAGCAGATAAAACACCAGTTCTGGTTCGCTGTGAATCCACTATGGAACTGTGTGAATTTAAGCTTCTGTCAGTCATTATAATACTATTTCTTATAGGGTACTGATTGATGAACTGGTTCCCGCCCCAATACTTGTTTCCAGCAACTGGTGTCTATGCCCCACATGACCCATAAACACTCACTTCTCCATTCAAGTCTCCTATTGCCATGGAAAAGCTAACTTGGCTGCATCTTTGCGTTACGACCTGTCCATGAAGTAGCCGACCATTCTTGGAAAAACTGCAAACTCTGCGTTTTGCTGTTCCATCTAGTCGTTCCCGTGGTACATTTGACGACCAGCATAAATCACTATTCGGAACAGTACTGTTTCCGTACTCCCCAAACGCTATCCATTGTGAAGCTGCTGGGTGGACGTGACACTCGAAACAACACCATGTTGACTGACACGAAATAGGCAAAAACCGGTATGTGACACCCGCGTGCTATGCTAGTGAACCATCGTGTCACAACAAAAACTCGAGAGTTGACCCCTCCTCACTCGAGCTAACATCGGTCCGCTTGGCTTCAGTAGTATTCACGTGCACCACCTTTTGTGAAGTTGTCTGACACATTGCACTCTCTACGAATGAATGTGACCCTTGACAAAAAATTACACCTGGTCTTTTGATAACACTCCGTGTTATTGCTGACCGGTGCGCGCGCTATCGGGTTCACCACACAACAGACGTGCACGTTTAACCGGTGGAGGTAAGACAAACTTGCATCTTTTGTTGTCTCGCAATGCTCCGGCTTTGGCTGAGACGTGTGGTTAAAGAAACAATCCGACGTGAACTCCAGTGCACAAACAACGGACATTCATAGACTAGAGACGCAGTTGAGATCGTAGTTAGGCTTGTTTTGTGTACGCAGCACACAAATCTAGGATGTGCGTACCAGGACTGGGCCGCATCTATAGCATAATATCAGTTGGCACCACCGCGTCAAACCCTGGTTGTTCCGCATTCTAGTTGGGGCTGGATGTCTTCCGGTCAGTTAGGAAGTGCTAACCACGGCCTATAGATCCACGAACAAAGCACATTGAGTTAACATTCGGGTCCCATAGTTCCGTCCGACTGCTTCTATGAGGTGCTTGTCATTGGGCACAGAATTCGCACGCTATGTCCAACGACTAATCAGCATGCAGAGTAACAGCAAATAGCTCCAATAAGCAGTGGTTATTATCCACGGTAAATATAGACGGTGGCCATAAGATACCGTCCAGAAATTAACACAATCGAGTTACAACAGCCCGGTGGCAGGTGGGTGGGCAGTTAGTTTGTGACCCACGCGTCTCACTGTTCGTCAACCCCCGAAACCAATATTCATATCAACTTATTAAGGTATTTTACCATTGGTGTATCATCGCTATGGGCGGCAGTATGTAAAACCGCGATGCAGTAAAATGAAGCAAACTGAGCCGTTGGCGGCTCGACATCCTTTCCAGGGTACCATACTAAAGTGAGCGGCCGTCTGTTGGCCAAACCCGTCTCACCTGTAAACTAGACATCGACCCGACCGGGTGTGAATCAGGCGACGTGTTTGCAAATTATCTGGTTTCACTCGTACACTCGCTCTATTGGACATGTCAGTATAGCATTCACACGGACGTCAACCAAAGCGGTGTTTGCTTGAGTAAGCTATCGATCTGGTCGTCGGTCCACACTGGTTCCGTGCGTACCATGTTTATGGCGTGTCCGGACCTGTGAGCTGAACTTCACGAAAACACTGGCACTTAGTGAAATATGCATGAAAGTCCGGCGGTTGTCCCCAACAGTTCGGCTGTCTAGACTATCGGAGATGCACTTTGTTTAACACGGGCGCATTTTCCTAAGTAGCGTGCTTTATGGGTTGCGCGAACAGGGCCGACCTTCCAGTGTTTGACCGACTGCGTCTTGATGCTGGAAGACCAAGTAGCTATGACAGTTTGAACCGTGTTATTCTAGCCGGACAAAAACACATGACTTTGTCTGGAAGTCATCGTTCTCCTATTCCGCTTTGATTTGTGAGTTCAGCCTAGGCGCATTCCAGACGATTGGCTAATGGGGCAATATCCTTTCACAGGTTCCCGAATGGTTAGTCGGAAGGCCATAAAATCAGTTCAAAAAGATTCACTCTGTCTTTTTCAGCATTGTCTTGCTTCAGACAGGACGGTGCCCGCACACATGAAAATTCGGACGAAGGCGCAAATCACCTCTGTCCTGCCGCCAAGCGCTGCACTCATCTTTATCCGATACACAGGGAAAATAATTTCCCTCTGTTCTTCCTAATTAGCAACATGTTTGCACATTTTTGGTTATACCGAAAAATTGGGTGTAGCGCACCTCAGTGATACCAGAAGAAACTATCTTGCCAGTGGACGATCATGAACATCACCGGCTTTAAACAACAAATTATACCGATTCATTCATAAAGGGAAGGGGTTCAGACAGACACAGTGAACCGGGTTTTATCGATGACCGCACGCAAAAGTTAGCTAGCCGCCTGTCCGTTGCAGAGGCACCGTCATTCCGCGGACTGACCGATGAGCATCAAACACAAATCTTATAATACAGAGGCGAGTACGTGATTACATCTACCCACACAATCTTCACGCTACGACACACCACGCTTTTATAGAATGGTACTTATTATTGCGTAACTTATGCAGAATAACTGATGCGATGGTGGCTTTGCTTCGCTTATAACTTGCGCCTAATTAAGTGAAGGAATTATTGACCTATGATGCTTAGTGGATACGCAACAGGTAAAAGTAGACAGCAATTCTGCGCGGGTTTCCAGATAATACTGTGTCAGACTCGACCTTCTGGTTAGCCTCATGCAATTGAATTGCTTTGTCAAGTCATCGTACTACTAATGCACTACCACTGGATTGGCGATGGTGTCGTGTATCAGTGGAGTGACAGAATCAAAGCTTACTCTCAACAGCTGCGGGGTTGGCGTATATTGACAAAGCATCTATTCACTTGATTTGATTTCCTTACCTAATGGGCTGAGAAGCTCGTTGCTGGTAGGGGAGTAAACTCAAAGGCTCTTTAAGGACGTTAAGCTCTACTGCTGCTTCTGTCATAGGGTGGATTACGAGGAAACAACCGTGGTATAATACACATGTTTTCTCAGATTTATTGTGGAAGTGCGAGCCAGTTCAGAACCAATCGTGTCTACCACCCATGTTGTGCTGAGAAGCGTCGCAGTGAGTATAGAGCTGAGCAAAAAGCGAACGGTTGTTAAATGGCTAAGTAAATGAACTAAAGTATCACTTGAGCTCTCCTGTGTAATTCTTTTATGACAGATCGTTTAAGTTTGCTAATGCATGTTGTTGCGTAGTGCTTCGAAGTTGCAAAAGTCAAGCTGAGTTTCGATCAAGAATCTATCTGCATCACAACTATGCATACTGGTATCACGGATGGCCAAGTATCGTGTTTCGTAATGTTGAATAGTTGTACCGTTGCCGTGTGACCATCAATAGCTGTCCTAGGTCTAGGGTTGATAACACGACACATCTACGGTAGTATGCCACCAGACTGAAATCTGAGTGGCGATAACAAACGACATTTTATGAAATCACTGGAGGGAAAATGCATCTAACTGATCCTTAAAATATGGGCAATAGTTTATTGCACCAAATGTTCTTCAAATTAAGGGAATCAAACTACTTTTGTTTGAAGGAGCGATTTTTATAGTTTCGCATGTAAGGGATCAAATTCCGTTTTCGGCTGTAATTTCTAAATGCTGGCTTTGGGAACGCAGTGTATATACTTAGTAAGTTATAGTTGGCAGCATCCGATTCCGGATTTGCCTGTCACTGCGGCCTCCATAGGACAGCCACAGGACGCCAGTGCCTACAGAGGGACCATTGGTGGCTTGCACTGCACCATCCACAGTTGCATCCACACCCCCCATGTCCAGTGTAATCCCGAAGGAATAAGACCGGGAGGCATGTGAATGGGAGTCGGCCCACACTCCTTCAACAAGCACAGCAACAGCATTCCTGTTTATCTATGTGGGAAATCGTGCGGTGTGGTATCGCAGTGTTGTACGAGTTGTCGAATGCTGAGATGGCTCTTACTGCTTACCTCTTGCGCAACCGCGCAAGCTGATACCTCTCCCGAGACGGTGGGAGGCTGTCCGGTTTGGTTGATATTGCAAACACTGTCTGTTTATTCATATTACTTCAGCACGCAACGCACATACCGAAGCTTAATGGACTTCGTAACGCAGTGCATAGTGTTGTAGTGCGTGCGGTTTCTCCCGCGTTGGACCCACGCTCACCATGCAGCTGCACAATGATCACACGCTGATCGACCAGCACATCACATGACTGCGATGAAAGCTCCCGCTCCCTTGCTAAAACAGCGAGATGCTAAGCACTTCGCAGTGAGCCCTTTTGCTGCCTTTTTCATTTGGCTGAAAGCCGCCTACCAGTAGATCGAAGCAGAACACCACGATTTTAGCTTCGGTGATTGGTCAAAATTCAGTTCTCACGGCCGAACGGCCAGAGTTCCGTTGGTCTGCTCTGCGATCGAAACATGACACGTCGATCGCGGCTTTGGTGTTTGGTCAACATTCATTTCTCACAGCCGACCGGCCTAAGTTCCGTTGAGCTACACCGCAATCGTAGACACGCAGGTCCCGCCTCCGTGTCCCAATCCCACCCTTGCCTCCCAGTTTTCCCTGCCCGATCGGGGAACCATCTTTCGCCACTGGACATCGGGAAATTCAGCGTGACGGGGTAAGTCAGCACGTGAGTGCGCCGCTCCAAATTTCGGACATGCATTCCAAACCACCCAGTATGTAGGGAAGCATGCTTACCACACGTACACAAGGCGGTGGTTGGGCAATAGTCCGCTCCATACTGGATAGTTAGAAGCACTCTTTGAGCCTAGCACGGTCACGACGACTGTGCACCCTGTCCGCCACTCAGTAACGATTCACCGTATGCTGGATCCAGTATTATCGTAGTGGAGGGTGTTGGACACGTAGGTACCTTGTCAACATTCACATCACGCGCAGCCACACCGGGATTTCAAACAAGCACGATAGCAGTTGAAGGGAAATAAAAACGCAAAATTGACAAGGAATATGCAGCAGAATAACAGAACTGAGCAAAACAAATAAAGTTGGATGCTTTTATTTTGGCTAAGAAAATTAAGCTTAAGTGCGAGTCAGTGTACCCCAACTGCAGTGACGACGCATGATGTGCGCAACTTTACCCCCATCATTAGACAATTATTACTTGAAGGATGTTTGTGAGTAGCGTAAGGTTCGTAGAAAGTAGAATTCACGAGTAAACCACACAATAAGCTGCCTCGACGGGGAATCGAACCCCGGTCCAACGAATTTCCGGTCCGCTGCTCTACCACTGAGCTAGCGAGAGCTGACGATTAGGTGCGCAATTTTTAATACATGACTCCTGCTTGGTGCGCGACCGGGGTTCGATTCCCCGTCGAGGCAGATTATTGTGTGGAGTTTAATCGTGACTTCTACTTTCTACGAACCTTACGCTACTCACAAGCATCCTTCAAGTAATCTACCATCGCCCTTTGGACATCAGAAGGACAGTTACTTCGGTCCATTGGAAAGTGACGAGTGAGTGAGCCAATCTGCAACACCAGGACAGATACTGTGAGCTCATTGGCAATACGTCAAGCACCAAGCAGAAGTCATGTATTAAAAATTACGCACCTAATCGTCAGCTCTCGGTAGCTCAGTGGTAGAGCAGCAGACCGGAAATTCGTTGGATCGGGGTTCGATTCCCCGTCGAGATAATTATTAATTTATATGCAGCCAGATGCACACACATCTTTCAGGTTGGCAGCCATTCGCATATCAGCAATTACCCTTTTTGCCATTTCTCAACTATCACAACCGAGCGCTTCCGCACACTAAGGTACGTTCTCTTAGTTATACGCACAGTAAGCCATTTCAAATGTACAGATTCCAGAAAATAATGTAAACTAATTGTTTCCTGCAAAATACGGGACGTTAGACGCTTAAGTAAAGGAAACAATTCCTTTTTCGTCCCATTTTTCCTTGAGATTTCCCACTGCTAACTGGTGGGAAGCTACTCACATCTACCAGCCAAACAGGAGCTGAGACACTTGTCCCCGTCATGTCTGAACGATTGCTAGGCCATTTAGTGTCCTGCCGAAGTCACATGCTGTAGCTCGATAAAACATTGACCATATAACGGAGTGATTCCACTCGAATCACCTGAAAACCGTTCAGAACCTACGGTAGAAGGTAGGCGAATGTGCGATTACATATTTAATACGTAGTAACGAATACAAGCAAAGCATGCCCCCAGGTCACAGTTAGGCAAGAACAAGACACAGTACGAAACAGTGTGTCGAGCGAAGTGCGACATGGCTCACATGACCCACGAGTTATAGTGCGAGTGAGGAACTATTGATTGGACAAAGCGAGGAAAACCAATAAGGAGGTGGTGTGGCTGAACTAACTAATCAATATCATCGACGGATGTAACATCCCCTCCTCTCTTGGAAAAACTCATACACTGGGAAAGAAACACTCAACAGATTTAGGTACACGTTGAGATCTGCGAAATGCTGGCCAGAATGTTGTTTGCGCTGTATCCTGCGTGGTTTTTCCACCGTCAGCTGGACTGAGTTAGATACATTTTCCTCATTTTCTCGTCTTCCTAAACAACGCGGACGTATGTGATCTGAATGCCGCCTCAAGACGCGATCATTTCCCTCTTGGTCAGTCTGGGTACCATCACTTGTGACCACGGTTGTTGGCTGCCATGACTGTTCGTGGGGAAGTCGTGTATAGACAGGATCTCCCGGTTGGAAAACAACATCATGATCCCTTTCTAACGTAGCTGTCTTGTGTTGTTTCGCTTCTATTTGCACTCAACGATTAGGAAATAATAGGTGTAATCTAGTGTTCTATCGAACATAAGTTCTGCAGGGGATTTACCCGTGGCCTCTGTTGGAGTTATCATTTAGGTAGAAAGTGATCTATCTAATCGCGTTTGTTCGGTTTCCGATAGCTGCTTTGGCAGGCCTCTTTTTACCTTCTGCACCGCCCTTTCGGCTAATCCGTTTGACGCAGGATGATATAGAGCTGTACGCACATGTTGAATGCCATTGCTCTGCATAAAGCTCTCAAACTCCTTACCGGTAAAACAGGACCCATTACCTGTACAAACAGTTCCAGGTGTTCCGAAAACCGAAAACGTTGATCGCGTCTTTGAAATGCTTGTTTCAGCTGTGTGATGAGGCACTGGATAAGCATCAATCCATTTCGAATAAGTATCAACTATCAAAAGAAAAAGTGTTCCCTTCAAAGGACGAAAATAGTCTGCATGGATACGCTAGTATGGTCTTTCAAGCCAACGCCAAGGGTGTATTGGTGCTGGGGGTTTACTCGACTGATATTGTTGGCAGATATCACATGTTTTCAGGTAGTTTTCATTTTCAATATCTAGGCCGGGCCACCACCAATAGCCACCTGCAAGGGCTTTCATTCGGGCAACACCTGGGTGTCCACTGTGAAGTTCATTTAGAAGGAAGGAGCGCGCTTTCGAAGGCGGAATCAAACGTGAGCCCCAACAAAAGGAAACCATCGTGTATATTCAGCTCATTTTCCGAAGCCCAAAAGTGTTTCAACTCAGTCAGAATTCTACTAGGCCAGCCCAGTTTCATGGAACGGATCACGGAGGCTATTTTGGGATCCCGCTCGGCCTATGACGTCACTTGTCAAAGGGGTGGTGTCGAGGTACTGCATCAAATGAACTTACGCCACCGGTTCATCTATTGGTCCTGCGGGGGTCACTTGCGGTAACCGACTCAGGGCATCCACCGTACAATTGTTAGAGCCTGGGATGTAAGAGATGTATTCATACGCACTCAGGATTAGGGCCCATCGTTGCACTCTAGGTGAAAACATTAAATCGATCCCCTTGGATTCACCCAATAAGGATATCAAATGTTTGTGATCAGTATGGATCTCAAAATAACTGCGCCAAATATACTGGTGACATTTCTTGACGCCGTAGTCAACTGATAGGGCCTCTTGATACAGTTGTGTGTATTTTTTCAGCAGGTTGTAAGGCACGCGAAGTGAAAGCAATCGGATGAATTGCACTATTCGTTATTTTTTGACACGAAACTGCTCCAACTCCGTATGGAGAAGCATCACACTGAGTGATCAGAGGCCTTTTCTGTCGTAGGGAACTAAAACTGGTGCTGATGTTAAACAGCCTTTAGTACGAATGAAAGCGGGCTGATTCGCATCATTCCACACCCACGGGGTGTTTTTATGTAGCAGTGCGTTCAAAGGAGCTAAAATATTTGATGCCCTCGGTAAAAAATGACAATAGTGTGATAACATTCCTAAGAATGATCGCAGTTCATCGACATATTTAGGCTGCGGTGCCTGTATAATTTGGGATACTTTATCCTTTAAACATGCAGACCTCTCTTCTCAAGTTTATGGCCAAGATAACAAACAGGTTCAGACAAAAACGCACATTTAGACTTCTTCAGTTTCAATCCATTCGATTTCATACGTTCTGACACCGCCTGAAGTGTCTTTAACTATTCAGCATCACTTCCCCCAGAAACCAGGATCATACAAATAAGCACAAGTAAAGGGTACATCCTTCAAGATGTCATCCACAATCCGCTGGAAGACGCTGGCGGCGGAGCTTATTCCGAAACGATGATGGGTATGACGAAATAGTCCAAGATGTTGGTTCATTCGCGTGAGTCCTCATCACTAGAACAATGGAGCAATGGTGCATTACGGGTAAAATAGCATTGCTTAACAAGCCCCGTGGGATAGAAATTATTATGAAAATTAAAGTGCAGGATAAAGTGAAAGGCGCTTTGGTAGACTCACCATGGACTTATGTAGAATGGTGAAGATATTCGCATATAAAACATATAAATCCATAAATCCATTGGTTGGAAGTTTGGCAAGACACCGTTTGATTGCTTTGTAGCCCTGTCTAATAAGTTATAAAATGAGATACAAATGAGACAACGCACCGTCAACTCGTTTTTGAAATATCGCCAGATTTGGAAAAGTGACGACGTAATTAGGGAGGGCATTTCAAGGTTGGCACACGCAGAGGGAAAACAAATTTTTACGGCATTCAAGCCGGCTATACTGAATTGTCAGTTTCAGTGGATGACCTATTAGGTTAGTGTTGTGGTTCAATTCCAGCAGCGGGCGACAAATGTGGTTTGGGTTCTTCAGAATCTGGTAAACCATTATGCGATCCCCCGCAAAAGCCGATATCGACTGCTGTACGTTCTTAAAGATTTCAGTACAAGCTGATAGGGCAGATGAAAGAGGCCCCTGACGTTCTTGGTTGTCCTTCGTTGAGGAGTCTCGAGAGCAACAAGATCCTACTTTGTCACGGCTGCCATGCTACGTGCGGTCGCACGTAGGCGTTAAGCATTTGAGGAAGGATTGAGGGTTCAAACCGACCGAAGGGTCTACGTAGCTGGCCGAAGTGTTGATTTCCGGTTCTCGTCGCCTTCTCTGCTTGTTTTGAACACCCAAGATCTTCCTGTACCAGTACACCCAGGTCACGCTCCTGAAAGGCCTTCTACAGGGTGTGGTCTGCAAGCTTGTATGCGCTCACTGACTGGTGACGCAAATGAGTCAATGTGCACTTAGCCATGTTCGACTGAAGCAGGTTCCACTTTGACCATTCATAAATGCAAGCTAGGTTATGTTGGAGTAGATCGTGATCTTCATGGTTACTAATGGCCCGCCATATCTTGAGGTCATCGGCGAAAAGCAGGTAATTTGAGGAAATAACTCTTGCCAGGTCATTGATAAACACCAGGAATAAGCGCGGTCCCAGCACTGAGCCCTGTGGTACACCACATTCTATCTCAATCTCCCTTAACGTGTGCTTGAATCCTCCGTTGGTGAAGATAGTTACCAATCCAACCAAACACAGGATCTTCGAATCCGTAGCTCTGTAGCCATTGAAGTTGGATGCGGTGATCCAGGCGATAGAAAGCTTTGGAGAAGTCCAGATAGATGACGTCAACTCCGACCCCATCATCAGCCAGTTCCGTCCAACTATTTCGTACAATCAGTAGGTTGTTGTTGCATGACCGGTGTTGACGGAAGCCATGCTGTTCCGGTACCGAGATGTTGCATTTTTCCAGGTAGTCCATTAAAGCCTCCGCGACGACTGCTTCCATCACATTCGCGATCACAGGGCGGAGAGTCATTGGGCGATACTTTGAGGGCTCTGATCGCCTACCGCCTTTAAAAATAGGGGTGATAATGCCACGCCTCCACATAGTGGGGACTTGTTGTTCATCAAAATACCTTTGGCAAAAATGTGACAGTGGTTCAGCTAGCTTGTTGGCCACAGCCTTCAGTGCCTTCGGGCGGATGTTGTCTGCTCCCGGAGAACTATGCTCACGCAGTGAGAGTAACTTCATTAGTACAATTGATGAGTTGAAAATTACATGTGTAAACAATGGAGTCGATAATTCGCATGACATGATGGGAGAGGTAGAGGCTGGGATTTCGAAAATTGGGGCGTATTGTAACCGCAGGACATTAGCTGCTTCTTCGGCACTTTGTACTCCACTGTCTGTCGTGAAAAGTGGAGGGATTCCATGCTTCACTTTACGAAGCTTATTGACATGCCTATATAGCAGTTTATTGTTTGCCAGAAATTTTTTGGCTAGGCACTGTTGGTAAGTTACTTTGTCCTCACGGACAAGTGCAGCGCAATAGTTGCGATGGGTCAGGAAATTGCCTCAAGTCTCTGAGTCAGGGTTAACCTTGTAGGCACGCCGTACCGCATCCCTTATCGCCATGCATTTTCGAGTCCTGCTTTTTAGTATTGAAGGCATTTTTGCTAGACCAAGGGGTTTGGTCTCTGATGCTCTTTTGACGATGTCGCTGAGTTTATCAACGAACTCTGTCCAAACGTTGTCAAGGGGATTTTTGTTTGAGAATTCCCAAGCAGAAGCGTCGACGGGTTCTTTCAATGCATGGTAGCATGCGATTGTATGAGTTAGTTCCGAGTGTTCCTTTGGATACTTTGCATAACACACATTGTTGAACGTTATAAATACATGGTCGCTGAGACTAAATGGACTACCAATAATTATCAATAACTTGTCAATCATGAGCTCTTTATTCGTGAACACAAGGTCCAGTATGGACGGTTTGTCTGCTGTCCTGAACCTAGTGGGCATGGTGACATGATTGTACAAGGGAATATTAGCGATCAGTTCAGGTAAGTCTGTTTTGCACTGCTCACTGGGTGATGCCAAAACCTCCAGATTATGTAGATTGAAGTCCCCGGAGATGGGCAGGTAACTGTACTTTGTGCGTTTTACTCTGTTCAAGGTACGTCTCAAGCGGGAATGCATTTCCGGAGTGGACGTTGAGGAGGGCGGTAAATGACAGCTACGAGACATGCGTCGTTGTGTCTTAGTAGGAGAAGGCAACAGAGTGAATCGATAACGTGATTTTCCAGCTCATCAACTATTGCACATTGCAGGTCGCTGCGGTAGTAGGGTAGGACCCCACTTCCTCTGCTGGGGCAGTCGTTCCGGATGAGTGACATTCCGACAAACTCAACCTAAGCATCAATCACCTCTTGGTATCATCATCATCATCAACAGCAGTACATCAGCCATTTGAACTGATGCTTCGCTGCCATACAACCATGAGGACCTATGAAATAAAGAATAAGAAGAGGGAGAGGAGGGGGACTTACCTGAAAACCTTAATGCCCTAAGCAAACATTCAGGGTCAAGGCGCCTACACCTTGTGTTAACAACATTCCGTCACAAACAGCTGGCTATCGTGCAAAGATAAGGCGGCATCGGCGAGACAGCTTCCTTGCGGCTTTCACTGCCACGCGTCATAATCAGCCATTACCCCGCAGATAACTCAGCACCAAACACACTTTAAACAGACAATCCAATTAGGAGACGGCAGCAGACGCGCCACTGGTGTCGGTTGCGAGCCATGTCCTGTAAAGTCTCGAGCCAAGCACAAGGTGAGTCACGTGGGCTCCAACCCGGAAGGCGAGACGGACCAACGGCACCCAGTTTGGTCGTCAGTGACTTCATTTCCCGCTGCCAAGTCAACTTCTGTCCACCTCGAGCCTTGCGCCATCCGACACCTGGTAGACTGAACAAGGCCCTCCTAGGTAAGCGGTGACCAGGCATGCGTAGCACGTGCCCGAGCCAACGTAACTTATTCAGTGCTATCTGTTGTTCTAGGGAGCTAGCATGATCATCACCACCTAGTACTCGCCTACGCACATCATCGTTGCGGACACGCTGGTGCCATCCGACACCAGCAATGCTTCGCAAACAACGATGATCAAAGACTTGAAGGCGCCTCAGATCTTCAGACCGAAGGGGCCAAGTCTCACTACCATAAAGCAGAACGGCCCTCACTGTGGCCTTGTATACACGGCCTTTCAGACGGAGGGAAACTCCCTTCTGTCGCCAAAGATGACGCAGGTTCAAGAAGGCAGCTCTGGCCTTTGCAATGCGTGAGCTCACGTCAGTTTCTATGCGCCCATCATTGCTGATGCAGCTGCCAAGATAATTGAATTGATCAACCATCTCGAGTTCCTCGTTAGCAAGCGTCAAGGGGTCATCGAGTGGCTGGTGGTCCTGCAGCAACACTTTGCACTTTGAAGGTGCGAAGTGCATACCAAATAATGGGACCACTCTGGATAGACTATTCAGGGTTGATTGTGCCGCCTCAACATTGTCGAAAAGCAAGACGATATCGTCCGCATAATCTAGGTCAACTAACCGTTCACCAGGCAGCACTTCAACACCTACATCGTGAGATTCCGCAAGGGAACACTCCATGATAGAATCCACGACGAAATTGAACAAAAATGGGGAAATCGGACAACCCTGTCGAACGCCACTTGTAGTCGAAAAGCTATCCGATAGGGCACCATAGACCCTGACGCGGCCTGTAGTGTTCGAGTATAGAGCACGAAGGATGTTCACATATTTCGTGGGAACACCTTTTCGCGCAAGTATTTCGAACAGAATCGATCGATCGACTGAATCGAACGCACTCTTGAAATCGAGGAACACAGCTATTGTCGGTCTGCGGTATGCGTGGCGCTGCTCTAGCACCTGCCGCAAAGTAAATATATGGTCTATACAGCCACGTCCTGGGCGAAAACCGGCCTGCTCTTCTCTAATCCGAGATTCCCGTTCTGCAGTGAGACGACGAACGATAATCGAGGCCAGTAATTTTGTCACAACTGACGTTAGGCTAATACCCCTGTGGTTCGCACAGTCTGTGCGACTGCCCTTTTTGTATATTGCCACTATAATCGATTCGCTCCAATTAGCCGGCACACTCTCTTCGTTCCAGATACGTTCGAATAGGGAGGTAAGTGCTTTGCAGAGGACCTCACCTCCATCCTTAAATAGTGCAGGTGGTAGGGAATCCGGGCCAGCGGCACGAAAACGATTGAGGGCTGTGATCGCGTTTCGGACCTCGGCCTCCGACGGAGGCTCTAAACTAACCGTCCATGGCACGTCCTGCATCACCTGAGTAGGAAGAGGTCCGGGAGCAGGGGGCCAGCTGAACTGATGTTCAAAGTGCTCAGCCCAACGAGCCATACGGCGCTCATTATTGTGTATCAGCGCACCCGCGCTGTCCCTGATTGTCTCACTGACGCCTGGTTTCCTCGGACCAGTGGTGCGGATTAGCTGGAAGAGCTTCCGGTAATTGCCTACTGCTCCTGCCTCCTCCATTTCTTGAACCCGACTGGTCCACCAGGCTTCCTTGTCAGCACGTAGGCTCCGCTTTAGTTCACGCCTAATAGCCCGTCTGGTCACATTGTGTTCAGAACCAGCCGGGAGGTGCCTTCTAGCTTCCAAAAGGTTCACGGACCTCTCGGATATCCAGTGACTGGTGCGATGACGACTGATAGTGCCACAAGCAGATGCTCCTGCGTCGTGCATAGCGGCCGAGATCCTATTCCACTGAAGTTCAGTGTCATTAGGACAAGACAGCGAGAGTTCGCTATGCAGTGCTTCTTGATAGGCTTGCCTGACAGAGGGCTGGGACAATTTATCCGTTGCCAATCGGGGGAGACGCTTGGTGCGCCTTCCGGTAAAGTTCATGGAGAAACGACAGCGCACCAAGGCATGGTCAGAGTCGACACAGGTACTCCAGTATGAGCGGCAATCCAGAATGGAACCGCGCCACCTGTAACTTATGGCTATGTGGTCAATTTGGGTCCATCGCTGACCAGCTACAGGTGGACGCCAAGTGGCACTTCGGCGCCCACTGTGTCTAAAAGCAGTGCTAGTAAGAAACAACTGGTGCTCCGCACACAGTTGCAGCAGACGCTCGCCGTTGTCAGTCCGTTCGGAGTTAAGTCCATACTTACCACCCAGCTGAGCTTCTGAAGAGCTCAGACGCCCTACTTGTGCGTTCATATCCCCTGCAAGTACTACAATATCTGAACTAGTAGCACTGCGTAGCAGCGTGTTCAGTTCGTGATAGAAAGTGTCCTTGACTGCATTAGAACTGCAGTCGGTGGGAGCATAAGCAGAAATCACAAACAAACAGCGTTTTGTTTTACTTCGCGAATTCACCTTAGCTGATGTAGTCAAACGGGCTGCACATAAACGGCTGTTCACCGGAATCCAATCAACCAACGATGACTCAGCCTTGGAGCTGAGAATGATACCTACACCAGCTTGACCCGTGAGTGCCGCATCGGCGTCTCCGGATGCGTGCAACCAATAACGAGAGGATAAGCCGGGTGCAGTCAATTCAATAACCCCGTTAGGGTCATTAATCCTAGTTTCGGACACACAACACACACACAACACACAACACACAACACAATAACCAAGTTTCGGTACTAGAAATTAAGTCCCAAGCATTCACAACCTGACGTAGCCGAAGTTCGGTAATTTTACAGAGGTGCCCTTGGGCGTTAGTGTACATACATGAAAGTTTCTCAGATTTAAGCAAGATTTCGGAGGTTGTGCAACTCTTGCATGAAGTTTCTCTAGTTTAACTTGAGAATATGCGTGACTAAGATCAAGTTTAGAAAATCGTTCACCACGGGATAACGTAGCGTACAAATCTTCGATGTGTGTTAACGGATACCTTTCCACCTTGGTAGCTTGATTGCCAGTTTACTTATAGTCTCCACAGTTACGAACGGTACCGTCGGGTTTGAGTACAGGAACAACTGGGGTAGCCCAATCCGAGTATTGTACGGGCATGATTACGCCTTCGGATTGTAGCCGTTGTAGTTCTACCTCAACTTTGGAACACATAGTGGACGGCAATGTTCGTTTTCTTTTAAACTTGGAATTGGGGTTCTCCCGTAGATTGATGGAAGCTATGCAGTGGTTCAGCTTTCCCAACTTAGTTTCGAATAAAGAAGAAAGTAGGTTCAATAGATCGTTTAGACTGCTGTCGTTGATCACGACCTCATTAACCTCCATCGTTTCTGGGAAGTATGGGATCCAATTGCTGCCCAAGAGATTTGGTCTTTTCCAAGGTACCAGGATCAAAGGTAGAGTTAATTGCTGCTCACCGTGCCTGACTTTAACCATGCACTTTCCCAAGACCCTAATCGGATCTCGCGTGTAGGTTTGCAACTTGGATTCACATGGTTGTAAGGGCGGCAGACTCTTAATTGAAGCACTGTTTATAATGGTAACTGCAGCTCCTGTAGCCAGTTCCAAACTGATGGGTTCATTCTCGATCATCAAATGAATCGTATACGGAGGACACTTGTTGGGTGATACGGTATTCCAGTTGACGGAATTTAGATCGTTGTCTGGGTCTTCCAGAACGTTTTTCTCCGCAAGCGGCAGCTTATTACGGCGACTCGATCGAGTGAGCTGCATCAGTGGGGCGGGTTCCGATTTGCACATGCAGGCTAGGTGGCCTATTTTGCCACATTTTCGGTAGATGCTTTCTTTGTGGTGACACTCAGAAACACGAGCATGTTGCATCCCGCAATGATAGCAGACGAAATGTTTCCGAGGTTCACATGGAGTCCGTGGTTTAGCAAATGCGTGAATAGCATCAACGGCTGGATGGACAGTGAATTCACATAGCTGGTTCGAGATATTTTTGCTTCGTCGAACGATTAGACAAGCACTATCCCACGTGGTATCCGGCTCGTTCAGAGATAACAATATTTCCCGTGCGCTTTCGTCCAGAATGTCCGCAATTAAACACTGTATTTTCATTTCTTCTTTAAATTTCTCCGGCGGAATTTCACTGTATTTACAATCGGGAATAAACTGGTGGATGTGTGCAATGAAGTCACCGACGCTCACGTACAGTTTCTGTACAAGCTATGAAAAGCAGTATTGCGCAGTATAAACATTCTCTTTCAATCCACACAGTGTGGTATATTTATCAAAGGCCGATGTACTAATGTTACAATGTTCTACATGTAGTGCATCATAATGGCGCTGGCCTTCATCTCCCAGCACTTGTCTGAATAGTTGTATTTGTGGGACTTAGAAAGTGAAATCTTAGGATCCAAAATAAACAGTAATTCCAGGTAGTTACTAAAGCATTTATTTCACATCATCCAGTGTGATGAGGCCGGTTTGTCTTCAGCGGAACACCAAAAGTTAGCAGATCGATTAATGACAGGGTTTATCTGAATCCCGTCGCCAATAATACATAGTAACGAATTCAAGCAAAGCACGCCTCCAGGCCGCAGTTAGGCAAGAACAAGACGCAGTACCCAACAAAGTGTATCGGGCGAAGCAGTGCGACATGGCTCACATGACACACGAGTTATAACATGAGTGAGGAACTATTGATTGGTCAAACTGAGGAAAAACAATAAGGAGGTGGTGTGGCTGAACTAACTAATCAATATCCTCGACGGATGTAACAATTTTCCTGTTTTGTCTTTTCTCTGCCCAATCAAGTTGACTCTATCCTGTCTTTGTAGTCCACAAACCCAACATACCTAATGTCATTCCATCTTTCGCTCACTGCTACGTTTCTCACCAAGTGTTGCATGCACTTTATTATGGACTATATGTACAAGCGGGAGAGACCCTATGGCGCTGAAGCTTGTGGTGGCGAGATCCAGACAGATCGTCGACCTGCTACTGATAATGTTGTGCTGTGGGCTCATGACCTGGACGCCTCCTCGTGGCGGTCGCTGGGTGGGAGTAGGGTTACACCCTTCATCTAGCTAAGATCTAGGACACAATTCCGCATGAGTCAGTTCATGGCAATCAGCCTGCTGCCTTTCGGGTGCATACTTTATCGAAGTCTTTGGATGAGGACTCAAGTCGTTCCCTGTCAGATGTGGGCGCCCTGGCAGTATCCTAGTCCAACCCATCAACCATAAAGTACGCCAACAATAATAATTTCATTCTGCATCGAGTGTCACGCACTGGCCTTAGGAAAGGGATCGATTTATCTGCTGCCTACAGCGGGATGGAGGAGCGAAAACATGCTACTCCTGGCGCTTCCGCGCTTTCTTCTTTCCTTGCACATACACTTCCCGTCCCTGGTTCACCGAACCCACGACTTCCCCCAGTCCAGGATGTCAATTTCCATATGGTGGCCCGCCCATACAATCGTATACTCCGCACAGAACGAGCAACATTGGGTGCTGGAACGTGCGCACTTTGCTCGACCGGAATACGAATGATCGTCCAGAGCGACGCATTGCACCGCTTGCGATGGAACTGGCGCGCTACAACATAGCTATCGCGGCGCTCAGTGAAACTCGGCTCGGTGAGCAAGGCAAGTTGCATGTAGCTAGTGCTGACTACACATTCTACTGGGTGGGATACGCCGCCTCAGCACCACGTGAAAGTAGGGTCGGATTTGCTCCATGCTATCTCATAAATGACCACGTAGTGGGTGAACCGGCAGGCATCAGCGCGCGACTGATGACTGTTCGCCTGTGACTCGGAAGAGGTAAGTTCGTCACCTTAAAAGTATGTACAGTCCGACCACGAGTCATCCTGATGACAGGTATGAGCAAATCGACACCCAGCTATCCTCTGTGATACGGTCTGTGCCCAGGAGCGACCGACTATTTCCGCTGCATGATGTCAACGCGCGCATTGAGCGGGCTGCATCGGTGTGAACAGATGCTATCGGTCCGCATGGAATTGGTTCAGCGAATGCGAACGGTGAATGGTTGCTCTCACTGTGTGCCACTCACGGCCTGACGATCACGAACCCTCAGTTTGCACTGAGTGCGAGTGATATAGCAACTTGGACGCACACACGGAGTTGTCGCGCTCACCTACTCGACTATGTCATCCTACGTCAGCGTGATATGCGTGAAGTGCGCAGCACCTATGTAATGCGTGTAGCTGAGTTCGGCACTGATCACAAATTGGTGCGGATCAAACCTTAGATGTAATTTTGTAAATTTATGTATTGCACTGTTACCGTAAATCGGCGTAAATTTAACGTTCTCTCTTCCGGTACTGTGGAGAAACGTATTGAGCTGGAGAAGGCGATGGCTGCACGCCTGTGTGATGTGGACTGCATAGCCACAGTGGTCGACCTGTGACACCACATTCGCGACTAGGTGACAGCTGCTGCTGAGGGGACCGTCGGGCACGCAAACTAAGCGGCCTGATTGGTTTGACGAGAACAATGTGACAATTGCGGCATTGGTGTGGGAGAAGAATGCAGCATTTGCTACACATGTGTCAGACACCAGTGACTTGGGGAAGAAGAGTCAGTTTCGCAAACTGCGACGGCGACTGACCCGAGAGCTCCGTCACATTAAAAATGCATGGTGGAGTGAGAAGGCGAGGCAGATGGAATGCTACTCCAAACGTCGCAAACACAAGGAATTCTTCAACTCTTTGTAAGCGGTGTATGGACTGGGATTGGAATCGCTGAGGTTGCTGATCGATGATAGCTCAGGCGCTACCTGCACACAGACTGCAGACCGAATGCAGAGCTGACGAAATCACTTTGCTTGTCTCTTGAACAACCGTTCAGTGATCGACGGGCCTACATTGAACGGCCTCAAGCAAAGGATATGAAGGAGAGTCTGGCGGACACGGTGACACTGGATGAGATGCAGAAAGCACTTGCTCAGCTGTGAAACGGCAAGTGCGCCGGTGCTAACGAGATCCCGACTGAGGTATTGGAAAATGCTGGATCCGCAGTGGTCACTGCGCTGTACCACTTGGTGCAACGCGTACGGTTTGAGGAGGAGGTTCCTTGTGAGCTGAAGGACGCCTTTGTGCTACCACTGTACAAGGGCAAAGGGAGCAAGCAATGTTGCTCGAATTATCGTGGCATCAACTTGCTGAGTTGTGTGGGCAAGGTGATTGCCCGAATCCTACTCAACCGCCTCGTGAGTCAGGTTGTGGAACCTAACGTGGCGGAAGAGCAGTGTGGATTCCGTTCGGGTCGCAGCACTATAGATATGGTGTTTGCGGCTCGTCAGTTGCCGCAGAAGTGCAGAGAACGCCACCAGCCATTGTACTCGTTTTTTGTTGATTTCACCAAAGCATTTGATACGCTGAAACGCGAGACATTGTGGCTGGTGTTGGGTAAGTTTGGTTGCCCGCGTAAATTTGTAAGTTTAATTGAATGTCTGCACAGTGTTATGCGAGCGAGGGTGCAGCTGAGTGGAGAGACGGAGGACATTGCACTTGTCTCTGATGTGAAACAAGGCTGTGTCTTAGCTCCTGTCCTGTTTAATATATATCTTCATACAATGTTGTCTTGTGCTTTTGATGCGCTTGTGCTTACGGTGTTCGTGTGGAGCACCGTGTTGATGTTGAGTTGCTGAACATCCGTCGTTTCGGTGCGAGAACTCTAGTCTGTGAGACAACTATCCGTATGTTGCTGTTTGCTGACGACTGTGTGTTGTTTTCACACAGCGCGGATGAGTTGCAGCACATGACTAGTGCTCTGGCTTCGACAGCGACCAAATTCGGGCTCACCAACAACACAAGCAAAACTGTCTGTCTCTTTCAGCCTTCACCGGATGTGCAATCTGCAATATTGCCTCGAATCAGCATTGGTGCTGAAGTATTGGAAACCATCTCATGCTTCTGCTACCTTGGGAGTGTGATGTCGACTTATCAGCAGCTTCACAGTGACTTGCGTATTTACGTCTCGAAAGCAGCGGCGGCGTTCGGGAAGCTAGAGTACCGAGTGTGGAACAACCATCAGCTTAGCATTGGCACAAAGCTGATGGTGTACAAATCCATGGCACTGTCGTTCTTCTATACAGCAGTGAATCGAGGACGATGTACCGTCTGGATGTGCGATATCTCGAGCGGTTCCATCAGCAGTGTCTGCGACGAATTTTGCGGATCGGTTGGGGCGCCAGAGTTGCAGACACGGAAGTGCTGCATCGAAGTGGGATGCATGCAGTGGACTGCCTACTTTTACTGCGACAACTGAGATGGCTCGGTCATGTGTGGCGTATGCATTCGACTCGGATACCGAAACAACTCTTATACGGTCAGCTGAGTATTGGGGGGGCGGCATATGGGGAAACCGAAGGTACGTTACCAAAACATGATCAAAGTGAGTCTGTCACGTTCTAATCCTGATTGCATGTACTGGGAATCGAAGGCGCTCGACCGGCTTGCATGGTGAGATCTGATCACGAATGCAGTTGCCGAGGTGGGGGAGAAAGTCCTCATGCATGCAGAGAAGAAGCGGCAAGTGCGGAAGCGGCAACCACCGATGGGTTGTTCTCCATCGACATCAAGCGCGTGGTGCTGTAGAACATACGGTCGCGAGTGCCTTAGTCAGGCATGTTTAGTGAGCCATGAGCGAGGTCACTCGGGACCACAACCGAAACGACGACGGGTCCTGCAGAGAACGTAGGCAGAACCGGCGCAGCGCTTGTAGGTACGCTGCATTCGGATTACGGTCCAGTCACCGCCTTGTGTGCGCTTGACTCCCAAATGCAGCGTGCTTGTGTTTGCCTGTGAAGGAGTGTGGGCCGGCTCCGTTGATGAAACGTGGTTCCCATCCACATGCCTCCCGGTCTTATTCCATCGGGTTTACACTGGATATGGGGTGTGTGGATGGAGCTGTGGGTGGTGCAGCGCAATCCACTCATGGTCCCTCCGTTGTTACAGGTTTCGTGTGGCGACCACAGCGACAGGCAAATCCGAAACAGGATGCGGTCAAACATATGTACATTTCACGTCGCCTTTCCATAACCCTCATTTGCGTCTATCTCTTTGTTCCCATCGATTACTGTCCGTGGATCCATTGTTTCACACGGATTATTGTTGGTGCTGCAAAGAAACATATATTGGCCGTCACATAAGTTCGGCATGCTGAAGTCAAATCTGACAATGTTTTCCTCTGTAGGTGACAAATTTTTTTAAAAACTGACCGTAAATATTTTTGCGTAAGGCATAAGTGTTCGCAAGGATTGTCTGTGCCCCAGTATAATTTAAGCATATCACTTGTCGTAAATATATATCCACAACATAACATTGGACCCAGGCACATAGTTAGGTGCATAACAGGCATTAACCGGTCAACAATTTGCGTTTGCATGTTTTGTGTCATCCTATTCCCCTAGGGATGTCACCTATGATGTTGCAACAATAATCAGTCGTTATGTGTTTTCCCCTGTCGTCTCTGATAACGACTATCCAACGTCGTCAAATCTTGATGAAAATCATTATAAATGTCCTCGGCGGCTTTTGACTGTCCTAGTCAGAATGGACGAACTCCTGCACTCGTTGGATCTCTCGTATAGGGTAGCTTAAGCGATTCTATTTGTATTGGCTAGTGGACTTAGGCGGCAGACGTGAACTCATAACTGACAAGGCAGACGAAATGTATAAACGCCGCACGACTGTACCGAGACCCGCAGAAGACTGGCCGATAGTAAGAGTGCGTTTACCGACTCAACCAAGGCAACCGAGTTTTTACATCTCCATATTTATTGTTCATTAAACAGTACTAATTGCATACATTAAAAGAGAAGGCGTATGTTTGTTTGCACATTTGTTGCCACATAGTGGTCCCATCTCCGGACAGAGGTGGGATGGGTTCGATACTGTTGGGACGTTGGGCTCATCACATTTGATGAGTGTGATCGGTGAGAAAGACATTGACATGAACACGGCTCAGGAGGCAGTCTGTTGACTTGAGGAGTGTCCGGGAGATACGATAGTGAGACTGGGACGAGTTCAGTAGAAACTGTGCGGGACACGTTGACCGTGTTCTCACTGTCGTCGTCGTCGTCGTCGTCGTCATCATCATCATCATCATCATCATCATCATCATCATCATCATCATCATCATCATCATCATCATCATCATCATCATCATCATCATCATCATCATCATCATCATCATCATCATCAACAACCGCAGTACATCAATCATTTGAACTGATGCTTCGCTGCCATACAACCATGAGGACCTATGAAATAAAGAATAAGAAGAAGGAAAGAAGGGAGACTTGTTTGAAAACCTCAATACCCTAAGCAAACATTCAGGGTCAAGGCGTCTACACCTTGTGTTATTAACACACCGTCACAAAGAGCTCGCTATCATGAAAAGGTAAGGCGGCATCGACGAGACAGCTTCCTTAAGTCATAATCAACCATTACCCCGCAGATAACTCAGCACCAAACATACTTTAAACTGGCAACCCGATTAGGACACGGCAGCAGACGCGCAACGGTTGCAAGCCATGTCCTGTAAAGTCTCGAGTCAAGCACAAGGCGAGTCACGTGGACTCCAACCCAGAAGGTGAGACGGACTAACGGCACCTAGTTTGGTCGTCAGTGACTTCATTTCCCGCTGCCAAGTCAACTTCTGTCCACCTCGAGCCTTGCGCCACCTCACACCTGGCAGACTAAACAAGGCCCTCCTAGGTAAGCGGGGACTAGACATAAGTAGTACGTGCCCAAGGCAAAGCAACTTATGCAGTGCTATCTGTTGTTCTAGGGAGTTAGCATGATTATCATTACCTAGTACTCGCCTACGCACATCATCGTTGCGGACACGCTGGTGCCGGCCGACACCAGCAATGCTTCGCAGACAACGATGATCAAAGATTTGAAGGCGCCTCAGATCTTCAGACCGAAGGGGCCAAGTCTCACTACCATAAGCAGAACGGCCCTCACTGTGGCCTTGTATACACGGCCTTTCAGACGGAGGGAAATTCCCCTTTACCGCCAAAGATGTCGCAGGTTCAAGAAGGCAGCTCTGGCCTTTTCAGTGCGTGAGCTGACGTCAGTTTCTACGCGCCCATCACTGCTGATGCAGCTGCCAAGCTAAGTAAAATGATCAACTACCTCGAGTTCCTCGTTAGCAAAAGTCAAGGGGTAATTCAGTGGCTGATGATCCTGCAGCAACACTATGTATTTTGAAGGTGAGAAGTGCACACAACTGAGGACAACTCCGTTGTGATCTGTGCAAAAGAGTAAGCCCTTGGCGGCAGAGAGAGAGAGATCCACTCCGAATTGAGTTTTTTGGGTCTCTGCATAGCGACCGTGTTGTTCGGGCCCCACACTGTACTGGTGCCTATGAAACCCGGGTGAGCTTTGCAGGGCTGTGCAAGCCCTGTAATAAAAATCTCCCCATTGTTCATCATTTATTGCCCCCAAGATTTCTGGACAGATGTTCAAGAAATACAGCTTGCTACTCTTGTTGCATCCAAAATCGTGGAGTGCCAACAACATCCTTTTAACATATTGGAAAGTGAATTTGAAGTACACGTTGTATGGATGGATTGCGACGCGCAATCTCAAAGTAGACCGCGATTCCCATTGAAGTGAACCTTGGCCATTCGATCACTAGGACCGTAGCTGATGAAGCAGCAGCAAATTGGGTGTTGCCCGCCTGAAGCCACTGCACTCCATGACGCGTTTCGAGGTTATTTCCTCTCATCAGATAGAGATAGCAGGCATCGAACCCGGGACCATTGAGATGTTAGTTGTGACCGCCACCACTAAGCCACCGGGTCACGACGGGCAAAGCTTGGCACAACGGCAAATAACAGATTGGAAAGTGAATTTGAAGTACACGTTGTGTGGATGGATTGCGACGCGCAATCTCAAAGTAGACCGCGATTCCCATTGAAGTGACCCGGTGGCTTAGGGGTGGCGGTCACAACTAACATCTCAATGGTCCCGGGTTCGATGCCTGCTATCTCTATCTGATGAGAGGAAATAACCTCGAAACGCGTCATGGAGTGCAGTGGTTTCAGGCGGGCAACACCCAATTTGCTGCTGCTTCATCAGCTACGGTCCTAGTGATCGAATGGCCAAGGTTCACTTCAATGGGAATCGCGGTCTACTTTGAGATTGCGCGTCGCAATCCATCCACACAACGTGTACTTCAAATTCACTTTCCAATCTGTTATTTGCCGTTGTGCCAAGCTTTGCCCGTCGTGACCCGGTGGCTTAGGGGTGGCGGTCACAACTAACATCTCAATGGTCCCGGGTTCGATGCCTGCTATCTCTATCTGATGAGAGGAAATAACCTCGAAACGCGTCATGGAGTGCAGTGGCTTCAGGCGGGCAACACCCAATTTGCTGCTGCTTCATCAGCTACGGTCCTAGTGATCGAATGGCCAAGGTTCACTTCAATGGGAATCGCGGTCTACTTTGAGATTGCGCGTCGCAATCCATCCACACAACGTGTACTTCAAATTCACTTTCCAATCTGTTATTTGCCGTTGTGCCAAGCTTTGCCCGTCGTGACCCGGTGGCTTAGGGGTGGCGGTCACAACTAACATCTCAATGGTCCCGGGTTCGATGCCTGCTATCTCTATCTGATGAGAGGAAATAACCTCGAAACGCGTCATGGAGTGCAGTGGCTTCAGGCGGGCAACACCCAATTTGCTGCTGCTTCATCAGCTACGGTCCTAGTGATCGAATGGCCAAGGTTCACTTCAATGGGAATCGCGGTCTACTTTGAGATTGCGCGTCGCAATCCATCCACACAACGTGTACTTCAAATTCACTTTCCAATCTGTTATTTGCCGTTGTGCCAAGCTTTGCCCGTCGTGACCCGGTGGCTTAGGGGTGGCGGTCACAACTAACATCTCAATGGTCCCGGGTTCGATGCCTGCTATCTCTATCTGATGAGAGGAAATAACCTCGAAACGCGTCATGGAGTGCAGTGGTTTCAGGCGGGCAACACCCAATTTGCTGCTGCTTCATCAGCTACGGTCCTAGTGATCGAATGGCCAAGGTTCACTTCAATGGGAATCGCGGTCTACTTTGAGATTGCGCGTCGCAATCCATCCACACAACGTGTACTTCAAATTCACTTTCCAATCTGTTATTTGCCGTTGTGCCAAGCTTTGCCCGTCGTGACCCGGTGGCTTAGGGGTGGCGGTCACAACTAACATCTCAATGGTCCCGGGTTCGATGCCTGCTATCTCTATCTGATGAGAGGAAATAACCTCGAAACGCGTCATGGAGTGCAGTGGCTTCAGGCGGGCAACACCCAATTTGCTGCTGCTTCATCCTTTTAACCTGTTCCCCATAACTATCGTGCTATTTTGTCCCAACGAAAGTTGTGTGTAATTACCACGAATGACTGTCACGCATCCATCATACAAATTCCTCATCACGCACCAGAGCTTGAATTTGAGGGCCGTTTAATACCCCAGGTTTGATCATCAACAAAAACAAAGACGGAAAGGCGGAAGCTGTGTGTGGAAAACATTCACCATCAGTATTCAAATCTCTCACAAACATTTTGAGGATCATTTTGGAAGTGCATGTTGTGTGGATAGATTGCGACACGCGGTCACAATTTTGACCGCGATTCTCATTGAAGTGAATCTTGGTCTTTCGATCACGAGGACCGTAGCTGATGCAAATAGAAATTGAGTGTTGCCCGCCCGAAAACACTGCACCATCTTCAGATTAATACAAAAGACCTAGTATTGTTCGTGATATTTGATAAGGCTAATGAGTATTTTTATGTCATTGTTTTTTCTCTTAAGTACACTGGGTCATCCATTGGAACGGTTCACCATACACTGTCGTTATACAGTAGAACACAAGTGAGACTACTCCAAAGTAATCCATCTGGTCGATCATACAGGGCAGGCGCCTTTTGCAACTAGAGACTTAAATTATCATGGCAAAACAAACTGCTTGTTTTCTGAAAGAATGCAAGGAAACTTATTGGCTTTCCACAAGAAGAACTTTGCGCTGTGCAGTTAAGCATATGCTTTTCACGTAGTCTGGAAGCCAACAAACCAGATGCTTTCTTGGAAAGTGCCAAATCACTCAACTGGTCATTTAATTTTTGTTGACGGAGTTACTGTAAGTGTGCTGTGGAATGCATCGAATTGCAGAGGAAATACCGGGATGAGATATCTGTCGACGTTTCTTCTCAATACTTTGTAATTGCTATGCAATAATAGCAGTCTGTTGCATGATCCATAGATTCGTGCCAAACCATGGGGAATTCTAAATGACACTGGGTTTACGCTTCGTTTAACCGCGAAGCATTACCGCACAGTAACGGCACAAAGTACAAGGTGTTCATTGTTTATCTTGGTCACCAAACGGGTTTCAAATTATGCTTACTAGACGCCTTTCACAAAGTGCTATTCCTCCTTTGATGAACTATAGTGTATAACAGCCGTATATGTAGCAAAATGCATCAGGTTCATTTACACATTGGTGTCAACTGAAGTGAGCCATGCTCATATTAGAAACGAAAGTGGATTGGTATCTACTTTCCCATTAATGTAAAATAGCAAACTGCATTAAAATTAGAGTATAAAAACGAATTGCAGAATTGGAATTAACAACACATCTCTTACTACCGAAAGATTGAAACTATTGTTGCCCTGTGTTATTATTATCTGTTAATCTCTTGATCTACACTGATAACGATTACCTATCTAAACAATCCTTTGCACCAGTGCAGTTGTGACCCGATTGGTGAAGGCTCCAAACGGACTGACCTCATTCCACGTCAGGGTCCTTCCATCTCTCGTACTGTTTGTGCAAACAACCAATCCCGTCATTTCATTTGTCTCATAAAACGCTGTGCCTTGTGGTCCCGTTACTTTATACCCCAGTTGCTCTGAAATTTATCTTGATTGTTTTCAAACCGAGATGTACGCAATTGTTAGATTAGAAGCGTTGATTAGAAGCGTTATTGTTGATGCAGATACTTGTTCATTTGTACATAACACCATTGCCCAATTCCGACTTTGTTGGTCAACTGATCTGGCGGAAACGCATCACTCGATACTTCCAGGCGAATTTAACTGCATACACTTTAGCCATGGTGAGTGAAAAAAGTGGAACCTGACTCTCAGCGTATAGTGATTGCTCAATGATGTAGTTATTAGCTCTCAGTCTTAAGAAATAGGCAAAGTAGGTCACTTATTCGTTAGTTTCCCAGAAGCTTTGTCGCGGGAGAGAAGACTGAGCTCCTAGCTGCCAAGCTGCTGATTTGATACCTACCGATTTTAATAGCGGTAGAGGGCTACCTTGCAAACGCGACTATCTGCGAGACATGCTAGAGAGGGGGCATGCCACCACCTAATTGACGTGCACATACTCGAGAGGGGGTTAGAGAATTTATCCATTTTTGCTATCGTCTATCAAATCACGACAGAAGACATCAATCATTGTCTATGAGAGGCACGCACTGGGTTTACTATGTTGCGAAACTGTTAACTCCTGGGTTGTAACTCCCTTCACACAAACATTTTCTGGGCATCCGATTTGGAAGCCGACTTGGATATAATGGCAATCGGTTGACTCGTGCTGTCAAACATCGCTTACGGTGGTACTAGGTGGATAGAGTTAGATGATTTAACGATAAACTCTTGTGGGCTATGGATGAACACCCACGTCTATGTATCAATGGCAAAAAGTGGTAGAGCAGTTTACACGATTCGGCTGACGGTGTCCTAGACATTGGCCTGGGGTTCAAAAACACTGGAAGACTTTACTGCATTTGGGAACCACGGGTTCACTGAACATGGAGCACAATTGGTCAAACCTTGCAGTCAGCACTCGGCGCTGTCTCCACCGAGTTCACCAATACGGAATCACATCCATGTGCAGTCCACGTGACCTGCTGGCAAACGGTGCAAGGCAGGGATACCGGACACTGCCATCCTGTAGCATAAGTGGAGTGCCAAATGTATGCAAATTCCAGACAGGTAGAGCTTCGTGGAGGAAGAAGAGGCGGTTAGTTTTGTCTCTCCTGTCAATGAACAATGAACAATGATTTATCACGGGATAAAAGCAAGTGCTTGACACGTCCCGTAGGATGGTTGAGGTGAATATGATAAAATCAAAATATGTCTGGGTCATCTATCGAACGTCTGCCGATATGAATAGTTTGATAAGCAACATCAGTGTAAAATTAAAATAAATTATCGGGCGGAAACATGCAGAAAGACACTGGGGTGCAGTGATCATTGAGGTAAAGAGTGAGAAAAGTAAAATATGGTCGCTCACTTAGGTCCATTTGATACATAAAGCCTGTAGAAATGCATCCTTGGCGTAATCCACAGTAGGGGAATTTAGGTAACAAAATGTTGGGAGCTAAGAGCGACATCTAATCGTTTTTTGAAAACATCCAGGGTAGGAGAGGATACAACTGAGTCAGGAAGTGCGTTCCAAGGTTTGCAAACCCGGATGGAAAAGTAATTCCGTCGACATTCTAGACGGCTGTATTGTTCCTTCAACTTTAGGCAGTTACCCCTGAGCTGCGTGTTGTGGCTACGTTTCAGCAAATGGCTGCATACGTGATTGGGGTCACTCAATATTTGATAGGCTAATATGAGATCACCGCGCAGTCTTCGATAGCGCCCGCTGAAAATTCCCAACAACTTCAGCCTTCGGTGATAAGAGTGGTAGCGCAGACCCTGCATATTCTTTGTTGCTCTCCGTTGCGGTGCCTCTATCGCTTCTAGGTCACGCTTCAACCAAGGTTGCCAAGCTTGGATAGCGTATTCAACATGCGGGCGCACGTAGGAATTGTGCATCATTGGGAAGATTGATGGGTCAAATCTCCCGAATGCTCTTCGCAGCATGCCGACATGCTGGTTGCCTCTTTTCGCAGCTACCTCAGCCTGTTTTGAACAGTTGAGGTCGCTCTGTACGATCACACCCAGGTCACGTTCCTGGGAGCTATTCTGCAGTCCGTTGGTCCCAAGTGAATAGGTGTAGTTATGACAATGGCGTAATTGTACGACGCGACATTTGTCTACATTGAACGGTAGGGCGTTTTGAAGTGACCAGTTCGACACTGTGTTAAGATCGCACTGGAGCCGTTCATTGTCTTCCGGCCCTCTGATCCTTCGCCATATCTTGATATCATCAGCGAAAAATAGGAAATCGGAAGTAATTGATCTCGCCAAATCGTTAATGAACACCAAGAATAGACGAGGTCCAAGAACCGAGCCTTGTGGTACTCCGCACGCCACATCGATTGCATCAGACAATGATTCTCGGACTCTTACCACTAGCCGTCGTTCTTGTAGAAAATTGTCAATCCAACTCAGGATTGGGTCGCCAATGCCGTAATTACGAAGCTTGTAAAGGAGAATGCGATGGTTTAAGCGATCAAATGCTTTTGAAAAGTCCAAGTAGATGACATCGACCCCTACTCCATCATCAACAGCTTCAGTCCAGCTATTACGTGCAATTAATAGGTTAGTATTACACGAATGCTTTTGACGAAAGCCATGTTGCTCTGGGGCTATCAAATTGTGGCTTTCCAGGTATTCCATCAGCGCATCTGCGATGATTGATTCCATCACTTTGGATAGTACTGGAAGTAGTGTTATTGGGCGGTAGTTGGCAGGATCAGTGCGGCTACCTCCTTTATGAATAGGAGTGATGACCCCTTCCTTCCATACTGGTGGAATACGGTTCTTCTCTAGACATCGCTGATAGAAAATAGCCAGTGGTGCTGCTAGATCACTAGCTACTGCCTGTAGAGCCTTTGGTCGGATATTGTCAGCTCCGGGAGAACTGTGGATACGCAAGGATAACAACTTCTTCAACACAGCTTCCGCAGTGAAGGTGATGTTTTCTAAACCAGATGAAGGAGTAGTAGGAATGAGGAGAATGTTCGTGCTCGTTACCTCCTGGAAAGTTTTGGAGTAGTGAAGCCGTAGGAGATCAGCTGCTTCCATTGCTGATCGCGTGCACCCATCAGCCGTGACTAGTGCTGGAATCCCCCGCTTTACCTTTCGAAGGCCGTTAACGTGCCTGTACAGGAGTTTGCGGTTCGTACAGAAGCGCTTCATTAACTTCTGCTGATGAGTGACCTTGTCTTCGCGGATCAGTTTCACACAGAAGTTACGATGGGTCACGTATGCAGTCCACGTTTCGGCATTCGGGCAGTCCTGGTGATCTTGCCATGCCAAATCCCTCCGGGACATATATTTACGTGTCCTGCTCCTCAGAAATGAATTACGCTTGTTTTTAGGTTGGAAGGACTTCTCCTCTGATGCGTGCGCTACCAGTGTACTAAACGTCCTTGTAAATGTTTCCCAGGCAACATCTGGGGGGCATTCGGTTAAGAAAGTCCAGGATGTATCCTTAACAAGCTTAGACAACACATTGTAGTGTGTGACTGTATGCACTTTATCCTCCTCCTTTTCAGGGTACTCCGCATAGCAAATATAGTCAAAGAGTAGAGTAACATGATCACTACGACCCAGTGGTGTGCTTGTAACTATCCCGTCAACCATGAGTTCTTCGTTAGTGAGCACAAGATCCAGTATCGACGGCTTGTTAGCAGTTCGAAATCTAGTGGGTGAGGTTACGTGGTTGTAAAGAGGGTGGCTAGCAATAAGCTCTTGCAAGCGGGCTTTAAACTGCATACCATCGGTTGCCGGCGTTTCTATGTCATGCACGTTAAAGTCTCCAGCGATAAGAATGTGGGTGTAGGACTTGTTTAAAGCAAACTGGAAAACGTGGTTCAGTTTGGAGTCCATTTCCGAAGTTGAGTTTGGCGGGCGGTAAATCACGGCTAGTAGACATGTGCCCTTGTTTCGCAACCATAGGCGGCACCAAAGCGAATCGGGTGCTCTGATTTCTGGGTGGTCGATAACTTCACATCGGAGGTTTGTATTGTAATAAAGAATCACACCGCCTCCCCTTCCGGTTCTATCGGTTCGAAGCAGTGACATACCGGGTAAATTGATCTCAGAGTCGGTTATCTCAGGGTTTAACCATGTCTCTGTAATCATGACGAGGTCCCGCGGTTGTGAGGCATGGAGTTCTCTAAGTTCTGCCAGCTTGCTTAGAAGGCCTTGAGCGTTTGTATACATGCAAGATAGGGCTTTTGTTGTTAGGAGTTCATTGATAGATGTCAAGTTTGTGTTCGCTTTTAAGCCGGCCGTTAGGTGGCCGGCAATTAATCGTTTTTTGGTTTATGTATTTCAGTCGTGTTGTATGGCATTATTAAGCGTTCCTGAACAGAAGTTTCACTGGTGCTGTGCTCGGTCCTCCTGTGTGCCGTGGGCGCAGTTGTGTTGGTCTCTCCGCAGGACTGTGCAGATAAGGAATTTGCTGCGTTTTCAAGTTCCGTTGAATTGCTTCCGACTTTTGATCGTACACCTGCTGCTTTTAGCCGGATCTCTGTTGGCAGCCTAGATCGAAACTTTAACCAGCTATCTAACAGAACTTGCGTCATTCCCTCGGAGTGTAGTGTTACTTTAATTAGCCTTGGACCGCAGCCCTTGTAGTTAGGTGATGACGGCACTCTTGTCAGGGATTTGGCAAAAACATTGTCTACAGAGAGTGCTTCACGGATGTAGCACCACTGCTCTCGGTCATGAGTTTGTGCATCGTGATCAGAAGAATGTAGAAGCTCGGGAACTCCATGAACAAATATGGTTCTCTTGCTATCTCTATTAGCAATACCGTGTTGCTCCACTGCTTCTTTTGCGCGATCTTTCCAAGGTAGATCAGGCAATATGCGTACTCCGCTCGGTGAGTTGCGAAGACGAACTGCTGAGAGCAGGACAGCCTCTGTCTCATCTGCTGAGTTTAGTGTTACTCGAAGAATTCGAGGTTCAGCAGAGTGCACTGAGGTCGGGTGACGCGCTACGCGTTGCAGCATTGCAGGCTCAACCCGAATGTTAATTGCCTCGCAGATGAAACTCCACTGGTTGCGATCGTCTTGCAATTTACCTTTTATTGTTCCAGATTTGGATTCGGGAACATTGGTGCACACGAGGGTTAACGCAGCGTGGTTTTGTCTGGTGAGTGTTGGCTTTATACTTTTTGCTGGCAATTCGCGTTGTTTAGAGGACACCATTGGAGTTGGCGGTGAAAGCTGCTTTGCGCCACGCGTGCTCGGTACTGAAAATGGACCCATGTGTGTCCCTCCCGGTGTGTTTGTCGAGGCAATCGATGCGTACGTTACCTGCTTGTTATCTGCACCGGATTTCCTACGGCTCTGAGCTGTCGGCGTCATGGATGCATCTCCAAGTGAAGCCTCTATGGCTGGAGAAGTGGAAGCAGGTATGTTTGAGGCTTGCCCACTTATGGGAGTGAGGTGACCCAGTGGATTTAGAGTCACAGACGCTGCAGTGCGGTTGGAGCGTCTAGCTCTTTTCTTCGGTTTAGACTCAGAGCTTACTTTGGCCGGGTGAGATATTATCGTGGCCGTATTTACCTCCGGGGGAGGGATCTTAGTATTTACAAATTGCGCGATTATTTCAGTCATCCTATCGCATTTTTTCATGAGCAAAGATAAGCAGTTGACCACTGGAATGACTTGACATGTTGGGCAAAACCAAATTGTGTCAGCAACTTGGTTTGTCTGTCTCACTTCTTGGACAGATTTACCTACACATTGCGGACAGTACGATCTAATGCAGCTAGAACAGGTGATACTGATCTTAAGCACTTTGTTGCAGTTGTCTGCACAACATTGGCGACGTTGAACCATTGGAATGCTACTAGTCTTCCTGTTGTTTACAGCATAGGAGTGCAAAAGATTTGTTAAATTTTACCTGCTTTGCTTGTTTAGAAGATTTTCGATTGCAATCCCCGTCAAGAGAACACTTTTGGTGGGAAAGACTTTACATGCTAGTACGCCCACTTTCACCGGGATCAGTGGCAAATGCTGGCTGCTGCGATGTTGCGTCAGGGACTGTAGTGGCGAATATGGTCATTGGCCACCTGTGTGATTGAAGCAGAGGCCTTCAACCTTTGAAATATGCAGTCTTCAAGCTACTTAACCTTATGTTTGGGCCACTTGTGGCTTCACCTGAGTCCTGGCAACAAGATGGTTGTTGCATTCACGAAGCAATCGTCGCAGCGGACTGAAATTCAAACATGGAGCATTCTTCTAAAGTTGGATTTGGTTTGCGACACGCAATCTCTGATGAGACCTCAGATCAATTTGCAGTAGAACTAGGTCATTCCGATCACAGGGACGGTATTCGAAATGGTAATTCGGTGTTGCTCCTCTCAACAAGGACATCACTCGATCTGTTTCTTCCTCGTTTGGACTCACCAGGTGAAAAATATTGGCAGACCACAGCAGGGATTGCGTGCCACGATCCATCAGCACGGTGGGTACTTCAAAACCAATTTTGAATTTCTAAACGCATTGTCCATTGTTGCTCAGTGATCAAGTGACCAGCGCATCAATCAGTAACCATTAGGCCCCGAGTTCCATCTCTTGCTCAGGCCATCTTTAGCGTATGTTCCCGAACGTGGACGAAGCTGGTCATTAGATGTCAGCGAGGGGATGGATTTCGCTCCCCGACTAGCAAAGTTCGCCTTTGAGGGGTCGCTACATGCAGCTGTTTAGCAAGATTAGATGGCGGCAGCGAGGCAGATCGCATCGCCACTAATCAACGGCGATCTCTGCGCTTGTGGATGGACAAGCCAATAGAAAAGGTAGTGCTTTCGGGACAGTGACTGAAACTGCACTTAATAATTTCCACCCGCCATAGCCATAACTTACTTTCCACAACGAAGAGTAAAAAGCTGAAACGTCACTCCACCCAAATAGTTAATAATTGCCACCAACCGATGGTTAATCATTGATGCAATCGTGGTGACCGTTTGGTAAGCACGACGCTGAGTTTACTGTAACCACAAAGATAACGGCCGATCTACTTATACATCGCAATTTGCAGTTCGGTTTGCTAAGCCATTGTACTGATTTAGGTATAACAAGGTCAGAAATGCTTCCACAGCACAAGTCAAGTAAAGAATGTCCCTTCATACACCCATGACGGACGAATTCTCAGTCGACATATAGACAGGTGTCTTTGGAACGGCGAAGCCGTGCCCCGGGGATCAAATGCTTATTTTCCGAACAACCCGCTGGGGAGAATAGTATCGTGAGTATGATGCAGTCGCGCGAATCATTTAAAGAAGTGAGAAGGTACATGAACCTCAGGCTAGCGGAACTGTTATGTGGTTCCCCCATGCATTATCATAGAGTGCCTTGAATTTCCTTACATTTTTTAAGAAACAAAGAGCTTGGGTTCGTTCCTGCGCAATATATATATATATATATATATATATATATATATATATATATATCCTAGTATCCTAGTCCATCCTCTTCGGAAGTTAGGAAGTGGTCGATGGCCCACTTCCCGTAAAACCTAACCATGAGAGACAACATGTCTACGGGTTATAAGCTCACAGCTCGATTGGCGTAGAGCACGAGCGCCACGCATTGTCTCTGACGGTGAGAGGACACCTCCGGGTGTTCAATGGTTTGCTACTGCCCGCCACAAGCCATGCAGCCTCTGGTTAAATTGGTGCAAACCCGCCAAAACACACCTGCTTCTGGCTGTGGTCGCTGGCGCGTATCCTACTACGGTCGCAAAACATATATAAAACGTTCCAGAACCTCAAAGGTAGCGTGTGACGGCCGTCAAGTAGATCCGCATCTGTCTCTGCAATCACATTCCCTAGCTGGATCTGCTCCCCCCTGCCTTGTGGGTCAGGCTATTGAGCCAAAGGCTCCGGGCGGAGTCCCTCAAGCAAACCTCCGAATCACAACGACCACCTCGCGTACGATTGCCCACCAATGCAATCGTATGCCTGCGGATAAAGCACTCAGCATCGGATGCTGGAACGTGCGCACACTACTGGACCGGAACTCCAGCGAGTGCCCGGAGCGATGCACTGCACTGGTCACGATGGAGCTGGCGCACTACAACATCGATATTGCGGCTCTCAGTGAAACCCGGCTCGCTGAGCAAGGTAAGTTGCATGAAGCAGGTGCTGGCTATACATTCTACTGGGTGGGCAACGCCGCCTCAGCTCCGCGTGAACATGGGGTCGGATTTGCAATATCCGATCGCCTCCATGGCCAGCTGGTGGGTGAACCGGCAGGCATCAGCGCGCGACTGATGACCGATCGCCTACGACTCGGAAGAGGTAAGTTTGCCACTTTATAAGCACCTGCGGTCCAACCATGTGTTATCCTGATGACACGCGTGATCAATTCTACATTGAGCTATCCTCCGTGATACGTTCCGTGCCGAGTAGCGACCGACTATGTCTGCTGGGTGATTTCAACGCGCGCATTGGGCGTGATGCATCGGTGTGGACAGATGTTATCGGTTCGCATGGTATGGGTTCAGCGAATGCGAACGGTGACAGGCTGCTCTCACTGTATGCCACTCACGGCCTGACGATCACGAACACTCAGTTTGCAAGGAGTGCGAGTGATATAGCAACCTGGACGCACCCACGGAGTGGTCACGCTCATCTGCTCGACTATGTCATCGTACGTCAGCGTGATATGCGTGACGTGCGCATGCCAAGTGTATTGCGTGGAGCTGAGTGTGGCACTGATCACAAGTTGGTGCGGACCAAACTGTACATATATTTTAGTAAATCAATGTATTGCACTCCCGCCGTGAATCGGCGTAAATTTAACACTCTCTCCCTCGGTACTGTGGCGGAATGTACTGAGCTGGTGAAGGCGATGGCTGCATGCCTGTGTGGTGTGGAATGCATAGCCACAGTGGGCGACCTGTGGCACCACATTCGCGACCAGGTGACAGCTGCTGCCGAGGAGACCATCGGGCGCACAAACTGTAAGCGGCCTGATTGGTTTAATGAGAACAATGCGACGATAGGCGCATTGATATCGGAGAAGAATGCAGCATTTGCTGCACATGTGGCAGACACCAGTGACTTGGGGAGGAGTAGTCAGTTTCGCAAACTTCGATGGCTACTGACCCGAGAGCTCCGTCGCATAAAAAATGCATGGTAGAGTGAGAAGGGGAAGCAGATGGAATGCTACGCCGAATGCCGTCAACATAAGGAATTCTTTGACTCCTTGAAGGCGGGGTATGGACCGAGATTGCAGCTGCTGAGGACACCGATCGATGATAGTTCAGGCACTACCTGCACCCAGACCGAAGACATAATGCAGATCTGGCGGAAACACATTGACTGTCTCTTGTACAACCGTTCAGAGATCGACTGGCCTACATTGAACGGCCTGAAGCAGCGCGATGTGAAGACGAATCTGGCGGATACGCCGACACTGGATGAGACGCAGAGAACACTTGCTCAGCTGCGAAACGGCAAAGTGCCGGAGCCGACGGGATCCCCCCTGACGTATTGAAACATGGCGGACCCGCGTTGATGACTGCGCTGCACCACTTGGTGCAAAGCGTGTGGATTGAGGAGGAGGTACCTCCTGAGCTGAAGGATGCCCTTGTGCTACCACTGTACAAGGGCAGAGGGAGCAAGCAATGTTGTACGGATTATCGTGGCATCAACTTGCTGAGTTGTGTGGGCAAGGTGATTGCCCGAATCCTACTCAACCGCCTCGTGAGTCAGGTTGTGGAACCTAACGTGGCGGAAGAGCAGTGTGGATTCCGTTCGGGTCGCAGCACTATAGATATGGTGTTTGCGGCTCGTCAGTTGCCGCAGAAGTGCAGAGAACGCCACCAGCCATTGTACTCGTTTTTTGTTGATTTCACCAAAGCATTTGATGCGGTGAACCGCGAGGCATTGTGTCTGGTGTTGGGTAAGTTTGGTTGCCCGCGTAAATTTGTAAGTTTAATTGAATGTTTGTACAGTGTTATGCGAGCGAGGGTGCAGCTGAGTGGAGAGATCTCAGATGACATTGCACTTGTCCCTGGTGTGAAGCAAGGCTGTGTCTTAGCTCCTGTCCTGTTTAATATATATCTTCATACAATGTTGTCTTGTGCTTTTGATGCGCTTGTGCTTACGGTGTTCGTGTGGAGCACCGTGTTGATGTTGAGTTGCTGATCATGCGTCGTTTCGGTGCGAGAACTCTAGTCTGTGAGACAACTATCCGTATGTTGCTGTTTGCTGACGACTGTGCGTTGTTTTCACACAGCGCGGATGAGTTGCAGCACATGACTAGTGCTCTGGCTTCGACAGCGGACAAATTCGGGCTCACCAACAACACAAGCAAAACTGTCTGTCTCTTTCAGCCTTCACCGGATGTGCAATCTGCAATATTGCCTCGAATCAGCATTGGTGCTGAAGTATTGGAAACCATCTCATGCTTCTGCTACCTTGGGAGTGTGATGTCGACTTATCAGCAGCTTCACAGTGACTTGCGTATTTACGTCTCGAAAGCAGCGGCGGCGTTCGGGAAGCTAGAGTACCGAGTGTGGAACAACCATCAGCTTAGCATTGGCACAAAGCTGATGGTGTACAAATCCATGGCACTGTCGTTCTTCTATACAGCAGTGAATCGAGGACGATGTACCGTCTGGATGTGCGATATCTCGAGCGGTTCCATCAGCAGTGTCTGCGACGAATTTTGCGGATCGGTTGGGGCGCCAGAGTTGCAGACACGGAAGTGCTGCATCGAAGTGGGATGCATGCAGTGGACTGCCTACTTTTACTGCGACAACTGAGATGGCTCGGTCATGTGTGGCGTATGCATTCGACTCGGATACCGAAACAACTCTTATACGGTCAGCTGAGTATTGGGGGGCGGCATATGGGGAAACCGAAGGTACGTTACCAAAACATGATCAAAGTGAGTCTGTCACGTTCTAATCCTGATTGCATGTACTGGGAATCGAAGGCGCTCGACCGGCTTGCATGGTGAGATCTGATCACGAATGCAGTTGCCGAGGTGGGGGAGAAAGTCCTCATGCATGCAGAGAAGAAGCGGCAAGTGCGGAAGCGGCAAGCACCGATGGATTGTAGTCCATCGACAACGAGTGCATGGTGCAGTAGCACATGCGGTCACGAGTGCCTGAGTCAGGCAGGCTTAGTGAGCCATGAGCGAGGCTACTCGGGACTACTACCGAAGCGCCGACGGGTTCTGCAGAGAACGTAGGCAGAACCGACACAGCGTTTATAGGTACGCTGCATTCGATTTACTAACCGCATGCTTGCATGCTAAGTCTATTTATTTCAGGTGGTGGGTTTTCAATTTTGCCCTAATGCTTTTCTTTCCCATATAAATGCCTAGGTATACTCTCTTCTATACACTTGCACACGTCGCTTAAGCCACTTGTAGTTATTTTTATAACATTTTCGTGTTTGTGGCATTTCCGTAAAATATACGTCCTGAACTCGTGAACTTACCTCGTATTCTTTTGTAAACGTATTCTTTTGTAAACAAGTTACTTCATATGCTCACTAATTTAAGATTTATGTCACCGTTTACTTGCGTGCTAAGTCTGTTCATTTCAGGTGGTGGGTTTTCAATTTTGTCCCAATGCTTTGCTTTCTCATATAAATATCTACCTGTACTCTCTTCTATAAACTTGCACACATCACTTAAGCCAATCCTAGTTCTTTTCGAAAACATTTTTGTGTTCGTGGCATTTCCGTAAAGTATACTTTCTGACCTCGTGATTTTATCTCGCATTCTTCTGTAAGCAATTTACTTCAGATGCTCATTACTTTAAGGTTTACATCACCCTTTCCTTATGCATTACTCGATTTATTTTCTTTGTTATCTTTCTCTCAAGTGATTGGCTGTTGCTTGATATCCCCGGTGAGGATGCGCTTGATGTGCATGTTGACAAGGTGCCTACCTGTCTATTACCCACTACCTCGTCCATACTGGCTCCAGGAGACAGTTGGTCGTTGCTGGAAGGGACAGGGTGCACGGTCCTTGTGGTCGTGTTAGGATCAAAGAGTGGTTCCATGCAGTCAGTGTGGAGCGGACTACGGTCCAGTCACCGCCTTGTGTGCGATTGATTCCCCAAATACAGGGTGCTTGTGTTTGCCTGTGAAGGAGTGTGGACCGGGTCCGTTGCACTGGATATGGGGTGTGTGGTTGGAGCTGTGGGTGGTGCAGCGCAAGCCACCCATGGTCCCTCTGTAGGCGCAAGCGTTCTCTGGCTGGCCACAGTGACAGGCAAATCCGAAACCGGATGCCGCCAAACATATATATATATATATATATATATATATATATATATATATATATATATATGTTGATTGATTGATTGATTGATTGATTGATTGTTGTGACAAGCCGACGCCAACGGGATAGCTGTGCGGACCTAAGGATTAAGACAAGGGAAGCGGCAGGAATTTTCTTGAATCAATTTTGTTAGCCACATTACAAGTTCAATCTACATCCAGTTAAGAGGTATGCTTCTCACAGGTACCCGGTCGCCTAATCCGAGACTGTTGTTTTAGCTAGGAAAATTGCTCATGTCCCTAAACGCCACATCGTTCTTTATGTGGCTACCATGCGAACTCAAACTCAAGGGGCGAGCATGCATTATCCACAGTCAATAGCGGATGCCTGTCTGGTTTTCGACATGGGGTTTTAATTACCAAGCTGGTCATGCGCATCCGCCCCACTGTTCCACTTTCCGGCCTTGCTGCCACACCGCTTGCTTTGTCCTTTCAAGTGTGGGCAGACATGTGGCAAATGGCGCGTCCCGACAGCCTAACGTTTGAGCATAATCGATTAGAGGCGTTGGGAGCATACGCTGTCGATTGATTGCAGCATGCGCGCATACACGTTGGGAGTGGATACAATGGCGTCTCATGGGCCAATCTGAGTGGTTGGCGAGTTCCGGTACACCAGTGTTGGTAGCAGGCGGTGAGAGGTATGCACTGTTTCGGAAACACGTATCTGCCCAGGGTCGTTATTTGATTTCCCAGCTTCGGTCGTTAATTTGGAGTACGGAACACGTGCGGCGGCTAGTTAGGTAATGGGTTTGAGGTGGGTAGTTTTGGCCACCAACGAATGATGTCATTATAAATCCACGTGTTTAAACCTCAGTCTTTGTTGAGTCGTGACTTTTTGGAATCAATGAATTCGTTAATTCGGCCCTACACATTTAAGTGAAGACAATTTTCGGTCGAGCGACATGCCTAGCGAACTGAAGATCACTTCGCAGACACGGACGTTGAGATCAATTATTCAGTCCCGGTATGTGGCCCGTTGTTTGTACTACGTCTAAGGCGTATTCGTGTGAAATCGAAGTATTCACGTGCTGAACTGGAAATTTATGTTTCGCGAGAAAACCTGCACACAATGGGAGGGATCATATGTACATGTACAACATGCTCAAGCCTGCAGAACTGTTGTTCATGCAGGGATGCGATTGGGAGATTATGGTAAAGATCTTTCTTTGGAATTTTCACTGCCACTACGCCAGTTCACGGGCATTCTCACCTGCTTGGTTCCGTTGCATATTTGGGGGTCATGATAACGGCGCTTTCATGATAAGGGCAGAAACATTTGGGGCGGATAAACAAGATCACACAAGCAATGCACGATCGTGAAAAAATGATAGACAGTAACGGGCTAAAGAAGTATGAGAAGTTATTTTCGAATAGTAACGACACTTGACGCGATTGGACTGGGAGGAGCAATGAACATTGATTTATAACGGGTAAAAAAAGCAGATGCTTGACATGTCCCGTAGGGTGTTTAGCGTGACGAAAAAAAATAAATCAAGGGATAACGGAGTCGTCAGTTTGGGCGATTACAGATTTACCTGCACTGTCGTATAAGGGGAGTTTGAAATGAGAATGTACGCACACAAAGCAATAGGGGGAGTGGTTATTGATCACATAATAGGCGAGAAAAATAAAGAGATAGCAAAGACAACGCTTACTCGTGTACAACTATCTTGGGTCGACAGGATACAGAAATCCAGTTTCTATCGTAGTAGCGTTTATCAAATTTCGTGCAAGAGGTTTGGAGTGACTCATTCTCGATTAGGGTTATGGCACTATCCACTGTCTGTTGTGTATTAGTGCTAGCACCTAGTGGTGTAAATGTGACAGAGTATCGTCAAGGCGTTTTTTGAAAAGGGATAGGGTGGTGCATTAATTACATGTTCCGGGAGGGCGTTCCAGTGCTGTGCCACTCGAAGGGAGAAATAGTTTCGCCGACATTCCAGGCGGCTGTACTGCGTGACCAACTTAATCTGGTGACCTCTTAGCGGGGTGTTTTGACTGAGTATTAGAAGGGAATGGCATGGGTGGTTGGGGTTTCTCAGGATCTGGTACATCATTATGAGATCGCCCCTTAGACGCCGATAACGTCCACTGTATATTTTGAGGGTCTTCAGCCTGAGTGGGTAGGGGAGGCTGGTCAAACCTCAGACGCTCTTCGTTGCCATATGTTGTGCAGTATCGAGCGCGGTGAGATGGTGCTTGAGCCAGGGTTGCCAAGCTGGAATTGCGTATTCCACATGCGGCCTCACGTACGCACTAAGCATTTTTGGAAAGACTAAAGTGTCGAACTTCCCGAAAGCTCTGCGAAGAAGGCCGATGTACTGGTTTGCTTTCTTAACTGCCTTTTCAGTCTGCCTCAAACAACCGAGGTCATCTTGAACTAACACGCCGAGATCGCACTCGTGAGAAGTCCGCTGTAGAATGTGTAGTCCTAGGCGGTACTTGTGCATACTCTTGTGCCGTATGCTGAGAACTTTGCACTTGGTGACATTGAACTGCAGCATGTTCTCGATGGACCATGTGTACGCTTTGTCCAGGTCCTCCTGTAACACTGTGTGATCCTCCACTGCAGCTATAGTACGCCATACCTTTAGGTCATCAGCAAATAGCAAACAGTTAGAAGATAGCACACTCGCGAGATCATTTATGAAAACCAGGAACAGGCGGGTTTCAAGCACTGAGCCTTGAGGTACGCCGCACTGAACTTCGATGGATTCCAACAGGTTGCTTCTTACCCTCACATACAGGTGACGTTGAACGAGAAAGTCTCCTATCCATCAAAGAACAGGATCGCCGATTCCATATTTCTGGAGTTTGTGGAGGAGAATGCAATGGTCTATGCGGTCGAATGCCTTTGAGAAATCCAAGTAGGCCGCGTCGGCTCCTACACCAGTGTCCATAGATTCCGTCCAGTTTGCACGAGCAATCAACAGATTAGTTGTACAGGAGCGATTTTGGCAAAATCCATGCTGTTATGGAACCAGAGATTTGTTGTTCTCCAGGTACCCCATCAAAGCCTCGGCTACAATGGACTCCATAACCTTGGAGATCACAGGAAGTAGTGTTATCGGACGATAATTTGTTGGTTCAGCACGACTGCAACTTTTGTAGATTGGCGTGATGATGCCGTGCTTCCACATCGTGGGGACGTGTATCTCATTCAGATGTCGTTGAAAGAAAATTGTTAGTGGTCCTGCCAAACTCATGGCAGCAACTTTCAACGCCTTCGGACGAATGCGGTCCGCACCCGGGGAACTGAACTGGCGCAGTGACATCAGCCACTTCAGTACAGCTACGGAGGTGAACGCTATATGATTTATCCCTGATGGCGGTGTTATCTGCTTAGGCAGGATGTATGATGATTGCGCGCTTTGGAAGGTCCGGCCAACTTGTTGTCTAAAGACGTTGGCTGCCTCTCGTGCGGTTTGGGCTAACCCGCATGCTGTGTACAGAGCAGGAATACCGCGCTTAACACGGCACAAATTGTTTACGTGTCTGTGTAGCAGCTTGGGATTGGAGCGAAACTTTTCCTCCAGACCTTGTTGCTTCTTCAGTTTATCCTCCCGGACGAGTTTGACACAGTGGTTCCTTTGTAGTGTGTAGACATCCCAAGTATGGTCGTTCGGGGAGGCTATGTAGGTGTGCCATGTCAAGTCCCTTAATGCCATGCATTTACGTGTCCTGCTCCTTACGAAAGACTTCATCCTTTTAGGCCGGCAGAGTTTGGTTTCAGATGTGCTTGCCACGAGCTTGTTAAATATGCTGACGAATTTTCCGTAGACCACCTCAGGGGTTAATCCAGCTAAGAACGACCAGCTGGTTGTATCAATGAGGTCGGACAGGTCGTCATAGTTGGTTAAGGCGTGATATTCCTCTGCATGCTCTTTAGGAGAATCCGCCTAGCACATGTAATGAAACACTAGTGTCGCATGATCACTGCGGCCCAAAGGAGTATCGGTTATCACTCTCTCGACCATCAATTCTTCATTGGTGAATATTCGGTCCAACATGGATGGCCTGTCAGTTCCCCTGAACCTGGTGGGCATAGTGACGTGGCCATAAAGCAGGAAGTCTGAAACCAGATATTGCAAATTTGCTTTGGATTGCTCTCCTGGTGTGGCCCGGGATTCGAGGGCATGGAAGTTGAAGTCACCGGTGACTAGAATGTGACTGTACTTCCTGTTTATCTCTTGCCTCAACGCAGCCATCAAATTGCAGTCCATCTTAAGAGTAGATGATGCTGGGCGGTAAACAACAACGAATGGGCCAAGATCGTTCCCTCTCAGCCGGAAATTATACCAAAGGGCGTCAGGTACACCGGCTTCCGAATCGTTTGTGGTTTCGCATTGAAGTTTGTTACGAAAGTAGAGGGCTACCCGACCACCTTTGCTGGTTCGATCCTTCCGGACAACAGACATGCCCATTAGCCCAATTTCAGCATCCGTTATCTCGCAGTGCAACCACGTTTCGGTGGCAACGATGAGGTCCCAAGCTGCAGACGCGTGTCGAAGTCTTAATTCAGCTAATTTGCTGAGTAGACCTTGGGCATTTGTGTACATGCATGAGAGCTTCTCGGAGACCAAGAGTGTGTTAGATTGGATGGATGAAGCAAATGACTTGACGCGTACCAATAAAGGGTCGGCGACTAATCGTTTTTTGGATGGGTTGCATACTCTCGAGAAGTATTTGCTATATAAGCAGGTATCAGGTGCCCCGGATCCCGGTGTTTGCTCTTGCTCTGCTGTGTCCCTCCGGATATTATGGCTACTCTTGAAATCGTCCCCGAGTCGGGTCCTGCACTTGGCGTTTTCATTAAGAGTTGTGCCTCTACTGAGTTGTCATTAGAAGGTGCTGGTGTTCCCACTGCTTTCAGATGAATTTCTGTTGACAAACTGCAACGGAATTTAGTCCCGTTCTTTAGTAGGGTTCGTGTCGTTCGTTCTGACTGTAACACAAGTTTTAACAGCCTGGGGCCGCATCCCTTATAGTTTGGTGATATGGGGATCCTTGTCAAGGAGGTGACCACGACATTTTCGAGAGAAAGAGCCTCCCGGATGTAGCGCCATTGCTCGCGGTCGTGCATCTGAGCGTTGTCGGAAGAGGAATCAGTAAGCTCGGGAACACCGTGAACAATCACTGTTTTCTTATCTTGACTTTTTCTGTACCTTTCTTTGTCAGCGAGATCCACTGAACGTTCTTTCCACGGGATTTCGGGTAGTATGCGCACTCCATTTGAGTCGTTGCGCAGACGATTCGCAGACAACAGAACGGCCTCAGTCTCGTCTGCCGAGTTTAGTGTTACCCGAAGTAACCGGAGTTCGCCGTAGTGCAACGCGTTTGGGTGGCGCGAGATTCTTTTTAATGTCGTGGAATTAGCATGGACTCCGATCGACCTACAGATGGGACCCCACTGATTTCGATCGTCCGTCAACTTACCCTTAACTGTATTGGATTTGGATTCGGGGACATTTGTGCATACAATGTTTAGGGCATCATGACTGCGCCTGGTGGCTACTGGTTTTGGATTTGGAGGCTTAGGATCCGGTGTTTTTGGTGAATTTGTGAACGGCACTGATGTGTGCCATCCATGCTGCGACACTTTAGTTTTCTCTAGTCCGGACACAAAGGTTACCGGTGCTCTTTCCGGTGTTTGCTTAGCGGCAACCGATGCTTGCGTTGCCGGGTTGTTCACTATTGCTGGTTGCCTGTAGCTTACCGTCTGGAGTGTAGTGAACAGACTACTAGGTGCAGCACACAGTACAGAAGTTGAGGCAGGCGCGCTGCAGGTAATGCTTTTACTTATAGAAGAGAGAGAGAATGGAGTTGATACTGCTGGAGGCTGAGTCGTTGGGTTTCGGTCGGGACGTTCGGCTCGCTTCTTCGGCCTGACTATGGAATTCAGGTAGCATGTAGTATGGCTGTTTCCTCCTCGTAGGATCTATTGCACTGGACAACGAACATGTCCCTAATACAGCTATCCACTTACATTTTCATCTACTCCTAACAGGTCTAAAGCCAATGTCAGACAATTTGCGCCTAAGACAAACAATAAAATCTATACACTCTATGCTAGAATTGAGCCTTGTAGGTAAATCACCTACCCCATCCGAGTACATAGGACAATATGATAGCGACAAACTGATCTGGAGCACCTGCTGAGGTCATTCACTGATCATTCGATTGGTAAGCACTTTGTCATAAACTAGTGAGAGGGTTGCAAGCAACTTCAGCAACTTCGGCGTAACTTTTGCTACTTCACCACCTGCTACACAAAATAGACGTACCCAGATGTTGCTAGACTTAAACTGCAACATAACACAACTCGAGAGTTTCGCAACCAAGATTCTAAGGGGTTAGTTCAAAGGCTAGAACAAGCATGCGCTCAATCTTTCCTGATCAGATATACCTATCTGTGGAATAAATGGCCGATCGCATTCAGGTCACGTCGTAGCAAAAACGAAGGGGCAAGGAAGCACACATTTTATTTCGCGCAACTACGGTTAAACGAGCTGTTACTTACGCTAGCAAAACAGTCTTGTTTCCGTCCCATAACACAACATACCTGGGAAAATACCACATGCTACATTCGGGCGTCATTTCACCTCAACTTGGGGGGGGGGGGGACGGACGGCTGGATGCCCGTCTGACTCCGTAGCATCAATTCCGGAGGGCTTTCGGAAATTTCGAGGCATCAATCTTTTCGCTCTTTAAGGAGCGAGGTCTTCGTATGTCCATCCTCAACTGCCAACTTATTTTCGATGACACCTGATCACCGATGATTCCTCCCATGTGCTAATCCGGCCAATAGCGTTCAGACGATTACGAAGGTTCTGGCAATGCTTTTATGTGCTCATTAAACGATTCGCGTAATGAACATATAGCACTGGGTTAAAAGCAGACTCTTCCGTAGTCGGAGAGACGTACACAAGATGATATTTTGCAACAACTCATTCGTTTCCGCTATTTTGGTCAGCCCTAACAAAGTGGGAGTGGAGGTTGTCATCAGAATTCACTTCACCCTCCCTGAAGTTCCCGTGCGAACGCAACCGCATTTTGTGACAGTATAGCTGTTGCGGAGCTCGCATAGCCGGGCTCTCCTCGAGCATACTATCAATGTGCAATGACTCAGACTGCACAAATAACAACCGAGCCGTCCCCAGGACAACGTTGCCAAGCCACGGTGACCAACCGAGCTCTACTCAGGACAGTGATGCATTTACTCTGCAAGTTGCAGTGACCCCACTGAGCCCTCCTTATGACTAATGTACCTATGGTGTCAAGCTGTAATGAACCATCTGAGCTTTCCTCAGCACATTTCGACAGTTACCACACAAAGCTCCACTAACACTGAGTTTCCTGCAGGACACTACCAGTGGGTGACAACTTATGTGCCTTGCTAACATCTACCTTCCGCTAGATTTTATGCACCACAATATATATATATATATATATATATATATATATATATATATATATATATATATATATAAATCCAGCAAGAGTTCTTTTACTGACTCAGCCAAGGCAAGATGTGTCATCCACACCATCCTATTTAGAGTCAGTAAAAGAACTCTTGCTAGTGGTCAGTCTTTCTTTTCCGTTGGGATCTCAGTGCACTTGTGTTAAGTTACGCTTGCGTGCAGTTGTAGCATCTAAGTCACGTTAGCCAGCAGCGTTCCGAATTTGCTTGGCTACTCTGCGCTCGTGGCGTACTGCCTTTGAAGAACCCTCGTCCGTCCCGACTAGGAGTCGAAACAAATTGAACGCATTTATAACAAGTGCATGCTTCTAACTTTAATCTAGTTGATGTGACATTTCGTTGGCATCACACAACACTGGCATCAGACCTCATGTTCTAATGCTAAAGTCTAACATCCTGAGAACACACCATGCGGTTTATTTGGGGGGGGGGGGGGAAGGAATAACAGCAATACAAAACGAAGATTGTTCAGACACCACTAAGGCATTGATCAAGGAGCGTGCTACATTTGGGTAGATTATATTGCATACTTGTAGGCAGAATGACATTGGCTTGCCTTCATGAGGGGACGGAAACATGTGATTTGAAGGTGTGATGCGCAGAAGTGCTTTTACCGGTCAAGGTCGGAAACAGGCGGTTTTAGTTAGCAGTTACTTCCCATTAGCATGAAGTACAAAAAACTGTTGCGTTCATAAGGAAAAGCGATGATACGAGTGCCGCGTGAAAACAGGTTGTTCTCATCGAGAGCATTGACGCGTGCTGGTTAAGGTCGCGTTAATGCACGCGAACAATTGTTCACTGGCACTACCATCATAAGGACAGTTTAGACGCTTGTTACACTTTGGATTACATTAATGGAATGTGTGATCAATCAACCGCTAGAGTAATTTCCCCAGGGAATTAAACTTTGATAAGCTTGGAACAACTCGTTCCTGAGGAAATTTTAACAGAAATTTAACAAATGCGCTGCCACATTTAATTCCAGGAACATTTATCTGCATATTTCCAGTTGCTTATTATAGACACTGGCTGAAGTAGCGCAGTCTAGACAGTAATTGGTCAAGTCGTACCCACATATATGCATGTCGTTTTGTCATCTGTTCGCGCCCCACCAGTACGGCAGAGCCTGTCATGAATGTGCCGTTCTGCACACACACGATTGTAGTAAGTCGTTTGTAAGTCACTGCTCAAATCTACTGCAGAGCCTAAGGGTTAGTTGAGATGTAGCTAACATGAAACGAATGGTAATCTAAAAGATTGATGAGTGTCATGAATTCCATGAGAGCACATCTGCATTTTTGCTCGCTCTGCAGAGAAATCGCTCTCTTTACACACACATATAGCTTTCTAGTCTGCAACACTGTGACTAAAATTACTCTGGTCGGAGCCACCTCCTAACCTTCGCAGCTGTGCGAAAGAAAACCGACGTATTCGTAAATATTGAAGAAGTAGTGATGATAGGGGATCCCATCATCATCATCGTCATCATGATACACGTTAGCTAGAGGTGGGAAGCACCTCAGCTACTGTGCTGCAATACATAGGAGAAAAAAAGAGAAAACAAGCAACTGGTGCAAGCCAGCTGATTTACCGGTAACGGATGGGCATCGTTCCGATGAGCTACCAGCCGGCTACTGTGCATCAAAAAAAAATTACTATGCAAAATTATATAAAGCTAAATAGTGAGATCGTGGTTGGAAGGGGAGGCTAGGAGGGATTGGGTGGGACAAAGAAACTCACAACTCGAACACCATTGAGGTCCGGTCCTAGCCATATCGGCAAGTGTATCCAGCCAAACGTGTTCCTCATCTTTCGGACCCCAGCCAGGGAGCCGAGATGCTCCAATCGAGTCCAGCTCCGAAGTGAGGGTCTTCATTCCTCTCGACCAAGTCATCGCTTGGCCACCCCTCCTCTTCTTCCATCCACACCCCCGGCGCGCAAACAACGTACGTCTCGGGAGTCGGTGGGCTGGCATGCGTAACACGTGGTCGAGCCATCGGAGCCTTGTGTGTCAAATAACAGCGCTGAGCGTTTCATTTACTTTTACTGTGCCGTAAACAAGGTGTCGAACACGCTCGTTGCTTACTCGGTGTTCCCACCAGATGTGCGGTAAATTACGAAGGCACCGGTGGTCGAACGTAACTAGCCTCCTTAAGTCCGTTGATCTAAAGGGCCAGGTTTCACAACCGTACAGTAGGGTCGAACGTACCGCTGCACTGTTCACTCTACCCTTCAGGGCGAGAGTGATGTCGCGCCCACACCATAAGTGGCGAAGGTTAGCAAAAGCGCCTCGAGCCTTTGATATACGGTTCGTGGTCTCATCTTCAATCCCATGGGCGCTGATACAACTTCCCAGGTAGTTGAACGTTTGAACGCCTTCTAGCTGATGGCCACCAAGGACCAATGCACGAGGCGGTCCAGGCCAATCTTGGAGAAACGCTTCGCATTTCGAGGGTGCGAAGCTAAGCCCGAAGCGAATGATAGCCAGTGCTAAGCTGTCCAGTGCCGCTTGGCACATTTGTGAGCTGCCACAGATTAGGGCAATTTCGTCAGCATATTCCAAGTCAAGAAGTCCTTCTTCTGGGAGCAGATCCACACCTTCTTAGTCGTGTCCTTTAAATGTGATTTCCATGACTTCGTCAATAGCGAGGTTGAACAGGAAAGGTGACAGCGGCATCCTTGTCTCACACAGCTGGAGATAGTAAAAGGCGACGACAGCTTGCCGTAAGCCTTCACTTTGCCTGTGCTACACGCGGATAATGCTCGGATAATATTTACATATTTCTCAGGCACACCTTTCCTTAGTAGACAGTCCCAAAGTGCAAGTCTATCCACAGAATCGAATGCACCTTTGGTATCGAGGAGCAAAACAACGGTTGGCCGCCAATATATGTGACGGTGCTCCAACAACTGATGTAAGGTGAAGATGTGGTCGATGCTGCCACGACTTGGACGAAACAGGGCTTGCTCTTCACGAATCTGGTTTCATGAGTGTCAGTCAGTCTGTGAAGGATGACAGAGGCAAGCAAATTGGAGGCGATGGAGATCAGACTGCTTCCTCTTTGGTTGCCGCATTCTGATGTGAGCCTCCCTTGAAAATTGCTACTATGACGGAGCGACTCCAGTCGGTTGGGACAGTTTCCTGCTCCCACAGTTTGACTAGTAACTCGTGTAAATCATCCACAAGAGCAGGTCCCCCAAACGTGAAGAGGGCTGGAAGAAGATCACAGGTCCTGCGGCTTTATTTGACTTCAACAGTCCAATCTCACGTTCGGCTTCTGGGCCAGAGAGTGGATCCAAAGGGACAGCCCACGGAGCGGGGCGATCAGTGGCCGGCGAGAAATCAAACAATTCCAACCGATTAAATTGCCTTGCAAAGTGCTCAGCCCAACGCTCCAAGTGTTTTGACAAGTTGCAGATAGGCTGTCCACTCACGTCACATATACTTTCACTAACCCCAGGTCTCCTGCTGCCAGTTTCCCGTATCAGACAGAATAACTTATCATGGTTACAAAGGGCAGCGGCCATTTCCATCTCTGAAGCAAAATGAAGCAACCAGGATTCGCGGTCTCTCTTCAGGCTAGCACGGAGTTTTGCCCGGAGCTCTTTGCGAGTTTCATTGTGTTCGCTTCCAGCCGGAATATGCCGGCGAGCATCTACAAGTTCCAGAGACTGTGAAGAGACCCAAAATCCATGTTGGTGATTAGACATACCACATGAGGATTTTCCTGCTGCTAGTAAGGTTTGGTGAACATGAGACCAGTGAGCTTCAATTGCACCCAGTGAGCGTTTATCCAACTCGCATGACAGCCTACTTTGATAGGCATTCAGAACAGCTGGCTTCGCCAGTTGGCTGGTGTCAATGCGGTCACAACGGCATCGTAGGCGTCCGCCAAAACGCAATCGCATGTCAGCACATACAACTGCATGATCGGTGTCCACATATGTGATCCAAATCGAGCGACAGTTATGGACGTAGCCTCTCCACCGTTAACTTATCGCAAGGTGATCGATTTGCGTCCATAGCTGCTTCTAGGCTTGTGGTCACCAACTCACCCTCCGGCGGGTTCTGTGTTGGAAATTAGTGCTAGCAAGAAATAAGCGAGCATCTTCATACAAATGAAGTAACCGCTCACCGTTATCATTATGGGAGCCTACAGCATGTTGGCTGCCCAGATGCAGTTGCTCAGTGGATAATTTTCTAACTTGGCCGTTCAGATCCCCAGCCAGCGCAACAGTGTCCTAGCTTCTTCTGTGCCGAAGTAGCTCGTACAGTTGGCGATAGAAGTCGTCTTTTATCGAATCATCGCTAGAGTTTGTGCGTACAGTCAGCGATGACGAATAGACACCTGTTAGTCCCCTGAGGCTTCGAAGCTTTGACCAAGCCAGCCAATCGGACTGTACACAACCGGTTAGTGATTGGAAACTTATCAACCAGAGCAGGTTCAGCCCGGGGACTCAGAGCAATACCAACACCAGCTTGGCCGGTGCTCGATGCTGTATCGTCACCGAATAGGCGCACGGAGCAAGTGCTGCTGGCTGTTATGAGACACGGACACGATCAAAAAGTCACGATGGCGGCGGGCGGAAAATAGGCGTTTATTCAGTATAGGGTAGCCTATTTAAAAGAAATAAACACTGTTAATCTTCGAGCCTTCTCAGTGGGTCTTCTGTTTTTCGGTTCACCTCATTGGTCGCGTTCCCCTTTTATTTCATTGGGTTATGTTATTCCTCTTCGGTCGCTGTCTTCCTGTCTCGCGCAATGATCACATCTTTCGTGATTGGCATCTGATTGGCCGTATTTCTTTGGACCGCTCATATTTGGCTTTGCACTCTGAAACTTGCCGTTAATAGCGATTCTCGAGTTGCCAGTGCGCCCTCTACGTTCTATTGTCCAATCCGGTTTGTCGGTTTCTGGATACGTGTGCCACTCGTGATTCGCTGTCCAGCCATCGCTGTGTCTCCCGGTGGGTTCACGCGTTCTGATCTGCTGACTCCGGTAACCTGCGCTTAGGTGGTAAGGTCGAGCATACTGGACCGGTTTCCTAGACCCCGTTACATCCTTTTCCTTTTGTTTTGTTAGGATTGCACCGCAGTATGTCCCATACTGCTTTCCGCTGCGTGAGTTTCCTTCCTTCTGCAGGGGTGAAGCGTATCTGTCTTGGCTGCTCTTGTCGGTTTTCCACCTGGGTAAAACGCATACAACCTGCTTTCCGGACCTGTACTCGGTTCCGCTTAATAGTAGTGTTCCCAACCTTCACTTCGTAGCTTCTCTCTCCCTTGCGGCTCTGAATAACTCCCTTCCTCCAGTGTCCCTCTGATCCTGGTACTGGTTGCACCCACACTTCTTCTCCCAATGCTAGAGGTTGGAGTTTTCTCGCCCCGCGATCGTAGTATCTCTTTTGCCTAAGCATTCTGTTTCGTAACCGCTCGTGTATCGAGGTCGTTGATGATACTTCAGGTGTTAGCAGATTTGACGCAGTTGGTATCAACGTTCTTGTCCTCCGGCTGAAAAGTCGCTGCACCGGACTTGCCCCAATTTCTGTTGATGGCGTGTTTCTGCGTTCCAGCAACATAATATAAGGGTCATCCTGAGTCGCCTTAGCTTTGGTAAGCACCTACTTTGCTTCTTTTACCGCTGACTCGGCCTTTCCAGTTGATTGGCTGTGATACTGGCTAGTAAGCCGGTGATGAAAATCCCACTTTCTGCTGAACTCTCGGAACTCTGCGCTAACGAACTGCGGCCCGTTGTCCGAGACTACTACCTCCGGTATTCCGTGGCGAGCAAATTGACATCGTAGCTTATTCACCACTGCGTCTGTACTGGTCGTAGCAAGAGCATCGATTTCAAAGTAGTCACTGAAATAATCAACCAACACTAAGTAACTTTTTCCATCGTGGATGAAGATGTCTACTGCAACCATCTGCCAGGGCCTGTCCGGAACGTCACGGAGCATCATCGGTTCTTTTGACTGACGTACGTCATGTGTTCGGCATGCCAGACAATTTGAGACGTAATCTCGTATTTGGCTGGTCATTCCCGGCCAAAACATTAGCTCTCGCGCTCTGGCCACACAATTGTTGACTCCCAAATGTGCATAGTGGACAAGCTCTGTCATCGCGCGCTGCAACGCTTTGGGGATTAGTATCCTATTGCCTTTGAATATCAACCCATCTTGGACAATGAGTTCATCACGAAAATGGAAAAACGGGGTCAGCTCTCCTGGTAGATCTTTGTTGTTCTTGGGCCAGCCACTTAGTATTGTCTGCCTCAGTAGCTTGCATAACCCATCTTCCTCCGTGCACTGCTGGAGCTGTTTCAGTCGCTCCTCGGTAACAGCTACTAGTTGTGCTGCATGAACGAAATCTGAATCTTCGTCTTCCTCTGGTGTGTCTGACAGATATGCCCTGGATAATGTGTCTGCGATATGCATTTCGGGACCAGGTCGAGACACAATTTCTAGGTCGTACTTTTGAAGGCGAATAAGCATTCTCTGTAAGCGGCGGGGAACAACATGTAGCGGCTTGTTGGCGATGGAAACCAACGGTTTGTGATCTGTAAACACTGTAGTCTTCCGGCCAAATGTATAGTCATTAAAACGTTCGACGGCGGAAACCACTGCAAGCATCTCTTTTTCTATCTGGGCGTAACGACGCTCGGTCTCTGTCAACGTCCTACTGCGAAAATCGATGGGTTTCCCATTCTGCATGAGTACGGCCCCGATACCAAATTGACTGCTGTCGCATTGAATCTCGAGGGAGAGTTGCGGATTATAGTAGGCGAGAACAGGTGCGTTAGTGATGAGTTCCTTGATTGCCTGGAAGGCCTCTTCTTGTTCTGCACCCCAATGCCAGCTTTCGCCCTTATGAGTCAACTTACTGATCGGTGTCATAACAACAGCTAACTTGGGCAGGAACCGGCTCAGATAATTGATCATCCCATTTAGCCTGCCAACCGCTTTCAAATCTGTGGGGGACGACATATCTCTTATAGCTCTTACTTTCTCAGGGTCTGGTTTTAGCCCTTCCGCGCTTGACACATGCCCATGAAATACAACCTCTGTACTGCGTAGTTCGATCTTTTCGCGTTTCAGTTTGATGTTTCTTTCAACACAACGTTGTAAAAAGCTACGAAGGTTCTGATCGTGCTCTTCACGAGTAGCGCCAAAAACCAACACATCGTCCACTACGCAGAATACTCCCTGAAGAACTTCCAACGCTTGCATTAGTCGCTTCTGGAAGATTTCGCTAGACACTTTCAGTCCAAACGGTAAACGAAGCCAACGGAACCGCCCGAATGGTGTTCCGAAAGTTGTCATGTAGCTTGACTCATCATCTAGTGATATGTGCCAGAACGCAGAGGCGAGGTCGACTTTCGTGAACACTTTAGAATTGCATAATACCGGCAGCATGTCGTCTAGTGTCGGTAACGTAAAATACTCTCTCTTGAGTGCGGCATTAAGCGGTTTCGGATCAATGCATATACGCAGCTCGCCTGACTTTTTTGTAATAATCGTTACCTGGCTGACCCAATCAGTCGGTTCGTCAACTTTAGCTATCACTCCCAGACTACAGAGACGTTGCAACTCATTCAAGAACTTTTCGCGCAAAGCAATTGGCACCTTCCTAGCTGGTAACGCCACCGGTGTTGCTAGCTCGTTTGACGATAAGTGAGCGGGTCCCTCGAACATCCCTACTCCGCCATCAAACACACTCGAGTACTTATCAAATATATCTGCCTCGACGTCACACGCATGAACAAAACGTTCGTGGTTAAAAGAAACAAAACCAGAACGCTGGATAGAATCAATGCCCAGAATTGGCATAAGGTCTTCCGAAACAATCAGGAACTCCAGCGGGTGCTCTGTTCCTTCCTTTGGATTGACCGTCTCCAAAATGACGATGCCCTTCGGTTGCAGCCTTGAGTCGTTCCACATTTTGAGACACTTTTGAGTTTCTTCACATCGCACCCCCTTGCAGTATTTTTCAGGTAAGATGTTAACCGCAGCCCCGGAGTCTAGCTGAAAACGTACCGGTTGTCCTCGAACCAAAAGTGTTGCAAACACGCACTTGCTTTTCGCCCGGCCATCCATGTTGTTTATCAACAATTCTTGTTCCCGTTCTCTGGCATCGTCGGCAACCGAACTCACTCTGTATGATCTACAGCAACGAGCCAAGTGACGTTTCTTGGAGCACTTCATGCACGTCCGACCCCACGCTGGACAACTCTCCTTCTTCTTTTCGTGCCTGCGGCCGTAAAACTGGCAATCAGTTACCTGTTCATCGGGTGATCTCGGGATACGTCCCTCGGTTCGGGATACTGCGAACAACTCCGTATTCTTTTCGGCGCGCAGATGTTCGACTTGCTGATCTGTTCTGGCCTCACTGAGGCAGATGTCGACACACAGTTCCAGTGACAAGTTCCTTTGTCGCAGAAACCGGCGTGTGAGTTCATCGTTCCTTATCCCAATAACGATGCGATCCCGAATCAGCGACTCCTTCATGCATTCACAGAAATTGCAAGTTCGTGCCAGGAGCTTCAGTTCTGTGATGTATCTCTCGAACGACTCCCCCGGTAAACGATCGCGTCCAAAAAACAGATACCGTTGGTAGGTCTCGTTCACACGCGCTTCGCAGAACTCGCCAAATGTCCGCATCACTTCGGATAGATCCGCCTTCTGGTCGCCAAACTTCAGTGTTTCAAGAACCCTCCTTGCATCCTCACCAATAGCGTGCCTAAACATTGCGAGTTGGTAGTTCATCGGCTGGGCGTCCAGCTGAGTCAGTGTTGCGAAATCCGCCCACTTGCTCTTCCAAATCCGCCAACTGTCTGGTAGGGAACTCTCAGTCATCTGCAAAGGGGATGGAAACGGAATCGCCGGTTGACCTCCAACTGCAAGCTGCATCTTGGGCATCGGTTTCTTCTTCTCCTCTGTCACCATGTTATGAGACACGGACACGATCAAAAAGTCACGATGGCGGCGGGCGGAAAATAGGCGTTTATTCAGTATAGGGTAGCCTATTTAAAAGAAATAAACACTGTTAATCTTCGAGCCTTCTCAGTGGGTCTTCTGTTTTTCGGTTCACCTCATTGGTCGCGTTCCCCTTTTATTTCATTGGGTTATGTTATTCCTCTTCGGTCGCTGTCTTCCTGTCTCGCGCAATGATCACTTCTTTCGTGATTGGCATCTGATTGGCCGTATTTCTTTGGACCGCTCATATTTGGCTTTGCACTCTGAAACATGCCGTTAATAGCGATTCTCGAGTTGCCAGTGCGCCCTCTACGTTCTATTGTCCAATCCGGTTTGTCGGTTTCTGGATACGTGTGCCACTCGTGATTCGCTGTCCAGCCATCGCTGTGTCTCCCGGTGGGTTCACGCGTTCTGATCTGCTGACTCCGGTAACCTGCGCTTAGGTGGTAAGGTCGAGCATACTGGACCGGTTTCCTAAACCCCGTTACACTGGCGGCACCTGAAGGGGATAGCAAAGTGAGGAGTGAGCTTGAGTCTTGCAGGCGGGTCTCCGATAAGCAGCAGATATCGATCGAGAGGGTCTCTAATGTTCGGGCAAGTGCTACCTGTTGACCGATCTGTAGCAATGTGCGTACATTGAGGTATTCCTATCTGAAGAAGGATCGAGGGCTCCAAATGGAAGTCAATGAACTGGGCTTGGCCGTTTGGTTGGACATGGGCTTGTGGACAGTGCAGAAACGACGCTCCGCGTTCACATGTGAGTTGAAATTAGAAGACAAGCGACTAGTGAAGCGGGGTGGGGAAGGCCGACTGTTGGGGGGTTGAAAACAGGGGGATAAAAGTGAAGTTGGATCGGGGCAGTAAGAGTGAAAATGCATAAGAGGGGGAATAGGAAGATGAGTAGGCTTGAGCAGTATAACCTAAATCCCTATCTATCCTGCTCGATACAGCAGCTATGGTACCGTTGCTTATCTTCTGTGGTGGCCAGAGCATCAAGAAATTGTTAGGAGAAAGCTTCATTGTATTGCGTGGGCAGAATACTGTCAGGTTGCCCAGGCCTGGACAGGAGAACGATTAGGGTTCTCAACCAAAGCATTTGGTTCAAAAACCTGACCGCAAGGCAGCGGGTTTGGCGTTGGGCTACAAGGCGTCCGTTTTAAGGCATAAGGAGCTAACCTCATTCCAAGCCCCAACCTGGAGGATTAGGAGGCTGTTTGTCTGGCATCTAACCATTGACCAATCTAGGATGAGTGGATCTGAAGGTGCAAAAAAGCACCATGCAGCATAACTCAATGGATCTCTAAAGCACGCAAACCATCGCACCAAGGTAAGGTCTATTCACATTGCGATGGGGATCTCAGTGACGCAGGAACGCAGTACTTACTCTCTGTCCGCTTTGGAAAAGAAGCAGCTGCAATGGACACTCGGTTTCCATATGGGGATTACTTCCTCATCGCTGATGTGTTAATTTGATTTTCAGCGCTACCCTCCATAACCGGTTTACTTCAACCAAAAGCTAGTGGTGTTATCACCTCCTACATCGCATAACCTAGGCGCAGTCTGGGTGTGGAGTCCGTTACTGATACCTGATAGAACGACATTGCGTTCAGCTTTGATAGTAGCTCAACTGTGGAAATAACCGTGGTTTATTATGGGGCAATTCGCGTTTTGACCTGAACCCTCTTTTTACCAATCAGACAAAGCGGGGAAGTAGGCTCGATGTGCTATCCTGCGCACAGCAAAACACGTTGGGCAACCTCCTCCAGATTGACTAGATGCAGTAAAATGGAAGAGAATTGCAGATAGGCAGACTCCACATTTAGAATATGCTTTTCAGCTGAGACGATGAACACAGGGTTAACCTGACATGTGGGCACATGTAGCACTGCGGGTAGCTTGAGCAGTCTTTTTCCTTCTGTTTTCCGAGTCCACCTTAGGCGCAAAACTGTGATCAAAATTGAAAAGAGGGAAGGTCGGATACTCTGCGATTCGCATTGAACTCTGTGATGGCTTTCTCCTAAGAAGCAGATGGCTTGTGAAAGAACATGCGAAGAAGTAATTTTATTGGATGAGGCAGTGGAAAAATGAATCTTTTTCTGCAGCTTTCCTCTCTACTTACACCGTACTTAAGGCCTAATTGAGCGCCTTGTGCTTCGTGACTTACACCGAAGTAGCTGAATCCGTTCTTCCGAATGAACGCTATTAGTCGGACACTAATCTAAGCAAGCACTATAATAGAAGCACTGAAAAGTGGCATGGAGGATTTAGTGGATATTCCGTACATCAGACTGCTCAGGTAGAAGGTTTATGTTGTAAAGTCTTCCAAACGAGTGTGTTCTATACAACCGGATCGTTTCACCAACACTCGTTAGTTATGAACCCGAGGAGTAGTCTGTTATACAGCTTCGCTTTCGCCTTAAGTCCTACAACTATCTAAAGGAAAGCGTATAGACCTGAAAAGGCCGTACTTGCAGCTAACATACTCAGCTTTCTGAACCCGTACATATCCTCATATTGGAGAGGCAAAAGCCTACGAACCGCCAAGCGTAATAATAATAAGTATATTTCTCATCAAGGGCGATACTACGTCTATATTTAGGACAGATCATATGTAGGTACAGTTAATACAATGCCCTTGCATGGGCGATATGATGCTGTGTCGTTATACTTCTTTGTGCTTCGGGTGATGTATATGCCTTACATGTTTGTGTTTTACTGGACAGTGGAAGGTATTGCTGCATTTCTGAATACTTACAATGTATAAAGTGTTGGTATTTCACCCATTAGACGTTATCTACACCTTCAGTAAACAGATCGACAATTGATCTCCCTCACGAACAAAGGTATAGCTCCCCAAAAGATAACTACTATCCTTTGTTCGTCGCAATCAGCCGACAATTCAGATATGTCGACCAGCTATCCGGAAAAGCACCAGACGGCCTTTTCGCCCTATGGGGGCTCATCAGTGGTGCGCATCCTTCGGTCCTCTGCAGAGGATCGAACCTAGGACTGCTAGTGGCTCTTGCCAACCAGCCCGCGGCTTATGCAACTGCGCCATGGAGGACGGTATCCGACCATCACGAATTGTTAGCTAACTGCAATATAGCCCGACCCATCCTCCAATGCCATGCAGGCACCAGCCATGCAAATAACAGCAGTTGGCCTTCCGGCTTCAGGACTTCCCAGTTACGGCAGCTATGAATCGACATAGCATGTTGTGGAATCCGTAATTTCGAATTGGTATTACTTATGAGTGGAAGGATTTTATTGAGTATTTTTGTTAGTCGCAATCAGCCAACAATTCAGGTATGTCGACCAGCTATCCGAAAAAGCACCAGACGGCCGTTTCGCCCTATTGGGGCGAAACGGATTCCACAAAATGCTATGTCGATTCATAGCTGCCGTAACCGGGAAGTCCTGAAGCCGGAAGGCCAACTGCTGTTATTTGCATGGCTGGTGCCTGCATGGCATTGGAGGATGGGTCGGGCTATATTGCAGTTAGCTAACAATTCGTGATGGTCGGATACCGTCCTCCATGGCGCAGTTGCATAAGCCGCGGGCTGGTTGGCAAGAGCCACTAGCAGTCCTAGGTTCGATCCTCTGCAGAGGACCGAAGGATGCGCACCACTGATGAGCCCCCATAGGGCGAAAAGGCCGTCTGGTGCTTTTCCGGATAGCTGGTCGACAAATCTGAATTGTCGGCTGATTGCGACGAAGAAAAATACTCGCCAAAATCCTTCCACTCACAAGTAACTATTATCTTTTGGGTACAGTTTCGCTGATGACCAGTTGTACACTATTCTTTCTTGTTTTAATCTCCCTTACATTACGTCCATGTTGACCTACATGCGGCTCGACACTCGACCGGCTTGTAAGTTCCCTCGCTAACGTGTACCTCCTGTCTTGCTTCATCCGCCCGCGTCTTCTTGTAGCCCATCGAAGACAGTCCGCTGTGTCCGACTCCAATTGTCTTCTGATAGCCGCGCTTACTTTCGCGCACCGTTTCGGACTAGTATTTACTAGTCCCACAAAGGTCATACTCGTGTCCGGGTCTAGGTAGATTCCCAGCTTACTGCAAAATGATCGCAAAGTCTCACGTGACCTGATTACGCTTGGGAGCCGATTCCACCGAGCAACATATCCAGTTAGAAAGAAGTTAAGCCGCACATTTTTCCGGCATCCTGGTATAAGCAGGGTAAAGTCTTTGCTACGATGGTCTCGTGTGGAACACTGCTGCAGTGTTAATGCGACCAGAATGCATTAGGCATTGCCATGACTCAGATTGTACACCAGTATTAAGTGATATTTTAGTCTTCGTAGCCAAAGCGAATGCATATGGAGTTGCTGGCACCACTCTCGATAGTTCAAGCTAGAGGCTTTACCTAATAAGGATTACCAAGAATCAGATTGTACATCAGTATCAAGTGATACTTTAGTCTTCGGAGACATTTATTTGGGGGAGTCTCCAGCTTCGTGGTTGGCAATGAACGAAATAAATGCTTCACAGATGGTGACTTGGTCTTGAACCGCTTGACCTTCCTCGTCGGTCATTTCAATGATCAGCGAGGAGCAGTTTTTGGTTCTATGATGCAGAATTTTGACAAACTCTTTTACTTTGCATGTCATTCGTAGGGTCGTCTACCCTTTATAAATAAAAAAAGAAAGAAAGAAATAAATAACTTTTTATTCTCGGCTACGCCAGACATGCTGCTAAAGGCATGCTCATAGTAACAGTACAACAATTAATCAAGAGATGTGCAATAGTATAATAGGATTTTCATATATAGGGATCCATAAATGTAGGTATGTATTCACCGCTTCATCTGTGTGCGCTTGCATTCAGCGATGAACCGGTCTATCTGCAAGATCAATGTAAAATCTTCTGTCTTTTGTTGTAGCGTCATCAGTTTGCTGAAATTCTGACTGATTAAACGTTCAGCTGCATCATTTTGTACATGAGTGACCCGCTTGTCTTGTGGAGCAAGGATAGTTGTGGCTTGATGACCCACATGGTAGAAGTACTCAACCGCTGCGTAAGCATTGTAGGAAATGAAGAATGTATCCCAATCAGAACATCGGATTAGTTCCCGGAAGTGTTTCCAGTTTATCTTGTGGATTGCGCAACGGGGAAGAGAAACATGTTTAGTGGCCACTTCAACGCTGAAGATGAGGCATATCAGGTTGCGGTTGCTGCCAGAAAGATTGTCTGCGTTGTCTGTAGTTGCAATGGCCATACCCAATGTAAATATCAAGTCTAATGTATTACTCGACCTAGTTGCTTCAGTGGCCAAGTCTGACAGAACAAATGAAGACTGCGTATAGTAGAGGAGGACTGGGAATATCAATGTATCTTTGGTAGGTTGAAGTAATCTGCAATTGTTTTTGTCTGTGTAGCATAGATACAAATTCGAAAGCTGAACTGATAAGGGCAACATTCTTGGTTGACGAATTCAGTAATTTGTAGATACATTCAAGTAAAATGTAAAATGGGCTCCTGGATAGATCCTGGGACATTTACTAGTTGTGGGTGCTACGTCGTATGTTTCGGCTTCCCACACTGGTGACAGATGAAGGCTTGATGGACAGTTCTAATTATTGTAGAATCTTGTTCACTGGTACGTTAGAAGAACCAAGTTCGGTCGGAGCGGCTTTACTTGCTCACGATCCGTCGCAATGAGGCTGAACTTTACTGTGGTGCGATGGTTTGTGTGCCTCAGTGATCCATTGAGCTATACTGGGTGGTGCATTTTTGCACATTCAGTCACTCATACCAGATTCGTCAATGGTTAGAGGCCAGACAAACTCAGCCTCCTGGCCCTCCAGTTTGGGGCTTGGAATGAGTGTGGCACCTTATTCCTTAAAACAGACTTTTTGTAGCGCAATGCCAAACCCGCTGCCTTGCGGTCAGGTTTTTGGACCAAAAGCTTTGGTTGAGAACCCTAATCGTTCTGCTGTTTAGGCCCGGGCAACCTGACAATATCCTGCCCACGCAATACCATGAATCTCACTTCAAACAAATTTCTGATGCTCTGGCCACCGCAGAGTATAATCAATGGTGCCCTATCTGTTGCATCGAGTAGGGTGGATAGGAGTTTGGATGCTACTGCTCAAGCCCTCCCGTCTTCTTATTCCCCCTCTTAGGCTTTTTCACCTTTATCGTCCTGTTCCAGCTTCACTTTTATCCCCTTGTTTTCAACCCCCAATTCTCGGCTCTCCCTCACCTTGCTTCAATAGTCGCTTATCTTTTAGATTCAACTCACATGTGAACGCGGAACGTCATTCCTGCACTGTCCACAAGCCCATGTACTACCAAGCGGTCCATTCCAGTTCATCGGCTTCCATTTGGAGCCCTCGATCCTTCTTCAGATAAGAATGCCTCAACGTACGCACATTGCTACAGATCGGTCAACAGGTAGCACTTGCCCGAACATTAGAGACCCTCTCGATCGATATCTTCTGCTTATCGGAGACCCGCCTGAAAGACTCGAGCTCTGTACTCACTCTACGATCCCCTTCAGGTGACACTAGCAGCATCTTCTCATTGCGCCTATCCGGTGACGACGCAGCTTCGAGCACCGGCCAAGCTGGTGTTGGTATTGCTCTGAGTCCCCGAGCTGAACCTGCTCTGGTTGATTGGATTCCAATCAGTAGCCGGATGTGTGCGGTCCGATTGGCTGGCTTGTTCAAAACTTCGAAGTCGCGTGGGACTGACAGGTATTTATTCGTCATTGCTGACTGTACGCACAAACTGTAGCGATGACTCGGTAAAAGACGATTTCTATCGTCAGCTGAACGAGCTTTTTCGCCACAGAAGAAGATCGGACACTGTTGTGCTGGCTGGGGATCTGAACGCTCAAGTTGGAATATTATCCACTGAGCAACTGCATCTGGGCGGCCAAAATGGTATAGGCTCTCATAATGATAACGGTGAGCGGTTACTTCATGTGTGCGAGCACTAACTTCAGACACAGCACCCGCCGGAGAGTGAGTTGGCGCCCACCAGCCTACAAGCAGCTATGGACGCAAATCGATCACATTGCGATAAGTTACCGATGGAGAGGCTACGTCCATAACTGTCGCTCTATTTGGAGCACAGGTGTGGACACCGATCATGCAGTTGTATGTGCTGACATGCGATTGCGTTTTGGCGGACGCCTACGATGCCGTTGTGACCGCATTGACACCAGCCAACTGGCGAAGCCAGCTGTTCTGAATGCCTATCAAAGTAGGCTGTCATGCGAGTTGGATAAACGCTCACTGGGTGCAATTGAAGCTCACTGGTCTCATGTTCACCAAACCTTACTAGCAGCAGGAAAATCCTCATGTGGTATGTCTAATCACCAACATGGATTTTGGGTCTCTTCACAGTCTCTGGAACTTGTAGATGCTCGCCGGCATATTCCGGCTGGAAGCGAACACAATGAAACTCGCAAAGAGCTCCGGGCAAAACTCCGTGCTAGCCTGAAGAGAGACCGCGAATCCTGGTTGCTTCATTTTGCTTCAGAGATGGAAATGGCCGCTGCCCTTTGTAACCATGATAAGTTATTCTGTCTGATACGGGAAACTGGCAGCAGGAGACCTGGGGTTAGTGAAAGTATATGTGACGTGAGTGGACAGCCTATCTGCAACTTGTCAAAACACTTGGAGCGTTGGGCTGAGCACTTTGCAAGGCAATTTAATCGGTTGGAATTGTTTGATTTCTCGCCGGCCACTGATCGCCCCGCTCCGTGGGCTGTCCCTTTGGATCCACTCTCTGGCCCAGAAGCCGAACGTGAGATTGGACTGTTGAAGTCAAATAAAGCCGCGGGACCTGTGATCTTCTTCCAGCCCTCTTCACGTTTGGGGGACCTGCTCTTGTGGATGATTTACACGAGTTACTAGTCAAACTGTGGGAGCAGGAAACTGTCCCAACCGACTGGAGTCGCTCCGTCATAGTAGCAATTTTCAAGGGAGGCTCACATCAGAATGCGGCAACCAAAGAGGAAGCAGTCTGATCTCCATCGCCTCCAATTTGCTTGCCTCTGTCATCCTTCACAGACTGACTGACACTCATGAAACCAGATTCGTGAAGAGCAAGCCCTGTTTCGTCCAAGTCGTGGCAGCATCGACCACATCTTCACCTTACATCAGTTGTTGGAGCACCGTCACATATATTGGCGGCCAACCGTTGTTTTGCTCCTCGATACCAAAGGTGCATTCGATTCTGTGGATAGACTTGCACTTTGGGACTGTCTACTAAGGAAAGGTGTGCCTGAGAAATATGTAAATATTATCCGAGCATTATCCGCGTGTAGCACAGGCAGAGTGAAGGCTTACGGCAAGCTGTCGTCGCCTTTTACTATCTCCAGCTGTGTGAGACAAGGATGCCGCTGTCACCTTTCCTGTTCAACCTCGCTATTGACGAAGTCATGGAAATCACATTTAAAGGACACGACTAAGAAGGTGTGGATCTGCTCCCAGAAGAAGGACTTCTTGACTTGGAATATGCTGACGAAATTGCCCTAATCTGTGGCAGCTCACAAATGTGCCAAGCGGCACTGGACAGCTTAGCACTGGCTATCATTCGCTTCGGGCTTAGCTTCGCACCCTCGAAATGCGAAGCGTTTCTCCAAGATTGGCCTGGACCGCCTCGTGCATTGGTCCTTGGTGGCCATCAGCTAGAAGGCGTTCAAACGTTCAACTACCTGGGAAGTTGTATCAGCGCCCATGGGATTGAAGATGAGACCACGAACCGTATATCAAAGGCTCGAGGCGCTTTTGCTAACCTTCGCCACTTATGGTGTGGGCGCGACATCACTCTCGCCCTGAAGGGTAGAGTGAACAGTGCAGCGGTACGTTCGACCCTACTGTACGGTTGTGAAACCTGGCCCTTTAGATCAACGGACTTAAGGAGGCTAGTTACGTTCGACCACCGGTGCCTTCGTAATTTACCGCACATCTGGTGGGAACACCGAGTAAGCAACGAGCGTGTTCGACACCTTGTTTACGGCACAGTAAAAGTAAATGAAACGCTCAGCGCTGTTATTTGACACACAAGGCTCCGATGGCTCGACCACGTGTTACGCATGCCAGCCCACCGACTCCCGAGACGTACGTTGTTTGCGCGCCGGGGGTGTGGATGGAAGAAGAGGAGGGGTGGCCAAGCGATGACTTGGTCGAGAGGAATGAAGGCCCTCACTTCTGAGCTGGCCTTGGTTGGAGCCTCTCGACTCCCTGGTTGTGGTCCGAAAGATGAGGAACACGTTTGGTTGGACACACTTGCTGACATGGCAAGGAGCGTACCTCGGTGGCGTTGGTGCTGTTTCTTTGTCCCAGAAATCTTTTTTAGCCTCCCCATCCAACCACGATCTCACTATTTAGCTTTATATAATTTTGCCTTGTAATTTTTTTTGATGCACAGTAGCCGGCTGGTAGCTTATCGGAACGATGTCCATCCGTTACCGGTAGCTCAGCTGGCTTGCACCAGTTGCTTTTTCTTCTCTTTTTTCTCCTATGTATTGCGGCACAGTAGCTGAGGTGCTCCCCACCTCTGGCTAACGTGTATGATGATGATTACTTGCCCACGATAAGCGCGCAGGTTAAATATGAGGTTGAAATGTGGATTTTGGGAAACCATAACTACGCTTACCGGGAGATACTGAACCCTAATTATCACACCAACTCCGGCTTATTAAACGCTACATCAGCTTCTTTGCTACCTAGTTCTTTGGGGCCCATGCACGAGAAAATGGCTGTGTGCTTCCACAATCACTTAACGAAACACGAGCCTGTTGAGCCTGAACTGCTCTGCGCTCTTTATCGATCACGGTTGTTGTTCAGCTCAGTCCGCGTACGTTAAAATGAATGAACTTCCCGAAACTGTGCCACATAACTATGGACAAGCCCCATCGCCCGTTTGTTCAGTGGCTCCCGATATCCTGTTCACTCTTACCAAGTCTCATTCACGGGCACAACCACAGCGTTAACTATCAAGGTAAAGATTGTTACATGCTTACAACGTCTGGTGCGAGCGAGTTCCATGCACCACATAGCTGGCTGCTTATTGGCTCATCCACAAGTAGGATGTCAATGTGATGACCAACGAGAATCATTCACCATCTTCACACCGGTGGAATCAATACATCTATGCTTTGTAGTAGATCTCAGAGACAGCGTTGATCTTATGTTATGTCACCGTAAAGTAGTCAGGACTGTATAGCACGATCCATGTGCACGGGGAGGAACCTCAGACAGATACAAAGCGACAACATGTTCCACCACCTGCACTCACACGTTTCTGGACAACAGAGTTATTCATTTCTTGGCATGCCAGAGGAAGGGCAATAGTCCAGACGCTTAACGGGTTGGCTCTAGCTGTGAGGTGTAAAGGACACAGCTGGCTGTGTTGTGTCATATTTTACCGAAAATCCACTTGGGACTGAAGGGTATTTGTTAATCACATATGGCTACTCAGATGGGTTGCATCCAGCTACTGCTAATTGGTCACCATCACCTCCGGACTTTTCCAAATTGATGAGTCACCTTGCGAATTCCTCTTTAAGTGATACCCGCCAGAGTTCTCAGTGTTTTCCCGAAACACTAGTGAATCGTTAGCACTTCCGTGTCAGGAAGGCCATATAATGATTCGACCAACAACCTTGATAATAAACTGCCAACAGCAGGAAGGGGTCTCATAATCGTCGCACCTGCTCCGGATACAATCAAACTAGACCGATCCCGTAGGTTCTGAGATAACTGTCGTTTTATGTTGAAAATATGTTCGGTTCACTACGTGGATTTACTTGCTACCGCCTGTTCGTTACCCGGTGGTGTTATGTTGATGTGCTCACCTTCCTTTACTGAGTTTTCTGATATCGACTAATGACCTCTGGGTCACACAGTCTCGTCGAGGTTAAGTAGCGCATGAGATTCGTCTAAAGGAGTCAAGGTCATCGACGAGTTTAGAAGAGCAGGTGTGATGGCGGATATCGTATACCGTGTGACAGCTAATCATTTTCTCGGCGCTTGCATGTAGTAGCAGTCTATGGAACTACGTGCAAATACTTTCATTGGGCACACATATCTTCCCGCGGTGAATTCCACCTCAATACGTTGAAATGCGGATAGTTCGGATTAAGTGTTGATGTGTTGGTATGTTCGTCTAGCGGGGCACTCGATTTGCAGACGTTTCGTCACAACCGAGCTAACATCTGTAGTGGGGACTAGAAGTAAGCTTGCTGGTAGGCAAAGAGCCTTGAGTAAATGCATTATGCTCATACTGACACCTCCATTTTCTAATTACTCAATCCAACCTTCTTAATTTTATGACTGTTAAATTTGTCCAGAGGATGAATCACCGAAAACGAGCTTGCTTACTAGACTGTCTCCTCATGACTGAAATTCGAGGCTACTCGAAGCTTCCTGCCTACCAGCATAATGACCACTACTCCTCATTCAAGTTGTCACCTCGAAGGGTGGGGAAACGTCTGCAGGCAGATTGTCCAGGTGAAGTCAGCGATTTTTAGAGCAGAATAAACTTCCATCGCTGTGGAAACAAGGGGCCATCACTCCTACTTACAAGGGAAATGGTCGATGTGACTCAGCAAAATGCCACCCGGCAACGGTACCTTCTCTGTTTGTTAAACCTATGGAATAAAGTACTTCAGACGCAATGATATATTACAAGTCAAGACAAACTTTATGTACTCGGATGAGTGCACTTTCAGCACTGTACAAATCAACTTCAGATGAATTACATTGATATTATCAAAAATACAAAATGTTAGAATGGATAAAGTAAAAGTAAAAAGGTGCACTAGTTTCACTCGAGTAAAAGGATTCGCATTATTGAGTAATGAGCACACCTTAATAAAAATCCTCGGGATATTTCCCAGCTGATGGAGTAGCTTTTTACCAAGACATTTCTTCATACTTGGCCGAAAACAACAATTCGTGAATCTTGTGCGGTATGTGGACCAAGTATTCAAAATATGGAGAGTAAGACGGTCTTCCTGACCTTGGAAGCGGGTTGGGCAAAAAAAGCTAGTTAAAAGATCCTAACAAAACTGATAACTCAGCAGTCGATAAAGTAAAAATGGTGTTAAACGAAAAGGCAACGGCCGATTTAAAGGCCCCGTCATCACCAAGATAGCTACAGCATCATAGCACAGAAACGGTATGGCTTCCGTCAACATTGCTCGTATATCACAAACCTATTACCTTCAAGCAGCATTTGAATCGAATAAGTTGACGATAGAGTGAAAGTCAACATAATGTACCTGGGCTTCTCGAAAACGTTTGGCCGTTTAGAGCAACAAACGATGTTCCACAAACACTAGAACTATGGCACTGGTGACCCTGTCCTGAGTTGGATAGATAATTATTCATGTGCCCATCGCTTGGAGGTAGAAATACGGAGCTCCTTGTCCGAGACATTTGAAATTGAAAGCTGCACGCTCCAGTACTCGGTTCTCGGACTTAGACTAACAATGATTTCATAATCGTTCCAGCAAGAATGTGGAGGTCTGCTCCCGGAACTCAGTCACAACAGCAGCCTGAGAGGTCATCATGTAAAGTTTGCCAAGCAGTATAGCTGGTTGGAATGTCAACGAAGTTTATTCTTCCTTCCATTGTGCCAGCAATGTAAAACCCCGCATACGTTATTTTTGCTCGTAGGTTAACAATATTTAAAGAATGACTAGAGGACGCATTGTAACGCTCGCATTGCAACCTGTAACTTGCGCAAGCCAAGAGGATACATAAAGTGACCAACCAGTGTATCCACACATTTGGACCAGGTGAATTTATACTTGTTGCTCTGCGCAAATCTCTGTGAGTTTGGAATCCTGTGTGTCATGTAAAGTTATACCTTTTATCACCTTATAGACTACTGGACAAAATATACCCAGCTTCCCTTTCCAAATTCGTTGACACACTTTTCGTTGTCTTGCCATTTTCATCTGGAGCATTTTATGGGATCTGTTTAGCATAAGCTTTTAACCCCTTTATATGCCATTGTTCCTTCACTTCACGCGGTTTTTAAGCTATGGCAGCGATCAGGAGACTGGATGATCACGAAGGGCTTCAGCACGATCTCGGCACGAATACGAACTGGTGCACGGAGCGGTCGATCACTGGAGGACAATCTACCCTTGGCGGAATTTGGACAACTGAGCACTCTTACATCCGGTTGGTTTGTATCATTGGTTGCATCTAAAACAGTGGCCAGTTTGTTGACTTGAATAGGTAAATCACTGGACCTTAGCGACCTTTGTTACTCCAGAATTCATGCTTGGCTATAGCATATATTGTAGATAGCTTTTATCTTCTCATTTAAAAGATTGATGATTGCCATTAACACTCGTTCAATGAGGAAAAAGCGTGTGGAAAATCGAATAAGCACGGTAAATAACGTTGCCGTCACGAGTGTCGAGGAACCTGTGTCTTGTTGCACGCATTCCGAGCCGCCTGGGATACAAGAGCAGGTAAAGAAGTCCAAAGGACAAATGACAGAGAGTTCTGTTAGTGTTGTCGACCTTATATCTCCATTGTCAGCCAAAGTAAAGACATTGGAGAAACGGTTAGCGGAACAAAATGGGAAACTAAAGTTGTTTGACTCATTCGGAGATCTCCTAATGTCAGTTTCATACATAACTCAGTCTCCGGCTACTCCAGCGCAAAAGCACAAAATTGGAGCCTTAAACTTCCTAAATGCAGTTGCCTCTGGGGTTACTCAAAGATGCATAAGGGAAAAAAACGTCATCGCCCTCAACATAGCCGACAATATCGCGATTGATAACATTAAGCATACTGTTTCGAGGGAGTGCAACATCGCTGAAACCGATATTAGTTGTAGAAGACTGAGGAAAAAATCTTTACGTTTTCCTTGTCCGACTCTGTTCCGCTTTTGTAGCGAAAGTCTCGCAAGTTCGTTTATCAAAAGTCAAAATACCTTAAGATCTGTCCCGAAATTTTGCAATGTTATTCTATTCGTAGACAGGTCACTTTTGCAATGTGAGCTTTAACGCATGAGTGCAACTAATGTCTCGCCTGAGCCGAAGCAGAGTCATCCTCCCTGCGCGCTTTCTGAATTGCAAAAAAGATCATTCAACAGTGTTTGCTTCTCCCCTTCTAAATAGGCAGATGATGCTAGCAAGGCCACTCTCCACACGAGCGATGCTAAGGCTGGCGACAACGTAGCGGAAATTGCGATGCTCACGCTCCACACCACATTAGTCTTGTGGACATAGGAAATAGTGTAGCTTCACTCGATGCACCACGTTCTGACAAACTAGTAGGGATTGGGATCAATCCCCACACCACTATTGAAACAGATACAAGTCCAAAAACATCTAATGGGACTATCGATAACTCCAGTGAAGGTATGTTACGGCCCATTGACATTATGACTACACATGGCAGCAGTGGTCGTGGTTCGCGCCCTAAGCGTCTTAGATCAAATAGGGGCCTTTGTGCTAAAAGGGGTGACTCCCCGTGTCCCAATGACGGTCGTGAATAATAATGCTGCTGCACAGAGTGGCAAGCCACAATTCCGCATTGTCCCGGCGATGTGCCAAGGCTGTTCTCCTGGCAGACCTGTACATGGCTTTGCTGAAACACAGACCACTTATTTATGCCCCTATCCATACTCTATTCCGCCTCCTCCTCTCACAATGTCTTCTGCGAGCCCTTCGGCAATAACACCCTATCCGCTTAAACTCAATCGCCCCAAATTACCACAGCATTCTTTTTGCATTCCCCCACCCCCTGTAATCCCGATAGGACTGGTGAATCTCACAGTAAGGGATTTGCTGCGGAAGGCTCTAGAACTAATGTGATTGCAAGAATAAATACTGGACGGAGTGATGAACAACGCCAGGAGTTTTTAAAACTGATGATAAGTAATATCCGTTCTCTGTTGAATAAACTTCATTTACTCCGCACCTTCATAAGTCTGAATAAACCTGATATGATTCTCTCACTGAAACCTGGTGTCATGATTCTATGCTCAGCTAGCTGCTTTCTATCGAAGGTTATAAGCTCATTAGAAGTGATCGAAAACAAGACAGAGGAGGCGGTTGCATAATTTACTACTCACGGAATCTCACTGTGTCTGAATTCACACTTCCACTTAAATGTCCCACTATTGAGTCCGCTTGGTTACTCTTGTCCTTTGGTACTAAGCGAACGCTTGTAGGCTGTATATACCGCTCACCCGCGGCTAGCTTCAGTGATGAGAACCAGTTGGTTGACATCTTCAACTACATATCGGATCTTGGTGCCTTTGATAAAGTTGTAAGTGGAGATTTCAACCCACCAGATATCTGTTGGTCAAACTTAGTAACACATGCGAAACATGCAGAGTTCATGACCCCCGTCATCACTGGGGTGGTTGGGAAAAATATATTAAACCTACGGTTTACCTCAGGCACATCCCAGATAGCTACTGATATAATTGACGGTCTCCCCGGATGTGATCATAAAATAGTCAGATGTAAAATTATAGCTGAGTCGTCGCATGTGAGATCTGCGGTGGTTCCACACTTCCTGCGAAATGTTAATTGGGTGGATTTCTCCGCTTTGCTTAGGGTCCAAAATTGGGACCATTTCTTTCTTTCCTCTGATATTAAGGGAGCCTCCGATATCTTCTATGACAACGTGACTGTGCTTAAGCAAACTTGCCTCCTGTGAAAACACGAGAGCCTCTTCTAAGTAAGCTAACAAGGCAAAAGACAAGCGGAAAATACGAGTGCTAACTCGAACATATGAAGGTACTCACGAGTTCAGTGTATTACTGAGACTCCAACGCCTTATAATTGAGATGGACATGAAACATCGAACTCGTCTCATGCAGGAAGAACGACGGGCTGTAAATAGTAGTAATACAAGTCAACTGGTGACTGCACTACTGAGGAAAAGGGGAGGTGGCAAAACTGACCTACCCTCCAACATCGTCATGCCTGAATGTGAATGCATTGATTCCCCAATTGCTATGGCGGAAGTCTTTAGCTCATACTTTGCTAGATCCTTTAATGTTGAAAAAGAAACCCTGGAATTGTCAACCTCGTTTCACTTCTCTGAACAAGTCCCAGCGATCGAGCTTAGTATGATTACCTGTCTACGACCATCCTACAGACCTGGCCCCGATGGGATCTCTTCTGCTTTGGTCAAACACGGTGGAGATGTTATCCCTCTTATAGTATTAAATATCTTCTGTTTGTCTCTCCAGTCTGGTCAACACCCCGAACGTTGGAAAACGGCTACGGTTATACCGCGACATAAGTCCGGGTCGAAAACTGACATCCGGAACTACCGCCCCATTAGTCGCACAGCCATTCTCTCACGCATGCTAGACAGAATTGTTAAGGAACATTTGGTTTTGTTCCTAAAATTACATAAACTTCTCTCACCTACACAGCATGGCTTTCTGAAGTCTCGCTCGTGTGTTACCTGTCAAGTTGACTTCCTTAACCATCTAACTGAAGCAATTGACTCAGGTCATCAGTGCATTGTCATCTTCCTCGACACGCAAAAGGCTTTTGACAGAGTCCCACACAAAAGCTGTTATGTAAATTAAGTAAATACGGTGTTACAAATCCGCTTAACTCTTGGATCCAATCGTACCTAGTAGGACGGTCGCAAGTTGTGGATATCAATGGTTACATCACTTCACCTCGTCTGGTTACCAGTGGAGTGGTACAGGGCAGTGTCTTAGGCCCGTTACTCTTCCTACTGTATATAAATGACCTGATTTCTGTTATACAATTTGGGAAGCCTTATTTGCTTGCTGATGATTTAAAGGTGGTTTACACGTTCCCATATCTTCAGCGTACTGCTGAACTTAACAATATCCAAAGCGACTTGAAAGCCACTGAGAGATGGGCTGATATGTGCCAGATGACATTTGCAACATCGAAGTGTAGTATTCTAGCGTATGGATGTCAGATAGCAGCAGAAGTGTTCAGGCTTCATGACGAAGTCATTCCCATCAGCCAGTCTGTTCGTGACTTAGATTTAAGATATTCTAGCTCGTTAAACTTTAGCGAACATACAAATCATATAGTGAAAAAGGCTAAGCAGTCGGTCGGGCTCATATGCCATCTGCTAACCTTGAAATAAACCAGACTAATTGCTTTCAAAATCAATATCTGGCCTTTGCTTGAATATTGCTGTGCTGTGTTCAGTAACTTGTAAAAGGCTGACTTGAGAGCCATTGAAAACGTCCAACGCGCCTTTATGAAGCGCATATTTGGCTGTTCAACCGCTCTTTCATACAGAGATAGGTGTAAGCAGTTGAATCTTGAACCTCTGTGGTTACGAAGAATGCAATTAAATCTGTGCTTCCTCTACAAACTCGCGTGGCGGGAAGCATATGCTGGAACCTATCAATTGCACTTTTGGGAAAACACCATTTATGAACTGCGAGATAATGAATGCATATTCTATTTACCTAAATTCAAAACCAGCCTAAGGAGAGATTTCTATCTTCTTAGGTATGGCTCCATTTGGAATAAGCTGCCAAAAGAGATTAGATGTACTGAACATTTCTGCTTGTTCAAGAAAATGATAAAGGCTTATCTGTCAACGGACAGAGCGAAATGGATTTTAAAAGTTCAACTTGATGATGAAAAGCTGTATGATACCGGAGAACATCAACCCGAATGCACCAGAGAAAACGTGATCAGCTAGGATGAGCTGCTACAAACCGATTCTTAAGCTATTCCTTAACACTACGTCCTATGTGATTTTACTCCTTTCAAACTTAATTCATACCAACTGTCTTCTGTTCAAAACCGAGAGCAAAATTATTTACTGGTAGGGCGTCAGGAACTATTTTCTTAATTTTCCCCACAACTTGATTAATTCGTAATATTGTTCTACGATCCCTTTCGCTACATTTGTTCTCCAGTGCTAAACATTTCCCCTTCTTTTCTGAAGTTTACAGTCCATAAACATATACTTGAATTCAGTGATGGCAATAACTGATTCCCTATGTGACTTTTGCCTATGGACAACTCATACAGTCATCTGTCTCCGGCTGTCACGCCACACAATTTATCGTATGATCGGCTCGATCCAATTCTACGCCGATGTAAAAAACATACCTGCCTATTTTTTACACTAACGATATAGTTTTCACATACTTCTTCTTTTCTATATTCTTTCTTATTTCATCGTTGGCCACGACTGGGCTGATCTCCTGTGGTGACGGATTATAGCTTGCAGATTATAAAAGACGTTACCTATGCAAGGCAAATTGCCACCAACTGACTGGCGTATAAAAAAGTGCCATAATAGAATGATCCGCATGACGGACTGGGCTGAGGCTTCATGGCCCATAATACATGTACAAAAGCAGCTCTAAAAAGAACAGAACATATGATAAGCAGGTGATGGCTCATATGCTAATGGGCCACACCGGCACGCGGCCAGGTATTGCATGGAAGTGCGGGCGAAACCTTTCGAGGGAATACCTTGCATGGAAGCAGGTCCCCTGGGGATGGTTCCATGATTGGCCGTATTACTTTAACTGGACATCTGTTTAAATCTGCATATGTTATTGTTCCTGGTTTTATAATTTCTTTAATGCCTTAATCCTGCCAATTAGTTTAGTACCTGTTTTGGATCCATTGTAAAAAGCGTGGACAAATTGATTACATTTTTGCGATCCTGTTGTACACATTGATCAGACCACATAGTTAGACTGCACCTCGAATCACCGAGGAATATACCATTTATTTATTTATTTAGTTCGGAGTAGTCCACTATTCCATGTGGCAAAATGTCCAGTTGTTCAACTACACCATAAACAAGACTACATTTATGGGCTTGCGGCATAAAGGTTGCATATCAGTTCCCGGGAACGCAAACTTGTGATTTTGACACAAAGCAATCTCAGCTGTTCAAAACAGTTTGATACTGTATCGGAAAGGGGCATTTAACATGCCGGCCTTGCGTTAAGGGCATTTAGATATTTTGCCTCATCTACATTCTTAATGATGCACAACTCGTACGTACACCCTCATGCTGAATGTTATAGATGAGGTTGGCAACCTTGACTGGAGTGTCATCGCAATGCTGGAGACTCCACAACGCAGAACAGCGAAGAAGGTTACGGGTCAATGCGTTCTCACTTACCAGTATACGCTGGAGGAGTTTTCCGTGACTCTACCGATGGTTATGCACATATCACATTTTGGTGTACAAAATAATGGCAGACAACAGTCACCTACACCGCCATTTGCACAAGCACGGCCACAATACCAAGCTCTGGAGTAATCGCCTGAAATTCAGAGAGCGATAGAGAAATCGACCCTTCGGTTCTGCCAACCTTTGAACACTCCAATTAACTCAGTTGTTTCCTTGTTTACTTTGGCTGTTTTCAAAAGGGGATTGCATATTGCTCTTGGCTTCCAGCAATCCGCTACATAAACTGTGATATCACGGAACACCGCTGCAAATTGTTCATGCTGGATTTGTGCATCAAATATGCATAAGGAAGGCGGAGCTTTAATTTGCCCTGTAGCAAACGTTAAGCAGCAAAGTTAATTTTTAACTTCAACCATTGTCATGCAGTGACACAGTTAAGTCACACATATATCATTGTTCCACGGCTTCATTGGCAGATTCTCAGAGTGCTGGCACATATGTCTCGCGATTTTACCATTTCACTCCGAACTTCCTACAGGATCTGCTTTTTCACCTACCATAAATCATAGTTCATTGTTCACCGTTCATCTAATACCGTTAGTAGCGATTTCGACTACACTAGCAGAGGCGTTGGCTCAAACATCAGGTGCAGACAGCACAGATTCGCCCGCCGAACACGGAATGGCAACCCGTGCAGATAGAGGGATAAAAAAATGTGGACGCTTAGCTCCTCCTGCCAGGCGTGCAAAGCAGTCTCAGGAGCGCGTTGCGCAGTTCAGATGGGGTCGTCATGACAAATGGCACCACAACTCGCCCGGTTTGCAGAACAATGAGCGAAAAACTATGTACTGATGACTACAAAAAGAGTGAAACATGATCGCAACCAGCACATTCTGTACCAAATGGTCGAGTATGTGCAACCATCAAGCAAACAAATCTAGTTGACCTGCCAGTCCAGTCGAATAGCCTGAAAAATGTCATCAGCTCCTTTGAGTAATAACATTAATCCCACCCATCTCTTAACATTGGTTTAGAAACCCAACCCTCTCCACTCTAGTTAATTTCAATCAAGCTGACGTCAACGGACTCTGCAAAGATATACTACGAGGGCTGGGGCTTTCAGCGCTTTGCTGTCTCCAAAACGTGCACACTCGCATACCGACAAGAGTGTGGAATGATGGCCATCTGAATTAAGCCAGTGCACATCTCGATTCGCTACATAACAGACCAAACCCGCCACATAGGCAGTCAATATCGTATGCCAAAGAGCGGACGCAATCGTGTGTGCACACTGTACGCTTCGCTGCCATTCCGAATTGCACGCATGTACGTACATGTGTGATAGAACAGTTCAATAGTCAAGCTTCCAGGTTAGCTTGCATTTTCGGGTGGCAGTAATAAAAATAGAAAGATCATTTACCCGTCGAATGGACACTAGAACAAATGACATTTTGGTATCTCTTTCCGGTTGCTTTGGGTGTGTTTATGGAGCTGGAAATGGCAGGACGAAGTTTATGAAGGCATTTGTCAGCTGTTGGAAAAAAGACATTGGGAATAAACACATGGTGAATCGCATTGCCTGTCCGATGGCAAATCAGAGACTATTCAGTGTGCGAACAGCAAAGCTAATTGGAGTAATAAGTAATAATAATAGTAATAAGGTGTATTGCTCGTGGTACCGAGAAGCCGAACCCACAAAGGGACGGATAATATTTACATTGCAACATGCTCAGGCGTACGAGGTTTTCAATGCATTGGGTTTCTATAGAGCTACCATAGGGATGTTTTTGCGAATATTTTCATTTGAAACTTTTGTCACCGTATGCTACCAGTCTGTAGGTATTCTCACTTGGTTGTTTTCGGTTCAGCTTTGTGGTAGCATGATGGCGGCAATTTGATGGGGAGGAGGGAGTATGAAAAGGACGAAACAGTTAGATTCACCAAGCAAAATCAGATGAGTAATACACACGCTTACTTAATGGACTGGAGTTATACAGTTGGGGCTGTTTATAAGTTAGGGAGTTACGAAAATAAGGAAAATACTATATTAAGGTAACTCCAGTGGATCATCAAACTCGTTCCTTTATCAGAATAATAATGTCAGTATTCACGTCGTAAGGAGTTAAGGGATAGCGTAGTGTCTAGACGTTCCTTGGCCTAATTATGGAGTTGAACTAATCAAGCTGTGTTTTGAACTGCCAGATTGTTGAGATGTTGGGTGAGCTCAGTTGCATTCCTTTCAGCCCATACTGGTAGGTGGAAAGGTAGGGCTTGCGTGACTATGCACAGTATAGGTAATGTTGGAAAGAGAGAGAGTTAAGCATATAAGTAGACAAAGAAATGAACGCTTGTTTACTGTAGAAGATGCCAAAGACAGGATGATTAGGAAAGTGTGCAACAGCTATCCGATTATTGGTGTAGATGTAAAGAGGAGAGGCACCACTACCATGATGGAGGGTATGGTCTAAGGAATAAGTTAATGGGAAATATCTGTAAGACAGTAGACAGAGATGCCGTAACTAGGATCCAGGATTCAATGCAGAATGAAGTCGGGTAAGAAAGAAGAAGTGAAGTAATGGGACCATTCGTAGAACCGTCTTCCGGGAACCTGTTTCTGGGCGGGATAGTCCCGAGAGAAGTTTCACCCCTACCACCAAGCCCCATCTGGCCATGTATCGCTGTGGTTTAAAAACACGCTGGCCACTACCGATTTTATACATCATTTGAGCAATCGCATTTTTGGTGAGGTAATTACTCAAACCAGTGCAGGGATAGGAGAGAGCCACACCGAAACCCTCCACAGTCAGCCCTTTCGTCATTCATAGTTTTTTGCGTGCCTGATGACCGGGATCACCGGTTGGCGTCATATGCCATAATGTGTGAGTTCAGCAGTTCAGATGGACTTCATTTTTAATTTCTGCACACCTTTTATATTCATCATTGGGTCTTTTGGTGTGGGTATACATGCTGCTTAGAAGCTTCAAACCATCACCTCAGGAGACCGGCCCACTCGTGACCAACAGGCTAACAGGAGAATAAGATGAAATGGTCAAATTAGGGGTTAGAAATATCAACGAAATAAGTAGCCAAATAGCATGTCTCGCGACATTGTGGGATGCCATATGATTAGGTGTGAGAAAATATTGCTGGAGTTTAGAATAACAGGTAGCGTTATTAGTGAGTTGGCTTCTCATTCAATACGCACTAGGTGATGCAAATTGTCCGAATGCCATAGCACAGTAACAATATTTCCAATATACGAAGGAGAGATAAAGCAAAAGATACAGTTATTTTGTTTCTACTCCTACCAGTGGGACTTCAATTGTGGCATTTTCGAGCATAAAGTTAATGCATGAATGAGTGTGATGAACCAGCATTACAGGTCATATATTGTTTGGATCGGATGACATGAACACAACTGTAGACACTTGAAGGCCGAATGTTTTCATTATATTCTGAATGGTGAGAAAAGCTTCCAAGTTCATTTTTAATTTGGTTAGGTTCTCACTTGCCCGTGTTTTTAATGCTAGCTCGTTCCATATGTGAGTCTACCTTACCAGGAAGAAGTTGGAGCGGAACTACAAGTTCCTCTTTTTACGCGTAGTGAGTAACCCCTATTTCCCGTGGGATAGATTGAGAAATTTTGCAACTTAAGATCTATTCTGTCGTGTACACCGGGCAATGTTTAATGTGAAAAGTACTAGATTATTTCTCAGGCAGCGCAGCCATAGAGGGTTTAGTTTAAGGCGCCAACAGCGGTCTTCTTAGTTCAGACTGGTGGACCGGCCAATAAAGAGTTTCGTGAAAGAAAGTTGAATATTTTCTAAAGCGATTCGATCCGTTCTACGCAGGTGCCTATGGATAATTGTGCAGTACTCCAGCATAGGTCTCATGATAATTTTAAACATTTCCAGTCTCGTTTTAGGTAGAACAAAGGATTTAGTGATATAAGCTTTTAATTGCCTTTCCTTTGCTATCTGAGATGAGACATGCTCGGGAAAGTTCAGCAATGGTAGGGTGATGGGCCATCAGGTATGCAGCATCCATACCCAAGCACTTGTGGTTTTTCAGCGGAGAATTTCATGGACCAATTTTTACTCCAAGAGTGCAGCGCAGATAAGTCTTCACGTATGTTCTTAAGGCCCGACTCAAGCCTATCGGGTGGAAATATGTAGACGAGTTTAATATCGTCCGTAAAGAGGCATGATCTTCCATGTTTTATGGAATCACATATAACATTTATATACATTAGTAAGAGTAGTGGTCCAAGGACACTGCCTTGGACAGCTCCGCTTGTAACTTCTCTGGAAGAGGAGAGTTACTGGCCTATTTTAACGCTATGTGTCCGATCTTCTAGTTAGGATTTAAACCAGCTCAGTACTGGGTTGCTGACTCTGTAAGACTGTGGGACGGACAACAAAGTCACTGATGAATGATGGGGAATTCGCGAATGGGCAGGCGATTTTATCGTACTGCTTTGCACAGTTCCACTTGATGTCGGTAGCACCTAGTTTCTGTGATCACTGTGGAAAGCGATCCCATAAGCCTGATGACCAGGTGAATGTTGAAAGCCATTAGGATCTGCAACCCGTGCCGAGGCCATTTGGGGGTTCTGCTTTTCCAAGGACATTGCAGTAGTTTGCAGTGAACGTCCACTGGATTTGGAATCGGTCGGTATTCTGGGCACATCATCAAGGTGTTATCACGAAATCCATCGCAGTATCCATGCAACGCATTGGAAACCCATAGTGGTCAGCTTTTGGACTAGGTGCTTGAGCGTCGTCTGTGTGCCGGGATGAGTGACGAATCTGTAGCAGCCTGATGTGCAACACTTCAATTTACTTCGCGATGGCCGCCGACTGTACGCGCGCTGATAGATCGCCCCATAGCTGTCTTGTAGAGTTCCGTGTTTTCCAAACTTGTGTGAACAAGTACCATTTCATGAGGACCAGTAAGTTGAACTATCACTATCAACGAATCGTTAATTGCCGTTGTATTCACTTGAAGAAAAGGTAACTTAATCACTATATTGGCAGTAATTATAAGATTGGCGTTATGCCGTTAGATAATCTAACACTAAGCAACAGATCACTTTGAAACAGAGTAAAGTGCGAAAGCAAGCAAGGCGACTGAAAAGTCACATGCCCGATTACCAAGGAGAACAATTGTAAGAACGTTGTTTGTATGCGAGAAAAAATGCAGTATTTCGGTTATTATGCCTTCATTAGTGACAGAGGAACATGGAAAAAAGCAACCAACAAGTAGCTGCTCTTTCTGCTTCTTGTATTGCGAAGAGAAAGATCGACAACAACTAAGCAGGAGATTGTACAGTTTTGTAGGAATATGGTTCGAGGAAGGGGCAGTCATGTGCCCATAAGTCCCAAACTCCAGAGAGGTAACAAAGGGAGCTATCCAAGTATGTGTAGGATGGGATTTTGGGGTGGGCAGTAAAGGACAGGAACCAGTGTGGGGACAGGCGGAGAATGAAAGAAGATTTGAGGAAGACCATCGGAAAGTAAAAGTAAAGCAGGAAAAATCCTTTGATTAATAAAAGCCGAGTTGGTGTTTCCCACGCATTTACAGTAGTATTGGCATTTTAATAATATGGAATCGTGAAAAATAAAGGACCACATGTGCACCACTTTACATGGCTTGAAATACCACCAGTGGTACACACACCACAGTTTGAAAAGCACTGACGTAGTCAAAGTTGCTTCCTATGACTGTTTGAATTTCATTGTTTGCATTAGCGCTCAGTCTAAGTTGCGTTTGTTTGTCGTCATCGGAAGAGAAATTTCTTAGCGTAGCTGGTGCACGTCATAACCACTAACTGTTTAACGTTCCACTCGGTGACTCTGTGACACTAATGCATAGACTGATGCATAAACTGACAGTTTCGAGGTACGCTCACCGTGACTTCTGCCTTGAACAGGTCTCTCGTTCAGACGCTGGCCGAGCTTCGTTGCATCCGCTCGAGTTGTTTTAGTTCACTTTTAGTCCCTGACGAAAACGACACGGATGAGAAGATAAATGAAACAAGTACCAATACTAGCCGCGTTAATTTCACGACAACGCCATCCTGATACGACCCACTGTGGATGGAAGCCAGCAAGCCAGGAGAACTAAACCATTCGCAGGCAGTGGACATGAACGTCAATCTGTACCACGAGCACAAATTGACCATGTTTATGCGGGCCGAGTGGACAAGGGGTATTGGATTGCAGCGTTGTGAGTCGGGTACACTCTTGGTCCCGGTCTAGTGCGAGAGAGTAGTACCAACGTGACTGATTCGCAGCCAATGGCTCGTTGCGCGATAACAACTGATAAGCCGAGCCAGCGAAACACAGAGCTGGCAGATGGAAAGCCAATTAGCGTCGCGGACACAATTAGCTGCTCACATTTTCAAGGAGTGAATGAATGGACCAGACTGGGGTTAGGGTGTTGTGAACAAAGCGGGACTTTGTTCCAGTTAGAATAGTAGTGGTTCAGACATCTGCGAACGATGAGCGCCAGCCAAGGAACTCAAGCAGATGGCCAGAAAGAAATAACCATTTGAAGTGTTGCAGTTAATAGTGATGCAAAATATAAAATGGCACCATATTGTTTAATAACAGATGCGGATCACTGCCCAATGTTCGTTTTACTCTTCGGAGTGCTACTTCGACACACCACTCCCCACACTCAGTATTCCGCTACTGCGTGACATTGAAATTTCGGGTCGAAGGATCTCACTCGTAAATGAACGGGGTAAAACGCAGTAAGAAGTGTCAGAAATCAGAGGCAAATTTGTTCGAATTCCTCCGGCAGATATACAGTGATTCGAACACCAAAGTAATTATACCAAACTGGTCAAAATTCAGAGGTCTGCATCCAAAAGGTTTACATTGCTAAAACAGCAATGGAAAACCGGTCAACTTAGAGTGCTGGTCAACTTCAAAGATTTTACTGTATATGCCATCTAGAGTGACTCCAGTGTTGACAGCGTGTACAGTATGAACTGGTCTAGAGCATCCAGAAATGCTTCAAGCTATGTAGACACAAAGAATGACGACCAGTTTGGAGATCCTGCTAAAGGGGACCTGAGTAAGGCATTATCATCTTTTATACTTCAATTTGGAGTCTTTCAGTTCAAAAATGTTTGAGTAAGCAGCGATGGTAAGCCCAGACTTGCTATGTACGTTGTGATGTTCCGAGAGCGTATGCAAAAGCACAGCGCTTTGCTTGTTAACCAGAGAGTAACTTCTACCCGGAGGAAAACAACCGAAACAGGTAGGATCAATAAACATCATCATCATCATCATCATTATACATGTCAGCTAGAGATGGTAAAGCACCTCCGCTATTGTACCGCAATACACAAAGGAAATACAGACATACATACAATACATAAAGGAAAAATAAATACGACAGTTGAATGCCAGCTGAGCTACCAGCAACGGATACGCACCGTTCCGGTAAGCTACCAGCCGGCTACTAGGCAAAAACAAAAATTTAATTACGTTTTACCCTATGAGATAAGATCGTAAATGGAGGGGGAGGCTAAAGGGATGGGGAGGGACAAAGAAACTCACAGCAGGAACGCCACTGAGGTCGGCTCCTTGCCATATCAGCAAGTGTATCCAGACAAACGTGTTCACCGTCTTTTGGACCCCAACCAGGGAGCCGTGAAGCTCCAACTGAGGCCAGCTCCGAAGTGAGGGCCTTCATTCCTCTGGACCAAGTCATCGCTTGGCCACCTCTCCTCTACTTCCACCCACATCCCCGGTGAGCAAACAACGCACGTCGAGGGAGTCGGTGGGCTGACATGCGCAACACGTGGCCCAGCCATCGGAGCCTGGTGAGTGAAATGACGGTGCTGAGCGGTTCATTCCCTTTTCCTAGGCCGTAAACAAGGCGTCGAACACGCTCGTTACTCACGCGGTGTTCCCACCAGATGTGAGCCAAACTGCGAAGGCACCGATGGTCGAACGTAAGTAGCCTCTTCATGTCCGCCGATCTTAGGGGCCAGGTTTCGCAACCGTACAGTAAGGTCGAACGTACGGATCAATAAACAAAAGGTACTCATTCCGCCAAAACACATATGTAAGAGCGTAGGACTGTTCATACTTCCTGGCAAAGAATATCAGAGAGGTTCATTTCTTCCAAACTCTGTGACGTTCGATTCCGCAACCTTCCCGTATCATGGGGCTATTTGGTCCACTGTACCAAGGATATGGCAAGCATTGATCATAAGAAAGTTATTTTCTGTGATTTGGCACAACCACCCCACCCTATCATTGCACACAGGATAGCATCAGCCTTCGGAGTCATGATTCCCCCTTGGCGACCAAACAAGTTTCTAACCTCCGTAATATGCTGTCATCAGCTGCAACCTACGGAGGGGATTTTCCTGCTGCTTGGTGGTATGCAGACGCTTACCTCAGCTTGGGATGCATTAGCGAGGAAAAGTGCCCAGTGGAACAGGATGTGCGAAAAGCAATGGATGAAAGAAAAGGTCGAAGACAGACCATGGGAGAACAATTGTGCGTTTTCCCATCAGTACCTTTAGTCCTCTAGCGACCATCACTTCATATGCAATACAACATAAGCATTGGATCACTGGTAGTATAGATGGACCTGCAATCAAATGTCGTACTGGTGAATATGGTGAAGGTGAATCCAAAGTGAAGGCAAGCTCGGACCCAAAGATAATCCCCTGATGCGAGGTCCAAAGGATGCTACAGAATGTACCACGACTTGTAACCACCTGTGGACGGAGGGGCATTGTGGTGCACACTACAGCCCCCTGTAGACACAACGGGAACTCTATGTAGCGAACAAATGTTGCCCTTCTCGCCTCCTGATACCTACCGGAAAACATTTGTTAGAGCCGTCTTCTTACCTCTGGAACTTAATCGTAGTGCTGTGCAGTAATATGCATCACACAGTCGTCCGTCTTCCTTGCGAGTCCACCGATGTTTCTTGTTCATCACGTTGAAGATTCATTGAAACTCCATCAATGGGCGGGGATCGGTAGTTCGTCACGTGCGTACGACTCGTTTATTTGTGTCAAAAGCATAGGTTCCTTTCATGCAGTTCGCCGCGCTGGAAGCGAATCAATGCGTCAGCCATGACACATGTGCAGCTAAAGGCGAAGTGGTACCATGCACTTGTACTGTGGATGGTCAACTGACCAGGTTGTGGAGGAAAATATGGAGCTAACTAGACTTCTTCAGGCCTCCACAAATCGCCCAACTTGCTGTTGCCGGCCCTTGTTAGACGGGCGCATAGGTAACGCAAACGTGAATCTGGTTGTTAGGTAGATGTGCAATTTCCACTTCTTTATCATGCGATCAAGTCAGGAATTTCGCTGGTCCAGTAAACTAACATGACTATTATCCTGGGATAATCCCAGAAAGATAGACGCAAGCATGATTGAGCAGCCGAGCATTAGGCGTCATAAAACACCATGGTTTCCTGTGCTCTGGTGACAGATTGTATGCGAAGTCTCTTCGCGACCTTCTAACATCGCTGTATAAACCGAGGGAGATGTAGTTAAAATTGGTTTTTGCTACGCTGACTGCACTCGTTTGTTTTATCAGTTCGATGACATATGTGTTATAGCTGAAAATTCAATCTTAATGGTTGCATAAAGCGCGTTCTTAACTGACTGACTGACTGGGGATAGAGCGTGCTTAATGCGGCTGTTGTTGATACGTATGTACCTGTACTTCCGCCTCTGGTCTTTTTTGGTGACTGCGGGCACGCATCCTTCGAGACGGAGCCAAGCAGGACAAGTGGAAGTAGGATCGAAAGGACAACGACCAGCCGCCACCTTGGGCCCTGTCCTACGTTCACAATTGCCCCACTTTGAGACAGTGTTTGGGTGTTTGGCTGCTGCGCGTTTGCTATGTGCCAAGTGCCCATAAATTACGCAGATGCCGCTTGGCGCGCCGTGTATCCTCCGTCTCGTGATGTCATACGACTGTTAATGTTAGGGGAGTGAAGTTGTCTCCCCACCCCCAACCTCAATTCCCTCCCAATTTTGGTCTTAGTTCATTAAGTCACAAATGTTTACATATAGATTGCATAAATAGTGCGTAGATGACGCGACATAAATCACTTGTACGGTCTGGTATTGGAACTTGTGTTTGCGCTGTTTCCTAGCGATGTAATGCACAAAGTCAGAAAGGGACGTATATACGCAGCCGGTGCTGCAGCAATTGAAAAATATCACCCATTTTGTTTGTACAGATAGACGTGTGAGATTAAAAATATATGCCCAGGTGCTACGGTAATATCTAGCAACTTGCTTCTACCATTTCCTCACTCGACATCCCCACGACAAACAGAGGTGGTCTCCACCGTTGGGAGTGGAGTTAAAAGGTTGAAGCTGATTTTGATCTAGAGTGCAGTTGTAATCTGCACTAGTACTGGTCTTGTGCTTTCTTCGGAATTGTGGAACGGAAAAGAATTAACAGATAAAGACTGAATCAAGTGACCCTAGTATTACACTGAATCATTTACAAGCATTCGAAATTTTCAGATTAAGGACCAGTCATTGCCACTAAATAATCTTAGCGTCGGTGAAATGAGTGTTTCTCGCTGTCATACTGGTACCAGCTTTCAATGGACTTCCGAATACCCCTACATGTGCCGTCCTGAGTACGTATTCAAAGCGAAGCCCACCTGGTAATTCATAGTTCGGTGTAGTGGTCAGATAATCAGGCTAAACACAGTTCGGTGCAATGAGAGGTTTCGTAACGCCAGCACACATCTCTACGTCAGGGAGCATAAACCAAGCTGAAGTGCAAACATAAGTCGCCCCCGGACTCCTATGAGTAGTAGCAATAGCAGTAACAGACATGTAATCCCGGATTTGTCCAACCTCGTCATCCAATCTGTGAGTAGCAAGCGTTCATGCAAGGCGCCAATGGGTCCAGGACGAAATAAGGCGCGTGGCGAGCGAGTAAAAATCAGAATTGTTGCAATGGCAGCCCAGACGCTAGCAGTGTGTACACAACCAAATACTCTATTTCTGACAGTGTGAAACTCCGTCCAGGTTATTGATCGGACCACCACGTATAAAACGATCGCGACGATATATTATTGTTCGCATAAATAGACAAATACATGTAAACTCGATTTGGTTCGACGCATGCTAAGTCAGACACACGGGAAGCAATGCATGGATAACTTGTTGGTCGGTGGCGAGTAAACTTCTTGTTTTTGACTGGGTGCAGCGGCTGTTCGGATAACGCTTGAGAGTGTACACAAAAGCGAGCACCTATGGACAAAATGTCAGGGATCAAAACTCAGGGGACTGGTGCTCCTCAAGCAGTCACAGATGTGAAAAGCGTGAACTTGCGCCTACTGGCTGTATACGGGGAGTTAATGGGTTTCTCTGCTTCATATTGGAGCGGTGTGCTGAGCTAAACAATGTTACGTGTAATATAAATCTTGTCTCCACTCTGAGTGATCATCATCCTGCCGAAACCGGCCACCGAGGTGGTGATATCGGGAGGATGGGTGTTTTATCACCGTTCCCATCCTGCGAAGCCAAGCTTGACATACCCCACTAACGTAACTCCCGAATATAAGCAAATGTCCCGATTCACACAGACGACCTAGCTACATCGATGATGCATCCACACTCCACGACCGACCGGTTTTGTTTTGATTTGGAATCTTTAGGTAGAAGGAACCTGCGCTGAGAGTAGTGGAACCTCAAACGTAGTCGTTGATGACCGACGCCTCGCTCTCCATTCCGCTGATTGGGTACTCCCAAAACCCAAAGATTAGCGAAGGAACACTGTGTTAAGTGTTGTTCGTAGAGCTTAATAACCTAGCGATCCAGGCATCAGTCATCCACCTCTACGTCTAGGGTTCTACTACCAGATATGGCTATCTCTATCTGCGGATTACAAACAAGTACGAAACCCATGGCAGAGTGCAGTGTTTTGAATGGATGACACCGAAACCTCCCACTGAACTTGCCAGTAAAATCCAACCAAACACTGTAAATGAAACAGTCGTCCGGAAACACCCGGATGGCATCCCCCACAAGTTCTATCAGTATGTCGTAGTGGGGGATGGTACAAGACAAGTTAGTGTGTTCTTGTGGATACTCCGCATAACACATGAAGTCGTAAATTATGGTTACCTGGTCGCTCCGCCCCAGAGGGCTCTCCAGCCTTGGTTTCTCAAGCATGAGTTCTTCGTTCGTGAGCACTAAATCAAGCACCGATGGTTTAGTTCCGACTCTGAATCGGGTGGGTGAACTGACATGGCTGAAGAGCGGAATGATTGCCCTATACTCTTGCAGGTCGGCCTTAAACTGCTCGTTGGGGGATGTCGGAACTTACAAATCATGAAAATTGAAGTCGCTTGAGGTGCGAACATGACTGTATCGTCCTCGTAGGACCCTTCCCAAGGATAATGCCAGGCGGGAGTCCATCTCTGAGGTGGACATTAAGGGACGATAAACAACGGCCAAAAGGCAAGTACCGTTGTGCCTCAGTCGCAGGCTGCACCAGAGTGAGTCTATGATCAGCGTTTCTGGATCGGCCACCCGTTCGCACTGCAGATCGTTGCGGTAGTAGAACATCTTTGCTAGGCCGATCGTTTCGGAGAAGGAACACACCAGTTATCGCGACTCCGGCATCGGTAATTTCTGAGTGCAACCAGGTTTCCTTAACGAGTATGAGATCCCAGGCTTGTGACGCTTGACGTAGCCGCAGTTCGGCAAGCTTGTACAGGAAATCTTGTGTATTGGTGTACATGCAGGAAAGTTTCTCGGTTTTTAGCAATGAATCGTGGGATGGGTGTTTTGGATAAAGTGTTGTGCCGACCGGTGAAAGGTCGGCCACTAATCCTTTTGTGTGTGTGTGGGATAACAAACTCATCTGTGTCCGATTCCTGGATCTTAGCATTACAACCTTGCTTCTCTCTTTGTATGTAATGTATGGTGTGTTTCCTAGTTTCGTCGGTTACTTACTTGAAGTTATCCGTACTCTTGTCGGCAAGTGGTCTGACTAAGTGGTTGCTCTCGTGTGTTTGCTTAGCATATGCTGTTTTGATCCGGAGCTCGGAAGGAAGGCCGCTGCGGCCCGCATACCATCCTTCCACTATCATTGTTGACATTTGTCTATATTGAAGGACCACTTTCACAATCCTCAAGCCACATCCCTTGTAGTTTGGCGATCGGCACATCCTCGAGATTGATTTTGCCATGACGTTTGCCAGGGAGAGGTTCTCGCGAATGTACCGCCATTGTTCCTCGTCGGAAGTGGCCGCTTCGCGCTTATCATGAAGTTCAACCTCGCGAACACTGTGCACAAGGATGGCCCTGGCTACTGATTCCTTCTGGTTTTCGTCCAAGTAGTGCTTCGCCTGTCTGCGCTTGCTCCACTGAATATCCGGGTATAGACAGATGGAACATAACCCATTTCGGAGGCGAGCTGTCGATAACAGGACCGCTTCTGCTTCCTTGGCAGGAAGCAGCACAACTCGGAGAAGTCATGGTTCAACGTAGTGCTGCGACTTTGGGTAACGGGTAAGGCGCGTCAAAGTTATGGGCTTAGTTCCAACACCTATAGTATCACCTATGGAGTTGCACTAGGTTCACGACATCCAGTTGTTCTCCTTTTAAATAATTTGAAGTCGATTCTGGAACTTTAGTGCGGATTACCGCTGGTATACTACCTGCAACTCTGGCTGAGGTCAAACGACCAGCTGGTCTGTATACAGTCGATGGAGGCTGTTTGGGTACAGCTTCGTCTTCTTCATTTACTATGGGTTCAGTGGGAGTGACCAAAGATCTAGGTTTTCGGTCACCTTTGGCAGCAACCAAGTTTCAACGACCACTGGTGTCGAAGTCCTTCTGAATTTTTGGAACCGTTTGGAGGGTGGACGAGGCCCTGACCGTGATCATTGTAGTCGGACTGGCGGCGGTTGTTTCAGGCACATTTGAGCAACTGGTGGTATTGGCGTTTAATGCCACAGATGATACATTTTTAGCGCGCTGCCTAGCATTCTTCGTCAGCTGTAATGCGGGGCCTGATAGTAATGACTGGGATTTACTCTCTGTCACGCTTTCTACATATGAATCGGTTTTGGTGTTCCTCATTTGCTCAAACATTGCCACTACTCTTTCGTAATTATGTGATAGTTCATGTACAATCTTTACCAGTGGGATGACTATACATACTGAACAGAACCAGTGAATCTGATTTACTACTGTGTAGCTTCAACTGATTCACTGTGAGCTTGGAACATTTGCGATGGAACTTGCTGTGACAACTGCTACACTGGATGCCGATCCGTACATTTTTATGGCATGAAGTAAGGCCACAAACTACCGTCGATCTGCATGTGGTAACATGGGCTTCTGATTAGTTGCCACAATCCATTGCGTCGATCGATGATATTCGCATAGAGGCCCGAGCGCCTATGGTTTCCTGCCGGTTGCATGTGCGCTGAATTGTCTGCATGTTCAAGATCGTCACCTTCTGCGCGTCTATTGACCAGGTGGGGCAGGTTTAAGTGGTTAAATCGTTCACGCGGCAAACAGGGCGACTGAGCGATACGGACACAAAGTGTACGATAGCTACTTTGATGACCGGTCCACAGCTGTAGTTGCTGATTCGTCAGATGAAACGTCTTGTTGGCTTTTGTTTGAGACCACAAATATTTCTGAGTGGTTCGTGATTTGGAAAATGCAACCATTGTGTTTTTTACGGGAATGACGCAAAAACCGAAATATGAAGATAAAAGACGATCCACACAAGCTAGATCCGAACGATGGAGTGCACTAGATGACGCTGATGAGTCTGGGTCGAAGGAGTATGAACACATGTTTGTGTGACGAAATGCAACTAAGAACGGCGGTAAAACGTGTTCACAGATGAACGATTGAAACTTAGGTTCGTTTAAAGTCGTTGTTGTAATGAGACAGACTGCGCCTTTGAATGGTCAAAGTTAAATATATTTCCGTTTAACACGGACAAGTGCAAAATCGTGAATGTCCGCCAGAAGCCCACGTACGCATATAAGCTTGGAGAAGACATTCTGAAAACCTTCTCACAAGAGCGAAACTTTGGGGTGATGATCCAAGACGACCTCGGTTGTTTGGCGCAGTCCTTGAAGGCGTCCAAAACCGCGAACCAACATGTTAGTCTATTACGGAGGGCGTTCGGGAGGTTCGATCCTTCCATCTTCTCCCAAATGCTCAATGCGGATGTGAAGAACCATGTAGAGTACGCTATCCAGACTTGGCAACCCTGGTTAAAACGCGACCTGGTTGCACTGGAGACCGCACCGCGACAGGCAACGAAAAATGTGGTGGGTTTGTCCCACCTGCAATATCATAGACGACTGAAAGTCGTGAGAGTGTGCAGCGGATGATATCGCCGTCTACTGGGTGACCTCCTCCTGGCGTTCCAGATTTTGAAAAACCCCGGTCACGCTTACTGCCAACTCCTGAAGCTTAGCTGCAACATAGAATTAAAGGGGTCATAAATTGAAACTTGACACCTAATACGGTCGGCTTGAGTGCAGCTGGCTTTATTTTTCCCTTCCAGTTTGTCAACCGTGGAACGCCATTTCGAGTTTTGTCATTTCCGCGCCCACTCTACCCACCTTTAAAACAAAAATTCGACGATGCTTTACACAATTTACATTACTTGATCTGATTGCTATTCATTGAGTCATGACACGACGTAGACAAACATTGTGCTCACCAACCCCACGAAATCGGGTTAGACGGATATACCCATATGTTAAAGTAGATAATATGGTGAGTCCACAGATGGGTTTTTCACTTTTGTGTAACTTCACCGAACTAACATTATTTCCAGAAACCATCCCACGGGACTTGTCAAGCCTTGGCTTTTTTATCCGTATTGTACCGTTGTTCCATTGTTCACTTCACAAACGGTTTCAGTGGTCATAATGGCTGCGGTTTATTTCATTGTTAATCGAGGTCCCAACTGAGATTGCGCGTCATAATCCAAACACATGATGGGCACTCCAAAGTCAAGCAGTGAACTTCCAGCTGCCTTGTTCGCGGGGATCAGTGTGTCAGCCATTCATAATAGCTACCAAAGCTTCACCTGCTTCATTGTCTTTTCGAGTCGACACTGATGATGGTTTAAGCATCTTCGACCGTGTGTAATGCGCTTCCATCTAGGTTGCACGAGTGGCAATCGCTCGTTTCTGCCTGCGATGTGCACACAATGCGCCTTACTACCCGATGCACCAGTGCCTCGTACTAAATTTCGGTGATAGAAATCCCAAGGTGGTTACATCAGTGCTTGTGATTTACCGTCATTTCTTCCCATCATCTAAACCCGGCACTAATTCTTTACGAACTCACCTCGGCCACGATTGGATGCTAATCCATTGCTTGCACTCGAAGCTTGTTCGTGCACAGAACCGACCGCACTGCAGCTGCCTCTGTAGAAAGCAAGGCTACTTAAAGTGCTGTATCACTGGAACACATACGGCAGCAACTCTTCAGTGCACCTGACACCGGTACATGGGTGGGCACACAGAATTCACCACAATGATCAGCACTGGAAGCAGAGGCGTAGCAAGAGGGTGGCTTGTGACAGGGGAACGGCATTTTCAGTAACGATGACTGTTGGATATCAGGTCCAAGTTCGAATAAGCTGACAGTTGGATATTACGATATTGCTCTGGATAACCAAATACACATTTACGCCATCTGCCACAACTGTCTGTGGCCTGTTCTTTCACGTCTATGCACACATCTGCCCTCTTACACACCCCCACCCCATTGCGGTGGCCCGTGAACGTAACGCGTTGTCGCCCGGAAGGCGCTGTACAGCGGCCACATCATTGCAAAGGGTTCTATGGACCAATATAAGCGTTGGCGTGACTTCTCTTGCTAACTCTGGCTTTCGTGATTTGTCTGTACAGTCGCATTGATGCATCGGGAAATGTCTGTAATACTGATGCATAAGGTGCATACGAATTGGAAGGATAGGAAAGGCATCCACTACCTAGCACGACAACAAGCACATCAACCGATTTTACTGATGTCGGTCTGTATCCTGTTAGGATGGACAATGTAACTCCTACTATGCTTGTCCAGCTGGGATCTACGGCAAGCTGTCGCGGCTTTCAATATCTCCAGCGGTGTAAGACAAGGATGTCCGCTATCACCTTTCCCGTTCAGCTTCGCTATTGACGAAGTCATGGAGATGGCGTTCACATGACACGAGTCAGAAAGAGGGAAGTTGCTCCCAGATGAATGAATTCTTGACTTGAACTTCGAGTATGCTGAGGGTACTGTCCTCACCTGTGATAACTGCCAAATGTGCAAAGATGCACTGGACAGATTAGTACTGGCTGTCACTTGTTTCGGGCTTTGCTTTGCACCATCAAACTGCAAAGTCTTCCTTCAAGATTAGCAGGTACCGTCTCCTGCGTTAACCCTTGGTGAGGATAAGCTAGAAGTCATTCAAAAATTCAGCTACATGGGCAGTTATATCAGCGCCTGTGATATCGAAAAGGTCACAAATCGTAAAGCAAAAGCAGGAAGCGTTTTTGCTAACCTTCGCTACCTATGGCGCCTGCTCGACATTGCTCTCTCCCTGAAGGGTAGATTTTACAATGTAGCCGTACGTTCGACCCTAGTCTACGGTTGTGAAACCAGGCCCATTAGATCGACAGACATAAAGAGGCTGGTTACGTTCGACCACCGGTGCCTTCACAGTTTGGCTCATATTTGATGAGAACACCATGTGGGCAATGAGCGTGTTCTACACCTTGTTTAAGGCACAAGAAGAAGAAGAAGCGAACTACGGCACCGTTATTTCACGCTCCAGGCTTCGATGACTCGGCCACGTGTTACGCATGCCAGCCCACCGACTCCCGCGACGTGCGTTGTTTGCGCGCCTGGGGTGCGGATGGAAGAAGAGAAGTGGTGACTAAGCGATGACTTGGCCAAGAGGAATGAAGAACATTATTTCGAAGTTGGCCTCGGTTAGAGTCTCTCGGCTCCATGGTTGGGGACGAAAGGACGATGAACGCGTCTGGCTGTATACTCTCCTTGATATGGATAGGTGCTGACCGCACTGAAGTTTGTATTGCGAGCTCCTTTGTCCCTAATCCTCCCGCTTAGCCGCCCCTTCCATTCACGAGCTCATTTAGTAGGCTTAATATAACTCCATTTTTGCAGTACAATAACCGGCTGTTAGCTCTTCGGAACGACGTCCATGCGTTACTGGTGACTCGGCTGGCTTGCCTCTATTTCATTTTTTTCCTTTGCTTTTGTATTGTGGCACAATAGCTGAGGTGTTTTCACCATGTACCTAACGTGTATACTGATGCTGATCTACAGTCTAGTTGTTTGACTGATGAGTTTTAGGAACTAGTGAAAAATAGGTCCAGCAGTATCTGAACAGGAATCTAATAAATTCCATACTCATGTATTCCTCATCTGGAAGGAAATAGTGATCAGGCTAGCCGGAGGAAAGGCAACAGACAAAATCGCGCAAATATTTATGGAAAAGGAAACAAACAGCTGGCGTGAATTCCTAGCTTGATCACTGGTTATCGATGAACAATAACTTTTTGCAGCTTATGAAGCACTGATCTACAAGTCCCGTCGAGTAGTTTGGTGGAGTTATTGGAAAAATAATTAATACAACAGTTAACAACTTATGTGTGAAAAAAAGAACTTATTGTATGTTCCGCTGTAGTCTTGCAACTCCCGTAGTTTCACAGCATCCACAGGTAACAGCAAATAAATCCGAGGAGTAGGATGGAGATGTAGTGCTAAGTGCGTCATCCAACCGCGTTTTAAATATTGTTAGTGTTGGTGAAGAGACTGGTTCATGGAGAGCATTCCCTTGGTGCCAAACATGAATGAAAAGGAAATTCCCTGCGGCACTCTAGGTAGCTATACTTTTCTGCGGGTTTTATTGAGTAACCACATAGGTTTGTATTGCTGCTGAGTTGCAGTAAGGAGCAGCACACATGATGTGGGTTGTACTGAATCAAGTAGGCCGTTATACGATCACTCCGTAATCTGTGATGTCGTCCGCTGAATACCCCCAAGCATTTCAGCCGCGGCACATCAGGTTTCTCGCCAAGCAGAACGTGGCGCTGCGTTGTCAACGAGGACATCCAGGCTAGTGAAGGACGCCAGGAAAGATGAGGACATTTTTAGATTTGAGACTTTTATTAGACAAGTATGACCCTGATCTTCGTGAACACTTGCTGAGAATTAGGCTGAGAAAGAAAATAAGCACTTATTACTTGTCTCCAGAAGTACAAAATGAAGTTGTGGGCATTTTGGCAGTGCAGGTGAGAAGGGAGGGCGTAGATCAGGTCAATAAAAACGGGTATTTTCGCTTACATTTCGATCTCACTTCCGATGTATTTCACAAACATCCGAAGAGTTCGGTGTTGCTTTACGTAAAATTTGATTAATATAAAATGAGTTTTCAGGAGTCATTTATCTGCTCAACTGAGACCAATGACAATAGCTCATAAGATAGTCCAGGAATGATTTTGAGAGAACTGAAGAAGGATGGGATTACGATTAATAACTGCGCTGACCAGGAATTTGACAACGTTGCTGTTCTGGCCGGTCACCGATCGCTTGTCCAAAGACACATGGGAGAAATTTACCCAAAAAGCCACGTTCGTGTCATACACAAACCATTTCCTGAATCTGGATCGAGTACATGCAGCTTCTGTGATGGTTCACACTGTTACATATTGCGGCATAAATGACCCGTTAATTTTGTTCTTTTTTACATCTACAAAATCATGTAACCTCTTGATTCAAGTGACCAGTCTAAGTATCAAGCGGACTGTGGAAAGTAGATGGAGTAGTGGAGCAAATGCTGTAAATGTTGCGGTGAAGAAACACGCGGAAATCGGCACGGCTCTGGAACAGCTCACAGAAGGAGAAAAACCAACCACAAGAGCAAATATATCTATAGTGCACATTTCGGTGCTCTCGTTTCTGCTAATTTGGTTCCTGAGTCCGGAGATCTTTACTCTCAGAAATCAACGATGCACAGAAATAGTTTTAAAAAATGGCCGGATTTACAGTAGGGTTCTGTCAAGCTCACAGTGTGAGCTTGAATTCTTCAGATTAGAGAGAAGATTGTGGACAGTGCCATGGATGAATGTAAAAACTGGCTCTGGATTGTGGATAAGCATAAAGCGTCGAATACGCCAAAAGAAATGAATGGATGGTGAAAAAGGTTTGATACATCGATAGAAGTAGATGCTGAGATAAAAGTGGAACTGCTGTTTGTCGTAGACAAGTTGACTGATGAAATATGTCGTAGATTTCATAAAATTCGTGTCCTTGCAAAAGATATGCTCTACTTGTACCGTTAAATCTGCTTGATGATACCTATTATTGTCCGCTTGGCGAAATTGCGGAATACATAGAAAAGGAGGAATTATTTCCCGAACGGAGATTGCGGCATTTTGTGGAAGTTTCGGGAAACGACAAAATCGTTCGACCGTTTGAACTTTTGGCATTCATAAAGAAATAGAGCTTTGAGGAATCTGCACCAAATGTAGCAGTATTGTTGCACATCTTTCTTACTCGGGAGATAAGCATCGCTAGCTGTGAGCGCTCTTTCTCAAAACGCAAGCTTATACAGAACTACATTACATCAGCAATGAACCAGACAATACTCACGGGGTTGGCAGTTCCCGCAGTAGAGAAGGGACTGCATTCGATAGCCTTGTCGATAATTTTCCCACAAGCAAAGCACGAAAAGTGTTTATAAAGGTTGTACACAAATATTGTAACAATACAAATGCCTGCACTTAAACCTGCATTTATAACTATCAGAGAGTGGGTCGAAAATCTTACAACCACCCAGGGCGGCAAATACGGCTGCTACACTACTGACTAGAAGTATATTCTTTATGCTTCTATCGCACGAGTCATTAGTGCGCAAAAGACAATAGTTCTACCGATTCATATCCTCCAAGTAAGCTCCAGTAGTCAAACGACTGTCCATCTATGTCCGACATTCTTATTGTAAAACACATAACCCCTACCGCCGATACAAGACTGCCCAACTCGATAGTTGTAAGCAAGTACATGTTGGCAGCACACTAACGAGGTCGTAGAAGAGTTAGTTACCGTTCAAAGATCCTTCACCCATATGGATTCGTGAGTGACATACAGACCGCACTCCTAGGACGACGAGTTGATGTCAGGCCCGAATCTCCCAACTGTCGAAATCAGTCGAGTCATGGCGAGCTGCAGGTCGTCCTTGCTTAGCACAAACATTCCACAATCGTGCAAGGATGACAGTATCCGAATAACTGTCTCATATAATGTCTCCGAAGCGAAGATGTTCGACGAACCCTCCCCAACGACGTGCTCAAGGTGTGTACGTGTACCCAATGCACAAGATAGGATGGTGGAAAGATTTGCTGGGTGGTTTCGGACGCAACTTTGCCTTTCGCCCAATGAAACAGTGGAATCAGTTACGGCGTACTCTACCCATACGAAGGTATTCAGTTAGCCAAACCTGTCTACCTGAATGCTAGAAATTAGCATCAAGTATAGTGGCCTTATTGAAGGCCGTGGTGCAGTTCACGAACAGAAAGCATAATGGCTAGTTTCGTTTGTAACATTCCTTCTAAAGTCGGCTGGTTGAGGGCACCGTGTATGTCAAGCCACAGGCTCCACGAATCACTTTCGCTGCACCGTCACATCTGGCCCCGTACAGTGAGCAACAAGACGATTGGACAGGGCCTACGCTACAAGGGATCTGATCTCGACGGAGAATTGCGTGACAGAACTACTGGAGTCCATTTTTCGATCGGGTACCTCGGTTCCATTTGTAAAAGGCAATCATTTTCACAACCCAGTTGGTGTGGCAACCATAGTGTAACAAGAACGTTGTGGCAATGAACCATCAAATTTATTGGCGCCATCACCGGTTATACCACCACTCACGCAGGCGTACATTAATGAGTCACGTTTCCTTCCAAGACGCACCATCTCTCCTGGTTTTCGCTCGCGACACATCCATTCACCTTGTGGACCTCGTGGGATATACACATCCCATTTCACCCTCGTGTTCCCGCTTCTATGTGTCCCATTTTGATCGGCCCGGTGTCGTTCGATAGCTCGTGATTTGCTTGACCGTGGATACATCACTCTGCTTGGGGTCGGTCCGGAAGGCTGCAATAACGGCGCTTTTGTCTGATCTGTTGCGTTCTCTACGAATACCCACTCGTTTCTGCCTGGCTCAGCCTCACTACAGGACGCCGCTCGTGTCCCGTTCTCGTCTCCTTCCGTCAGGCTAGCGTGGCTTCGTCTGCTCTTCCTACTTGGGGCTGGTATCGTTTCCATCCGCCACCTTGTTCATGGTCTTTCTGTCCTGCGGGCCATTACTACCTTCCGCCTCCCTACGATACGGTGAACAATCCGCGTTCTATCTGCACTGATCAACCGCAAGACCGTACACCAAAGCCCGTGAAAATTGTTAGAGATGAGTGCAAGCAGCGGGCCTTTTCATGTGGCTGTGTAGCTAATGAACATGGAGTCGGAAAATAACGATTCATCCGAAGTCGATCCAGTAACTGTGACAGATGTCTTCGGTCTAAGCACAATCGGAGAACAATTGAAGACGACGGTGATATCGCCATGTCAATGGTAATTAGTTTATTGTGCTACAAAATCCGGTATAAATAGATGATACACCGCGAAAATCCCTGATCAGTTCTAGGGTGAGGACACAAAAGTGCGGTTGTCTGTCCACACCTAACGAACTGGTACACCCGATTTGTGACTGCTCGGCGCTAGACGTAAATGATACCAGATTCGGTGTAACGATTGATGGGTGCTGGGATGGCATCCTGTGTATTGGAAACCGCCATGCCCCCTCACCCAAGTGACCATTTCACCTAGGTTGACGGTCAGAAATCCCGAACTAATCTGTCCCATTGGGGATCAGCTAGTCTAGATAATTGACCTGCAAGATGAGATGGCATGACCCGAATAAAGTTAGTATAATCGTGAACCATCACTTTCCTTCTGAAAATGATTGAATAAGAAGATAACATTTTCGATTTTCACATGCAAAGACGGCGATTCACCTACTTACTCGTACCTCTCGTGCATAGCGTCGCAGACGTTTAGCACTGTCACATAATTCTGAGAAATCTCAACTCTGGCTTCTAGCCAGACTGATGCCCGGTGACACACGGCCGACGGTGGCAAAAGCCGCGCTTTTATGGTCTTACAAGGAAGGTAACTACATATGGGTTAAGGTCTTGAAGTACATTCCACAAGCGAATGAATTTGAGCTGACCAAAGTGCATGCACAACTCAAAGTCAGCTGCGCTTGTGAACAAACCAAAGTCACATGTGAAGCTCATTTAGCCGTCTTGAAATTATTCTTTACCCACAACAAATATCCATGAACAGGCGCACAATCATACACAATCAACAACAGTCATATAAAGAGAAGAGTGCTCATAACTACCGCCTAGGGCCATAAATTCTACAGCGGGCTCCGCATGTGTGCGATCTTGCCGCGCTCGTGCGAGAGGACGGGTCTTTGAGGCTGACTTAAAATACCTCAAAGAAAGTGAACCAGTACTGCGGTCTCGCTGGTAGAGCATTCGGGAAGTTTGATGCCTCATTCTTTCCGAAAATTCTTGGCACATATGTAAGATCGCACGCGGAATACGTTGTCCAAGCGTAGAAATCCTGGCAGAAGCACCACCTCACAGCGCTCGATACTGCGCAACACTAGGTGACAAAGAACGTCAGATGTTTGTTCGGCCTTCCCTACCCACTCAGGCTGAAAACTCTCAAAATGTACAGCGGCCGTTATCGGCGACTAAGGGGCGATCACATAATGGTGTGTCAGATCCTAAAAACCCCAACCGCACAAGTTACTCACTTGTGAAATTTAGCCAAAATACATCGCTAATGGGTCATCAGTTTAGATTGGACAAAGTACAGCCGACTGGAAGGTCTTCTGCCTCCCAGTGTCTCAACCTTGGAACGCCCTCCCGAGCATGCAATTAATGCCCTCACCTTAACCTCTTCCAAAAAAACATCTTGATGATTTTCTGACACAGCTACACTACGTGATATAGCCTATGACTACGTTTGATGCTTGCATTAATGCACAACAAATAGTGGCCGGTGTCATGACCCTCCTAAAATCCAGACAGAAATACTCGCACAAGAGTCGTATATGTCCCACGTCCTTTCACTGACGTCGTTTTCGTTTAATTTTGTAACTTTCATCCTAATCAGTCTACGCGATATGTTAAGCATTCGCTGTTATACCAGTCATAAATCATTGCTCCATCACTGCTTAACTGGGGCACACCATGTTGCGGATATCAATGATATGCCAGATTGCAGCGGAAGCCAAGTTACGGTCGATACATAAACTTCCTTCCTATTTAGACATACTACGTCTTCTGTCTACCGTGATGTATGCACAACCAAACCTCCTACCATTGTTGTAGTGAAGAGAATGACGACGGCAGAATGTAGCTGCTTCTCCGATCCAAAGATCAAGCGACAATTAGGTACGTAATAATTTCATTTTCCTCTAGGGTATATTCAATCCACAAGAGCAATCATTTTAATAGCTTCTTTGTTCATCACATTCGTGTATACTTCTCAATTGTTCGACTTAACTTCATAGACTTACGTATTCCAAAGACGGAAACAATGTACTGGCACTTGAGTGCAATGAGAGTTGTTCTCAGTGGACTACCTGTTGGGTTGGATTCGGAACATGGTGTCAGTGATTCAAAGACAATGTCCTTAACCTCGAGGTATGACAACAGGGACCGAGTTACTAGCAAAGTTACTGCGGGATGTTTGTCCATTGAGCAGTTTTACACCGCGTTATGTCGAGTCGGGCTAAACAGCGAATGGCGTGGAACCAGTTCTATTAACAATCAGAAAATTAGGCTGCGCCCAAATTTCTGTCGATTTCCTTTTGAAGTTAGAGCAGTCGAGTGGCAATTCCGTCATTCAGACCGCACGAAAGTGTAATTTTGGCCTAGCTCCTGTGTGTGTGTGTGGGGGGGGGGGTAGACAACGCGTTTATGATTGTCCTACTCTCCTGGTAACAGTCAGTATGTTTTGTTTGTATTATTGTGGTTGAGATTAATCGATCAGCGCACTAAGAAATTAGAGACCCAGAAAAGTTTTGACGTGGTGTCCTGAATACCCACAATAATTTCGTGATCGTGCTTGCATAGGAAGTTAAACGGCACTTTCAAATGGGTGCTAAACTGATGACTTTGTTAAGGCTTATTACCAAACCGTGGGCAGAAATAGCATCAGTGAACAGATTGGTGTGTCGACGAAGTAGCACCAAGCAAAAATGGGTGCTAGCAGCACCTTAAGTTTACGGTAGCGAAAGTCACAAAATGTACGACCCTATTCTTATGGTCAAATTGTTTATCTTTCTATTGCACTTGGCAATTCAGAGTCTATGACTATTGGACGGATGGGTTTGTTGCCGTACAACTCCTCCGATGTGTTTGGATAGAAGCGACGTGGATCGTATTCGGGTGCGGTCAATCGATCAGCCTGAATTTACAAGCGATTTATCAACGATGGAAAACTAATCTCACAAAGTGTGCTATTCGCACTTAACAAGCAAGAGCGAAAATAATAGATTGCGTTGTATCTCGCTAGATGGACTCGTATCTTTCACTAAAGTATGCTGCGAGAGCTCCGTGTTTTGTAAAACAAGCCAGACGGACGGCGTTAATTTTGAAGCGTCTTGGTGTGAATAAGTGATGCATCTATCGGATGTCTTCAAAGAATAAAATTTCGTATTCCACAGAGTAGAACATTTGTGTATTGTTGTCCGTTGATATCAGTCATTCGGTGGACCACCACGATTAGCAAGCTAACTATCACAAGGATCACGGGGAGCGTTTGCACACTTAGCACCTGGTTCTGTTGTCATCACTCCATTCGTGGGTAGCGAGAAGTTCATTTGCAGCGCGCTGTAGATCTGGAACCGGGCCAGTATCTCGTAATTTTACACGCTCTGTTTTCAGCATTCAGCGAAGGATAATGTTTTAAACACAAGCATTTGACATTGCAATAGACTACACTGTTTTCACCTACAGTTCGCTGCGCAAGACACTTCAGAAGAAATTTTCATTAGTCACCGGCATGGACCCTCCGACGACCAGATGTAGGTGGGCGTAGTTAGACAGTCCTGACAAAGTGTAGTGAAGGGGGGTGGGTGGGTTGATAAATGGCAAGCGCCCAGCACAATTTGGCCATGCCACAGACAACCAGATTGGGTCGGTGGCATACAAATGTAGTGTTGTGGAAAGTACTTTGATTCAGGGATTTGCATACTTGTCAATTTAACTACGGACAAATAACGTGTTTGAAATGCACCCTTCCTGGATGTATAGAGCGAATGCTTGACTTCACTGAATTACACTGATTGAAAGGCTGCGGAATTTTGGCATACACACAGCGGAATGTTTACCTATGTTTGTACAAACAAGATGTAACCAAATACCTGGCTGAGCATGGAATGAAAAATGCGGCCCATTATTGACGTTACGGTTGTGTAGATGCCCGATAAGGTTGTCACTGGCACGGTTGGGGCACGCCTACCGTAACGGATTGGAACACTGGCCAATGGAACGGATTTGCGCTGACCCGATGGTGTTAGGTTAGACCGGGGTACGCGTTAGTGAGACGGAAATTGAGCGAGCGTGAGAACGATCCTAGCCGCACGTATTCGGATGGACGCTGAGTCCTCGGAACGGACGCACACGAGAGGAGGTTACGGTAGACGCGCGCTAGTGACTTAGACGCGGAAACTGCCTGGCTAACTACGCACACAAAATCACGTGTCCCGACTGATTCCCAACTACGACGAAGAGGAAGAGAGGCAAGTGGTCCTCTGAAGGCTGTTTTACGACCAACAAAGGGAAAACCACAGCCAATGCTATGGATCATTAGGTTACGACGGGGTGGTAATTTGTTAAAGAACATTGTCAACAGGTGCGCAGTTGGGCTGCTTCTCGGAGTGGCTGAACGCTGCTGCGTTGTGGGGAGGAATTAGATCCCGCTTTCCACGGATATTATGCCGGAGTTTCTGGCGCATTTTTGCTGAGATATTTGACGGACCAGCAACAATTGACATATGAGTTATTCAGCAAGAGTCAGAGGAAAAATGTGTTATAGCCGTATAGGGTTTTGGCATAGAGGGTCACATCATATCTAAAATATCTAAGCTTTCATTTCATCAGGATGTGTCATTCTGATCGCTAAAACATGGCAATCAATAGCCATAGGTATGGTGCAGATGCCACCGAACATTGTCCATCAATCAGCATAATAACGTAGACGGAATACAAGTTCCCGTGTGTCCAAAAATGATGGCTTCGTGTTGAATTATCGGCAGGTTGGACTGGCTTTCGTGTGACAGACTAGGTTAACCGCATGAAGCCGGTACTTTCTAACTTGTCGAAGTGACTCACTATTTTGGGGATGAACCGTGGTATAGGAACTGAGCTTAATGTGATACCTTAATGTGAGAGGTACAACCCAATTCGGTCAGAACGGGATTGGACAAAAACGTCGAGAAACGATAGATGCATCTATTTGCTCCTCTGCGATAGGTATGATCGTGGTTCGGAATATTTTGAGCATCGTACTACCCGATTAATCAAAGGGAATAATAAGATACACAAATCCCCCCGTCCCATCAGTTGGTGGGCTAGAAATAGGATATCCCAATCATTACGAAGACGTTACATCCTGCACACAGTGGCCGTAGTCACTGTCACACATCACACTTTCGATCCCAAACCGCTGGAAAGGAACATTAATCGTTCGTTCGGCTCTGGTTAGTAGTCCCGATGTCATACCAGTCCACACAATATAATAATCCTCATTTGCTAGAGGGTCGCTCTGCAGGTTGTGTCCCGCAAGGAGATGGGCGAAAACATCATCTTCCATTAGTTTCGCTTGTGCCTTTCCCGTCCTCTATTACAAGGCTTTCTTGCATGGTTCGCGGCATCTGTGTTTGTATTTTCCTGTCGCTGCGGCCTTCACAGGACGCAAACACCCACTGAAGGACCATGGGTGGCTTGCGCTGCACCACACACCTCATATCCAGAGCAAACCAGAATGATTAAGACCGGGAGGCTTGTGGATAGGAGCCAAGTCACATCAACGGAGCCGGCCCAGCCCTCTTCAACATGCACAGCAGTAGCATTCCTATCTATCTAACTGTTAAGTCCTGTGTACCAGACGTACACAAGACGGTGGCTGGGCCCTAGCCCGTTCCATGCTGGATGCATAAAACCACGCAGAGCCCAGCAGTCACAAAGGTCGTACACCCCGTCCCCTCAAGTAACGACTATCTCCTGCAACCAGTGTAATCGAGGTAGAGGTTTTTCGACAGGTAGCCACGTTGTCAACCTTCATATCAAGGACAGTTGCACCGGTGATATGGAGCAACAACAAACACCTGAAACGCAATAAACTTAACGCTCAGGCACATGTACAGACCAATCGCAGTGATGATGTAGCGCGAGTACCACCTCGACTTCATGACTGGACTAGGTTAGCAAATTGCATGGGAAACTGCGAACATACAACCCGCTACGCTGTTGATGATTACCTGTACAATTGACTCATCGCCTCTTTGATGTTGGAGCCGCATGGCGACGCAGGTGACTTAACATGCCGGCTTGGTTGAGGAACTCGCGATGGCTTGTGCTCCAGCACCATGCGCTCGACACTGATTGGCTATCCTCCATCGGCACCTGTCGCTTCCGTACCAAGCGCTTCTCTTCCGCATGCAATAGTGCTTCCTAATGCACTTGAGCAACAGCCCACTTGATAAGATCACATCAATGGCGCCGAGCAACTGTCATTATCTCCAAAGCTCTAGGCAATGTTTCTTTGTGAGTTGGAGTTTGCTGACGATAATGTCCTCATCTGTGTCAGCTAACAAACGTGACAGGTTGCACTGGCTGTCACTTGTTTCGGGCTTTGCGTTGCACCATCAAAGTGCAAAGTCCTCCTCCAAGATTGACAGGGACCGCCTCCTGCGTTGACCATTGGTGAGGATTAGCCAGGTCATTCAAAAATTCACCTACTTGGACAGTTATATCAACGCCTTTGATATCGAAGAGATTACAAGCCTTAAACCAAAAGCAGGAGGCGTTTTTGCTAACCTTCGCTACCTATGGCGCCTGCTCGACAACGCTCTCTCCCTGAAGGGTAGATTTTACAATGTAGCCGTACGTTCGACCCTAGTCTACGGTTGTGAAACCAGGCCCATTAGATCGACAGACATAAAGAAGCTAGTTATGTTTGACCACCGGTGCCTTCACAGTTTGGCTCATATTTGATGAGAACACCATGTGGGCAATGAGCGTGTTCGACGCCTTGTTTATGTCACAGGAAGAGGAAGAGAAACGCTCAGAACCGTTTTTTCATGCATTAGGCTCCGATGGCTGGTCCACGTTCTGCGCATGCCAGCCCTCCGTGGGTGCGGATGGAAGAAGTGGAGAGATGACCAAGCGATGACATGGACAAGAGGAATGAAGCACATTATGTCGAAGTTGGCCTCGGTTGGAGCCTTCGGCTCCCTGGTTGAGGACCGTGGGATACACTTGTTGACATGGTTAGGAGCCGACCTTAGTGGCGTTTGTGTTGTGGGTTTGTCTCACACCTCCCACTTAGACTTCCCTCCAACTCCGGTCTCATTTCCTAGCATCTTATTAATTTTACATGATATAATTATTTGCGGCACAATACCGGCTAGTAAATTTCCGAAACGATGCCCATCCGTTACTGGTGGCCTAGCTGGCATGCCTCGGTTGCAGGTTTATTTTTCTTATTTTCCTATGTATTTTGGCACAATAGCTGAGGTGCTTTCCACTTCTGGATAACGTGTATAATAATATGGTAATAATAGTTTTGTGACAACCTCACATTGATCACATTATGGTACGATGAAAGACGGAGTCTACCATAATACCGCGATTTCGTCATGTGCGTGCGTATTACTGGTACTCCATGGCCTCATGACATCAAAGACCGGTTTTTAGGCAAAGCTACCTTATCGTTTCGGCTACGTTCAACTTGCATGTCAAAAACATACGGGACAACAGGCCTCACGCACAAACACTAGGCAATATGATTGGTGATGTTTGTGGTGCTCCAAGGTTAGACCCCATAAATCTCACACGGTTATCGATTCAACGTCATCAATGTTACTCTCTCTACTGGCGGCGCACTTCCCGGAACGCTGACGCAGTAACCATGTCTTGTTTCTCCGTGTACTGGCTAAAACCCCGCTAGCTTATTGGCCTACTGTAAACTGTGTTCTGTGATAGCTCATACGAGATCGTCAACTAGCGTTAGCCCACGGAGCAAATCCACCCCATTCCGCGCGACATGTTGGCTATCGGTGGGGAGCACTTCAGCTATTGTGCCGCAACGTAAAGTAGGTAAGTGATTTTTAAAAGAAAAAAACACAAAAATATTATGCTTGTTTTTGTCATGCATCGGTAAGAAAGTCGTGATTAGAAGAGGAAACTAAACAGGACAAAGCGATTCACAACACAAACGCCATTGAGGTCGACCCTTCGCTATATCAACAACTCTCCAGAAAATGTGTTCATCGACTTTGTGATCCCGACCCGGGAGTCATGATGCTCAAATGGAGACCAAATTGGAAGTGAGAATTCGCATTCCTATTACCCAAGTCATCGGCTGACTTCTCCTTCTCTTCTTCCGTATACACTTCGGCCGCGCAAACAACGCACGTCGCCGCAGTCGGTGTGGTGGCATGCGTAACACATGGCTCCTCCATCGGAGTCCTGTGCATAAAATGATGGTGATGAGTGGTTCACCTCCTCTTCCTGTGTAGTAAAAGAGATGCCGAACACACTCACAGCTCAGGCGTTGTTCCCACCAGATATAACGTTAACTGAGAAGACACTGGGGGTCGAACTTAGGGAGCCTAGTTACGTTTGTCCATCTGATGGGCCAGTTTTCGCATAAACATAGTAGGGTTGAACGAATAGCTGCATTGTACACTCTAACCTTCAGGGTGTGTGATACCGGCAAGGCGCAATAATTAGCGAAATTTGGCAAAAGCGCCACAAACTATACGGTTCTTGACCTCATCTATTCCAAAGGTCCTAATGTAACTGATCAGGCATGTTAATGCTTGAATAACTTCCAGTTGATTCCCTCCAAGAGTCAGTCCAGATATTGCTCTCTGTCAATTTTGGAGGATGCCTTGCGGGTACAAACCATAGCCTGAAACTAGTAACAGGCAAGTTCAAATCCTTCAAAACCACATACCGCTAATCATCCCTTATTGTAAGCAAACTGCGTATGATGTGGGGATCCTGTTTGCGTTTCTGCTGCAATTCGGTGGTCACACAATCGCACCTAAGTCAACTTACAACATAGGGCAGTGAGAGCCCGCGTGTGGGTACCCGGTGCATGACAGGTCTCGTGTTAGTCACTGGCTGATAAGCCGGGACTATACTCCATGTTCTGTGCCTTACTATCTAGTACTGGCGACAGTGGCGATAAAGATGATTAGTCGCAATGAAATGCAGTACTCTGACGAAAATGTCTATCTTCTGTAGGAAGTTGGTAGTCTCATAGGGCCTTCTGTCAAAAACGCAATAAGTTCAGCGCTCTAGCGAGCTATTACGTTCACAACTGCTGTATGCAGGCATGCATTATGCTAAAAGAGAATACAGACAGATTAGAATCCGAATCGTTTGGGACCAGGTTACTGCTCCTAACTTTTACAGTGTCATGTAATTACACACTTAAAGTTACAGATCTATTGGTGCGAAAAGATGCTTATTCTGGGCAAATTGGTACATTCATTGAGTGGAAAGGTGTCAGACTTGAGAGTCAGAAGCCGAAATGGGCTGAGTATTAAAAATAACATGAGAGCTTACTTATCTTTGCTAGTCTATTACTCATTATATATAAGAACGGCCATAAAAAGGGCTAGTATGGTGATGGCTCGCTTGCTGTTATGCTACACCGGTACGAAGCCAAATGAGTCGTGGAAGTGCAGATGAAACCTTTCGAAGGAATACCCTGCATAGAAGCAGTTACCCAGAAGTCGGTTCTACGGTTAGCCGTATTAATACTATTGTTTTTTTCAATAACCACTTTCATCCTCCTTTCAGACTCTACTTCCTTTTACCATTTATACCAGTTGAACTCTTTCGCAAAATTTGAAAGAACATGTGCACTTTGAGATCATGCTGTACCACATGATCAGCCCGAGTTTTTTTGACTGTAACTCGCACAGTCGAGAAAATATACATACATTACGTAACAAGCGTATCGGAACAAAGATGGCTAGTGTACTGCAGGCTTGATCGAAGTGAAGCTGGCCACTATAACGGAACACCCGATTCACACACAACGGTACTGTCTGATCCTAGTATACCTATGCACGGGTGAGTTTGTGTGTGCTCAGACGCTTCGAGTGAAACTGGCATGAATGGACCCGAGTCGATGATCTCATGGCTACCTTGCTGCCCCTATCGAACTAGGCATAAGGACAACGCTTTTGACTTCCAGTGTTGATGTTAAAGCTATTCTCGGCGCCGAAATGCGCTAAGCAAAGAGTAAAGTGAGTAAACAAAGTCATAGCAACCGTGGTAAAAGGACCGACATTCATGCATTAAGCTACAGTGTCTTACTCGAACAAAGAACGTTACTCTTAACTAATGCAGAAAATCCCCTCATAAAGGCTTACCAAAAATGATCTATAAATGTTTGACTCAACCAAGTAGTATTAGCAGCAGTCTAACAAATGGATATAGAGCCATAGAAAACGATGATAAGCACTGGAAGAATACATGTTTAATCAACGCATCATCATTATGTCACATTAGCTGAAGGTGAGCAACACGCTTCAGCTACATTGTCACAAGAAGGACGGAACTCTCTTCTTACTTTTTGTCATTTTCGCACACGCCATTTATTCACCTTTTTATGGTTAAGCACTAATCATCTGGATCTAAACTAGTATGTACACAGATCCGCGCGCCATATCCTGAAGTGTTTTCAGTCATCGGCACTCTTCGCCCTCGGGTCCTCAACCGGACAGTCATATGGATCCAACGGTAGCGAGAGTTAAGTCAACGATTTCATAGCCTATCGCCAAGTGGATGGCTGACCGCCACATGGTCTCTTATAGCCAAGTCCTGCACGAGCGAAAAGGGCGCAATAGGGTGAACGCTCAAATGATATATGCAGGATGTGACCGAGCCGTCTTAAGTGACAAAGCAAAACTAACTTGTTGAAGGAAATACGCGCATTCCCTAAGACACGATGTTTGATCTCACTGCTGCAGATACGTTGCTGACAACACACATTAGCGATCCTCCTCAAGCATTCATCGTCCAAGGCCGAGGCGAACTGGTCACGATTCGTTTCCATATAGCAACACTGCCCGAACAGTGGCACCGTGAACGTAACATTTTGCCGAGAGGGAGACATTCCGACGACGCTATAAGTGTTTCAGGTTGACAAATGCCGACCTTTTGGCGATTCGGAGAGAAAATTCTTTCTCCATTGTGCCACCAGCAGACACGAAGCTGCCTAGGTAAAAAAGCTATCCACTTGTTCAAGCTGTGTACCTTCAAAAGTGAGCACGGAACGGGCGAGTGTCAATCTTGCAGCAGCACTTTACACATTCCTACTTAGATGCCTCAATTGCCAGACTGTTTAAAATATCTTGCATACTCTGCGAGTCATTATCAAGTAGTGCGATGTCATAGGTACAATCTAAGTCGGTTGAACTCAATCAAATGACCACTATGCACAGAAAAAGCACGGGAGGAGACTCAGATGCTCTGGATTCATCAGAAATTGGGAGAACCCTAGCCTCACAATATCGCAGTCATAGTCGCAACCACTTGCCGAGTAGGATAAGCTCGTGGGTATATATATATATATATATATATATATATATATATATATATATATATATATATATATAATCACAAGCTGTGGTACAGCTATTGTACTATCAGAACCAAGGCAGAATAAGAAAGCAGGATAGGAATAGGAAAAAAGAACGTGTAGCATTTGTTCAGTGGTTATTCACCCATAATTTTTGAGTTCTTTTTATATTGTTTGTTTCATTGAGGGAGGGAAGAGAAATCCCCGCAACACGCGGAGATACACGTCCGCCATTGATGTCGGTCCTCAGCCATGACTTCCAGGGTCTATAACTAGAGACACTCAATATCGCTGAAATCCCAACCAGGGAGTCGAGAACAACCGACCGAGGCCAACTGTTTCGTCAGCTTATCCATGTTGTAGATTGTCCACCGCGCCGTCTCCTTCAGTCCTGTCCGCCAACCGCGAACAACTCCCGACACGGAAGACGATGAGCGGGCATGCACAGTATGTGTCCAAACCACCGCGGCTGACGCAATGCGATGAGCTCCACGAGCGAATGGCTGTCTCCACCCAAGACACGCTGTCTAACTTTCCCATTGGTTACGTGGTGCAGCCACCACACACGGGCAATGGACCGCAAGCAACGGTGCTTAAAGACGGAGAGGTGGTGCAGGTCAGCGGCACGAACACGGCAAGTCTCGCAACCGGACGACAGTACAGCGTGGACAGTCGCTCGTGGGTGGTAAGTAATGAAGGAATCAAAATATCACTTGGTACGCCTCTGGCTGTTTGGTGATCATGTAGCCAGATCCAAGCCCAAGGGATGCCATAGCAACGACCTGATCGTTATTTCTTTCGTAAACAAGTAACTCATTACAAACGAAGTTGATGGCCGTGACAGTGACCCAGTTTAGCCCCGGAAAACATGTCATCAACTCTTCTTGCTGCTGCTCACGGGACCATGAAAGTGCCATAAACGGTTTGTGGAGTAGGTAGGGACGGTGGTACGCCTTCTTCTCTGTGTGACCCTGCGAGTAAATCGTTCGCTAATGGACCGGTAGGGGCAGCATCGCATGTGGTACCACTTCTACAGGCAGGCGAGTTGAAGGACCTAGAGTGTACGAACTGAAAAGGACCATGAGTTCAGAGCAGCTTTAACAAAAGCGCTGTAAAATAACTCATTGCGGGGCACTGAACGTCTCATTGGGCGCTGCTTGATGTAGCAGGAAGGAACTTTTTCATCAAGTGTCAGGCTCATTGGGGCTGCCTTGTCATGGTAGTGTGACGCTTTGGAATATGCTCCCTAATCCGCTTACAGAAGCAAAGCTCTGTTCTGCAGATGAAACTGCCTACACAGTTACAATCCAATCAAGAAATATAGTGCGTCGTTGCGCAGACCTGCTTAGTAGGCTTGACTGGTGGCAGTGGTAGCTTTCTTGATTGCCTAGAGAGCAGAATTTAGCAACACAGCATTCGCGTCGCATTGCAACTGCTGTGCGTCATTCTGACTGCTTAGCCACAACAGTATTTCTGAAGGGAAATGTGTCTACCTGCTCGGTTTCGAAACACCTGATTGAAACGGGTCGTCAAATCGACTCCGGCTCGGCGTTTACCGTCATCTATCGTAACACAAACGCCCGAGTCCTCATGTTTGCCGAGTCAGTGGCCATAGACAAGTGCTGTCCAACAGTGTGCATCCAGAAGCAACTGGTTGTTACACAAAATACCGGTTGGAGTTTGTGATCCGTCTTCAACTTGTAGCCACCGTTTACTTCCCTCGCATGTGACCTAACGATTTCATCCTATTGATTTTTAGAAGACAATTGGCGCGAAGAGATTTCTTTTCGCCAATTCACATCAGGAATGTACCATTCTGATGCCAATAATCAAATGAATATTACGCTATTGCTACCAGTATGTGAAAGGTAGTAGATGTCTGGATAAGGGAAGTGTACAGGGGTTCAAATCAATGGATCAAGTGCCTTGAGGTCACCTGACTAGGCTAAGCCTATGGCAAGGTAACGGCTTGCATCAGGGTCATCTGCTTACGCAATTATGGCTGTAGCCGTCTAATAGCAATGGCTTCAATCGTAGTCAGCAAATGCTTTTTGAGTTCTTCTGGGGGTCCGCTTCGGTACAGTGTAGTAAATTTTAAAACAGTCCTTAGCTCTTAATTGATACCCGGTGTTAAGCAGATGTCCGTCGCAACGAGACTGGACCTTAACGTGGTGCGACGGTTTGCGTAACTCATTGACCCATTGAGCCATACTGGGTGATGCCTCCGAGCACCTTGATAGCTACCTCTACCACGTTGGTCAATGGTGAGAGGTCAGACAAACTCAGTCTCCTGGTCCTCCAGGTTGGGGGTTTGAAATGGGATGGCGTCCATTTCTGTAACATTATATCATTGCCACCTCCCAGCTGCCTTGCGGACAGGCTTTTGAGCCAAAGGCTTTCGATGAGGACCCTAATCGTTCTCCTGTCTAGGTCTGGGCGCCCTGGCAGTATCCCAGCCCACATACAACCATGACATTTTCTTCAAACATAAACTTCATCCTGCATCGGTCGTCGCGCAGATTATCAAGCGTCGCCTTATCTGCTGCATACAGCAGGGCGGATAAGCGAAAACATGCTACTGCTGGCGCCTCCCTTCTTTCTTTTCCACCTTTTTCTCTTACTCCCATCCCGACCCCCATTACTAACCTTCCTTCTATAATTCCCAGGTTAATTGACAGCAACCGAAGTGCTACTGGAGTAGTACCGTCTGCAGCCACCATCCCACAGCACCTATCGGACGCCTATGGGCAAAAGTCCCTTATAAGGCCACGCCATGGCGACATTCAACGTCCGCACTCTAAGACAAACAGGTCAGCAGGCTGCACTCGCACGCACCTTGGACACACTGGGTGTTGATGTGTGTTGTGTGTCCGAAACTAGGATTAATGACCCTAACGGGGTTATTGAATTGACTGCACCCGGCTTATCCTCTCGTTATTGGTTGCACGCATCCGGAGACGCCGATGCGGCACTTACAGGTCAAGCTGGTGTAGGTATCATTCTCAGCTCCAAGGCTGAGTCATCGTTGGTTGATTGGATTCCGGTGAACAGCCGTTTATGTGCAGCTCGTTTGACGACATCAGCTAAGGTGAATTCGCGAAGTAAAACCAAACGCTGTTCGTTTGTGATTTCTGCTTATGCTCCCACCGACTGCAGTTCTAATGATATCAAGGACACTTTCTATCACGAACTGAACGCGCTGCTACGCAGTGCTACTAGTTCAGATATTATAGTACTTGCAGGGGAGATGAACGCACAAGTAGGGTGTCTGAGCTCTTCAGAAGCTCAGCTGGGTGGTAAGTATGGGCTTAACGCCGAACGGACTGACAACGGCGAGCGTCTGTTGCAACTGTGTGCGGAGCACCAGTTGTTTCTTACTAGCACTGCTTTTAGACACAGTGGGCGCCGAAGTGCCACTTGGCGTCCACTTGTAGCTGACCAGCGATGGACCCAAATTGACCACATAGCCATAAGTTACAGGTGGCGCGGTTCCATTCTGGATTGCCGCTCGTACTGGAGTACCTGTGTCGACTCTGATCATGCCTTGGTGCGCTGTCGTTTCTCCATGAACTTTACCGGAAGGCGCACCAAGCGTCTCCCCCGATTGGCAACGGATAAATTGTCCCAGCCCTCTGTCAGGCAAGCCTATCAAGAAGCACTGCATAGCGAACTCTCACTGTCTTGTCCTAATGACACTGAACTTCAGTGGAATAGGATCTCGGCCGCTATGCACGACGCAGGAGCATCTGTTTGTGGCACTATCAGTCGGTACAGCACCAGTCACTGGATATTCGAGAGGTCGGTGAACCTACTGGAAGCTAGAAGACACCTCCCGGCTGGTTCTGAGCACAATGTGACCAGACGGGCTATTAGGCGTGAACTAAAGCGGAGCCTACGTGCTGACAAGGAAGCCTGGTGGACCAGTCGGGCTCAAGAAATGGAGGAGGCAGGAGCAGTAGGCAATTACCGCAGGCTCTTCCAGCTAATACGCACCACTGGTCCGAGAAAACCAGGCGTCAGTGAGACAATCAAAGACAGCGCGGGTGCGCTGATACACAATAAGGAGCGCCGTATGTCTCGTTGGGCTGAACACTTTGAACATCAGTTCAGCTGGTCCCCTGCTCCCGGACCTCTTCCTACTCAGGTGATGCAGGACGAGCCATGGACGGTTAGTTTAGAGCCTCCGTCGGAGGCCGAGGTCCGAAACGCGATCACAGCCATCAATCGTTTTCGTGCCGCTGGTCCGGATTCCCTACCACCTGCACTATTTAAGGATGGAGGTGAGGTCCTCTGCAAAGCACTGACCTCCCTATTCGAACGTATCTGGAACGAAGAGAGTGTGCCGGCTAATTGGAGCGAATCGATTATAGTGGCAATATACAAAAAGGGCAGTCGCACAGACTGTGCGAACCACAGGGGTATTAGCCTAACGCCAGTTGTGACAAAATTACTGGCCTCGATTATCGTTCCTCGCCTCAGTGCGGAACGGGAATCTCGGATTAGGGAAGAGCAGGCCGGTTTTCGCCCAGGACGTGGCTGTATAGACCATATATTTACTTTGCGACAGGTGCTAGAGCAGCGCCACGCATACCGCAGACCGACAATTGCTGTGTTCTTCGATTTTAAGAGTGCGTTCGATTCAGTCGATCGATCGATTCTGTTCGAATTACCTGCGCGGAAAGGTGTTCCCACGAAATATGTGAACATCCTTCGTGCTCTATACTCGAACACTACAGGCCGCGTCAGGGTCTATGGTGCCCTATCGGATAGCTTTCCGACTACAAGTGGCGTTCGTCAAGGTTGTCCGATTTCCCCGTTTTTGTTCAATTTCGTCGTGCATTCTAGCATGGAGTGTTCCCTTGCGGAATCTCATGATGTAGGCGTTGAAGTGCTGCCTGGTGAAAGGTTAGTTGATCTAGATGATGCGGACGATATCGTCTTGCTTTTCGACGATTTTGCGGCGGAACAATCAACCCTGAATAGCCTATCCAGAGTGGTCCCATTATTTGGTATGCACTTCGCACCTTCAAAGTGTTGCTGCAGGACCACCAGCCACTTGATGACCCCTTGACGCTTACTAACGAGGAACTCGAGGTGGTTGATCATTTCACTTATCTTGGCAGCTGCATCAGCAATGATGGGCGCATAGAAACTGACGTGAGCTCACGCATTGCAAAGGCCAGAGCTGCCTTCTTGAACCTGCGTCATCTTTGGCGACAGAAGGAGTTTCCTCCGTCTGAAAGGCCGTGTATACAGGGCCACAGTGAGGGCCGTTCTGCTGTATGGTAGTGAGACTTGGCCCCTTCGGTCTGAAGATCTGAGGCGCCTTCAAGTCTTTGATCATCGTTGTTTGCGAAGCATTGCTGGTGTCGGATGGCACCAGCGTGTCCGCAACGATGATGTGCGTAGGCGAGTACTAGGGGTGGTGATAATCATGCTAGCTCCCTAGAACAACAGATAGCACTGAATAAGTTGCGTTGGCTCGGGCACGTGCTACGCATGCCTGGTCACCGCTTACCTAGGAGGGCCTTGTTCAGTCTACCAGGTGTAGGATGGCGCAAGGCTCGAGGTGGACAGAAGTTGACTTGGCAACGGGAAATGAAGTCACTGACGACCAAACTGGGTGCCGTTGGTCCGTCTCGCCTTCCGGGTTGGAGTCCACGTGACTCACCTTGTGCTTGGCTCGAGACTTTACAGGACATGGCTCGCAACCGACACCAGTGGCGCGTCTGCTGCCGTCTCCTAATCGGATTGTCTGTTTAAAGTGTGTTTGGTGCTGAGTTATCTGCGGGGTAATGGCTGATTATGACGCGTGGCAGTGAAAGCCGCAAGGAAGCTGTCTCGCCGATGCCGCCTTATCTTTGCATGATAGCCAGCTGTTTGTGACGGTATGTTGTCTACACAAGGTGTAGGCGCCTTGACCCTGAATGCTTGCTTAGGGCATTAAGGTTTTCAGGTAAGTGCCCCTTCTCTCCCTCTTCTTATTCTTTATTTCATAGGTCCTCATGGTTGTATGGCAGCGAAGCATCAGTTCAAATGGCTGATGTACTGCTGTTGATGATTTTTTGATGTTAAGTAGATGTTGTAAGATGAAGCTGTGGACATTCTTTACCGCACCATGTTACAACGATGCGGGGCAGTGTTCAGCAATCCTTTTCTATAGACGTCTGGTCGTATGTCCAATATACCTAGCACTACAGATGCAGGTGAAGCGGTATACAACAAAGGAATCGGATTCAACCGGAAGCTTATCTTTGAGGCGTTGCGTAATGAGGGACTGCTTCAGCATGAATATGGACTTGAGCTGCCGGATAGATTTGATTCACTGCAGTCGACACCCTTCTGCAAAGTAGCTCGAAGGGATGTCTCCCTTGAAAGGAATGGAAAGAAATCTTTCTTTTTGACAGCCATCATATAGTTATGATGATCCCAGACAACGGAATTCATCTTGATGAAAGTTGCCGGATAGCCGTTGGCTTCTAACGTTCTCTGAATGAAATCTTTTTCCTCATCCAACGTCTCCGGGCTGCAGCTTTTCGTGGCTCAGTACAGAGTACGCACTAGGTTTCTTTTGTATTTCATATGAACGAAACTATGAAAGTGCGTGTACTGTCCAACCCAAGTTGTATTCCGGAACACCTTCCTTTCAATAGAACCATCGTCTCGTCGCCGCAGCAACACGTCTAAGAAAGCCAGTTTACCATTGTCCTCAAGTTCGCAGGTAACCTTTAGCGACGGATGTGCGTTGTTGAACTGATCCAATAGATGAAGCTGATCGGCTTTGGAGTCACAAACAATGAAGGTATCACCCATGTACCTGTGGTATGATACAAGAGAAGCAATGAGACGTTGAATTAGACCGAATTCAACTTTGACAAGGAAATGGTCTGCAAGTAGCAGTCCAAAAAGCGACCCCATAGCAACTCCATCGATTTGTCGGTACTATTGTCCGTCGAATAAGAACTGTCTGTAGAAAGTGTAACATAGGATTAGTTCTTTTACCTTCTGTAATGGAAAATTGTTACCGGTGTTGTCCTCGTTCAGACAGCTGCAAATATAATTCAATTTCTATCAAAGGAACATTCGTGAATAGAGACTTAACGTCAAAAGAAAGCATCACCTTATACGTCATATGTAAGCTGTCCAACCACTTAAGGAACTCAAACATGTAGCTAATTGTGCGAGTTGATAATTTCTTACACATCGGCTCGAGTATTTCCACAAGCCAATTGGCAACCAAGTGTAGAGTGGAGCCCGAGATGTCAATTATCGGATTTAGTGGAATATTGACTTTGTGCACTTGGTGACCAGTAGAGACGGGGCAAGTCACACGGGGTTAGTCGGTCAAGCAACGTACCATCTATATTGTTGCCACACTTTGGCTCCTTCAGCAACTTAGTGAGCTTGGACTAATCCTGCCCTGTGATATCCCTTTGCACTGAATCCAAAAACAAGGTACTCTAGTCACTAAAGATGGTATACATCTTGGACATGTAATCATCATCACCACTCAGCCCGATCCTTTGTCCGGTCGCGACAGTATAATATCCAGGTTGGATGTCAGTTGCTTAACTGCCCCTCGATATTCCTTACTAAGTATCCTAGAAAATTGCGATTAGAAGTTATGATACTTTGCGAGAGGTGTTCCAGAGTAGTTCTGAAGGTGTCATAGGCGAGTGAAGGTGTTGGCGTCAACTCAATCACTGGTGCATCAAATGCTCGAACTGTGCCGCTAAATGCGTTTCTCTCGTGCTCGGTTTTGATGCACAAAATTTTGGTCCCAAGGAGAAGGCTTCCAGTTGTAGCTTGCTTAACTGTACGCTGGAAAGAATGTGCACGTACCGTTCTGGATGTGGCGGAAACCTCGAAACATACAGGTTTACTTCTAAAGTTTTCAGCAGCTTTGCATATTTTTGTTCGTTGGCCTTGACATCGTGCAAGTCCCCGTCGAACAAGTCAGCTACATCTGCAGCAAGCTCCTCCACGACTAAGTGGTAATGTGCACAGTCGATCTAACTCAGGGATATGTGGCTGAATAGTTTCCAGAATACCGCATGCATGTGGTTTTAAAAACTTCGTAGTAGGACGCACGTGACACCGCCTGAGACCTTTCCAGTAACTACTGGGATACTGATTAGGCTGTAAACAACCATTTATGAATTGAACCTCACTCTTCACATGAGCAAGCCTAGCGGCCGACAAAATCTGTCCTACCATCAAAGGTTGAGGTCACTGGGAGGTTTCAGTGGCCGCTACGGAAGGCTGCGCAGCGATCTCATATTAGTCTACCAAATATTGAGCGACCCTAATCCTATATGCCGTCACTTGCTGGAACACAGCCATAACATCAATCTGGAGGTAACTCTCTGAAATTGTGTGCACAGTATATCCGCCTGGAATGCCGGCGGAATCATTTTTCTCTTCGTGTTTACCAAGCCTGGAACTCTCTTCCAAACTTGGTTGTTTCCTCCTCCACCTTGGATCTTTTTAAAAAGCGGGTGAACCTTGCCCTTGGCCCCCATCATTTCGTTGCCTAAACTATGCTACTTTGGAATATATTAATTATCCCTTCAAACCGGATTAACCTGTTACATAAACCTGAGGAGGCGGTACAGAAGTGAGTATTCTTGTTTTTACTTTTCTCACGGAGTACAACAACCATACCTGTCCCCATGTCGCTTCGTCGTTTGCATTCAATTTCCACATACACTAGTATTAATCAGCAGCATATCCATTAGATAAACGCTCAAACAAACAACTCACCTATTTTTGATAATTGTAGTTTTACCCCCACCATCCTGCGGGACGTGTCAAGCAACTGCTCTTTTACTCGGCATAAATAATTGTTCACTGTTCAAACATTTGTTGAAGTTAATAAACTCATCGGGCATCTTCAACTCGCAGATAATGCCCATGTATTGATTTTAGTCACGATATCATTTGGTATGTTGCTTGTTCGCAAGTGATCAGAAGACACGAAATGATAGAGTCTTGTAATATGCGTCTTCTTATTGCTCTCTATACAGGTCTTTCTTGTGTTAATAATGAGTCTGAACTTGGCCGCTGTGGAGGCGAGAGCTATGGTCATGCGCTGTCCAAACAACGCAGTCATCGGCAAACAGGAATATACAGATGGTTGTCTCACAGACGAAACGAAAGAGGTTCAGCAACCGTTATCAATACTGTACTCCACACGAACACCGTAAGCATAAGCCGCATCAAATGCACACGACATCATGGCATGAAGATAAATAATAAGCAGGGTAAGTGTTAAGACACAGCCTTGCTGCACACCAGAGACAGTTGCAAAGTCATCCGAGGTCTGTCCACTCAGCTGTACCCTTGCTCGCATGCCCCTGTGCAGATATTCAATTAAGCTTACAGACTTACTCGGATAACCGCTTACCCAACACCAGCCACAATGCCTCACGGTCCACCGTGTCAAATGCCTTGGTGAAGTCAACAAACATCGAACACAATGGCTGGCGCAGCTCTCGACATTTTCCTGCAACTGAGGAGCCGCGAACACCATATCTATGATATCGCGGCCCGAATGGAAGGCGCTCTGCTTTCCGTCATGTTCGGTTCAACGATGTGAGCTTATCAAGAGGGTGATTACCCAGAAGCAGAAATCACTGCTGCATGCGGAAGAGAAACATCTGGTACGGAAGCGACAGGCCCCGATAGAGGATAGCCCATCAATGTCGGGCGCTTGGTGCAGTAACATATGCGACGGCGTGTATTCAGCCAGGTTGGTCTGGCAAGGTAGCAGCATGATCACGAGGAGTCAACATCGAAGAGTCACGGGGAAGCTGAATAGGTAAGCATCATCAATATTGGGTAAGCCCACTGCTTCCGATTCAATTTACTAACCCAGGTCAATAATGTGGTCGACATGGTAGGTGTGCTACATCATCGCTGCAACTGGCTTGTACATGTGCCTGCGTGTTGAATTTGTTACATTTCAGACGTTGGTTGTTGAGTGATATTCGCAGTGTTGTTGTGCTTTATGTGAAGGTTGATAAGGCACCTACCTGTCGAGAAACCGCTAACTAGAATAGACTAGCTTTAGGGGGTATTCATTGCTTGGGTAGACAAGGTGCATGATCTTCGAGACAGCGCAAGGCTTAAAGTGGTTCAAGGAATCCTGTGTGGAGCGGGCTACGGCCAAATCACCGCCCAGTGCACGTCTGGTACGTATGGTTCCCTACACAGATAGACAAGAATGCTGCGGCTGTGTATGTTGAAAGAGTGTGGGCCGGCTTCGTTAATGAAACGTAGCTCCCATGCACATGCCTCCTGGTCTTATTCCTTCGGGTTCACACTGGATACGGGGTTTGTGGATGGAGCTGTAGGTGAGGCAGTGTAAGCCACCCATGGTACGTGTGTAGACGCAGGCGCCTTGTGGAGGGCGTAGGGGGGCAAACCCAGAACCGGATGCCGCCAACCAGACATATAAACAGACAACAGATAGACATGGAGCAACCAAAAACCGTGGAATGTAATCGCAGAAGAAAACCGAATATACCACAGAAATTCATGATTATGTTAAAGGACGCAGTGGCACCCAGTTGCCCTAGCTGACGTAGGGAGTTTATATCAGGGACACCACAATGAGCCTTTGGTTTAACTTCCCTCTCGCAGGGTAGCAAAACGAAATCACATAGTCGCGCTCACTGGAAGCCGGTGACCGATTGTTTACTTAATACGCTTTCGTTCATTCGGTAACCAAACAGGGTCCCCCACAGGAGGTGCGAACACAGTGTACAGACGATGTTGCAGTATTAAAGTTTTTTCAGCACCGGTGCCTAACAGACGGGATCATTGCTGGAGACTGGCAGGAAACTCTCAGGCATCGATTCGGACAATCGGATACAGGGGAGCCGAACACAATGGTTAGGCCGGGTTCTTTATTTAATGCTGACTGCTTACCTGGAAGCGCGTTGCTTGATGGCGCTGTTTGAAGCAGCTATCGAAGGTGCCAAAACGATGGCGCATTTGGTTCCACTAGAAATGACCGCGAGATCGATCGAATGAACAATCAGAAGCCTGTTCGGAATGATACAGTGGAGTGGTCAGTGGCATGTCTGCATTGGCTCCGTTGCTTACTACAGCCACCAATTCCCCGGCATAATCATGCAGCACTTTCTCGTATAATTCCTAATTTGGCTAGGTTCTGGCATCCTTACTTTTATAATCATGACAACATGAGATTTGGCAAATTGGTTCTAAGCGCTCGCGTACGAGAACCATAGAATACAGACGGAACTGGAAGGAAACGAAAACAGAAGGGTTACTGCGTTCTGCGGCAGAGATGTGTGCTGCAAGTATATCATTGATAATAAAAATGACATGTAGTTCACTTGCCGTAAGCAGAAGGGACAACAGCCACAGGAATACATGAAATGATGACAAAGGACCAGTGTGAAGAGAAAAGGTGGTACTCCAGTTTGAAGTGGTGATTTGAGACATGCAATTCTTGGTCCTAGGTAAGCCACGTTCTGGGCATACGATGGGTAATGCAGTAAGAATTCACCGAAAAAGCGGCACAGATGCTACAGCGCGAAGCTCATTCCCGGAAATAAACTATGTTCCCATAATGATGCATGCGCTGGCTTGTATAGTAATAACAGAAAGCAAACGGAAGATTTACTTATACGCCTGATCTTCACATTCAGCCGTGCTTTCTTGCTCCATCTGCGGAATTACTTTTAGTCACGCTCCCGGCAACTTTGCTTTTGTTTTTCCACACCAAGCCATACAATAACAAGACCAAGATAGTTTAAAATCCATATGTGTTTCCGCTCCAGCAAACGCTCTGGTATTCCACGATTAATCTATATGAAATAAACTGAAGCGAATATACAACAGGCACAATAATCCTACCAAAAAGCTGTATAGACGGTCGTTCTGGGGAAGAAAACCCTTCGGGGCATGTGTATACCCATAATACTTGGTCCAAATATCCGATCGGTTATGAGCAAAATGGATGAGATTAAGAGCACTAGCCGTTGTCGTGAAAACGTAAAGCTAGGCGTAATTGTGTTTCAAGAGAACTGGCTAAATGAAGACGTGGATGACACATTCTTTACGATTGACGGATTCATGTCACCCTGTTGACTGGCCATGTGCATACTGAAACCGTGGCGGAGATGTTATCAGTTGTAACAATCCCTCGGGGTGTAAGTCAATAAAGAGTACGCTCCGCCTTTCTTCGCCACGTAGTAACGGCTTAAGTTTAGAATGTAAACCAAGATGTTTAAGCTGCTACCAACCGATTTTGCTGGCAAATATCTACATTCTCCTCAGGTGTCCCACCTCTGAAACAGAGGAATTTTATTATGAGTCGAATACAGCAGTCATCGACCAACTGGATTATTCTCTTTGCATTTTCGTTGGTGATCACAACAGACTTGACACCACTTTTCTCACAGACCCCAGGCTGCAAAATGTTTTAAACCCCCAGTGGACTTGAAGCAATCCTAGACCTAGTATTTGTTAAAGGTGTGAAGCTATATTGTGCGTGCAATCAGGCACCGATTGATCGCCCTGATCACTCAAAGGTCAAGTTATCTCCTGCCGTCCACAACAAGACAGCATATAGAGATTGATCACTGCAAAGATGGCAGGCTTAAAAGAAGTTAATGTTCACATCAGGACATATATGGACTACGAGAAATGACTGCATCTACAGACTTTAGTATATTTTTGACAGTGATATGCCTACGTACTGTGATCAGTTTTAACGAGCTACTACAACTTCTGTTTTGATACACGCTGTCCACGGGAGACCAACTTCATTCGTGCGAATCAGTGATCATCTTCATACCTAAAACGCTTTCACAGAATCAAAGAGAAAGACTAACTGCAGTGAAATCACTTCCCATCAGAGTAGAGTTGCGCTGTCATAACTACATACACGTCCACACCATACTTGGAAATAATACCTGTCTGGAAGTCTAGCGGATGCAACTCAATGGAGTCTTTCATCAAGTGTCATGTTCAGACGTGTAACTTGAACAGCAACTTTTGTTGCATAAATAATAACTCTGCCTCTTACCCCTCTTCCCCGAAATTGGACTGGCCCACAACTTCTATAACTGTCACCGAGAGATACAGTACACACCAAATTGCTACGGCTAGATTCCAACAAGGCAAGCGGTCCGGACGGAGTATCTTTCGTTGTCCTAAAGAAGTGCGCTGATTAGTTGACTCGACTTCTTGCTAACTTAGCACGCTGTGCATGAATATAAAATTGCCGACTGCCGGAGGTGTTAGCGTTACAGCAGTGCCGAAGTAGGGTTCAAATAAATACCGGCCGATTGCTTGCACTTCAGTAAACCTGAAGATATTCGATATTACACGTGAAAAAATGAGGACTCAAACCCATGCAGACGATTCGCTTCATCGTAGTTTGAAGTCTATGCAAGACGCATTAGCCTTTAGTGTACATTCAGTGCTGGCATCACTAGACAACAAGATCAAATCCGGGCGAATACGTTTTCTCGATTACAGTAATGTTTTCGGAGGTGTAAACCGTGAGCTACTTCTGAGAGACGTACATGATGCCGGAATTCAATCTTGTACCGTCCACCTGTTGAGGGACTATTTCACTGGATGTGCTGTTTACTCGACTTGGGCGTAAAAGTTTCGCGCTACGCACCACAGCCAGCGGAGTTTCTCAAGAAGCTGTAGTGTCTTCAAGCACCTTTACCACGTGCCCCTGAGAAGCGATATTGCTGAAATATACAGACGATGTAGTCTTGGGTACCAAACACCCGACTACGGAATCATCAACCAAATTACAAGCCTAGCTGGACAATCTTGCGTTGTGGTCCAGAGCTCATTTTTTTATCGCTTAATACAATACAATTATGTTCTTTTTCCCCTACACAAAGGCCGTCGTTATTAGCAACGTCTCATGAATTGCCCTGTACTTCGCATAGATGGTGAGACCTTGCACTCCAACGTGCCAGTGAAGTGTATAGGTGTCACACTCATCCATGATCTTTCTTGGTCACTGCATGCGAAGGAAGTTTTCACGAAAAGTGGGGCTTTCCTTCAACGCTGCTCATTCGAAATCCTCCACCGCGATTTATCACCGCTTGTGTTTTGCTCCACTGGACCTAGTGCTCCCGTTATATTCCCTGGTTTCTAAGGTAGCGCTGCAAAATCATGGATGTGTAGCATCCGCACGCACGCGCAGACGGGACGTGCAAGCTTGGCCGATACAAGGTCACTGGACCTTATTGACTCATGTGAGACTTGAAAAAGACACACAGCATAAGCATCACGTGCACCACGGCCGATGACTCGACAACGGGGCTGACTACATGCGACACGATCGAACAGTGCCTTGTGCCCTACCGTGATACAGTGTTAAATTGTGTAAAACTATTGTCACTTTTGACTATCTATTTGCCTACCTAATCTCGGAGTTTTCATTATTATTTGTTGGGTTGTTAATTACGTAATAATACGCAACCGCATTTTCCTATAAAACCCCAACAGATGCAACTGCCTTGATGCAGTGGCATTCCAAACCCGAGCTTTGCTGGCATCATTGTGTCTATTCATACCAGTTCACGCAAAAGGTTCGTTTCAAAAATACTCACCGATGCAAGTCACCCCTTCATGCTGAACTGTGTATCAAGTTCCCCAACCAAACAAGCCTGTACAAGGGCTTACCACTCATCCGTAATTCCATAGTTGACGCGCTTATTGTGGAACCAGACCTCAGTCGTCCTGGAACTAACACTGTAACCACATTGATGTCCATACCATTTAGTAACCTACTTAGTGATACGTAGTAGCCACCGTTAGTAATGTACGACAGCGTGTGCTCTATAAGACCGAGAACCCTAGGTATCGAAAATAAGTTTGGACAGAAGATTGGATAACTGACAACTGAAAGGACATCTCGACATGCATTCACTGAAGACACGATGAGCTTGGTGTGTGTCCATCCACTTGAGTGGGTTAGGGCCTGATCTTCAGTGCGCACGTCGCACTTATGCATACAATGTTATAAGTTATACTATTTTTACAACTTCGAAAACGCGTGTAACAGATGAATATTCACTCTTCGGGGCGCGCAAAGTGCTTTCCTTCTTGAATAGAGTGGTAAGACAACTGTCGATCTCGCAGTGAGTTTCGAGGAATCGTTATCCGAATATGCACAGTGAGCATTCTGAGTCCATTTCCAACTGAGCTTTTATCAATCCATTAAATAAATGGGCTGGTAAACAGTCACCACCGACTACTGGTTTCGTAGAGTACCCGTGTCTCCGGCTAGCTTAAAAACAACAAAGGCAAGCACTTGCAAAAGAACCAGATCCCCGACTGCCCTTCCACTCATGGGTTCCGGACGAAATATAGCCAAGTTCACATAGGATTGAAGCAAACACGAGTAAAACTGGTCACGCGGTCTGCAATCATAAAAAAAACAGGACACCCTTTGCTACTTTCAGGAGTGATCGATAACGAGAATATTGCTTGTTTACTGGTTCGAGAAGGTTTGATCGAACTAAGTATCTTGTGCTAGGTCGGTCCCTAATTGAATTTGGGCTCCGTGGGCTGTCTACAGCTTCGTCTCCGTTCATTGACTAAGGTTATACGGCAGCGAAATATCAACGCAGATTGCTGATTGTCACACACCACCGGCTATTTCTTGGTAGCCGAAAGTATAACGTACTGAGTTCGGTATGGGGTTCAGATGGAAGTAATGACCATCTGTAATGTCCGTGAGTGGTTGATATTGCGAATCAAGGTGTTTTCGAGCTTTGACCAAGCAGCCTGTGTAAAGACACAATGATGACAATGTGTTGTTACGCTGTAGACCTCACCAGTGTCAATACGCGATTTCACAGGTAAGTAAGGGTATCACAGTCAATTCTGGAACTCAGCTGCGGTGATGAGACACCAGCAGTGGTTCAGTGCAATTGTGGAAGCAAGAAGTGCCGCGTGAGGTTCGATGGACAGGCGCTATTTTCCAGATATGGCTGCAAAATGCGACATTTCGTAAACACAAAGCAGGTCAAGGAGTGGTCGGTGATAACAAGTAGGTCGCAGATTCGAAGTTTCCAGCGTTGTGCCTCTAAAGCATAAGACCAGGAATTGCGAAATGAGTACTCGCGCTCACCGAACTTCGTGAAAATCCAGTGGAAGAACGGAAATCGTACACTTAGGTCGAGTGTATCGACCGAAAGCTCCAGAGTGGACCCAATCTTGTAAACAGTGCCTATGAGCCAAATTCCCTGTTTCCTCAGTTGCCACCATGTGGTCCGTCTGAGTAAAGGACGACTTCGTGTGAAACAACAGGGAGAAATGAATCAATGAGGACGATTAGTCTAAAAAAGACGTCCGGACAAGAGTAGCTTAGATGTTTTGAGCGGGTTTTGCCTGGAGCGCGAATAGTTACATATAAGGACGCAGATATTCAATAACAGACCGGCAACATAATGTGCATGCAGCTCATAAGAGTGACATCAGGGTCTCCGGTGAATGACGACGGAGTAGCGGAAGCATGTCAAGTTAAAAGTACAGATTGAGGCTCAGTGTATGCCAGAGTACCCACTCGGCAAATCTAAGTGACGCTCCCAGGTCCTAGGCTGGGAACTCGGTAAGTCCAGCAAACAGCACACCAATCCGGGTCACATAGGGCGCCAGAAATGATGGATGAAACGAACTAGCCGGATGCCAATCAGTATCGCATTCAGTAGCCGCCTACCAGAATAGTTTGGGGGTTTATTCGTATGACGGAAAACCGATTTCAATGTCTACAATAAGAAGCAAAAGCCAATAAAGAGCATCATGTCAGATCAGGAATTCCAGAGGATCGAATGGCTCATGAAAACGGCTGAATCATGTTCAATTCTATCAGTTAGGACCCCGAAGATAAACATACACCAACGTTGATCCATAATTTGATGGAATGACCGCCCACTGCACTACGGAAATGCTATCAACCTGGTAGTGGCCTACTGTTAGTCCTATACGTAAGGACAATGAAACGTATCCAGTGTGATTGTCTATTTCGATGTACGAGTTGGTAATAATCAAGGTCGGGAGTCTAGGTCCATTGGCCTGCCAGTGAGGATCAGTAAGAAACACAACTCCTTTTGCAGGCTGTCCGCGAACCAAGTAGCTGTGTGAGCACAAAACCACCCAATGCATGGATTGAGCGCGCAGAAGAGAATATTTTGGTAGCCGCCTGGCATAGAGTGAACAGCAACGGATGTGGCACAGTAGATGAGGTGTTTTCCACCTCTAGCTAACGTGTGTAACGATGGTGAGATAAGCATTAGATACATGACTCAAGACACTACAATAAAGTAGACCGGGCCAGTGTCAAGCACAATAACATATACACAAAAGCATTGCTCGCCCAAACCCTTAGCTCCAAATCTGTGGAAAAATAAAATACGGCAGTATTACAGTGAAAATAAAAACGGGAGCTATCGAGACAAAGAGTAAAATTTGCATAATTGACATAGGGAGTATAACAAAGAATGATTTCGATACAGAAGGGGGAGACAGCACCGATTGTGAAATGTAACGAGCAGCCCACAACAATTAGACGGCGGTGCTGGTGTCACAAGCGAATGGAAGCTTAAACAACACAATCAGCAACGGAAATAAGGAACGGTGTGCCATGTGCGAGGGAAGTACAATGACGCATGTATTTTTACACAAAGTTGGTCATCAGATGTCAACTGGGTTAGGGGGATAAGTGGCAGTGATGAGAGATCGACGAGTCGAGTGATCAAGTGTTAGAATTCATAAGCAACCAAGATATCTGAGATGGTGACGGTGAACGCGAAAAGCGTCGATAATGAAAACACGAAGGCAAAACACAAGGCACAAAGCAAAAAGTGGTGGCAGGAGGAGTTGCGCGCAACGGAAGGAAAACAAAGATGTAAAATAAATGAAAAAGTAACTCTGAAACCGGCGATAATAAATGGAAATGAAGACATACGAATGGTTAGTGGAACAACAAAGACGCATGTTTGCGCGTTAAAAGAACAAAATAAAAGGCTGGCCAGATAAAGTGCGATGGGTGAATGTAGGTAGGCAGCAGTGATTGACAAGGAGACAAATTAGGACGTGATTGGGAACACATATTACGTCAATAAAATAAGTCAAAAAGAAGCGGTCATGTGAAATTTAGGAGAGAAGGAGCACCGATGACGACATTCTTCGGATATCTGTGTGGCGCGAAGGACTTCAGAGTACATCACGCAACTCCTGGAAAATAAAAGAAGGCAGACACATACTGAAAAGGCAGCGTCGGAACTACTAATGTGTAGCAAACAAATTGGCTAAAGGCGTTGAGGCAGCAAGGTGGTACTGTACCGAGCGGCCAAAAATTGGTCAAGTCCAAATCATACAAAAACAGTATGAGCATACTGGGACTTATCAGGAGTGCCGGGAAAACCCAACTAAAAATAGCGATGATAACCTGCAGTGGAAAAATCTGCGAGCAAAGGTCGATCACTAACCGGGAGCCATCACAGAGGGAGGTTCATCAGTTGAGAATTTCAACAAATCATCCTTCGTGATTTTTCCATCCACCTCCTCGGTCTCGCGTAACGTGATAGTTACGTGGCCTCCGTCAACGAGCGTCCGTTTCTCTGAAGTGGTTTCGACTGTTTTTACAGTTACCGCACCATCACTGCCGGGAAACAGAAAATATGAAGACAGAATTGACGCGAACCGCAGAATCGGGAAACTGGCACCCTAAGGTAAGAGGAGAAACATAAGGGCATCACCGGTTCCTAGGCCTCACTATGCTTAGGGTTTCAAATCAACCGTGTGGACGATCCTGTGGGACGTAGCTCCTCGAGCAGACCCATTTTGGACATTTTGAAGATAAAGTGACGCTTAGGGATCACGCTCAATTCCAGGTAATTTTAGTAACTAGCACACCCAGATGAGAATGGTTTTCACGATTGTGAAGAAACAAAGTAGGACAGGCGGAATGAGTACATCAAAGTTATCAGCAGTTAGAATTCGCATAAGCAAACGCAGAGAGGGAAACTTCTGTATTGAGCAGAGAATGTTCTCACAAAGGTGAGCGGTCACATAGGCGAAAACTACCGCGAGTAAGTGGACCCAAATATCGTCAACGCGGGGAGTCCGCATTTTTGAGTTACACAATAGCAACAGTTGAAATGGAAAGGTTTTGGTGTTTCTCGCTTTCAATTCTACATGCGGTGACCGGTTTCATCCTTGTTTGGACTCACCAGGTAGAGATAAAAGGAACTGGGACTCAAGGCCTAACAGTCAACAACTGACGCTTTGTTCACTAGGAAACTGAGATCCGTGGGCAATACTTGGACTTTTGAGTGCCCACTGGATGGTTCGATTGGGACACGCAGTCTTTGTTTCGACCTCAGTTTACGTCCTGAAAATACTCGGCATTCTTTATTATTGGTGATCGCCATCGCGGCGATATGCGTGAAGTCGACTGGGATGACCACACCTAAGTGATTCGATAATCGTTGCGCGGCCAGACTGGAATAAACCGCTCGTTGGAACTGCTAGTACTTGTTGGGTGCAAGAGATAGATCTCGGTCATTCCGATCAATAGGACTGTAGCCGAAGCTCGTTCCCAATACTGCGTGCCATAATCCGATCACACGGCGCGTATTCCAAAGTCCAACTTTGAACAGTTTACGAAAGACAGCTACTCTAGCAAAACTACATCAAACACAAAGAAAGCTAAGCTAAGCTAAGATACGGGTATCCAGGAAAATAAGCAAACAAACATTTCAATTGGGGTGATAAATGGACCGCTCGATGCGGGAGTACTATGAGTTTATAAAAAATTCGTCGGAACGTACAAAGCTTGCACGATCTTATTCAATAACAGTAAGAAGAGAATACCAGTACAGAAATGTGATGCACTCAGTTGTCCTGGCTAGTGCCACCAAAATGGTGGAAACTAGCAATGAGAAATGGGAGAAGGAAAGGAGTACAAGCAAACCGGACGGGATCAAAGAGGCTGAAACAATAGGTAGAAAGACAAAAAAGTAGGGAAACAAGTGACAGAATGCAAGAGCGCCAATGACTGTGTGGTCGCACTAAAGCAGACGGTTTCCAGCAGTCGACGTGGTCGATCCCGAGACCTTGATGGAAAATATTGGACCGAAGCAATGTATTCATCAATTACCGCATGCTATGCGGTAGAATTACAAAAGAACCCCTTCATTATCTTAATCGGTAGATGTGCTACGTAGAAAAGGTGTAACACAGAAGCTGATATTGCTGTGGACAAGTAATCGGTGCGATTCAAGTCGGACCATGTTGCGGACACGTCAAGCAACCTCGCAAAAGTATGCCACAAAATCAAGTTCATGGGCTACGAGACGCAGAGTTCAAATCTTACTCACAACGTAGCAAGATCCATCCACTCCGAGTCGGGACGCAACTGGGCTAAAGTGAACAATGTTCTTCCGTAAATCAACAGCCCTATGTGGTGTTTCATTTCACCCACAAAATGAAGCATTGTGACAACTGTGATTCAGCCTTTGTGGGTCGTAAAAGAGCTCCCAGAGGTCCGCTTCCGCATCTCTCGTCTCCTGTTGCGGGTGGTTGGGAACCGCGTGGTCGCGTGATCGTATGCGTCAGTCTCGCGCGTCTAGTCCCCGGTCGTGTGAGTATCGTTGTCTGTTTTCGAGGACTCAGCGTGTCACCCAAACACGTGAGTGAATAGGGATCGTGCTCCGGTTATGCATAACTTTCGTCTAAGATAACGCAACTAGGTCCTCGAAAGTCCGTTACAGACCATCAGGAGAATATTCAAGATTTTGTCAGCAGTGGTCTCAAGGATCACAAACTTGCCTTGAAATCCTGATGTCGCGTGTTCGAGTTTGGGTAGGGAAACAGGCGACCCTAGCAGTATCCTTAGCCGACGTCCGGCTGGTGACGGTTGCGTGGCAATGAAACGATGGTACTGCTGATGGCTTTCTGTATGCTATTTAGCCGTGTAATCGACAGGTAACTGCGGATTAATCACACCAAGTGCAATACAACCCAACAACATGCAACAGAGAATACATTCAGGAGGCACGCGAAGATCATGACATAGATCAACGCGATAGATAATCTAATGCGATGACACAGCGGGTTTTTGCAAAACACCAGAAAAAGAGCAGCAGCGTAAATTGAGGTTCCGACCACAGCTGTGTAATACTATACATGCATAGGTGATACTAGTATCCTTAACGCGCAGTTCGTATGTCTGTTGTATTTAGCTAAGCCGGTTAGACTACGCTTGGCTTAAAAACCATGTCACTGTTTGCGTGGTGATCGAAGCGGCGAGAAGCAACACGAATTCTAACGATGTGCGTATTTAGCTATGCAACACTGCTTGCCAAAGATTTAAATGCATTTAAAATATGGGGGGTTCCGTACGTATGTGCTAGACTCGTCAGTAGGTCACTTGGGGGAAATTCTGCACGGGGCGCAGCTGCAGGGGTTTATTCATTATCTCAATCACGAATTGGGGCACTTCTAGTGGTCTAGAGTAGATAACGGACGTTCCACGGTTCCAAGAATGAGCTACTGAGACGTAATTACAGCTGTCAACGTTACGCGATGGGACAGGCAGATACGGATAGGCCAGCCAATAACAGCAGTTAGATCACTGAAACAGAAAAAGCTGATCGTGATGAACGAAATGACCCAAGCAGCGGACGAAGGGTATAAACCTGAGGAGAGACCCACCGCATTCGATAAACTTTACGCGGGTTGCCGAGAATATCGCGCGAAAAACCAAGGTGTATCAACGATCTACCGAGCTTGAAGGGTTGGAAAGCATTGGAGCCTCTGAAGGACTGTATGTTGTATGTGGACAAGTGTTCGGAAAAATACGATGAATGCCGCTAGCGCCTAACTAGGAAAGATAACGGCTCTGAATCAAATGGAAACTTGAGTAATCAGTTTTTAGCAGCTCGAAGGATGATGAGGCACACAGATAATCGGCCTGATTGCGTCCAACCTCTTTGCCTAGCAAATGTTGTACTTTTTTTCGGCGTGGCCGTATGAGTGAAAAATGATATCAAACCCGGTCATTACAAATATACCGTCTTGTTTCCCATCAGGAGGATATTCAAGTTTATTACCGTATATAATGCAGTGATAAATAGAAATCTAAGTGTAACCGCGTAAAGAAGAATGTGCCAAACAGAAACAATAGCACAGGACTCAGTGAAGCTGTTGTCCAGTATGGGTGTAAAGTACATGTCACTGCATTGCACTTGTGATTGGGAGTGCTAGCGGGTCAAACACATTTACGTAACGTTTGGCAGGAGACGGAATGACAAGAAACTGATAAGTTCAAGGGTAGTCATTTATCAGCAAGAGAAAAGACGCACCCATTTAAATACTCCTTGATAGAATCAATAGTCATATCCCCCGCATGCGAAACTGCAGGCAGATAAGATTTGTCGGGTATTTCGAGACAGACGGTATCTGACTTTACTGGGACATCATTAGTTCCGTTATGGGCAGGTTCGCCGATGTCCACCTAAAATGGGCAAACGACAAGTTCAAGTGCCAGCAAAGCCAATAAAGGAATGCCACACGAAAAAGAGAAGTTAAAACTTGCCATGACTGGTTCGGTAGCAACAGTGTCACCAAAAGCCACTTCAACGGGTTTTTCCTCGGGTTCTTCAATGATTGATTGCTTAGGTCGGGCCCATTCCGGAAGAACAATGGTTGCCGGTAAAGGTGATGGAGTGCCGGGGGTTAGCAAGGCAGGCGAAGTGAACCTTGGCACAAATGACAATTCAACTGCCAATAATCGGCTTTCGCATGACCAAAGCACCAGATTTGCGTAAGTAGGTGGAGCCACACAAGTTACCGGATGAGTCATCGAATCGACACAAGCTTTGACTAGGAAGTGGAAGAATAGAAACAGTGACTAGTGAGCAGATACTTCGGTTGTGGTGAGCCGATGGGATGCAGGCAATGGCAACAGATATGACAATGGAAAGATAAAACGGAAAATGAATGATATAACGTGTTTGGGATGCAAGCAAGCCAAGAGGAGAGAGATATTAGGGAGCTGCCAATAAACTGCCTGTGGAACAGAACTTGGTAAAACATAAAGTCACATATGCCAGTTGCTTATGAACGGATGAGTTGAAGGCTGACAGAGATAAAACGGAAGTTTCACGATGAACAAAGTATACATCGTAGAATTCCACAAGAGCCCCTTCGGCATCTTAATCTGCAGATGTGCTACGTAGAAAACGTGTAACGGAAGCTAGTACTGGTGTGGACAAAAAGTAATCGGTGCGAACCAAGTTGGACTCCTGAACCGCTCTCACAGAACCTGGCAGGGTACAAAACATACTGTAGGGACACAAATGGCCCAGGCAAGTGTCACATCAGCCAATTCATGCTTGTACAGCAGTTGACAATGTGCCTTAACGTAAGCACGAAGCACGTAGTGCTTCGGTGGCATATAGAAATATAGTGGGCCAAGGAATCGAGTTACGAGAGTGATGAAGCTAAGGAGATAATAGCTCACCGAGGGGAGCAAGCAGCAAGACAAGGTGTGCCCTACGTTAGATCAAAGGAGTTCAAGTATTGTTTAGTCATCAAATCAGTAGCTGAATGAATTTCGGTATCAAGCACTGCGATGAGTGCTGCTATGTTTTACTGATCACGGTATCCCGAGCCTTACAACGAACAAGATTGGCAGCGGGTCACATCAGTTCAGCTATTCAACTATGGTCCGGGCACCGAAGTGTGATGGACTCAGCTGTCATGACCCACATCGATGGGAAAAGGCAACATAGGCAAGAAAAATGGAAAAGACAAAATCTGACATGAAAAGGGACCAGAGAGAAGTCAACAACGGTTGTATGGCAAAGAAACAACTAGACGTAACAAGGTGTAAGAGTGCTACTGCCGCGCGACAGCGTCAAGCCAGGTGGAGTCACCCAATCACTAGCGTGATCGAATCCGAGATACCTACATGGAAAAATAACACACATCCGCTGCAGATCTCATAGTGTGCCGCCTGTTTGCCATATGAGCAGTTGGCTAGCCAGAGACTTCATTAAACAGGATGCACGGCCTCAAATGGTCCATGCCGTGACAGACGGTTAGTAGACGTGATGACACAAGCAAGCCAAGGGTGATGCGAATGCAAAAGATGATTCGATGCTATCCAAGTAACGTAAGGCAAGCGCCCACATCGCTCTTAGTGATCCAATCAGCTGCTTATTGCTAATCAAACATCGATGGTTAAAGAAAAGCAAACATTTATTGTTGTCGACTAGGAACGACCCCACCGCCAAACTGTACAAAGAGACTTTATAGATTCTTCAGGTTATTTCGTCATGCGGCACCTCGAATAGAGCGGGGCCTTGTTCTAAGGGTAAAGACCATTTCAAATGTTGATGCACTCGGAGCGCTTTCTGGTGAATGACTATTGACTCTTATGTAGTCAACAGGCCATTAAAGATCCAACGATAAGTGGGTGGACAAGGTAACAAATGCATTTGAGTTGCTGTTTCGAAATGATGAACGGCATACTTGAAAGTTTGAGGCAATATCCAAGGAAGTGAGGCCAAGCTTATTCCACGCCGCAGTTACCCCGATTATCCTACTCTGTCCGTGGAGCAATGTGATGCATGGGTGAGTTGACATAAATGTGATAGGCAAAATGGCACTTAGCGCTATTAGAAAATGAGAGCAGCCCTAAGGGTTAGCAGTTATCCATGAGTGACTTTAAGCTATTCGTAAACCAAAGTGGGCAATGAGGTCAGACCCTGGGACATGAATACACTGCCGAGATAGAAAACGCCTCTGATAAGCCTTAGTGTGACAAAAGTGTGGGACTAGTAGTTCATCAACAAGTACTGTGGACTATGGTACAAATGTGCAGTGTAATTCGTAGTTGAGGCAGATGGAAATAACATGTGATTGCCACATTAATAGTGGCGTTGAAACGAGCATCATGTGCGGCGAAACGTAACATAAGCGGATAAAGTCACCCAGATATCACTACGAACTCCTGCAACGTCTAAACGAACGGGAGTAAATGTGGGCTACTTAACGGTTTGGCTACATTGATTACTAATGGGAGGTAACCAATTTTATTCGAGCACAGTTTGTGAACGTAATCAAAGTGCCAGAAGAGGCTAGCGCTTACTGTTGTTGAGAGAAAAAGGATTTGGGAGATCGCGACTACAGATGATTAAGAGAATGCGGGAGTGTATCCCCATAAAAACCTGAGTCATGATGATTAACCATCGGGCCTTTGGAATTTCTGGATGCAGACGGCGAGGCGTATAACAAACGGCCGATGCGGATTCGAAACGGTCTTAGGTGAGGCGCATCATGAGTTGTAAAGATGCTAGGTCAAGTGGGAAGTTAGGTCAACGACAAATCAGAAAACAAAAATAACTATTAGTTACCTTTGAATAGCTTGCGCAGGTTAGGCAAAGACAGGATGACGGTCTGACCGTCATGACGCGTAACGACCACATTCCAATCCACCTTTGTTTGATCTCCGGTCCCTCGTGAGAAGGCCTGGATGCCGAAGGCAGTAAGCCTCTTACGACTGGACTGGGTCGGAAGAACCGGCTTCGATGCGTGCTTTGTAGAAAAACAAGGCGATCGAAACAAGTCAGGATAATGGGTAGTATACTAAAATGGCAGATATGAGTGAAGATGGGGCAATCATCAAAGAAACCTCAAGTGATGAGAATGGAGTGGGAGTGTGTGTGTGGAGCCCGTTATCCACACTCAGAGGATCTGCTGGTCACTAGAGATGCAACGTGGATCAGACCACGAGCAGCACTCTGTTCAGGTGGGAAGGGAAATAAGATGACAAAAATCCAGGAGATTCGGAACCAATCGATGAACTAGCTAAAGTTGTGTATGCGAATAGGCCGGATTGATAACACAACAATGTGATGCCAAAGACAATGTCCTGTTGGCCGAGATGTACTGTATATTATCGTGATGAAACGGTACAAAGTACCGGCATGTTGACAGGGTCAAAGTTGTTGTTTAACAACACAGACAACAAGGATCCCCATAGCTGATGATGGGACTCTGCTTGATTGCACACCAACGAGAAGGACACTGCTCAGTGCTTTCAAGAGCCTTTCTGGATGATGGGTCGCCCGAAAGTGGTACCGTCTCTCAGTCAAGCAGGGGACAAGAGAGCTAACAAGTTGTGCTGGGAAAGGTTAAGTTGCAGTGACTTTAGTGGTAGCGAAATATGATCAAACGGAGAAGTTCCTGAAGGATAGATAGTCATATGGTTCAGAAGAACAAGAAATGGAAAAATGGCGAAAACAAATGCATCATTAGCCAAGTTCAAGGGATTACTGGTTGAAAGTAAAAAGAAGAGTTATCTCTGTGTAGCTGCATCAAATAGCACTCAGGTACAAATACCCGTTATGTTGGAGTGCGCTCGATATATTTTATATCGGCAAAGTGGTTGCCCAAGGTTTTCTTGAATTCCGACACCGACTTTGCCTCAATTACGTGCTGCGGAAGGTTGTTCCATACATTCACCATTCTCCGTTCGAAATAGAGATGGTTGGTGAGCCGTTTGAAAAGTGGGTGAGGTATGAGAAACGCAGCTGCAGTGACCACTAATTGTTCCCGGGAAATAGGCCAAAAAGTGACCGAGGCAGTAAACCCCACAAACTAAGATTGGTGTATTTTTTACCAGGCCAAACGGACGCATTTCGACGAGTGGTGGTGTGAAATCGTGAAATACTCACGCTGGGGGCCGGAACTCCTAGGTGCAACAAAACAACCTAAAAGGTGCAAGTATGCTGCTATCACGAGTTTATTGATAGGAGGGGCATGGACAAAGTGGCAACAATGGATCGTCATACCACTGCAGGCTCAGCCGTCGCTTCATTGGCCGCAGCTCCCGCGAGGTCATTCGTGTCCCGATCCTGCTTCGAATTATGTTCAGTCGTCGCGCCATGGCCGGAGAAGCTCATGCTCCCACCAAGATGACCCGGTAAGCGGATCCGCTCAACAAATTTGTGCTTGTGCAAGGCTCGCAGAGAAGGTAATTGGAACAATTTGACCTGCTCTTCAGAACACAGCAGCAACTGGTGAACCTCCGGTGCAGGCGTTGGGAGAGCAGCTGGCTCTGCCTCTGCGTTGACTGAGACATCTTGCCCAGAAGCTTCAGGCTTAGGTTCGGATTCATCGGCTGCTTTTGTCTCAGGTTCCAAGCTAGTTCTGAAAATAAATTAGAATGGGTGGATAAATCGAGTGACATTGTGTATCATAATGAAAAAGCATACTGATGTATACGTACCGTATTCTCTGACTTGAGAGAACTGGACTCCGAGTGAACGCATCTATCACAGACAATCCGATGACCGGAGCATGGTGTTGCAGTTGCAACTCTTTGTGCAACTGCACTGTCACGGGACCACTGACACCGTCCCAATTGAGACCATGTGCTACAGCACACCCATTGGCAGTGCCCACCCACAACGAAGGTGTGCGCGTCGGTGGAGCTGCGGACTGCTGATTTGTAGCGGAAACCGGAGACACAACATACGTGTCAGCAAACAACAGTGCGCGAACAGTCGAAGGACCAAATTCATCCGGAAGGAGCTGAATGGGTTCCGGAGCGTCCTCGGAGGCTGTGTCAAGGGGAGCAGCTGGCGCAGCATCTATTTCATCTGCCGGTTGGTCTGCGACCGCAGAAGCAGGTAAATCGGCAGTTGGAGCAGATTCTGCGATGGCGGCAGTACCGGTTTCAGCAGGTGCTGCTGAATCTGTCGACTCGTCGACAGGCTGAGTTGGTTGCACCTCTTGGGCCGCATCAGTGGCTTTGTTGTTGGGACAGTTGGTGGTGGATGTGCGTAAGTGCTTCAAACGTCGAAAAGATTGGCGCATTGTGGCTGTTATCTGTTTGCCTCGATTGACGAAGGCTGTTTGAACAGTTAAAAACGTACAATGAAAATAACAGAGGGAGAATGAGAAAAAGCAAATTCCGTCGAATAGGATATAGGAAAGTATATGGGTGGGGAAATTGAGTTACCGTTAGTTTGTCGACCCAACTTATGTACGATGGTGCCGTCAGACTTGGCAAAAAAGAAATCGCTATAGACAGTTGATTTTGCCAGCAAATCCACCACCGCAAATCCGTGGGGTGAGCCGATGGCGAGAAGATGCCAAGAAGGCTGAAGAGCCAAGGAAGTGATTGGAGCGGGCGGGTCCAGTTGCACAAGTGCGCATGGAGAGAAGCCAGTGGCTGCTGCGCCAAAAGATTGAGTGACGCCCTCAAAAGGCTGCAAAGAATGAAGGCAAAAAGCAAAGCGTGATGTGATTTATTAGAGAAGATACAGTTAACCAAAGACTTATCTACTCTGTTGCTCAATTATGATGCAGGAACAGGAGAATACGATTCGGTTTCCTGGCCAAATTAGGGCACCATGGTAATGCTCCGTCCCGCGTACAACTGCTTGTAGTTACCCGGGGAAGAACCAGAAAAAGCGCTAATGAAACGCTAATGCCTTAATCTATAGAGGCGTGGTGGATAAGACAACCTTCGCCTGTGTCGAAATGTGTAAGGCGAAAATAAGCAAGTGTGAGGGGCAATAAGGGCGGAGAAGATAGAGGAAAATAAAAGAGCAATCAGAATATGACAGAAAAAAAGATGGACTGGTCTGAGAGATGGAATGGAAATGAGAGAGCAGCAGAACCAAGCATTCATAAATTCAATAATTAAATCGTTGTGTGCGCAATCTCATTTTAGGCAAGTGTATAAACATAAAGCTTTAACCATACGAAACATATCACAAGTGTGAGCTAAGAGAAGACGACTGGTGTGACAGATAAAAAGGTTATGATTTGGTGGCGCACGGATATAGGAGGCATCCATATGAGTCCACACATCTAATCATCGACAGTAAACGAAAAGACTATATGACGACATCTAGGAGGGATATGGATGAGCACGATTTTACCCAATCCCATTTTAAGCCTCAACGATGTCCATTGGGATAACATCCTCGGCATAGTTACACCCTATAAAGATGGATGGCAGAGATAGCGATTCGACATGCAAATAAAACCAGAAAGGGGGAAAGATCGCTCGATGCAAAACAACACGGTCGAGACGGAGCGGATAGGATTGAGAACAGCCTAATTGGGTGGGGTGGAACAGTCAGCACAACCAGCTGTCGATGTGTACGCATTCAGATCATAACGATCAAATAAGTAAAACAGTATTGTTCTAGCAAGGGATTTTTGCATTGCTAGGAAACAAACTGTAGATGCGACATGAAACTCATGGTAAAAGGCTACGGTCTAAAACAGTTCAGTGCACAGATCCAGCTGTCCTGACTCAAATCAAAAAAGGATAACACGACAGCAACAACGGTCTTAGAGCAAGGGAGGATGAAAAAAAACTTACTGGGAGTAGCCAGGTCATAAAGAGGGAAGATCGACAGCTGTACGCCGTAACGGCACTTCGCTGCCGCGCGACTACTACCGCGAGAACGTCCACCCCTACGCAGATTCGAACCGGTGACCTTATGGTTGCAAACCAGGCGCGCAGACCACTCGGCCAACGGCCGACCAGAAAAGGTAGACGAATGCGAAAGCCCCATTGACTTCGTGACAGTGCCATACGCGATTATTATCCACATTATTCTATACGTTAGCTAGAAGTGGGAAATACCCCGGATACGGTGTAACATTACAATACAAAAAATAGTATCATGCTTTGCTTTTTAATCATGCACTAGTAGTGAGATCGCGGTTGGAGGGGAGGGACAAAGATACCTATAACACAAATGACACTGAGGTTAGCTCTTCGCCATGTCAACAAATGTCACCAACCGAACGTGTTCATGGTTTTTCGAACCCAAACCCAGGAGGCACCGACCGAGAGCAAGTCATCCGCTGACTTCCTCTTCCATCTAGACTGCGGTAGCACAAACCCTGTATTTTACGGGAGTCGGTGCACTAGCATGTGTAACGCCCTAATTAGGTGCTGTACCAAAAGTGTATGTCAAGGCCAGGGAGATATCAGAAGTACGCCTATACTCCATACGGACGCGTCGCTGCCACGCAACCCACTAGTCGCACTTGGGCTAAGGATACTGCGAAGGTCACCCGGTCAATTATGCAGACTCGAACTAATGAGGTATGCATTGTAAGGCGGACATCTTGTCCTTTTGATCATCAACCAGCATATGTCGAAGAATCTGGTTGGTAGATATACGAAAGATGATTTTGGGGCTTTGCAGCCATGTAAAGAGCACCGGCTACATGCGAATCGGGACACCAGTAATTACGCGGGCTCAAACTAAAGATCAGTGGATCATAATCCAAATACGTCACCAGTCCGAGATAGAGTAACCATTTGAAACGACGTACGAATTTGTCTGAACTGCAGAGCAATTCCTTAATAATTCGATCAGCAGAAGAAATAAACTACACATAAAAACTATCAACGGCTGTCAACAGTGGTTGTTCCATGAAGGCGAGGCAGTGGTGTACCGGTCCAATTCCGATTAGAGGAGGAGAGCGCATACCGATGCGGGCAAATCCTTGTGCGCGTGATCAGGCGTGTTTGCGCTGCATCTCAGTTAGGCTCCAAGAGCCGCAGTGTTAGTCGAGCATTAGTAATACAAACTAACCGACAAATTAAAAAAGTAAAAGGAGAAATAGGATCAAAGAAGCCAGGGCTCAGAGAAGAGCCTATAGAACAGTTATACAAAATAAAAGACACTGCAGAAACTTGTATCGAAGTGATGGACAAGCAGTCTTAAAGTCGTGCGCGTCACAGAAGATGGAAGAAGCCATTTGCGGATGAGTACCAAGACGTGTTCGGAGCATAGGTAAGTTCGCAAAATCGATTGACATTAGTGGAAAAGGTTGCACTATCGGTAGATGACGCTAGTCCGAACGATGCGAATCCAGACCATTGCATTGTTGAGTGAAGGCCAGTTGACGTGATGACTGAGAGTTGCGCCACTGGTATGAAGTTTATGACGGGGAAAGCGCCCCAGGTATTGCCTAGTCTCCGAGAAACGGTCCAAATAAGAGTTCGTTTTCGAAATAACGGTTGCGACACCTATTTCTGCAGCAACGTGAATGAAGGAGAGAAGCCATAGGCCAAAGTTCACTGTCCGCAGTAAGGTACAGCGAAGCATCAAAGAAAGACGTAAACTACAACATAGAAGTCAACCTGCATATGAGTGGCTGCGCGTTGGGATTAATTCCGGTTGGGTACCCTCCCAACGTCCCCCGGTTGCAATCAGTACTGCAAATGCTTCGGATAGTAAACTAAATGAAATCCAAATCTAGCAGCCCCAGAGGTAATATGAAGTCGCGCTCTTGCACGCGTTTCGGACATAACACATACAAACCCCATAGGTTGAAAATCGAAACAAGAACTGCCCAAAGCAAAAAAGTAGGTTTGAAAAGCTGCGTAGTTCATCGTCAGTGCGACTGGCGAAGTCCGTGCCCATCGGAACCTGTTTACGGGCTTCGATCAAACTGATCGATGCTTCAGAGATCCATGCACAGTTACGACGTCTCAAGTCGGGCGCACGGCAAGTGTCAAAGGCATTCTCCATGGCACACTTGAGGCGATTCCAGTCAGCGTTCATTCATTACTGATACGTGGTGGGCCAGTTCGTTATGATATTGTTGAACCGCAGACTGCGATTTCAAGTTGCAGATAAGAAGGTCAGAAGATGGGTACTTCTTGGAAGCGAGAAGAGTGAACGCCAAGCGTGCGCGCATTAGAGCATAGTCGGAATCCAGGGATGGTCTCCAAATTTACCGGTAATCTTAGACTGATGTGCACCACCTGTAGCTGATGGCAATATAGTCAATTTGGGTCCAGTTCATTGAAGAATTCAGCGGGCGCCAGGTGACGCGGTGTGGACGTTTATGTTGGAAGGCAGTGCCGCTAACATAAAGATTGTGGTCGGCGCACAGTTGCAGGAATCGATCACCATTGTCTGTTCGGCATGCATTGACTCCGAAGCGCCCTCCCAGGTGTTGTTCAGTCCGAAAGACGACGCATTTGGGTATTCAAGTCATTAGCAACAATCACGATGTTAGTGTTCTTCGCCATGCGGAGAAGAGATGAAAGATGGTAGTAATCTTTGGTATCCTCTGAACTGTAGTCAGTAGGAGCATAAACGAAGGCGATGAAAAGGCACCTTGTCTTCATACGATGCTTATTAACGCCAATAGAGGTCCGAAGTCGAACCACACACATGCGGCTATTCACCGGTACCTAAACGAGTAGATTAACTTCAACATGTCCGCTGAGGGCGATACCAACACCGTAAATACCTTGAGCCATTGACTCGATATCACCAAAGACGCGAAGAGTGTGGCCATTATCGTCATATACAGAATCAGGGAGTTTTTCCAGAGGCTCAACGACCTATGGAGACAGCGGGATATCAGCGAGTCAGTGAAAGATAGGGTGTACAACGCTGCGATAAAGCCAGTGTTACGGTATGTGTCAGAGACCTGGCCAGTACGTAGAGAAGACATTAAATGCATGACTGTGTTTGACCACAGGTGCTTGCGAAGTATTGTTCACGTTTGATGTGAACACCGGGTGAGCAATGCTGAGGTCCGCCAGTTGGTTTTTGGCAAGAAATCTTCTGGTGACTCACGAGTGTTTGATAACTCTTAGTCACCTGCTTTGGCTAGACCATGTCCACCGAATGCCCGTTGATCGGCTTCCTCGGCGTGCATTATAATCCGTGGCCGCACCAAGTAGGGCGAAACATCAAGGTGGCCAGTCCATGACATGGCATAGAAACGTGAAGAAGTTGACTGAAATACTTGGTCAGGTTGGTGCATGCCGTCTTCCTGGATGGGGGCCTCGGGACGTTATACACCAATGGTTGGACTACCTATCAGACATGGCGAAGTCACGAAGTTAGTGGTGTTCCTGCACCCGGCTCCTTTTATCTAGTTGTTAATCTTCCTTTCGTCCTTATTACTCTGACGCATTTCCTTTTTGCTTGCAGTTGCTCTACATTCTCTTTGTACCCAACCCCACTGTCCTCCTACCGGCGTTATTTATTGTTATTCTTACGATGTGAGTCCTGCCAACTGGATCTACCGCACTTCGGTGCTCGGATCATAGTTGATCAACTGAACAGAACTGCATGAGAGAAAAAAATCATGTCCCCTGAGCAAATGCGCAAAGTTGAGGTGATGTAAATAAAACAAGCGATGACGCAGTAGCGAATTAAATTTAGTTAGGTTCACCCTATGAGACAAGAAACTCGCCGTGTTCCCTGAGAAAAAGATAACCGATAAGTATCGTGAAAAACAGTCAGTGTGAAAACAACTTACGCGCAAAGCAGGAAGACCCTTCCAGATGTATTTGGTGTGTTCCAAGCCGTGCTCCATCAAATTAGCGGGAACTCGAGCGATATCGGGCTCAAATCCTATCCTGACGAAGGCACTCTGTTCATGCAAAGTCCACAAGCTAACTTGTCCGGCAGCACCACCGACAACGATAGTCAATGAGTCATCAGAAGCAGTTGAGACGAGTTGGGTAACGGCCAGCCTAGAGTCTTGCTCCACACCCAATGAGTGGGCCAAAGCGCAATCGCCGACACGTCGGAAGGGAGGCCACGTTTCAACTTCCATAGATCCACACTTCTGCACAGAGAAAAGGCAGCATTTAGAGGAGTAAGAGAAAGCGGTGAAGCTAAAGAAAATACAAAACACGTAGTGGCATTGCAAAGTTCAGGTCGATTAATCGTGTTTGCCAGAACGAAGAAGTGCGGTGAACCCATTTGTCCTCATCCGTGACGTGCAAGAACAAAGAGAGGAAAGTTAACAAAAATGTAACACACAAAAAGGGTTAGAAAAAGTCGTCAGTTGACAGGGAAAAACGCATAATGATAGGACAGCTTCATTGAAGTGGCAATGGTAAAGACCGGTACGAAGTAAGGCTGAAACGTGCCAGAACTGCTAAAAAGAATGTAGACGAAGAAGCAAGAGAATAAGAGTCTTGATTACATAAATGGATGAATTCGCTGAAGTCGGGCAATAAATGGAACTCACTTCTCCATCCTGGGAATCAACCAGGTTGAACAAGATATCGGTGTTGAACGTGCCCAAACGATACAGGCTATCTCCGGGGCCGATATGAACCAGACTAATCGAGCCATTGGCATACCCCAGAATCAGCATATCATTGCTTTCAGCATGTGAAAAAGCATGGTCGGAGCCGCATTCGCCACCCCAAATGGGCCATTTAGATAGAGAAACTTCATACTCGTATCTTGAGTGAGCGAAAAGGCGATCGAGCAGAGATGTCGAAACCTGAGTTACAAAAACAACAGTTGAACAAACCATCATATTGTATCAACTATGCTGTCGGAGAGCACTAAGTGAGTTAATGGGCTGCATGTCGGTTGGAAGCTAACTGTACCCCCCAGCCGAACAGCCTTATCCTCAGTGCTTCTCATGATCCGAGGTATAAGTGACACGAACTCAACAGTCGTTGAATGAGATGCATGTTGGGATGTGAGCCACCTGTGAAGCAATATTGACCGTCACTCGTGAACCTAGTCTAGGTTTAGGTAGGTAGGCTAGTACAAGCAGGTGCAGGGGCCTTGTGGCCAATGGAATTCGCGAGGGAAGGAACAAAAACGAGTAATTCTTATTAAAAGAACAAGTACGCGCATAGCGATGAAGCCATGTCCAGAATAGCGAACAAAGTTTGCCGCTGCGTGCTAACCTATACGTCGGAGTAAGATTGCAAGGTAATCAAGTCCGAGCCAAGAAAAGTAACGGTGGCGAATTAATCAAAGTAAAGAACAGTTAATCGTCGACCAGGTACAATTGAAAAGTTAAGTCACAGATAAAGTTAAGTAATGGGATAATGAAAAATACACCTGGTATGCTACTCAGTTTCATAGTGCCGACTTGAATTAATTTAGTGCATCTGGGTTGGTTGATCACTAGCAGACTGATCAAGAGCGGGAACAATGGACAGCAGAAGTTGATCAAGAGAAACGAAGTAATCACCACAGCAATGGTTCGCTGCAACTGACTTTGGAGAGATGGTTCACAGCTGTGATTGGTGATATGTCCAGGCAATTCAAATAAGGAGAAGCAAAGACCGGCCAATTTGGTTGTCTCAGATCAATTGCGACCAATTCACGGTCGGTCAGGACAACCAGAGCAGAGGCACACTGCGGAGGGCAAACTCCGGTTGTATGTGGCACAGTGGTAGCCGCAGAATCAACTGGAATAAATACGGATAATAGATGGCGATTAATTAGAAGCTCACGATGCAGCAACAGTAAGAGGAATGAGTAGAATGTGCGTAGGGCATCACAGGGTATACTTCTGTACAAGACAAAGGTATTACACAATTGCATCCAATCATTAGGACCAATATGTTTGGGCACTGGGAGCGAAATCGGTTTCCCCATTAGTGGCTTCTCATGGGCCACCAGAATACAAGTTCTCATGGTAGTCAAAGACATATGCAAAGCAATCACCTTTCTACTCTATGTCCCAAAGGTAGTGAAGATAGCAAAATTGATAGCGTTACTCCCATCCGCACCTATGAGTGGATCGACCACGATATAGCAACCGAGGACCAGTGATACCATGTGCGCTTTGAAGCCCATACAACAGAGGTCGAATACGAACATAAGCTGGCTGCAGTATCGACCACTGCATAGGAAATATTTACGGCCGATTCTGCAAACTGCATTTTTTTCATGGTACCGAGGGGGTGGTTCGGGATTATCCAGGTAGAGGACAGCGCGGGAGCAGTGTTTCAAGAAGCCACGATTTAGCGTCAGGCAGCCAGCAACGCTGCATCCAGACGGATGAAATAATTCGCGCACAGGTGGTTTCATCAAAATCGAAACAGCTGCGTGGTATAGTTCCCAAGATCGCACGGACTGGTTATCTGGAAGCCGACCGCTCTAATTGGCTGATCAGAAGACGAGGCTTCTGTCGACAGTTTAATAGCTGCAAATTACAAAGCAGTGACGTGGCGCAGACCAGTGATATTTATGTGATCTCAGTGACCCTCATGAGTGTTCTCCGTAGTCGCATTTTTACTTATCAATAATAGCATTACATGGTTCGAGAATGTCTCCTGATAGACAAATATAAATATTCCGCGGAATTTTAGGGAAAAGGTTGTCTTCCGGTCGATATAGGATTCACCGATCGACTGTTTGAGAGTTTCCCTACTAGCAATGCTCATGAGAAGTAAAAAGTCGAGGGCAGTCCTTACATTTCCTAACGAACACTTGAGAAAACTGTGCGAATGACGGCTGAGTTGGTCGAAAAATAATTCGAATTCAAATCGAGGAGTCTCTGTGCAGCTTGCAGTGGCATTGCGTATAATGTCGCAAACCGAGCCGAGAGCATGGAATGAATCAAGTGTTCAATATAATGGAAGGCGGACCCATCATGAATAGTTTAAGAAACGAAACGTCTGCACATGACATGTTCCTTGCTCTCTGGGAGAAAGAATTACCTGCCCAGGACAGGTAACCGTCTATTCCTGCACTCAAGCTCGAGGGTACAATTAGAAAAAATGGGCGACTTTTACCAGCAGCATTAGTGTGAAGTCACCTTTAATGCAGCCAAAGTTCCGTAAGTCTGTAAATTCAAGACAATGGTGGCCTTACCGCTACGACTCTGCGCGTTAGTGAGTAGGATCTAAAACACCAACTGCGAAGTAGTGCCAATTCGTTAGGTTGAAGTACCTTAACCTTCGGGTCCCGATGTGTGCCTGAGAGAACTTGCAGTGGTGAAGCAAGATATGGTATATCATGAAACATGAGCACGTTGTTTGTTTGTATTCAGCTGGGTGGCGAGGTCACGTTCTGCGCATGTCACGCAAACACGCAGTGCTCAACCTAGTGCCAAGAAACAAGACGAGGTATTGCTAACCCCTTGTTTAGTTATCATGATTCCGTGTCCTTAGTTGCGGTGGCCTGAAACTAGGAAAAATTTATGACGAGAAACCGGATGCAGCAGATTAGTTAATATTTAATGTACGTAAGCTTTTGCAAGCCACTGTTGAAAAACTGCGCAGAAAGAAAAAAACTGAGGGGTGGGCACAATTTGTATTACTCTTTTCACTGGCAACACAGTCCTCATTGCCCGCGACGTCTGTTTCTTGAATGACCGCACTTGTTTTTCCTTAGTAGCAGTCGTGGTAAAATAGTACTTGCGCTGATATTTTGTCGCCAAGTAACCGCGAAGTAACAGACGCGACCCTGTTAGTAATGAATAAAGGGTAGGAATGCGGATCCAAACCCATCCCATAGACATCAAGGCGAGTACCCCTGGTGCAAAATGGCATTAGAAGTATGTTGGTACGCAGTACCGAGGCTTCGCTGCCGCGCAACCATCTCCAGTCGCACATGGGCCAAGGATACCGCGAGGGCTGCCCGGTCCCTAAGCAGGTTCGAACCCGTACTCTCGGATTACAAGGCAGGCTTATGCTCCTTAAAGCTACGGGCTGGCACACACTTTGTGCACACTGTACCGTTACAAACCGTTGGCTGTTGTGTGAAAATAAGACGACATCGATGAGATAGCACAGTTAAAGCGTCCGCTGCCACACATCATAAGCAATTTCCCCGGTAATAAGTACGACACACTACAAACGCGCAACCCGCCAGGGACGGGCGGGTGGCTGCCACGCAACTGTGGCCGATGAGTACAGCGCCCAGTGAACAAAACCCGAAGTTGGATGTGCGGACCTGAGGATGGAGGGCAAAACAAACGTACAGTGTGTAGTCACCGACGATCTCACAACCAAATAGAGGCCGATATAGCAGTACACTGGTGCTGCGCATAGACGCCTCACAACCATGCGACCGTTGGCGATTGTACGCGGGCTGGGATATCGCCAGAGCATAGAATGCGGCAAAGGGAAGAGATTGTGATCCAAATGCCGAAACGAACGCACCACGGATTCCCGGGCTTGCCAAAACCAACGCCATCTAATAAAAGAGTTCAGTTAGTGAGGTATGGTCTGTGCAATGAAACGCGCTGGAGCAAGTTACCTCGAGGTATGTCGCCAAATTGTGGCGGGTTTAATACTAATGGACGGCCCGTAGCCTTAAGGATCACAAGTCTGCCTTGCAATCCGAGGGCGCGGGTTCGAGCCTGCGTAGGGACCGGGCAACCCTCGCATTATCCTTAGGCCTAACGCGACTGGTGGTGGTTGCGCGGCAGCGAAGCGTCGGTGTTGCTGTGATGCCTTTTAATAAGGAGGATACTTCAAGCCAACTCGGGAAGAAACAAAATCACCAGATGGAGAGCTGAGAGTTAGTAATAAAGGAACGAGTGGAAAAGTGTCACAAAATCCGCGAATGTGCTAAATTCGATGGGATATTCGAGCGTTGATACAGCCAATGCCAAAGTCCCCATCTACGGAGGCGTCTAGTACCGACCAGACACAGCCTTTCAGTGAGTGTTCTCGTCTTGTTTGTCACGTCGGTCAAAGGAGACGACAAACGGTCCGTCGCCAGGCACGAAATGACGTACTTCAGTGCGGTATTACGTAAGAAGCGACGGTTGAACACAGCTTGCCTGTTATTAGGTTCAGTCCGCCGTGGTCAGGTTTATAGCGCATGCAGTAACGACAAAGCTGTAATGTTGTAAACTCTGCAGTCTCTAAGTAATGGGGACCTAGGAAGATAACACCAGTATTACTAACGTGTGCGGTGATGCGATCACAAGAAATAAGTAACAACCGACAGTGGTCGTTTTATGACTGGAAAAACTGATATTGTGTCGGCCCGGTCACTTTGAAGATAGAGGTGCATGCCGGAGCGTGGAGCGCTTGATCCACAAAAATGTAATCAGCAAACTACAAGTTCAATAGTCGGTCAGCCAACAGAACTTCTGCGTTAGTATAATCGGGGATAAGTAAGAAATTCATTCATGACTGTGATGGTGGCTGAAACCTGGGGCGAAAGAAATTGTCTGCCTCAGTGCGGTCGAGTAAGTGGGCGAGTGAGATTTTAAAAACAGCAAATTGTAAATAACCTCAGACTTATGCATAGAACGGTTAAGTGCTGAGCCGGTGTGCTTTCTTTCTCTTGATGCGGCTGGCAGACCCAGGCACGCAACATGGTGACAGAAGAGAAGCTGACTCGCCCGACCCTGCTCGGTTTTGGTGGACAGTCGTCGATCCCTTTGCCGATTGCTCTACAGATGACGGAAAGCATGCTACCTGAAAACTAGAAAACGCGGAAAGCGAATTGGATGGAATCCGCAGTGTTGATCCAGTTGGATGAATATCCGAGGCCACGCCAGATGTCCAAGTTCTGGCACGCTATCGGCCATGAAGCGTGGCATATAATGGAGGCGTAGAATTTCTGTGACTATGATGGAGTGATGATTTTTCGCAAATAATCGAGAGATTTGAGGATTATTGTCGATTAACCTTTCTTGCTACTTGCAACCAGTTGGTAGATGCCTGTTTAGTGGACAGAATATCAGCAAGCCCAATAAAGTACTCAGGCGGCCTCAGAGAACAAGAGTGCCTCTTTCCAAAGCCGTTAACATAAAAATGACCAGCATTATGACAACCTGATTCGAGAACCACTGACAGCATGCTACCCTTGGAAAGATGCATGGGAATAGAGTGCAGTACAACACACAGTCGCTTCAAAGGGTCAAACGGACCGAGCGTGCAGCCGAAAGGATACATTGTTGTAAAAACGGAAAATAAAATAGAGAAACGACCTAGCAGTGTCAAGGAGACGTATGAGAATCCTCGCTTGATGATACTGGAAGCAAAAAAACCGCTGTCTACTGAAATTGGGACAGGTTCGATTCAGCGTTACTTCAGTCGGAGGCGAAGAAAGTTGTTAAAAGTAGCTAACTTTCCAACGCAACCTAACCTTACGGCGACTACCACTCCGTTAGACAGGAACCTCGCCCGCAGGGGACGAGGATATGGAAAAGGCAACACAAACTGCGAAAAAAGAAAAGGGAAAGGATGTGATGGTGGCTGAAATCTGGGGCGAAGGAAATTGTACATAATCTCAGACATGGGAATAGAATGCTTGTGTACTGAGCCGGTGTGTTTTCTTTCTCTTGACGCGGCTGGCAACCCCAGGCACTCAACAGTGACTATTCCAATCACAAAGGAGAGAAATTGATATGTAAGGTTACCAAGACAAGCGAAGTGCGTTGTAGAAACCTCAAGAGAACTTCCAATAGACCACTACACGACCAGAGAGAAGTTATTCAGAAGCCCATTCAGAGCCAGTCATTGTCGCAACCATGCACAGTGGACCGAATCACAGGTGGCGAGCACGTTAAAGAAGGCTGTTATGTTCGGAAGCATGGTGATATTCAAGTGTCTGGCAGAGAATAAAAACAGTTAGTTCACCTTTTACTGAAAAGGAAGCCAGTTTGACTTTAGACTTTTAGAGGTTAGGGAACCACGGAAAGATGTGCAAGAACAAATAAGAAGCAAAGGGACAGACATCATGATGAGTTTCACAAGGCTTCCTATGGACGCATTTAAAGAGGAGAATGATAGCTGATAGTCATCAGTCAGAGAACGTATACCCTTTGAGCCAAAAAGCGTCAAAAAGAGCAATCGAAAGGCGAAAGCGAGACGCCGGGACCATAAAACTAAGATTCGCTGCCACGCAATCGTCATCACTTGAATGTAGGTCAGGACACAATGAAGTTGCTTGCACCTACACAGGCTTAATTCGGTGACCGGTGGAGCACAATCCGAACACCTGAACCACTCCGCGAAGGATTGCCAGGATCAGATGCCTAGCTCTCTAGGAGCATTAGTACGTATCAGATCTCGTCGATGGTGGAGTCTGTTATGACAAAGTCTCAGGTGAGCCAACTAACAACTTTAAAACTGAGTCCACCGGATTGCCCTTCACGTGATGCGCTAACCGGTATGAGCGAGAGTGATTCATCCGTCAGCTGGTGTCGAACAGATAGAAACCAGACTTGGACTAACACGTCGAATGAGTTTACACAACGCCGTAGTGTGATCAGAGGCGATAAGCTTTCAGATCACGTGAGCTCTCACTGTCCAGCAAAGCATCCGGGTTGTTCTGTCTACTATCAGACGTATCATAATGTAACGGACACCTTGAGAATAAAGCCCCGAGGAAAACAGATTTGCCTCAATCGGAATAAACAAGGTTTTAAAATCCATCCACCATGCGCATGCATCAAGCTGAAAAGAAAAGCGACTTTGAGTGTTTTGCGTTGTGCAGTGGAAGCAATTCCAAACAGAATACAGCCTGCGCATCCCGCTTATTAGGGACAGATAGTGAGGCAATCCGGATGGGCGCTGTTGCCTCGTGAGTTGTGGATACAGTTGACAAACACGCACCTTCGAGGTTGGGAATTTCGCTGAGGCCACATTTAGGTTAGTCGACTGTGACCCGTGCGCTGAGGAGCGGTGGATCCAGTTGCCTTGACACATGTCAAAATGACTACATAAAAGTAATAAGAATAATTTAAGGGGAATCGATGAGAATCAAAATCGCCATAACAAAAATAGTTGCTGAAACCAGAAGAGTGTAACGCCTGCATGTCCAGATCTATATATATATATATATATATATATATATATATATATATATATATATATATATATATATATATATATATATATATATATGTATATATATATATTTGCAACAGTCTACGGATAGACATTGCACCATCGGAAACCATGGAACTCAAAACAAAGTACAGAAATAGTAAAAGAAAACACAACACAACACAACAATGTCCACGGTTTCGTCAGAGGGCGAAATACTACCCGGTTGCCCAAGCCGAAGTAGGGTGTTGACTTAGGGGACACCACCCCGAGCCTTTGGCTGAATAGCCTGTCCGCAAGACAGCGGAGCGAATTCAGGGAATCGCGCCCATTGGGAGCCGGTGACTGATTGATCAGTTCATACGCCTTTCGTTTGTTCCTTTGCCAAACAGGGGCCCAATGCCTCTACAAATGCTGGTGGTGCAGTCAGCAGGAGCCTAGGGTAGCGTGCAGTTTGGTGGCGGTCACGTAGACCAATGTGAGCGTTTGTGAAGTCAAACCGTGTTGATGTAATCAGCGTGCGACTGAAAAAAAATCACAACCGTCAGTACGAGAAGCATCAACCATGAAACGGCATTCGAAGTGGTGTTCCGGCTATGATCAACTTAGGCACTCATACGGACCACAGCGACCATAGATGTTCTTCGGGTAACTCAAAATGGAGAAGAGAGCTGACTGTCGACAATCTCTGGAGATTTTAGGGCCGCATCCGACAGAGCGTAGAAGAAAAAGCGCCATAATATCGGTCGTTTTTTGTTAACTCCGATGGAGACGCAAAGTTGTCGCAATAACCAATTGTTCAATCAGATTCACTAAAGAACGGCGACTTCCACAAAACTGATGAGGGCGATTCCGACACCTTAAATGGTGAGAACCATGGATACACTAATGCCGGAGGCCCAAGTTCTAAGCGAGAGGGTGGACAACCTAGGGAGCCGGGTAAGCACTTGGACGGGGAGAAAGATAACAATTCCGGCCGATGAAATTGCCTTTCGAAGTGCTCAGTCCAATGCTGCAAGCAATTTGAGAAGTTGTGGATTAGCTATCCACTCTGGTCACATATAGTTTCATTAGCACCAGGTCTCCTGCTGCCCGTTTCCTGTATCAGACGGAATAACTTACGATGGTTACCAATGGCGGCGGTCACATCCAGCTCTGAGTCAGGATGAGAACACAAGGATTCGCGGTCTCTCTTCAGGTCAGCACGCAGTTTTGCTCTCAGGTCTTTATGAGTCCCACTGTGTTCGTTTTCAGCCGGAATGTGACGGCAAGCATCAATAAGATCCAGAGACTGTGTAGAGACCCAAGGTCTTGTTCGGCAATATGATTTGCCATATGAAGACATGCTTGCTGTTAGTAAGGTCTGGTGAACACGCGACCAGTGACCTACAAGTGTATTCAGTGAGTGCTTGCTCAACCCGAATGCCAGGGTACCATGATACACATTCTATGCGCCCAGTCATCGCGCGCGTCCACCAAAACGCACCGGCAGATCAGCACATACAAACGCATGGTCTGTGTCCACACATGTGCTCCAAATCGAGCGACAGTTTTGGACGCAGCCTCTCCAGCGGTAAATGATCGCAATATGATCGATTGGCGGCCATGGCACATCCGATGCTGATGCGCGCCATGTCGGAAGTTAGTGCTCGCATCTTCACACAAAGGAAGTGATCGCTCACGCCTACCATTACGAGGGCCTACACCGTGTTAGCCACCCAGATGTAGCTTACCAGTGGACAATTTTCCAATTTGAGCGTTCAGATCCCCAGCCCGCACTACAGTGTTCGTGCTTCTTCTGCGACGAAGGAACTCGCTCAGTTGATGATAGATGTCTTTTACAGAGTCGTCGCTACAGGTTGTGTTGGCGTAGACAGTGACAACAAAAAGACACTCGTTAGTACCGCACGCTTCTAAGCTTCGAACGAGCCAGCCAGTCGGACCGCACACATCCGGCTACTGAGAACTGAGAACTGGTGCGAAGCAGCGAGTAGAGTTTGATCTGTGTAGCTGCATCTTTCGTCGTTTTCGGACATGAACTTTCTATTTATCGTTTCGCTCTCTGTACTTTGCCTCTGCAAATTGTTTGTCTAGTAGCATCTTGAATTTAGCCACTGTGTTCGCTTCTACTATATGCTGAGGCAGGTCGTTCCAGACATTCACCACTCTTCGTTCGAAACAGAGTTGATGGGCGACCCGCTTCAAATCCGGGACGATAAGTTTATACCGGTGTCCTCGCGTGCAGCTTGGTGTGCGCAGATGAAGTAGTTGTCTCAACATGGGGTAATCACCCAGATGTAATATCCGGTGCGTCATGATGAGGTCAACCCTCAGCCGACGATAAGATAGGGTGTATAACCCTAGTTTCTTACATCGGTCTTCGTATGGCATACCTCGTAAGTTGGGAATCAGCCTAGTGGCTACAGGCTGCACCCGCTCAAGCTTTTCTACTTCGCCCCGGGTGATGGGACAGTATGCGGGAGTGCCGTACTCTAGCATTGGTCGTATTATCGAGACGAAGAGGCGAGTGGCAATCTCTTCGGACCAAGTGCTAAAGCTGCGCCTGAGAGCCCAAAGCATACGAAGGCTGTTTTGGTACAGCCTATTCGTGTTGTCAATGGACTTTAGGTCGCAGCGTGAGAGTACAACGAGGTCGCGCACGAAAGGAGCGGGATGTAACGGTTGTCCAGCCACTGTGTACGTTCGGCCGTGATCACACTTACCCAACCTCATGAATTGCGACTTGGCAGGGTTGATCGGAAGGTTAACCTCTGCAGACCATGTTGAGAGGCGGTCGAGATCCTGCTGAAGTAAATCGCAATCATTGAGTGTGCGGATTACTCTCCACACTTTCAAGTCATCTGCGAACAAAGCACAATGTGATTGTAGTAGCTGAGGCACATCGTTTATATGGATTAGAAACAATATCGGGCCCAGTACAGTGCCTTGGGGCACGCCGCTGCTCGATGGATACCAGTCTGTTAGATGGTTGTCCACCTGGACTCTCCACTTCCGATCAATAAGGAAATTGCTGATCCATTTGTGCAGCGAACCACCAACACCGCACATTTTCAGTCTGTCAAGGAGCACTGCATGGTTAACCTTGTCAAAAGCCTTACTGAAGTCAATGTAAATGACGTCAACCGATTGGCCTTTGTTCAGTGCTTGTAACCATTCGTGCCTCGTCAACAGTAGGTTGGTGATGCACGAACGACCTTTCAGGAAACCATGCTGTGCGGAGGTTAACAGGTTTTTCGACTCGAGAAGTTGCAGAAGGCTCTTCTTCACGATCTTCTCGAGCGTCTGCCAAAACTGCCGTCAGGCAGATCGGCCGGTAGTTATCCACTTTGCTTGGGTTACCACCTTTCGGGATAGGCTTTACGACTGAGCATTTCCAGTCGTCCGGTAGTATACCAGTGGATAGTGACCTGTTAAACAGTTCAGTTACAGAAGGTGCAATTATGGTCGATAATGACTTGAGGATTAGAGGGTGTATACCATCTGGCCCAGCAGGTTTCGTCCCGTCAAGATTTGCTAGAATCTTGCGTACATCCTCAATATTGCAGTCCAGGCTGTTAAGTTCGGCTGGAGCGGTGCTCGTCGAACTCATTACAGACACCTGGTCACTTGCGAATACGGAGGCGAAGTGCGTTGCCAATGCTGACGCACGATCAGTACTCGAGGTTAGAGGCTGTCCTTCTGAGCCTTCTAACACTGGAATACTAGCTATAGGTCTTAGGCGCCGCTTCACATATGCGAAGATCCTCTTGGGAGCAGTTTTTGCGGCAGTTGCAAGCTCCTCTTCGAAGCTTCTGCGTTTGCTCTTTTTCGCCTTGTTGCAGCGATTTCGTTGTACCTTGTAGGCACTGTAGTCCTCATCAGAGCCAGATAACACGAATTTGTTCCATAGTCTACGTCGCCGTCGGGCCATTTTGTTGTACTCTTTGTCAAACCAATGTGGTTTGACTGGCCCAACTTTCCGAAATTTGAGGGGCACAAATCGGGCGCACAACGATTTCACTCCCTCTTTAATGATAGCCCAACAGGTTTCAATAGATGAATCCTGTGGTAAAGACCAGTCTATCTGGCTCGCTGCTCGAATGACGCCATTAAAGTCCGCCTTCCAATAGTTGAAGGCTGACTCTAGTGGGAGAGGATACGGTAGCGGTAGTTCTAAACTGCCTATGATCACTGAGTGGTCACTCGCTCCCAGAGGCTCTAAGACTTGAATGTTATGTACACGCTGCTCACACTGATTGGGATCCAATCAACCAGAGCAGATTCGGCCTGCGGACTCAAGGCAATACCAACACCGGCTTGGACGGCACTCCAGGCTGCATCGTGTCCGGGTAGATGCTATGAGTAGGCACTGCTAGTGGCACCTGAAGGGGATCGCAAAGGGAGCAAAGAGCTCGAGTGTTGCAAGCAGGTTTCCGATAAGCAGCGGATATTGACGAGAGGGTCTCTAATATGCGAGCAAGTGATGCCTGCTGGTCGATTTGTAATAATGTACCAAGCTGAGGATCGAGGGCTCCAAATAGAAGCGGATGAACTAGGCTTGACCGCTAGGTTGGAAATGGGCTTGTCGACAGAGCAGGAGGGACGCTCCGCGTGGGAGAGGGCCAAGAATTGGGGGTCGAAAACGGGGAGGAGAGATAAAACTTAAGTTGAAAAGGAACGACAGGGATGAAAAAATGCATGAGGGATTACGAAGACGGAAAGGCTTGAGCAGTAGCATTCAAAACCCCTTATCTATCCTGCTAGATGCAGCAAATAGGGCGCCGTTGAGTATCCTCTGCGACGACCAGAGCATCAAAAAATGGTTTGAAGGTAAAGTATGTATTGTCACTTTGACTATTGATGAAACGTTTACGACAAAATCGCCAAGCTCAGCGAAAAGTTTGACCGCCACTTGAACAACCTGATCTACAAGTCTGTAAAATGGTCTAATTAAGCGGAAAATGCACCACCCATACGCCAAGTTGCGACCTGAAGGATAAGTTCGATTGACCTCTAAATGTTGATCAATCTGGTAGGTGTGACTTCCAAGGTACTAAAGTACCTAAGCAATATAGCTCAATGATTTGGAAGTGCGAACAGACCATAAGGTATATCATGTTTCAGTCCAGCCAGGAACAATGAAGTCAGCAACAGGTATGAATGGTAACAGCGAGATCGCATAGTACTGCGGCAGGATCAAGAAAGTGAATACAGAGTAAAGTCGTCCGATGATGAATCAAGGGTCTTGAAATAATTTTACGACGGGTGGGACAGCCCAGAGAGTCGGTGGCGAACTTGCCAGAATTTCATACCTGCAGAACCCCTTCCCTTACGCCCATAATGAAGTGAGGAATGACACCTCGATGGGACTGGCTAGCAAACTGAATGAACCCGAGAGCTGAGACCCGCAATGGAAACTGCGGTTACTTCAAATGTCGTACAAGACAACACGCAATCGAGTGCATCACCGGGAGAAAAGTTCATAGAAAAAGGCAGAATTCGACGTAGAAAATAAGCTACAGTGTGCATAAAAACGTGCGAAGCAGTTACCGAGAAGAATGAATCGAAGGTAACACCGTAAGTCACTAGTTTACGTCTTAAAAGCAATGAATGGATGCGAAATGTAACGAGGCGAAACTTACAAGTCGCAGCGCATTTGTCTGGAATGAAGATGAAATCCTTGACTTCAGAGCCGAACTGAAAGCATACGTGGTGCTCTTGATCTTGTAAAACAGTGACTGCATGTCGGTCATTGAACTCGGCGCGGGGCAAACCACCAGAGAATGCGGTGAGAATACCACCACTAGAAAGGAAAACAGCATTAAGCTTGATCAACGTGAAGAAATGCAGAACAGATGGTCAAAGCCCCACAGCGAATGTTCGGTTTCCGATAAAATGATGACTGCATGGGTAAAAGCGATCAAACCAAGCGAGAACCCAAAGAGTACAGCAATAGGTAGATACAAGAGCAGTAAGTAAGATAACTAGCCACTGCCTAATGAGAAGGACTCAAGTCTGAATACAAGAGACATCAACAGTACGCCGCCCCGACGCTTTCCAGCTATGCAACTATCCCGAATCGCTCGTTGACTAATACCAACAAGCAGCCGATCCGTCGTGGCCGAGTGATTCAAGTATCTGTCTTGTAACTTAAAGGTCGTCGGTCCGAGTCTGCGTAGACGCAGACAGATACAGTATTCATAGCTCACACGCGACTGGTGATGGCCGCATGGTAGCGAAATGCCGATACTGCATAAGGGCATTCTGCATATGCCTTTAATCAACACAAGAGCTACTTAGTGGCCAGTTATGAAATAAGGTCGCAATGTTACGACTGAGAAGCTTCGTGATTCATTTGAGCAGTCTTAAAAGACATGATAAAGCGAACACATAAAAATGCTAGACGAGGAAAGGACAAAAAAGTTATGCCGTCGGCAGTGCACCATTAATCCGCACTGATGTTTCGCTGTTACGCGACTGCAAGTGGTTGGTGCAAAGGGGGACTCGAAACCGGGGAGTAGATGCTGCGAGTCATGTGCCTGAAACACTTCACCACGGATCCTGTGCAACTCAGGAGGAAAATTTAGGGAAAGCACGTAGGGGATCAAAAACAAAATAAAGCCATGCAGCCATGCTGCCAGCAACTTGTGGGATCAAGCTGGGAAGGAAAAGGAAAAACGGTGTAGGCACTCCACAGCGGTCCAATCAACCATGAATAGCCTGTCCAGAGTGGTTCCATCATTTGGTATGCACTTCACACCTCCAAAATGCAAAGTGTTGCTGTAAGACAAGCAGCCACTTGATGACCCCTTGACTCTTGATAAGGAAGAACTCGAGGTAGTTGATGGATTCGCTCACCTTGGCAGCTGCATCAGCAACGATGAGTGCAGAGAAACTGAAGTCAGTTCACGAATGGCAAAAGCCAGAACTGTCTCACTGAACCTGTGGCACTTTTGCGACAGAAGGGAATTTTCCTTCGTCTGAAAGGCTGTGTATACAAAGCCGCAGTGAGGGTAGTCCTGCTCTATGGTAGTGAGACTTGGCCCCTTCGGTCTGAAGACCTGAGGCATCTTCAAGTATTTTATCAGCATTGTCTGCGGAGCATTGCCAGTCATCAACAGCAGTATGTCAGCCATTTGAACTTGTGCTTCGCTGCCATACAACTATACTGACCTATGGAATGAAGAATAATAAGGGAGAGAAGGGGGACTTACCTGAAAACCTTAATGCCCTAAGCAAACATTCAGGGTCAAGGCGCCTCCATCTTGTGTAGACAACATACCGTCACAAACAGCTGGCTACCATGCAAAGATAAGGCGGCATCGGCAAGACAGCTTCCTTGCGGCTTTCACTGCCACGTATCATAATCAGCCATTACCCCGCAGATAACTCAGCACCAAACACACTTTAAACAGGCGATCCGACTAGGAGACGGCAGCAGACGCGCCACTGGTGTCGACTGCGAGTAATGTCCTCTAAAGTCTCGGGCCAAGCACAAGACGGGTCACGTGGACTCCAACCCAGGCGAGACGGACCAACGGCACCCAGTTTGGTCGTCAGTGACTTCATTTCCCGCTGCCAAGTCAACTTCTGTCCACCTCGAGCCTTGCGCAACCCTACACCTGGCAGACTAAACAAGGCCCTCCCAGGTAAACGGTGAGCAGGCATACGTAGTACGTGCCCAAGGCAACGCAACTTATTCAGTGCTATCTGTTGTTCTAGGGAGCTAGCATGATTATCACTACTTAGTACTCGCCTACGTACATCATCGTTGCGGACACGCTGGTGCCATCCGACACCAGCAATGCTTCGCAAACAACGATGATCAAAGACTTGAAGGCGCCTCAGATCTTCAGACCGAAGGGGCCAAGTGTCACTACCATAGAGCAGAACGGCCCTCACTGTGGCCTTGTATACACGGCCTTTCGGACGGAGGGAAACTCCATTCTGTCGCCAAAGATGCCGCAGGTTCAAGCAGGCAGCTCTGACCTTTGCAATGCGTGAGCTCACGTCAGTTACTATGCGCCCATCGTTGCTGATGCAGCTTCCAAGATAAGTGAAATGATCAACCACCTCGAGTTCCTCGTTAGCAAGCGCCAAGGGGTCATCAAGTGGCTGGTGGTCCTGCAGCAACACTTTGCACTTTGAAGGTGCGAAGTGCATACCAAATAATGGGACCATTCTAGACAGGCTATTCAGGGTTGATTCTGCCGCGGCAGCATCGTCGAAAAGCAAGACGATATCGTCCGCATAATCTAGATCAAATAATCTTTCACCAAGCATCACCTCAACGCCTACATCGTGAGATTCCCCAAGGGAACGCTCTATGATAAAATGCACGACGAAATTGAACAAAAATGGGGAAATCGGTCAACCCTGACGAGCGCCACTTGTAGTCGAAAAGCTATTCGATAGGACACCGTAGACCCTGACCCGGCCTGTAGTGTTCGAGTATAGAGCACGAAGGATGTTCACATATTTCGTGGGAACACCTTTTCGCGCAAGTATTTCGAACAGAATCGATCGATCGACCGAATCGAACGCACTCTTGAAATCGAGGAACACAGCTATTGTCGGTCTGCGGTATGCGTGGCGCTGCTCTAGCACCTGCCGCAAAGTGAATATATGGTTTATACAGCCACGTCCTGGGCGGAAACCTGCCTGTTCTTCCCTAATCTGAGATTCCCATTCCGCACTGAGGCGAGGAACGATAATCGAGGCCATTAATGTTTTCACAACTGGCGTTAGGCTAATACACCTGTGGTTAGAATAGTCTGTGCGACAGCCCTTTTCGTATATTGCCAGTATAATCGATCCGCTCCAATTAACCGGGACACTTCCGTCCAGATAGGTTCGAATAGGGAGGTCAGCGCTTTGCAAAGGACCTCGTCTCCATCCTTAAATAGTGCAGGTGAGAGGGAATCCGGACCAGCCGCACGAAAACGATTGAGGGTTGTGGTCGCGTTTTGGACCTCGGCCTCCGACGGAGGCTCTAAACTAACCGTCCATGGATCGTCGTGCATCACATGAGTAGGTAGAGGTCCGGGAGCAACGGACTAGCTGAACTGATCTTGAAAGTGTTCCGCCCAACGAGCCATACGGCGCTCCTTATTGTGTATCAGTGCACCTGCGCTGCCTCTGATTGTCTCATTGACGCCTGATTTGCTGGGACCAGTGGTGCGGACTAACTGGAAGAGCTTGCGGTATTTGCCTACTGCTCCTGCCTCCTCCATTTCTTGAGCCCGACTGGTCCACCAGGCTTCCTAGTCAGCACGTAGGCTCTGCTTTAGTTCACGCCTAATAGCCCGTCTGGTCACACTGTGCTCAGAGCCAGCCGGGAGGTTTCTTCTAGATTCCAACAGGTTCACCGACCTCTCGGATATCCAGTGACTGGTGCGGTGACGATTGATAGTGCTACAAGCAGATGCTTCTGTGTCGTGCATAGCGGCCGAGATCCTATTCCACTGAAGTTCAGTGTCATTAGGACAAGACAGCGAAAGTTCGGTACGCAGTGCGTCTTGATAGGCTTGCCTGACCCAGGGCTAAGGCAATTTCTCAGTTGCCAATTGGAGGAGACGCTTGGTACGCCTCTCGGCAAAATTCATGGAGAAACGACAGCGTACCAAGGCATGATCAGAGTCGACACAGGTACTCCAGTACGAGCGGCAATCCAGAATGGAACCATGCCACCTGTAACTTATGGCCATGTGGTCAATTTGGGTCCATCGCCGGCCAGCTACAGGAGGACGCCAAGTGGAACTTAGGCGCCCACTGTGTCTGGAAGCAGTGCTACTAAGAAACAAGTGGTGCTCCGCACACAGTTCCAGCAGACGCTCACCGTTGTCAGTCCGTTCGGAGTTAATCCCATAATTACCACCCAGCTGAGCTTCTGAAGGGCTCAGACGCCCTAATTGTGCGTTCATCTCCCCTGGAAGTACTATAATATCTGAACTAGTAGCACTGCGTAATAGCGCATTCAATTCGTGGTAGAATGTGTCCTTGACAGCATTAGGACTGCAGTCGGTGGGAACATAAACGGAAATCACAAACAAACAGAATTTTGTATTACTTCGTGAATCAACCTTAGCGGATGTCGTCAAACGGGCTGCACATAAACGCTTGTTCACCGGAATCCAATCAACCAACGATGGCTCAGCCTTGGAGCTTAGAATGATACCTACACCAGCTTGACCCGCGTCTCTGGATGCGTGCGACCAATAACGAGAGGATAAGCCGGGTGCAGTTAATTCAATAACTCCGTTAGGGTCATTGATCCTAGTTTCGGACAAAACACACACCAATATCCAATGTGTACAAGGTACGTGTGAGTGCAGCCTATTGACCTGTTTGTCTTAGAGTGCGAAAATTTAACGTCGCTATGGAAACGGGACAGCGTGGCCTTATCAGGGACTGTTGCCGATAGGCGTCCGATAGGTACGGTGGGATGGTGGCTGCAGATGGTTCTACTCCAGTGGCACTTCGGTTGCTGTCAATTAAGCTGGGAACTATAGAAGGAAAATTAGTAATGGGAGTCTGGATGGGAGTAAGAGAAAAAGGTGGAAAAGAAAGGAGACGCCAGCAGTAGCATGTTTTCGCTTATCCGCCCTGCTGTATGCAGCAGATAAGGCGACCCTTGATAATCGGCGCGACGGCCGATGCAGGATGAAGCCATGGTTGTATGTGGGTTGAGATATTGCCAGGGTGCCCAGACCTAGACAGGAGGACGATTAGTGTCCTCATCCAAAGCCTTTGGTTCAAAAGCCTGTCCGCAAGGCAACGGGGAGGTGGCAAAGATTTAGTTTCACAGAAATGGACGTCATCCCATTTCAAACCCCCAAACTGGAGGACTAGGAGACTGAGTTTGTCTGACCTCTCACCATTAACCAACCTGGTAGGAGTAGCTCTCAAGGTGCCCGGAGGCACCACCCAGTATAGCTCAATGGGTCAATGTGGTACGCAAACCGTCGCACCACGTTAAGGTCGTCCCGTTGAGACGGAGGGGAGACTCCGATACGACTCATGGTCGGTACATTGAAGTACTGTTTAATTGCATTCTCATGTATCCACACCAACAGTTTCTGCTCCAGGTGTCAGCCGAGTTTACCGTGCACTGCCAATTAGCATGAGGAAGGTTCAGATCATCAACAATTAGGAAATTAGGCGCAGCAGCCACGGCGCGCCTCAATAGTGTACCAAGCTCTTGATCCTCCTCTCGTGTGGAGGATGGGCTGCAGCAGACGGCAAAAGCTCTAATCTACACCTCACCCGTAAGCAGGATACCATCTGAATGTTCGCTTTATTCAAAATAAATGGAGCAACCCAAAGATTATACTGGTGTTTTATAAGCAAAAATGCTCTGCCATCAGTTTGTAGAGAAATCCCCAAATTATCCCTCAGTCCTACTAACATTGTAGATGATTGGATCCCATAGAACATCGCAGGTAACTATTTTAGCCACTTGTTAACATTCTCTTATTATCGCCATAAATTTCTTGTGTATATGCCTGCAAACCTTTTGACCCACGTGGGACCGATACACATCGTCCTGTGACATGCACTTCTCTCGTTCTCACTAAGTTCGATTTCGACCCACTGGGTTTTGCTATTCGTTGTGTGATACCTTCGAATTGTGTATTCCTTAGTTCCAGCACATCAGATCTACTTCTGCTTCTACTAGGACCATTGCACGTTGCATAAATGGCGACAGAGGTGCACGATTCTCACGACGCGGAGAATTTCGACCCATAGGCCCCACAAGTCCTCTGCTTTGGCGGAGATTTATCCACTTAGAGGCGCATAGTGGATGTTACACTTGATTTACTCCCTCTCACCAGGAAACTCTGGTACTTGTGTTCACACTTGGATACCCCAATTCAGAAGATGACCAGGTACTCTGGAATATCACCATCATCGTCGGTCAATTCCTTATACGAGCGTCTTTATCAGATCTTTCTTCACGCAAGGCAGTTTACCGAGGCCGTCGAAACATCCAGATACCGCAGCTGTCTTCCATCCTTCGCACTCCCCACCGCAACCTGCGCTGTCGCAACATGGCTCGTCTGTGCGAATCACATTTATGTCTCGGACTCCGCTGTCCCTTAACAGAAGCCGCGGCTTATAGGCCCGTTGAAACAGCAAACAGTTGTACATTCAGAGCAACAACTGCCGCCAATAGACGGATTTGAAACGGCCGTAGCAGTGCAATCCACCGCACCTTCGATCCTGTGCGTCGCCACGCAAGAAGTTCTTATTTGGGACAGGGTGGTTCATTGTACCCCACCCTTGTTTTGTGTCGCTGAGTGCCAATCCGTCGATGATCTTGAGGTGCAGACAGTCGTCGCATCCTCTGAAGACACATCATGCGCTGTCCTAACCGTGAATCCCACTCATAAATATATTATTTCCTTCACCCCCAGACACTTTTGTTACTTGTCATTCCCAGCTAGCAGTCCTACCCATCGGATCGTGTGTTCGGGTCTCAAAGCTAGATCGACCGAAGCACCGCTTCAAACGCTTTGTTTTCTCTGACAGCTACAGCCTTTGATGAGCTAAAGGCACATTTTGGTGCATTTTCTATTTAAGGTAGGGCCCCATCCTACTTTGTATAACACTTCCTGTTGTCTATTTCCGTCCAGTTTTGTGCCCGATTTCTCTATCCACATTTATGCACCAGACCTCGGTTTGCGATCATTCTTTGCCCGACATCGCCCTTCTAGCCTTTACCCTTGGACCATCTATCGCGAGGCCCCAGCTACTCCAATCGCCCAGTTGACTACAGACTGGCGATCGAACCCTCTCCCTAGCTTTCCTGCTAAACATGGTCCAGGACCGCCAAATGCTTGGGTTCGGGTTCAGTTGGGCGTCGTGGAGGATGCCCATTCATCGTAGATGATTGGGTCCCATAGAACATCGCTGGTAACTATTTTGCATATTTATTAACATTCTTTTATTGTCGCCATATATTTCTTGATCATATGCTTGTACAGTTTTTGATCAGCGTGGGACTGATACACATCTTCCTGTGACGCGCAATTCTCTCGTTCTCATTAAGTTCGATTTCGACCCACTGGGTGTTACTATTCATTGTGTGATAACTTGGAATTATGTATTCCGTACTTTCAGCACATCGGATCTACTTCTGCATCTACTAGAACTATTGCTCGGAAGGCAATATGTCTACTTCCGCACGCACTGCTTTCATGAGCGAACGCTGACCACATATCAATTTTGTTGCAATGGTGAAGATACTTCGTGTCAGCAACACTTTGCACATCAAAGTTCAAGAGTTGGAACAGAAAATCGACCAAGTATTAAACGAGCACAAGTGTCAACTGAGCACATACAATGGAAGCAGATCCAATTTAATTGGGAATGGTGGATGTAAAGATCAACAGAGGTTTGATCTAGTCTAGAGCAATTGCTATGTTACCATACTAAACATCTGTCACAAGGTATTCCCTCCTTGATTGCGGTACCCCAACCGGGCTCGTCACATTGTTAAAATCGAAAGCCGTGGTTGTTCGGTAAATGGAACGAACAAAGACAAAATATTCAGATGTAGGAAGAATACTGCAAAGAACGAACTCATGGGGGATAAAATGCCTTCGGACCAGGTATAGTCATGGTGCAATTGGTTTCGAGTTAGCAGTAGCAAAGAGAGCGCTGTCTTTTGAGTTGCGCAACTCAAAAGTCGAAAAAGTAGGAAGCCCTGGTTAGCTTTCTGGTAAGTTCAAGTTCAAGTGGGACTAGAACGATAGGATGATCCTGTGAGTGTTGCTTCCTCAGCTGGTCGTTGAAGCGGGAGTTGGCAGACTTTGAAATACAGATGGACCAGTAAGCGCACTGCTAGTGTCGGGTGGCAGCAGCGTGTCTGCAACGATGATGTGCGATGGCGAGTATTAAGCAGTGATAACCGAGCTAGTTTCCTAGAACAATAGATAGCACTGAATAAGTTGCGTTGCCTTGGGCACGTACTACGTATGCCTGATCACCGCTTACCCAGGAGGGCCTTGTTCAGTCTACCAGGTATAGGGTGACGCAAGGTTCGACGTAGACAGAAGTTGACTTGGCAGCGGGAAAGGAAGTCACTGACGACCAAGCTGGGTGCCGTTGGTCCGTCTCGCCTTCTGGATTGGAGTCCACGTGATTCGTCTTGTGCTTGGCCCGAGACTTTAGAGGACATTGCTCGCAGTCGACACCAGTGGCGCGTCTGCTGCCGTCTCCTAGTCGGATCGCCTGTTTAAAGTGTGTTTGGTGCTGAGTTATCTGCGGGGTAATGGCTGATTATGATGCGTGGCAGTGAAAGCCGCAAGGAGGCTGTCTTGCCGATGCCGCCTTATCTTTGCATGGTAGCCAGCTGTTTGTGACGGTATGTTGTCTACACAAGGTGGAGGCGCTTTGACCCTGAATGTTTGCTTAGGGCATTAAGGTTTTCAGGTAAGTCCCCCTTCTCTCTCTCTCTCTCTTATTCTTCTTTATTTCGTAGGTTCTCATGGTTGTATGGCAGCGAAGCACCAGTTCAAATGGTTGATGTGCTGCTGTTGTCATTTGTTGAGCTAGGAACGAGTGGAGTGTAAAAGTTCGACCCCATCATGAGGACAACGCAAAGGCATCCAGCACTTGTAAAAGACAGCAAATTGTTCTTAGTGACTCATATGTACATCGCAACTCATTACGATGTCGTGCATGTCACCTCTAGCTGATTCAAGAGTTTCATTTTAAACCAGATAGACTAAGGTGCATATGATGCCCCGATTTTCAATTCTTCCACGACACGCTAAAGTTGAGTCACAGGCGATTGGAAAGTACCACTGGGGTGTTGATGGAAGCGAAATAAGTGGCTAAAGACCGGAACCATAAACAAGGATCCTACTGACAAAGGCAGTTGCGCACCTCAACATTACCGGAAAATACCAAAGTTCCTAGCTTTGAGTACGGAAAAAAGTGTGAAGAGGCCCAAAAACGACATGGAAATAGGTTAACTGTGAGTCACGCTTATGGCCGAGGATAATGTATTGGTGGCTGAGTTAGGGTCTCAGAAGATGAAGGTATCGATAGACTTGGCGCAAGAAATAGTGGAAGTCAGAAGCAAGTGCTTACGTGAATCCGGGGCTTTGCAGGATTTTTTTGATGGATCCACATGGCAAAGGTCCTAGATGAATACATAAATAAATACTTTATTGGCGAATGCATCGAGGCACACCAGATAAAATGTGATCAAAATTTTACAGGCAGGTATGTCGCAACAGGCACGTTGCATTACGTGTAATGGGAAGATGACTGAAAAGTATAGTTTGCAGAAATGAAAATAGTACCGTTGAGGATGAAATCATTTGTGAAGTGACGATAGGCTGGATTCATGTGTATAATGTAGAGATCAATTATAAAGGATTAAAAATTGATGTGGTGACGGAATGTACAGACGGAATTATTTTGTAGTGTGCGTACTAATAATAGCGAAATGTGGCTATGGTAAACTTGCATGTGTGTAGTTGTGGGCTGTGACTTGATTCAGTGGCGAATCACATCCGCCAAACAGATGAAAACATGTGAGTGCGGACTAAACGGAAAATGCGGAAGATGCGGATGTTCGTAGTGGCCGAACATTCAACGGTAAGCGATGGGGCAAATTGAATTCTGTGGTACTCGAAGACCACAACAAGAACTAAAGCTACGTGCGCCGACTGTTCAGCTTAAGACAAATAGTAAACTACAAGATTCACATCTTTGTGGTAATAAAAATGCACCAGTAGTTTGCCAATACCCTGTGCTGATGTTTCGCTGCGAGCGGGTTGGGATAGAGATGGAGGTATCATATGTAAACGGGGAATGGAATTTGGGCATAGAGGTTGTAAATCGGATGCCTGAGCTACAATCCCGTATATCGTGGTAGGTAGCACAATGAACATGTGGACTTGGGTCAAATAACAAGTTCAGTGAGTACGAGCAGTGGACTGATATATAGATTTCAGAAAACGTGATGAAGGTAAATACCTTTCGGTAGTTTAATGCAAGCGGATGAAATTTTAAAACTTGACACTTTAGAAAATTGCTAACATCGAAGCGAATAATGCACCCATGTAGGGCCTAAGGTTTTTGGAGCCGAGCAGCATGAGGAAGAGAAACGTATGACGAATGGAAGTCGGTTAAGTGCGAAGCGCATATGAAATACGAAGTGAAAATGTGGGTGACTAACAACAAAGGGTTAGGAACGGAAGGACTCGTATTAGCATCCAAAACCTCTATATACAAAACAAGACCAGTATATTAGAAACAGCAGTATGGAGAAAAAGTATTGTTAGGAGACTGAGTGTATTCGACTGTTGATTTATTCCACTGTTCGAGATACTTGTGTGGAAAGGTGTTTTTATGAAAGATATGGATATTTGACGTGCCCTATACCGAACATCACAGGCCGCATTAGGGTCTACGGTGAATTATCGGATTTCCTACCGACAAGTGACTTTAGTCAAAAGAATCCAATTTCTCAATTTTTGCTCAACTTCGTTGTGGACTCCATCATGGAGTATTCCATGCGAAAGTTGTGGTGCTGCCTGGCGGAAAACATTGTCTTGCTGTTTAGACGTCGGGGCGGCCCAATCAACCCTTAATAACCTCCCTAGAGTGGTCCTGTCATTTGGCATGCGCATCGCACCTGTAAAGTGCAGTGTTGTGGCAGGACCACCAGCCACTTGATGACCCTCTGACCCTTGATAGCGAGGAACTCGACGTAGTCGATCACTTGACTTACCTTGGTAGCTGCATCAGCAACAATGAGCGCATAATAACTGAAGTCAGTTCATGTATTGCATAAGCTAGAACTGTCTTCTTGAATATGCAACATCTGTGGTGGCAGAAAGGGGTATTCCTAGGTCTGAAAGGTCGTGTTCACAAGGCCACAGTGAGGGCAGTCCTACTCTATGTGAGTGAAACATGGCCCCTTTGGTCTGAGGTCTCTTTAAAATTTTTAATCATTACTGCCTGCGAAGCACTGCTGGTATCGGATGGCACCAAGGTACCAGCAACGGTGATGTGCATAGACGAGCGATAGTGATAATCAAACCAATTCCTTGAACAACAGATGACACTGAGCACGTACTACGTATGCCGAGAACTTTGATTTGTTTACTAGATGTAGGGTGGTGCAAAGCACGAGGTGGGCAAAAGTCAACTCAGTAGCGGAACATGAAATCATTGACTGCAAAACTGGGTGCTGTTGGTGCGTCTCGCTTAACTGGATGGAAACCTAGTGACCCTCATTGTACTAGGCTTGAGCTGTTACAGGACATGGCTCGCAGTCGACATTAGTGGCGTGTTTGGTGACGTCTCCTACTCGGACCGCCTGTTTAACATGTGTTTGGTGCTGAGTTGTCTGCGTGGTAATGGCTGGTTATGACGCGTGTCAGTGAAAGTCACAAGGAAACCGGCTCACTGATGCCGCCTTACAAGATAGCCAGCTGCTTGTGATGGCATGTTGTAGACAAGGTGTAGGCGTACTGACTCTGAATGCTTGCTAAGAGCCTTAAAACTTTACGTTAGGCCCCCTTCTCTTCCTCTTATTAGTCCTCGTTCCGTAGGTCATTGTTACTACACAGCAGCGAAGCGGCATTTGTAATGACTTATGCACTGTTGTTGATGATGCATGACGCGTCCTCTACTAATTTCAGCACATGGACAGAAGCACTAACGCATAGATGTAAGAAATGAACCGTGGCAGTTCGTTTCGAACAGCAGCATACCAGAGGGCATTTGCATATAATACTCACCATAAGGAGTCGTGGGGGGCTCACGTTTGGAAACAATCAAAGGCACGGATAGCTCCTGATCAGCTGCAACTGCCGTGATGGGCCACACTTGGAAGGCTCCGTCCCCGTACGCAACTGTTATCTCATCTGGTTGTGTCTCCAGCGAGGTGACACGCCAGGTAGCCCACTCAACGGGTTGATCGCGAAGCAAAACATGGCTGATACGAGGCGCAGGAGGCACGGCAACTGGAGGTTCCGTTTCAAGCTAAAAATGTAACAACCAACAATAAAATGAAGAAAACAAACGGTTGAACAAGCAAACCGGAGGAAATTTATTGGTTTACTTCACGCTTTGAAGAGTCGGTGCGCCTCAGGCTTCGGGTTAATTCCTTTATCATTAGCGTTGCCCTCCTTTCCGCGCGCTCCTTGACATGAGCTCCGGAAGCTGCTGCGTCAGATTGTGCCTGTGGTGTTATCTTTATTTCTGATGTTTGCTCCGTAACGCCATTGGTAAGCTGGTTCGTGGGTTCTTGTGAATGAGCAGTTTCAATGTGAGCGTCGCAGTTTTCTTCGGTGGCGGGCGTTGAGGCCTCTTGCTCAACAGTTGGGGCCGTCGGTGCATGTTTAGCAGGTGATGATTCGATACCATCACACATTTCGGGTGCTGGCTGAGGAATGGCGACAGCCACACATCCACCGGTGTAAGCGATAAGAAGGAGGAAACCATCGGGTTGGATCTCCAGGGCAATGACGGATGAAGCTGCACTCAGAGTGTCCCGTTTATCGGCAGGTAAGCTATAAATACAAACAAGCAACGATTAACTAGGCAATGATCGATGGCAGGGTCTCCAATTATACTTAACTTATAGGATCATGAGCAAGGAGGGCGGTGTGGTCGTAGTGAAGTTAAATGAGTGTTAAGGACAAGGAGGATTAAGGCTCCCGACATAGCTGTAAAGAAAGACAGCAGAATCAAAGTCGACAGTACCTTTCGACGACCACAGAACTGGTGAGTGCGGTGAGAGTGGGGTCGCCAAGGTACATGCGTCCATTCTTTATAGCCACCTGGTATACAGTGCCGACCGAAGAGCCCACATAGAGGATACCATGACCCAAAGCCATGGAAGTGATGCATTCTTCGCTTCTGAAATTTATAGTAAACGCAATCTGTATAGCTGGGTATCGTTTAAATTTAAAAATATTAGGAAATGGACGAGATAGCACCAAAAGCGTTACACTGTTAAAATGAGTTACTGCTGCGAACACGATCCAGACACCGAAGCGGAAAATATAGAAAATCCAGCGAGAGTAAGACGGGACGTCAAGCGGACTGAAAAACATGAATCTCCAATCATACGTGGGAGTTAGAAGCAAGGTGAATGCGAAATCGCCCACAGCCCAACCACAACACCACGTTAGACGAATGGCGCGGTTGACCATGGGGTCTTGTAGTGAGTGATCGAGTAGTTGTGACTATCCAAAAACGGATGAGTAAAGGAAACCATATTTCGCGGTAGTCAGATGGTGACACACAAAAAGGTAGTCCAATGAGAGTCAGGGAGAAATCCCAAGATAGAACATCGAAAGAAAGCAGCACCCGGTAAACACCGTACTATTAGAGCGGTAGCCCAGTGGAGCAATTTGTTGGCTTCAAATGAGGAAAGTAAAAGGCATCTTACTATATTAAGCGTTTTGTTAAGCCTTACCTTCTGTGCGCGGGTCCACATAACCCATTGTGTGCTTCCGGAAATTACTACACATTGAACACAACGGCCCCAATGACACGCTCACTGATGCCGCTCAGCCGGGTTTCCTGTGCGAATCGTGTGATGTCGAGATTACCTGTGGGGTAAGGTAGATTGTGACGCGACAGCAAAAGCCGAAAGGTGGCTGTCTCGATAATGCTGTCATTCACATGAAGCCAGTTGTTGGTAACCATCCGATGATTTCAGGTGTGTGCACCATGGTTCGGAACGGGAGCTCAGCGTTCTTAGGCTACACACCGCGTCCCACTCACCCCATTATTTTCTATCAGTAGGATCGCCTCTGTCGCTATATGGTGCGATTGATGATGAGATTATATCAAAGTGCTTAAGGATACAAAAGAACCTGTGAATAACGTACAGATAGTGTCATTTACTACTTGATAAGCAGATCCCCAGCCATACGTTGATACATACGAAGTAGTAGCACCGATAGGAAGCGTAATGATAGGCCATAGGTTTCACCACTTAGGTGATGAAACGCAGCATAAACAGTGATAAAGAACGAAGTCGCAAAAATTTAATGGAAACGCGTTATTATGGGGTGGATAGAAAATGGATCTGAGGTGCTGCGTGCATAAGTAGTAGGCAGCCGTTCATTAAAACACAAGTGATACAAAGATTTACATGCGGTGGAGCAGGTTGCAAAATTTAACCGTCCTGATAGAAGCGAGAAAAAAGAGGTAAAACGGATGATAAGGGGAAGGTTTCTTTAAAACCAATGACAAGAGCAAGAGGATTATCGGATCCGCAACTCTTGTTAGATGAGGTATATAGTTACTCGTGGAGAAGAAATCCAGATCCCAGTCAGAATGATGGCCCGCATCAACCTTTCAAGGCAGTTGATCAGCTGTCACTCTGTCAATGAGGCTACGTACCTAACCGAGGCCGGGTGTCTCAAAATATCACAAACGGACACCGTACAAAGTGAGTAAAGATCGAGTAAGAAGGGTGCCGGCTAAAATGCAAGCCCGACCACATAGTAAGAGAGCAACTACGTCCTTGATGCCATCAATAGGGCAGCGGATTTCAGATCGGACTCTTTTCATCGCATCATGCGACATGACCCTCATTCTATGGAGCATGCCGAGCAAGAGGTGAATACTCGTGGATCGAGGTGGCGCGCGATTTATTTGGCTGAGTACGCGATGGACTGAGATGACTAGGGGTACGGCCACTGAGCCGCACTTGACAATAGTATGACGGAAAAAAGAGGGACTGATGAAGCAGGCCTTCTTGACGGAACATGTAGGACTCACATGTCCTACGGAATACCATAGTAAACACAGTGCCCTTTGCTTGCTTTAAATCAGCTGCGCATCAAATCCCGATAACAACCCTAGAGGTTGTAGCGGCTTCCGTTACCGAGTAGACGAATGAGAGGCCAAAAACCCGCGGAATCCCAACGCAGCACGTTTGGCAAGTAAATACATGTTACCTATGCTGAAATCGGTGATGATTAAAAATCACGCCTATATGATTCAGTTATAAGCAAGCATTTGATTACCGTTTGCATGTCGCTTAAAAAGATCTATCACAGTTAGAAGCACGAGAACCATTGCAAACAACCACTACAAACTGTCGCATGAGAAAGAAAACACTGTCTTTTTCCTATTTTACTCACTTCTAACGTAGAAACAGGATTTCAAAGCATTCAACAGTTCGTCTCTACATGTAAGGGTCGATACCCGAAGTGCGGGCGGTTGTCATTCACACATTTGAGAGCAATATGCTCGTTTCATTCAAACTGGACGCTTTAGATACTCATGCGCGTGTGCCTGGGTAGTAGGGACCTTCATGCCTCGCCTTTGCTACCAGTGGTTGGTCAATTCCTGTAATCGACCCTGGAGTAAGACGGAATGGTTGCACTAGTAGGCTATGTTGTCTCTAGCCAATTGTGTTGCATCCCGACATGTGGCAAACACATCGATCGGATAAGCCCGATCGATCAATCGATTAAACAGTGTATCTACTTAAGGTGGAATGCATAAACGGTTAAATTTGACTGTTGCCGGTGGCCACGAAATATCATCCGGTGCCCGTAATTCAAAGTTCACACCCCCAGACATGCGTGGATGAGTAAATACAGTAGACGTACATGCCATTGGTGGGTCGACAAATTAGTGCGTGCCAATCTACCCCTGACCAGCGCGGCGACTGAGCAAAAACGAAAGACTCTTCTCAAATGCACTGTAAACGTGTCCTACCATATGTGTATGACAACAAGCAGCTGAGTAAATGGACAGTACAGAGTCCCTAGGACTAGCAACGTAACCAGTATGGCTACAGTAAGGTCCGGAAAAATGTAAACTACCACATTTCTATGCATACATTGAAGGGTGAAATCTGAAATGTAGTGTGAATCAGTGCCAAATATACGCAGGTGGTTTAATTTGAGCAATCGGCAAGCTAACGCAAACGCTCACCGCGCTCATAGGTGAAGAACTGTGAAGTGGACTCTTGCCTCCACTACGGACTCCGCGGAACCATGATATGAAACCTAAAATCCTGAACAGCAATGGTCAGCACAGTCAGGTAGTTAATAAGACATTCAGACTTCCCAGTTTCAAACGCATCCTACCAGTGCAACAACCCAGTTAGATAGCATAATTGCTCGATGAAGCATGGAAGTAAGACGTACAAAGTTTTCTCGATTAGAAAAACCAGTCCTTTCTGCTAAGGTTTTTACCTCAAAACACTTTCGAAAAGATTGAAAAATGGAAATTTTTGAGAGACAACAGTAAATTTGGCTTGGAAGCGTATTCTAAAGAGAGTGAGTATAAAAATTTTACTCTATCCCATCAATTATTTGATCGCTGTCATCAAGACAGATTCCTTTGGCGGACGGTCCCGACTCGATTTGGTCCTTTCGCAGTCCTAGACGCTATCCAGCTACCGCTTGCATCGTGTGTGCCGTTTTTCATTTGGCAAAGGCGGATTTACTGTATGTGCCTTGTATCGAAACACTATTTTTGACAACACTGAGGAGGATGCTTGATTGGTGTATTTCGGTGTGATTTAAAACGGCTAAGAAGTGCCCACTTTATCGGAATCTGTCCTGTCGCTGATCGCGTCAAAAATATCGCTGAAAACTTGCTTTTGGAGAAATTTCTTGCGAATAAACTTGATCTTTGTGCCGTTGTTGTCACCGAGGTCTTGGATTATTACCTGTATTTTGACCACTGGACGCTATCCAGCTACCTCTCGCCTCTTGTGCGCTGTTTTCCATTTGTCAAACGCGGAGTTACTTGAATCGATACTTGGTATTCGCTCCGTGTGGTTGAAGTGGTCAGTGGGTCTTCAGTTATCCTTGTATCGGTGTCTGCTCTCTCGCAAACATCCTGTTGTTATATCCTTGGAGTCCACTTCGGCTTCGTGACTTGGTGAGTCCAGTTCAATGCACTCGTGTCACCCTTGATCTTGCCGACTGGTGCTCTCGTCGATTGCATAGCTTGTCACCGTAAACCGGTTGACATCTTTGCTGCTTATCTATTACATTCAATACTTTCTCTGAACCCTCTCGGTCGCGATGGTTGTCAAGCGCTGCTTAAACTCGCCGTGTCTTCTTTCCGACGACTCTGTGATCATGTGTCGCAAAGCCGGGTGTCTAGAAGAGGCTACAGATTCTTCAGGGGGCGTGCACTGCGATATCTGTAACCGTTGGTTCTATAAGGCCTATACTGGTTTGGATCGTATATAGTATGCTCTTCTGTCCAGTAGAGAGAGTTTACTCTACCGTTATAGTGACTGTTGTGCGCGCAGGACTGAGCGTTACACGTCAGTAAAGAGCAGTCCTGTTTCTCTGGAAAGTTTGCTGTCTCTGATTGCCTCACTAGACAGGAAAGTTGAATGGGTTGTGAAGGGCCTAGAACGCTCAGGAGACAGTAGAAGACACTGGCAAGTCGTCAGACTGCATTTGTTTGTTCACCGTCAAATGTCAGTATACCTGTTAGCCATGACCCTATTAGTAACGAACCCTCAGATAGTGTTTGATTCGGCTGTTAGCGAGGGAGAGCAGCAGGTTTCTGCCCTTGTCAAAAGAAAGCGAGAGGGTTTAGAAAGCGGTAAATTCAAGGCAGTCGTGAGAGGTCCGTCGAGTGCTCTATCCTCACTCCCCACAAATTCTACTACTACGGAGTCGTTACAGCTGGAATCATCTACAACATTACAGTCAATAAAAACGGACGCTAAACTGAAACCACCGACGTCCACGGAGCGTTCGGTAAATACTCCGCGTCGCGGAGGCTTGTATATCGACTGCAGTGTTATTTTCAGAGACGCCACTAAGTCATTTACTGTTCTCCCAAAAGACCGTATGCTAGAATACCTTCAGTGGTTTAGAATATGCGTTACCAAACTCCTGCCACCCGGCTTCATCGGCATGACTGTGCGCAAACTAACCAGACTCGGTAAGTTGCCAGCTGACAAATCTCGTCGTCGCTTGTTGCGAGTTTCTGTCCACTCCGGAGGAGCGCCAAGCACTTCTGCGTTTCGTCTTTAAGTTCAAGGGAACTGGTGTCATTGTGCACCCAAACCTCCCTTTGGTGGATAGGCTGAAATTGCGGGAAGCTGTGAGCTTAAAGCCCGCCGTGAAGAAGGAGAAAAGGGTCTCCGTTTGATGGGTTTTCGGGTAGTGAGCCGGCGGTGCACTTTCACCCTACCAGAGCCGGTTCTGGTGGCGCACGATCCCGGACTCACAATGCTAAATCCCTTCAGGTGATCTTAAGCAGTGTGCGTAGCCTGCGAAACAAACTGTGCGAAGTTAGCGCCCTTGTCGACGACTGCCGTCCAGATGTTCTCACATTCACTGTAACGTGGTTGTCCACCGACGTCAGGGACAGTGAAGTGTGCCTGCCAGGCTACGCACTGCTGAAATGTGACCGCACCGCAGATAGGCGCGGAGGTGGCGTTGCTTTGTACGTTAACTCCGCACTTACTGGCTCCAAGACGTATAGTTTCCGATCGTCAGACGGTGATGTTGAGGCACTCGCAGTTAACCTGTGTATTACCTCCGCGCAACTTAAAGTTGTGTTAGTCTGTAGAAGCCTCGACAGCATTGCTAAGGGTCTCGTTGATTTCATCCGTGAACATTAGGCAGTTGCCCGTTAATTTAGCGAAACGTTCATTTTTACGCGTTGGTCCGAGTGACCTGCCGACGCGTTATTTGCTTGGCGGCAACGAGGTACCGCGAGTTCAACTCTAATCTGACCTCGGAGTTTTGCTGTCATCAGACTTTAAGTCCAGTGAATATTGGACGACAGCTGCTTGTAAAGGTTTCAACATGCTGGGGATAATCCGCGGGTAATTCGGGATCATGACCACCGAAAGGTTCGTTAGATTACTTTCGGCTTTTGTAAAGCTGTACTTGGAATACTGCGTTCAGGATTGTCCTCCATACCTGGTTCGTGATAAGATGGCAGTTGAACGAATACTGCAGTCCGGGACGAAAATGGTGCACGGATTAAAGAAGCTGACGTACCCAGAGAGGGTACGTAAGTTGGATATGTTTTCCATGTACTACAAGCGGCTTCGGGGCGAATTGGTCCTCACATATCGTATACTCATGGGTCAGATCGGTCCTGATTTGACTGGACTGTTTCGCCTAACTCGAGCGTCAACCCTTCGTGGGCACCCATTAAAGTTGCACCAACCCCGGTCTGACGGGATTTGGGCAGCTTTTCGGTTATCGCCTAGGGTCATAGCTTATTGGAACGCACTGCCCGCAGACATCGTTATGGCACCGACGGTGAAAGAGTTCGAGCATCGACCTGACCCTCTCGGTCTGCAGTGTAGTCTTCCTCCTCATGTCTTAAACGTTTACTCGTCTACTACGGCCTACACTTCTTAAACTTATTTTAACTTACATCTTAATATTGCCTACGAAATTTGATAAGCTTGTCTTTTGTTTGTTTTTTTACTGACAGTTTTATTATTCGCGTGGCCGGCACAGCGGGGACTGCTAATGCAGGGCATGTGGGCATTGTTTGGTTGACCATGTGAATCGTGTGTGTTGATTTGGCTCTCCTTTGGCACATCAGTGCACCGGTTTCCCTGTTGGATCAAGGACATTTCTGAAGGTAGAACATTCACAGGATTTTCCTACTGTTCCGGTCCCACTTGAACTTGAACTTAATAACCGTTTGCCTGAGCCGTGGGATTTAGAGATTTTGGTTTGCCCAGTGAAATATGGGTACGTTCGGATGGTCATGAGTGACAAATTTAGTCCGGCCGGGTAGAAATAGGACGTCGAGGTAAAAGGGATTGACTGAGCTTTATCTGCGTAAGTAATGACTAAACAAAGACAGCACATAAGGAACTGCGATCCAAGGTAACTGAGATTGCAGAGGTAACAGCAGAGCAAGTTCAAACCGAAGGAGTAAGAAACCAGTGTCAAACTGGAGGGTTCAAACCAAGAAACTACTAAAGAAGGGACCAGCCGTCGGTGCTGCAGTTGTATTGCCTCGTATATGCAGATGATCTGAAGCTGTGGCTGGTCTCCAGCACAGAGGATGCTGATCAACTATAAGGGACGCTTGACTTTCTGCAATGTTGGTCAATCCAATGGCGATTGCCTACTGACGGAGACAATTGTTTTGTTATCTATTGGCGCGGCTGAAGCATCCAGAGTCTATCACATTGGCGGCGCTTTACACAAAAATGCCACTGAGGAGAGACGGCATAATCATGTCTCCCGATCTAAGATCAACTCAGGAGACTTTGAAGAGGGTCGCCGTCTATAGTTTGTTCCACGCCATACGAAGGAGCTTCTACTGCCTAACTCGTGTTCTTCCGACTCCTGTTCACATAGCATGTACGCCCGAGTATTGAACACGGTTTTCTTGCCTCATATCCTTTTACCAAGTTCGAAAGTAACATGATTGAGAGGGTCCAACGGCAGTCCTATCTCAATTTCGACTTGCGTGACCTGCCCTAAACCGTTCGATTTCAACAAGAATCTCTTCTCTCTGGATTATCCTCGCCGTTTTGGGGATTCAATTTTAGCTCGACAAATCCCTAGAGGAGAGCTGCAGAAGTTCTTGCGTCTCAGCGTTGGAACTTTGACTAGTCACAAATGTAAATTATTCAAACAGAGGAGGCTCCGAATGCGGATCATTCTTGCTCTATCCACTCATGTGGTGAATGACTGGAACCGTTTGCCGGAGCTCGTCGTTGACGCACAAACGGACGAGTGTTTCAAACCAATGTTGGACGGGATTCTTACTGAATATGTCGAGATCTTGCTACTTCCACTGCGACCTTGACGGCCCCATGCGGATCTTTGTCTCGTGATGATCAACTCATCCCTGCTACGAACAGGAAGTGATGGAACTGACATAGGATCTTTCTGCTCGCTCCGCCTTGTAGCTTCAAGGTAATGGGCTTGTCTTGTAATCTGACGGCGCGAGTCTGCGTAGGGACATGGCGCTTCTCGCAGTATCTTTAGCCCACATGCGACCGGTAGTGGTTGCGCTGCAGCGGAGCGTCGGTACTGCGTACCGGCGCACTACTGACGCCTTTTCCTTTCTTCTGCTCTCTGGTATAAGAGTGATCCAATGAAGGACAAAGAAATGGTATTGGTTGAAATACTCGAGTATGTCATCACCATCATTACACGTTAGCTGGAGGTGGAAAATACCTCAGCTATTGTGCAGCAATACAAAAGGCAAGAAAAGAAAAACAAACAGTGGCACGCCCGCTGAGTCCCCAGTAACGGATGGACATCGTTTCGGAGAGCTAACAGCTAGCTGCCGTAAAAGAAAATCATATTATGCCTAACGATTGAGATCGTGATTGGAGGGGGATGCTAAACAGGAAAGAGATGGACAAAGGAACTCACAACACAAACGCCATTGGGGCCGGCTCCAAGTCATATCAACAAGTGTGTCCAACCAAACGTGTTCACCGTCCTTAGGACCCCAGCCAGACAGTCGGGATGCACCAACCGACGCCAACTTCGAAGTGAGGGTTCTCATTTCTATGGACCAATTCATCACTTGGCCTCCCACCTCCTCTTCCAACCGCACCCACAACGCGCAAACAATGCACGTCGCGGCTGGCATGCTGGCATGCGCAACACGTGGCCCAGCCATCGGAGCCTGGTGCGTGATATAATCGTGCTGAGCGGTTCACTCGCTCTTCCTGCACCAAATACGCGACGTCGAACATGCTCATTGCTCATGCGGTGTTCCCACCAGACATGAGCTAAGCTGCGAAGGCAGCGATGATGGAACGTGACGAGTCTCTTCATGTCTGTCGACCTGATGGGCCAGGTTTCACAGCCATATAGGAGAGTTGAACGGACGGCTGCGTTGTAAACTCGGCCCTTGAGGGCGAGAGTAATGTCGCGTCTGAGCCACAGGTGGCGGAGATTTGCAAAAGTACCTCGAGCTTTTGCACTCGAGTATGTGGCCATACGTGATAATGTCAAGGCAGATCAAGCGGACAAATGAAAGTATTTCGCATAGTCAAATATCCAACGACATAGACCAAGCTACTGGGGAGATGCACAAGAAATCGTTCGAGCAGACTTCGCAGTCCTTCGTTAGTACACCGGCAATCGAGTCGTACGCCTGAACTCCGAAACCAATAGATGCACCGGAAAGTCGAAATTATGCTAGAACCATAGTATGCACGAGGACTGGGCTTAATGATGCGCCTCAACACGAGACTTCCCACAACGCTAGAAAACTCAGTGAGCGATTTAGCCGTTAGCTTTTGGTTATAGGTAGGAAAAGATACGGAATAGAAAAGAGATAGGCAAGATAAAATGCCACCGCTCTGAGACAAAAATCAAAACAGCGACTTACGAACATGCCACGCGAATTCGACAACATTCAGCCCATTTGCCATTTTTCGGATCAAGTTCGTAAAGAGCTAAGCAGCCCGTGGTAAATGCCGAAAGCAAACGTCCCTAAGAGTGTTAGGTAGTACATTCTGATTACCTCTTCGGGGAGGAAGCACAAGTGAGATATTGGATCCCCTTCTGATTGGACAGTCAGAACTACACCCGCGGCTCCATAACTAGGGGGTCGATATATTATACGTGAAGAAACTTACACTTTTAGTAAACCGGAACCCCAACCGACAGCCAATAAACCCAATCTTGCATCATAAGCGAGGGCACATGGAGATCTAGGACATCCGTACACGGAAGACTACGAGTAAATAGATGTGAAATGAACTTACTAGATAGGACCCAAAAACGTCGTTTGGACGACCAAGTGCTAATCCATGAAGCCTCTGAATCAAGTGCAAATTCTGGATCTGATGCGGGAGTCTCTTTAGCGGCTCAAAAATTTTTTGTGACATGAGGCCACAGTAGACAACAGCAGACAGCGCACAAGCCAGTCGGAACGCGAAGGGATCCGAAAAAATTAATTTCAAGCTCGAAACCGAGACACAAATTTGTTAAATTGATGCATTCAAAGAAACCGTAAGATTCATTAACAGTGCATCACACAATAAGTATTAAGAAATTATTATAACAACATTTATGCTGTATGTACTATGCAAGCCACTATATTTTCCTAAGATGACTAAGCACAGATGCATTAAATTGTCTTTTCAACTGCGGCTATAATCAGGCAGTCAAAAATATCATTACCACTTGTAACGGCGGTGATAAATGTAGCAAAGCTTCTGGGCTGAAGAAGTCATTGCTACGGTGTTTGATTTCTTGGATTCCTTCTTCTTGGCGGCAAACTGAACTTTAAAGCCTACTGCTGCTGGCGGGGAATTCTTTTACTGCGCGAAGTTTATATAGCCTGCGGCAGAACAGCACATGGCGGCATTTAATAAGGTCAAACTAGCCTACCGTCGGTTTTAGGTTAAAGGAGACATCAATGGGCGATTGGATGTCGTAAATGGTTATCATTTACACCCTAGAAAACATACGTACCCGATGATGCGCGCTAACACTGGACACTTAAAAGGACATGTAGGCCAGATGAGCCTCCAAGTTTAACGTAGGCTCCATAGTGAATAACGTCTCTAAATGGGAATTTGTAAGCATAAACTAATGTGATACCAACCATGAAGACAGGGTCAAAAGCGAATTTGGGAATACGTTTCCTTGTGGCTTCATACCATATCTAAGGGCGAAGATTATACGGAGCTGTATTTTCGGCGTAGAGGTTGTGGTTGCTGGCAAAGGCATGCTCTTAGACTAGAGAATCTTCCTGATATATGGACACTGTTATGATAACTCACGTATGCTTCTGGAATTAGGAAAATTACTTAACCTACGTTGAGGCCTTGAAGTGGACTAACAGTGCATATTGTGAACCATGGACGGAGGTACGTTGATTCATAAAGCTATTTACAACCACAATGTCAGCGTTATACCTTAGCAGAGACAGCTCATTAATTGCTTCAACGGTCAAGTGAACGAGACTTCGCGGGTTAAAGTTGTTGTAAAGATTTGTAACCGGTATATGTCAAGTAAGCGGCATGTAAATAGCTAGAACAAAGCGTGTTACGCATGGTACGCGGAAAGTGAAAGGTTTGTATATGTATTTTCTAATTGGACAACGTAAAGGAAAAAATTGCTTGATCATGCCACTTAGGCGTACCACTTAGGCATTTACCATTTTATATAGGTACGTCCGGTCAATCTAAGTTTCATCGTCAAAGAGAGGTGGAATAAAGAAACCTGGCCTAGCCACCGCTTGGCGGGTGAATTCTGCTGGTAGTGGACAATTCTTCTATCGGCTGTGGCAGGCAACTTAACGAGAAACTCGAGAAGTAAACATTAAAAGCCTAAGCAGCGCTTTTGGAAGCCGATAGAAACAGTAAAACGGATGAGTAAATGGAGTACGTGTGCATTGGTTCTTTTAATTAACGAATTTGTCGATTCGTATATAAGGGAGTGCGCTATAGGGCTCCACCTACCAGCCAGTGTTATGGACGCTCTGTGCTTCACGTTCGCTAATGGGTCGGCTGCGATGGATTCAGCTAGGGAGTACGGCTGCAACAGGTCAAGATTAGCAACACAACGTTTGGTGGACGATGATCAGTTATTAAAATAGCTAATGAAGACGGAATAGGAAACAATTTAAGGGTTCAAAGAAGGCTTCTCGGCATTTCAACCTCAATCCTGCACTTCATTTTTCGTGTACAACTCTGTACCTGTCGGTCTATGACTCCGAAACCGTGGTACTTTGCTAACGAAAGGGTTGGCGTATTTGCACGTGAAGTACTTATGTGTTCATACCGCCGGTAAGCGCTCCCATTTATCCTGCTAAAGCTACCCATTTATTTACAGAGACTGCAATTGTGCCCCTCACGTTGCGTGTCGTTTTGTGGATGGGTTCCTCCATGACCCATAGCAATGATTTTCAAGTGGTAAAACCATGGTTATACGTGTGTAATCGCAGATTCTCACAGCAGGATGAAGAGCAAGTGTTCGAGCTTATGCGGTGGTTTAACAGTACGCGTGAGACAAGCGAGTTTGCCTTTGTTGCCTTCCAAGTGCGGTTGGAACATGCAGACGTCAGTTCTATACGTAACCTGCACGATAAAATGGATCGTGGGAACGAAGCCGTTCGAGTGAGGCGGCGGCTGCAGGGGAAGTTGTATGCGACATAGTGGACAACGAAGGCATTGTGCAGTACTTCTTTTTCATACCGTGAAGCAATGTTATCTTGCCAGACGCCACACATCAGCACAACCAAGTTGATTAAGTGTTATGGCACGCAGTGCTGGTTGAAGAAACCGGCTTCGCTCCTACTTTTTTCTATGCCATTTTGCTAAACGAAAGTTGGTTCAGTCAACATGATGCGGTGCAGCGAACGACGGAGCATTTAGTAAGCACCCTTACCGCAAGGGCGATGGTGCTAGATCGCTGCGTAGCGCAAATGCAAGCTTTCAAAGCATACATATTAAATGCGCACGTGATGTTTTGTTGCTTCCATGTACTAAGGGACATGCGAAAGCGCTGCGCTCATTTAAAAGGTTGCAACGCTATAGACCGCAGGAAAGTTGCGCAAAGGATGAATAATTTGGTGTATACACAAAGCGAACCACAGTTCAACAAGTAGCTTACAGCCATCGGTGATCGAAGTAAGGAGGCCTTCATATATCTTAATGGCACGTATCTCCCATACCCGGAAAACTGGGCAAAACACATTTGCGGCAGTGTTCCAGGACGTGGTGGGTTTTCGCCTGGCAAGCGTTCTCTCTATAAAAAGCCACAAATGTCTGCTTAACAACACTGTGACGTGGCGGTCGTGGCTCGCCACAAAATAAAGTCACTGCCCATTGGATATCTGGAGAATCCTTTCCAGCGCACGGACACCAATCTTCTACTCCCACATTGCTGACGATAGCAAACATTCAAGAATGGAGCAGCACAGTTACAAGCGCAAATTACACAGCTACCTAAACGCACACGCAATTACATACTTACATTCCCCCTGCACAAACAAGCACTGTTATGGCAAACATATCGGATTTTTGCAAATTCTTGATCACGCATTGTTTTGTCAAAATGATCATGCTTGTAAAGTTGTGCCTCGCATTGTCGAGAATGAAACATTTATTTATTTATTTATTTATAAGGTTAGCAATTTTGCTAATTTCACCACGAACGGTGTGTAGGTAGAGACTAGGCACCTGAAACACGGTTTATCCCCTAGGTCAAGTGCCTTCGTTTGTTTAAGCAGGTAGTACCACGGAATCATGAAGTAGACCAAGCAAAGTAAAGACGCCTAGAGAAAGCGTACTTGAGTGAGGTCAAAACCCTATCATATGCGCTTTGATTAACCGGGGTTTTGCGCCACTTAGGGACATACCCCGTAAACTGGTGCTGAAGCACATATCGGTAAACAATTGAATGCAGGGGATATGGCAAGGGGTTTTGGAATATGCGCAATCTTGGGCTTTCCTTCCAGGTGAAATATGCAGGCGCCCAGTTTGTAGATGCTTATTCACTATGCATTGAAATTTGCTGTGTGCTTATGCCATAGAAGTAATCCGGCTTATCGACTATCCACAAGAAAACCTATTCAAGAAAAGTCCTTGGTTTTCACCAGCCCAAGCACCGAAAAAGTTTTATTCAGGAGAACCAAAGTACCAAGAAGTACATACGGATCCACAGTGCACGGCTGTCGAAAAGCCTGTCATTATTGAAGGCGTTGGGAAGAAAATAGCTGTCGCGTTAAACGCAATGGGCGTTTCCAACTTCCGTAACCAGAAGAGAGCTCTGAAGAATCTCACCGGACGTCTTTGTGAGAGACCTGATTTTGAACTAATGACTAAGGATCCCACCACGGGGCCATTGGTCGGATCGCGAACACTGGTTCCCCTTGTCGAAATAAGCGGAGGCGTGTGGACGTTCCGTAGATAAACAGGCAGCGGATGAAGATACTGCTCTCCGTTGTGAGCCGGCAACGTCACAGCGTAGGTTGTTAGGAGTGCCAGCCAAACGAAAGCGGTCTCGCCAGTAGAAAAGTGGAGTATGGGAACATAGTAATAGTGGGTGAGCCGTTACAGAAGACGAATTTCCGACAAATGCGAACTACAACTGCAGCGGCCTACCGTTTGCAGAAAAGCGGCAATTGTCTGTTCAGGTAGCGCATGATTGCAATGCTTGTCGCATTTGCGCTACAGAGCAATGGGATTCCGGGGACACAGAAGTGAATTGGGTTCAATGCAGCTACTGCAAGCATCGGTGCAAGGAAACGTGCGCGGACCTCTGAGACCCAGATGAGTCACACCAGTGTGTGGACTGGCAACGCATAATGTTGCTCGACTGAGCGGTGCATGCAAGCATCGGTAAGCGAATGTCAGCAAACGTGCGGATATACAAATGTTTTGAAAATCGGAAAAAGACAAAAGGTGTTGTAAACCCGAAAAAACCAGAACGGTTAGAAAAGTAAAAAAAGCAAAAAGCTTTCCGAACAGATGTGTGTATTACTACACGTATGCCTACAGTTCGTGGCTCTTTTAGGGGTAAGCCTTTCGTGTCGTTATCCATAGCATTTTATACCTGCCATTAACAGACACTACCGTTCGTTTTTTTACATGTTCCCAATCGATGAGTTGGCAGATGCAAGACTAGAACGTTGTAAGATCCACGTCAGACCACATCTGGAATATTGCTCTTTTATATGCAGCAACCTACGGAAGTCGGATCGTGTTCTGCTTGAAAAAGCTCAGCCACGCTTTACGAAGATTTTGACTTCATCGCAGCAAGCTCTGAGTTACCGACAAAGGTGCGGACACCTTAAAATTCAGCCCCTATGGCAAAGGCGCATTATTCTTAACCTGCGCTTCTTACATAATCTGATTCATGGAAAGCTGCACAGTAATATCACTGGTCCTAAACTAAGGAGCGCATCTGAATATAAACTCCGAAACCAGTGTCATTCCATTACTCCGCTAAAGGCAAAGAAGAGACCGCGATCTCGTTTCTTCTTAGTTGTGTACGTGAACATATAGAACAGGTTGCCTTCCAGAATAAGAGAAATTCAAAACTTGCAGGTATTCACGAAGGAGATACAAAGAGTCCTAGGTTTTGGCAATATACGAAGAATCTTTCATATCTGCGGTTCGCAAGACCACTTCTTCGAAACTGGCCATCATGTAATGCATGACATCTAAGCACCTTGAGCTCAAAACTCATCCGCATTCATTGTCGTTACTGTCTTAGCACTTAGGAGACTTTAGCGGTATCCGTCGCACACATTTTCTAGGGTGCAGGAATAGCAAACCGAGTACAAGATGATTTTGTTCTTCAACAAGCTCTTCCTGACCTACTTTAGTTCTCCTACGGACAATTCCGACTTACGGCTGCACTATGGAAAGAGTAGACTCCAGCAAAAAAGTATCCGGTAAGGGATAATGAGGGATAACCCCATGAATTTACTCCATCAGTGACCCTTGTTCTTTTAACTTTTCATTACCGCAACCACAAGACCCAGAAGGTCTCAGTAGGAGCAGTCGCACGCATCGTACAGGCGCTAACATTAGAATTCTGAATGCAAGAGGTACTTGGCCATTACCGATTAGTTCCTGAAGCGCTTCGACCCTCTCACTGACACGTTGATCCAAAGGCTGAACAGACCAATTGTTATCCACAACCCTCCGGCTTCTCTCTTTCTATGGTCATTTCGCCAATGTTTAAAAATTTCAACAAAAAGTACAACCTAGCCTACTGACTGGCAGGTTGGCAAACCCGTAGTTATTTCTAACACAGGTATTGCAGGGCCATGACGAAGCCATCGTGGAGGCGAATTTCAATTCTTACATCTTATCGACATCTTCAGTCCTTGTCTTCAGCTTTACATTTATCACCTTCCAACTTCTTGACCACTGGGTCCGTGGAAAAAATATTAGGCTTATGACCTTTGGGGTGCTCCTAGTTAAAACATCCTACCAGGCCTAAGCCGTGTGCAAGATGTTGAAGGGGTTTGTTGCTGCTGATGCACCTAAGCTTAGCCTTAGAATTGTCCAAAACCGTCGACATGCCGGCTTTAGATGAACCTTTATGCGCCTTCCTACATGTCGGTTGCTATCTGGCCCTTATTGATGCTTTTTCATTAAGCCTGAGCACTAGCTACTGTACTCCGCCGTGTCCAACCACTATCAGTATATAAACAGCAAAATACTATATATATCTTCATATTGTTGACAAAGAGAGCACTTTAAAAGTTCGAGGCCCAAGAATCAGACATTTTGCTCTCCACTTATCCTCTCTTGGCCCATCTACTTAGCTCTATCTGTTATACATATGTCTTTCACTATTGGCACCACTAGTAGAAGGCATAATGAAAACCAGATCCTATTCTTTAAGTGCTTTTGCTAGTGTAACACTTGCATTTCCAGCACCCATTTCACTGGCACATAAGCGAACCAACGACAGAGAGGCCCCTGGCACACTGGCTGGTTGGACCACCAGAAACTTTCCCTCACCACTTTGCTTATCTGGCCGCCCGTGTGTTTTTTATCGTTTAGCTGGCTCCAAAGCCCACCATGCGTTATGCGTAATGGCAGGTGCACGAACAGTTCCCACTGGTTTTTGTTACTACTCTACTCCTGGTTTACCATAGCATTCTTTGTTTCGGGTGCTAGAAGAGCTCTTGCCAGGAAAACCACAAAAGAAATAGCCTGTGTGACAGTATAGTACTAGTTAACATTGCTACCTGGATGCACAACGCTAGCAATTGCTTCGGAACATAAACTTGGACAGAAGTGGCCCGAAATACATCCAAAGGCTGCACAATAGTGTGCATCAACACATGAGGCAAAATAATCCCTCAAGTTCGAGCAAGCTCAATTCCCAGAAGTAGAGTTGGTAATGCCCCACCAATGCAGGCCAAACTGGATTCCACGCCCAAAGCAATTTGCTAAATTTTACCAAATTTTCCCATACTCAGTTCTTTGTTATTATTGATAGGGTTCGCTGGCTCACTGATGCTGGAGACAGCCTCATAAACATAGAAACTCGGCTCTAAGGGATAAAACTTACGATGTTTATCTAAGAAATGTGTGTATTTTCCAGGCCAAAATGTCAACTGATCCTTAAGGTCTCCTGTGTTACTCAGGTAGACCTGGCTCATGCGGCCTTGATATAAGCTTCAGAAACACTTAGAGGCTTAAAAATGTTAACTACTATATTCCTAGTTGTTTTTGTGACTCAGTATCCACTGAAAATTGTATGCTGAGGTCATCTAGTCGTGGATTAACTATAAGCTCTCCAGAATTCCCATGCAGACATAATATTCCTTATTGCATTTCCAGCGTTTTCGCGCAAAATTATACCTTATTTGCGTATATTTGCTATGTATGCTCAGAAAGTGTACTTTTCGGCCACCTACGCAGTCCCTAGTTGTTGCAGGGCATTACGGGCTACTTAGAGCATTTCTGGATATCTATGCCCATTTAGAACACATACAGCTTCGCTACGTTTATATTTTCTTTTTTCTGCTATTTGCTTGCAAAGCGGAACAACGGAGCCGCCACTTGCCATCAATGATCTTTCCACAGTGTGGTTTCGGTACACACGGTTGGATGTGGTTGGATGGAAATTTGAGACCATAAGACGCATGTGAATGCTTATTATTAATTTCGGGTGTTTGTTGGGATGCTAAGAGTTGGATTTGGAAGCAATATACTAAGCGGTTTAAATACGTTACGGTGTTTAATCATTTTCCAGCTTCAAGTGTAGCGGCCATAGTGGAGGATTCGTTTGTATTCCGACGTATACTCAATGGTCCTTATCTGGACTTCGCATCGATGAATGCTGATCTGAAAGTGTTTCAGATGAAAACGGCGACATCGTTTATTCGTCGGAACGTTACAACTGCGATTGCGTACCAAAGGGAGACTGAACAGGTGCTACCAGAAGGATGCCCGTACCGGTATCTTCTGTTTGTATGCGTGCACAGCAAGCGTAGCAATGTTGCTGGAAAGCGGTAAGCGCATTGCATCTGCCTGAGGAAACGATTATCACAGGTACTGCTGTGGCAATTGTCCTGCTCGCTTTTCAGTGACGTTTAAGGGCGAATATTACGAGATTGCAAGGGCATGTCTGTAGCATTCGCACAGTTTTCAAGTGGGGAAGCTTTGGCTGTATGCGAAAAACCGGAGGCTACCGGCGGGTCAGGAACGCATGGCGCTCAACTTAATGAAAACGTTTGGTCGGACACATGAGATGCTTGCATTTGTGCGCCAGCAACATAACATTCGTTTAACAAGGCGCGATTTGTATGACAAGGCGGCGTCAACGGAACGCTTGTGTCACGGAAGTGGAAGAGGTTACGCAGCTGTTGAGAAGAAATGGTCGTCTTAAAATTATGCATGAGGGAAATGAGATTCGGTACCTGTTTTTCTGCCCACGCGTATGCTGGAGTTGGCGGGCCAATATGGTGTGGTCATTTTGGTGGACTGCACACATCAGATCAATTACGGAGGTTGCATCCTATGACATCGCATGTTTGTGGGCGTTAGCGGCCTAGGTATGGGCTTCTTTTATGCGCTTCTGCCAAATGAGACGTAGGCTAATTACGAAGAGGCAGTGAGAAGTATGTTGGAGTTGGCCCCCGGGGTAGCCGGTGCTCAAACGTTGGTGATGGACAGGTGCGCTGCGCAAGTGAATGCTTTTCGCAATGCGTATCCCACTGCCAACATCGTATTCTGCAGGGTGCACATCATGCGGGACATGCAGCGGCGTTGTTCACACCTTCCGTTCTGTAACACGGAGGATAAGAGGGCTCTGTTCAACATGCTGCGCTCATTGTTGTACACCTAAGATTGAGCACATTATCATCGGATTATGGAAGGTATATCGGTGCGCATCGCCGAATGCTTCCAACACCTCCATCGCACGTGGATCCCATGGCGGCTTAGCTCGGCGGCGCATTCGATGGGCCACGTGGTATTATTTGGGAGTGACAGCATAAAGCGCATTGAGAATGAAAATAAGCATTTGAAAGAAACTGAGTGACCGGTGAACTCTACTGCATCTGTTTCAGGTGATAGTGCAGCGTTGCACTGGCATTTTGGAGGAGAGGGAAACATTGCTTGCGAGAGCTCAGCGTGGTATGTGCGACGTTGTGCAGGGTTTAAGCAGTGCGCAGGTGATTTTGAGGAGGATGTCGTCATACGCCAGGTAGCGGTACGTGCGGCAAAGTCTTCCAGTTTGCATTCGTAGTGTGAACCCAGACGGCGGGTATTGGTTGATGGATGAAGAGCGCTTGTGCATGCAACGTGTGTTCATTGTGAATGGCAGTCAATGTCAATGTCATGTCAATGGCATGTCAATGTCAATTTAATCGTCAGTGGCGCATTCCATGTGTGCACATTATAAATGTGGCAAGCCTACATGCGTACGATGAGGTGGTGCTTCGTGGTTGCCGTTGGGTGCTGCCAGCGGAAAGTGTAGCAGTGTCGACCCTTTCGGAAGGCAGGGAAGGTACCGTGACGGTGGCGCGTATGCGATACCGTAGTGATGAAGTCCTTGACCGGTCCGCCAGAATTAGCCTCACTCGGGATATTTTTGTTGACTTGGAGGCGCATGTATTGAGTATGGGCACGGAGCAGTTCTACCGCACAATGGGCGTAATTGTGTGCATGCGTGAGCTGCTGGCTAGTCACAGTAATGTGGAGATGTTCGCCCGATCATGGAAGGTTGAACAATTACAACGGTTATCCTGGGCGGACCTGCCTATCTTCCAAGCAGTGGACGCGCCTTCCTCCGATGCCGTTACCCGGGCGTGGACGGGCAAGGGTTCTTCGACCAGCAGAAATTCACCGCAAACGCACGTTGGCGAAGCGCTCCCGTTGGCGGTGGCAGGGGCTGGTGTTTCGCAGGTTAATTGCAATGACGGTCAGCGCCGGAAACGACAGTCACCTTTGATAGTCCGTGCGGTGGAGGTGGGGGGTACCAGCATGATGTCACGGGAATTGAAATTCCGTACCCTGAAAAGGAGAATATCCGTTGGTTACCGCACATATACATGGCGTGCAAAGAAGGTGGCCGCTGCTGAAGATGCGGACAGCGCGGTTTGCGCTCTGTGTGAGCAGGAGGATGAAAACTCGGGGACCTCCGAACATGTTGATTGGATAAGTTGCAACGTATGCGGCCGCTGGTTTCATCAAACTTGTGCCGCATTCCATGGTGAGCCAGCCTACACATGTACGCACTGCTGCGGGTAAGTTACATTTTACGTATGTAACGTTGCATTTCCTTAGGGTCCCAAAAGGAACACAATTTCATTGTTGCTTCATGAAGTTTTCCCTATGGAAAACGCTTACAATCGGTAAGTGCACATGTTATGGATTTCCTTCCGGAAATCCATACTTCCTTGCTTACTTAATGACCATTGTCAATCCGCCATCAATGCTCTTCCGAGGTGTATGTGGCTTCCGCTTACACAGCTGCGTGGTGTAAGCGTTACTTTACATAGAGAGCATTGCAATCCTGGGCCTTCACATGACCCATACAGAAAATATTTCCCGTGGTGTCTAATGAAAGGCCAAGCAACGTTATAGCCGGTTAGACTCGCGTGTTAGTGGTATCCTCAGCGTGCTTATGCGGCATTGAAACAGAATGCACGCCGGCTCAAATCATGACGTCCCGACACTCTCCCGAAACCGCTATGGAAAGGAAGTATGCGGAAGAATGAGAAGCACAGGAACTCCATCAAGTGGTAGGTAGTTATAACAGGGATTAGCGCCGTGCAGCTCCGCCAAATGAAAGTGTAGCCGGGTGTTAAAATCCTTCACAGTGGGTGCCAAGACTCCAGCAGCAGAAACAGCATTCCACGGTCGGCTGATCCGTAAACAGAAGTGGTGTCCTCTGCAGTTCAGGCGACTGTGCTGATGTGTGAGCCTCAGTGAGTGGCCACGTAGATGGAAGCGGGATTAGTGTTGTGTGATCACCCGCCGACAGGGATGTTCGGTGTTGGATAGGATCATAAATACGAGGATCACGCCACTAGGTAGACGTGTGTACTTAAGAGTGTACAGCCGCAGGCAGTTCACTGCTTGTGGAGGATTAAAATCCTTAAGACGTCAGACCAGTTTCGTAGATGCACGTTGCGGTTCTTTGAGTGTGCGTTGGTCGTTCAACAACCAGAGGCTCGTAGCCTGCCTACCGAACTGCAATTGCGGTCGAAAAGAAGCGTTGAGGAGGAGGCGGAAATTACTAGGGTCAGCTTGACCGAAGGTTCATTTTAAAAACGCCGCCATGCGGTTAGCAGCAGCAGCAGTTGCTTTCCGGCAACAAACGGATAGGGAATGACAGGTCCGGGTAATAATACCCAAGTCTCTTGCAGCTGAAGAGTTTTGGTGGATAGACGGTTCCAGGTAATATATTGGAGAAAAAGCAGAAGGGCGGGTAGAAAGGACGGGACGTGTCGAAACGTTAAATAGAAGGTTGTTTTCTATATGCCACTGATGTACACCATACAGGTGTCTGAGGTGTGTGGGCTTTTTCGGGATGGTTAATTGCGTGCCACAGTTTCCCAGCTACCGCATATAGCAGCTTGGAAGACTGCACTTGCGGTGTGACATCATCAATGATGGCTAGGAAGCGGTGGGCTCCGGAAACAGACCCTGTGGAACACCGTTTGCGGCCAAGGAAACGAGGAGACAGCGCTCCGTGGACAGTACTTCGACGGTACAGTTTTCAAGGCTGTTCCGGATGCATTTCATCAAAGCCCCTGACACGCGGTAACACAGCTGATGATGGTGTTTCAGAAGTCACTTGACAGCTGTACATTACCTTCTGAATGGAAGTTGGTTGTCATTTGTCCTATCTTCAAACATGGCGACAGCAGTATGTGAGCCAATTATGAGCCAGTCATGCTGAGTGGCGGCGTGTCTGGCGGCGCCCTTCATTGGGTATCTGCGCCGTTGCACGGAAGAGACAAGCGTTTACGTGTGGGTCGCAGCTTCTTCTTTGGGCAAGCTTTGTCTCACAGGGCTTGGACCGATGCTTTTCCATATCTACGTAAACGTTCTCCCTGGAGAGCTTGGGGTATCATCCCTATGTTTGCTGATGACCTTAAGCTATGGAATGTTGTAACTGTTCCTGGGGGTTCTGAGACCATACAGACAAACTTTGGGACTGGTCTACTTTGTGGCTACTGCTCATAAATCAGGCTGTGTTCCGTCCTTCGTATAGGAGCAACTTTCTTGCCTTCGAGCTACATACTCGGTGTGGTCGAACTCCCCTTGCCTCCAACGAGCTAGACCTAGGCGTCGTCCATTCCTCGTCTTTGCATTCTGGTGACAACTGGAAGAAAGCAGCTAGTAGGGGTTTCAGAAGGTTGTGGTTAATACGCCGTTCTTTCGTAGTCTTAACTGTCGACTTATTTGTGAGGCCATTCTCAACCCTTCTCAGTAGTTTGACAGGGAAGGTTGGACCGGACTTGAGCTGGCTAGTTAGCCCGGCTAGGTTGACTTGTCTTCGCGGTCATCCCATGAACCTACACAAGCCGCGTTCTGACGGGATCAGTGCGGAAACCCGGTTATCGCGTACAGTTATCGAGCACTGGAACTTGCCACCAGAAAGTTTAGTCAGTGAGCCTACAGTTAAGGGTTTCGATCGTCAGTCAGACGCTCTTTGCTGGCAACGCAAAACCGTTCCCTTCTCTTGACCATAGTCCTCTTCCAACTTTTAGTTTGTGTTCTGTCATTCTCTTCACTCATTGGTGTTATCCTTCATTTAAATGACTTTCATTCCCCTTTATCTTCCGTTTTCTTTCTACTTCTTTCTTACTTCACATGACCTACCCGGTGTGGTCTGCTAGTGCGGGGAATGTGGCAGTAATCGTTTGGCCAGGGTGTATTTCGGGTGTTTCGTTTTAGATATATCAACCCTCCAACACCTTATTATTTCCTGGCTCAACTATCCGCTCAAGACGGAACACATCAGGAAGTTTTCTATCGTTCCAGTCCTGGTGTTTCGTGGGGTATTGACAGTTGCTGTAGACGTCCCAACGGAAGTCACGTTTGATACCCCTTGTGGTGGAGGTTGCGGGTCCTAGCAGGATATCACGGCAATTGAAATTCCGTACCCTGAGTAGAAAAACTTCAACACGTCGCCGCACAAATACATGGCGCACAAGGAGGCCGACGGCTGGTGAAGGTGCAGTTTGCGCTCTGTGTCCTCAAGAGGATGATGACTCCAGGAGCTGCAAGCAAGTGGATTGCATACGTTGCGACTCATGCGGACGATGGTTCCGTCGAAGTTGTGCGGGATACCATGGTGAGCCGGCATACACATGTATGCACTGCCGCGGGGAAGTTAAATTTGAAGTGCGTAACGTTGTGGTTCTTTAGAACTTCAATTCACGGCAAATTGAGTGTTGCCTGGTAAACATTTCTGTTGGGATTTTCCTTACAATCAGTATGCGTGAACGTTACACATTCGCAGATGGATTGTACATACCGTGCAACCTGTACACAGACTGCATACGTCATGCGGATGAGGTTTAAACACTTGTACTGTCTCTTGAAACACCCGTTCAGAGATCGACTGGCCTACATTGAACGGCCTCAAGCAGCACATTGTGAAGGGTAGTCAGTCCACCCGACCGCTTTTCGTGGTGGTCGTTAATTGTGCGGAAGACATGGCTGACCGTCATAGCACGCTTGTACCGACGGTGGATTGCAGTGACACTGTGACGGTCTCCGTAGTTGGACTTGCACACAGTGTGATAGACAGGCTCATAAAGATTGGTGGATTGCAAGAGTTGTTGGCGGAAATCGACGGTTGAGAAACCTGGCCCCTAGATCAGGAGATATAAAGAGGCTAGTTACGTTTGACCATCGGTGTCTTCCCATTTTGGCTCACATCTGGTGGGAATACGGCACGCGCAACGAGCATGTTCGACGTGTTGTTTCTGGCACAGGAAAAGGAACTTAACCGCTCTGCGCCGTCATCTCACGCATCATGCTGCGATGGTTCACCCACGTGTTGCGCATGCCAGCCTACCGACTCCCGCGACGTCCCTTGTTTGTTCACACGGCGTGTGCATTGACCAAGATGAGGGGTGGCCCAGCGATAACTTACTCGAGAGGAATGAAGACCCTCACTTCGCGTTCCGCCTCGGTTGGGTCCATCGGTGGCCATCTACAGGAAGATGCCAAGAGTTACTTCTGCGTCCACTATCTGTCCGAAACTAGGATCAATGACTCACGACGTTGTTGATTGAATGGTGGCAGGTTTGTCCTCGTTATTGGTGGCGCACCTCCGGAGACTCCGCCGCGGAAATAACTGGTGATGTTGTAGCGGGAATCAATCACGGCTATGGGGGTCGGTTCGCTGGGTTCCCTTTAACAGTCTTTCGTGTTCCGCTCTGTCAGTGTAAGCAGTTCGTTTGAAATGCTTGTGCCTAAAGGTGTTCCGGTAATAGTTGTCCGCCTCCACGTAATCTTTGCTCCCGCTATCTAATCCGTTGCACCTCGGGTACATGTATTGTCTGTCCACATTTGGCTTTGAGAATTGCGCTTCATCCGGGCTGTCTATATGATTGATGCGCCACTACTGTCCAGCCTCCACGAAACCTTGGCCGCAGCTATCTACACTCTTGCACCTCCGGTAAGTGTATGGGCTGTTCACCTGTGGCTTTCAGAACTGCTGTGTATGCGTGCCACCTATATGGGTGATACGACACTATTTCTCAGCCTCCACGAAACCCTTGCCCCCGACAATATACTCCGTTGCGCCTCCGGTAAGTGTAATGGCTCTTAGCAAGTGGCTTTTAGAGCTAACGTCTATTTGTGCTGCCCATATGGGTTAGCCGCGACTACTGTTCAGCCTCCACGATACCTTTGCATCGGCATACCTACTTCGTCGCACTTCCGGTTTGTGTATTATGTGTGCACACGTGACTTTTAGAAAACGCACATATTCCCTTCCAACACATGTTTGCTCTGACCGTCACGTCGCTTGCAGACTGATGCTGAATGCCATGCGCCTAAACACCACCGCGTATTTTAAACACCACAGGTTCGCTTGTAACCTTTCTTTTAAACAATATTACATGTTTGTGCTGCCTAAGGAGTTCTTTTCCCATGTCCGGTTTACATTGATTTTGACCTGTCACGGTGGCCTTTTATGAGGCTGGCGAAGTCATTTCTCAGTGTTCATCCTTTTTGGGTTCCGAGCTGTATACACGCTCACTCAACTAGTAGTAAACATTTCTGAATGGTTCAAACATCCTTCACCTTTATTGCATCCGGTTTCCCAATGTCCGAAACCATTCACATCCCCGTCGCTTATCCGCTGGCACTTTATCTTGTATCAGCGGCACTGCGCCTCTTCCCACTTGTTGCCACCGGCAAGTGATGCATCATTGATTCATAGATACAGGTACCATTTTATTGCCATGATCACTTCTCTTTCAGAGCCCAAGTGATATGGGCCTCCGTGCGCCGTAGTACTTAACTCAGCCACTGCTCCTACTCCCACGTACTGCCACCCGCATATGATGCGTCGTTGATTCATAGGCACAGGTACCATTGGATTACTATGGTCACTTCACTTTCAGAGCCACCGTGATATGCGCCGCCCTTCGTCATCCTACTTACCGCTGCTGTTCCGCCTCCTTAAACGTACAGCCTCCGTAACACGACGCATCTGTGAAACCTAGTTACAGGTATCCTTTCACTTCATTAATGACAGCCCTTTCACAGTCAAAATAACATGCGCCGCCGTCAAAGTGAACCTCGCCACTGTCCACTTTCCAACGTATTCGCCCCACTTGAGCCTTCATCAGTGATGCATGTACAAAGGTAAGGTTGAATTTCAATGGTGACATCCATTTCATAGCCAAAGTACATACGCGCCGCCCACAACGTCTAGGTTATCGCTGCCTCTGGCCCTCCTACCGCCGACTGGTACCTCTATATCAGGCGTTAGTGAAGGCGAGCCAAAGGTAACATCAAATTTCAATGAGGATCTCATTTTCAGAGGCATAGTACGCATGCGCTGCAATCCGCCCTCCTCATTACCGCCCTTGGTCACCCTGTGACGTGCGTGCATTGGTCGTCTCCTGTCATATCCCCAGATCCGGTCTTCCTTCGCTTTCCACTTTCGTCTGCATTTTACATTGCTTAGAGAACAGAGCAACGGCTTTTTCATGCCCCTTTGTCACTGTGCCCTGTCGTCCCACATCGCATAGGCAACGTGCAAAGTCCGCACATTCCCAGCGGCGGACTACAAGCTCACAAGGTTCAGTGGGTGGTTCCGTAATCTTCAGACAATATATGGGTAAATTCCTACGTCTTGATGTGTGACGAAACACTGCAAGCAATGCGAACAACATGCTCATCTATTAAGAACGTGGTAAGTTCACTTTATGCGGTCAGTTTTAACGATGAACATGCCGCTGTAGCCCCACATTCGTCGTAAACATTGTTTCACTATTTCACTGATCCTTTGGAAGGTTTACCTCGTAGCGCCCTCATTTCTTACCGTAATAATACATGATGAACCATTTTCAGTATTCTCGCTTGCTGGGTGATGAGCGTTTGCAAAGCTCCTTACAAAGATGAGAATAGTTGCATATGATTGAGCATCCCTCTGCCCACCTGATACAATCATGCTGCACCTTATACGCCTGGCGTATAGCAGTACAACGTCGTCATGTACATCGGCACCCTTTCTAATGCCAACCCGTTGCTACAAACAATCACTTCCCACTCAGTACGTCTTGTTAGTCTACCCAGCAGCGGGCTAGTTTCTAATTACAATGCGGCACTAATAAGTAACGTAAAACCGGCTGCATCTTCAGTTAAGATTAATGAACACAGAACACCATGTCTTATCTATCAGGGTAACCTTTAGCGAATTCCATCTTCACTACTTCACCGCATACAACAGCTTAACTCCGTTACTCTTCCCAAGGCAACATTCTTTAAACGAGTTTAAATGTTTATAGAACCCCTGTTCCCCCATAAACCTCTTAAGCTCCGAAATGTGTAATCCTCGACTTCGATGCTTACATACCATTACTTCATGCGAATTCATCTTGCGTGAAGCAAAATCATTCCATCTGGCACACCTAGTAGAGAAAGCATGATGATTACAATAACAAACAGCTGCACTCCCCACTATTAAATATAACATTTCTCCGCGTTCACAATTGTATACGACAAAACCATTTGTAAATAAACACAACTTTTCTTTTAGGCAACATAACCTTGCCGAAATGCCTCCAATCTCCTATTTTGCATGTATTATGCATCAAACATGCAGGAGTGCATGGATTTGCACACAAAGATTAATTCACGTATGCATTTCTTACTTACGAACATACCATTATTCCTCGCTACCTTTATTAACCTATATTTGCATGCATAAGTATATATATATATATAGTGCATGTATGCCTATATTTGTATGCATATATAGGTTAATGAAGGTAGTAAGGAACAATAGTATGTTCATGAGTCAGAAATGCGTACGTGAATTATGGCTCTCTGCAACTCTATGTACTCCTGCAAGTTTGATGCATAATACATGTAGAATGGGTGCTTGAAGAGATTTCCTCATTGTTGCGTTGCCTGAACGAAATATTGTGTTTAATTACGAATGGATTTGTGGTGGTCAATTGTGGACGCGGAGGAACGTTATATTTAATAGTGGGAACTGAAGCTGTTTGCTATTGTGATAATCATACTTTTCCTGCTACATGTGCTAAATGACATGCTTTTGACTACGCTAAGTCATTTCGCATGAAGTAATGGTGCGTAACCATCGAAGTTCATGCTTAATCATTTGGGAGCTTAAGAGCTGACACGGGGAAACAGGGGTTCTGTAAACATTTACAATCGTTTAGATTATTTACATATATTTCATTTAAGAGCAGGAGACATGTTTGCACACACGCAGTTAATTATCTAACAATTAATAATCATTTTGGTCACCATTTGGATTACACAGTTATGACTTCCACAAGTAACCTCTACTGTAAACCAATCATTACTTACAAACCATACGCTTTGCATCGGCACTCGCATATTTTGGAAAATTTACCATACATGCTGCCAGATCGTTCATTTTAGGGAGACATAGCGCGAACAGACCCAAGCGATTTTTTAAATTCTGTTCCTTGCGTACCGTTATATATTAACTTTGCCATTTTTATACAACTTTGCAATTAAGCATGCTACGGTGCATTTTTTAGCTTTTTGGAGTTCCTGACTTTATTATAAACACCTTTCGCAGCAAATTACCCCAATAAAACCCATACATTTAGGGAACTCAGAAACCGGTTGTCCTGATGAACAGCAGCCCGTATTCAAAATGGCGCCAGTGGCGGACTCGACGGTCCCCTTGCAAAGCAGATAGCCATTTTTAGGGGAAAAGAATAATGGCCTTATCCGTAGACCATCATACAATTGCAAATAACTCGCAAACTACTGCACGTATTGCTTTGTTTTTACTTTCAACGTAATCAGCGGTTGAAACTTGTCCTGAGCAACCTATTTTTGTGCTACTTTACGCCGCAGTACTCTAACCTTAGATAAGGTTTTTCTTCTTTCAGAGATTTACTCAGATTGAAATTTCGCGCTAGAAAGCAATAGCAGCACAAGAAAAGTTGGGCTATAATATTTTGTTAATTTGTGTTTTCTTGTGAAGCACGCCGCCTTAGTGTGTCTCCTAACAAATCCTTTTTAGTTTCATTTGCATTTCTCGAAATTATGTTTTAACTTTTCGTATCCCTTATAATTCCGCCACTCTCATTTTTTTAGTCTGCGCACCAACAATTGTAGCAACTGAGCTGGCCAACAGAAGTCCAATGAGTTTAAGGTGAACTTGTGGTGAATTGGATCCTGTTCCAAAGAAAAAAGGCACAACTACACCTCTGCGCAGTTTTCACATCAAAAGAACACGGAGTTCACTATTGCTCGAAGGACCTGGAAACCTTTCAATGTGTGCGCCTGCGACCCCAGCAGCCATACACCAAACAATGCCAGTGCATTTGTATTTGCCAACGAGGAACATACACTCGTATTTTGCCTACATCCATGCAAGAGCATCGGATTAATGTAAAGATTGATCTGAGCTCTTATGGATGCAGTCTCTAACCGGTCTAGAAATATACCTATTTATTTATTATTTATTTATAAGTAACACGTAGACTGGGTAACCACACGGTTTGTTACCTGAAACTATTGTTGACTTCCCTATCTCCAGTAGCTGGTTCAACATTTCGTACCATACAGATAGCGGGATTGTACCTTTCCACAGGAAACGTATACCTCGTTCCCTTACCCTGCCTTATCCCTTAGGTTGGGGTATTGCCTGATGACGTTTTCGTACTGTCAAGTACTTTAGTCCTACCGTGCGAAAAGTGCGCAATGTTACCTTGTTGTAACTGCGAAATGACGCGTTGTTGAACCAACTCGTTCCTTCTGATACTGCATTCACCGGTATCAAATCGCTCGCACATAACGGATGGAAGTAGCTCCTCCACCGAATAGGGTAGTAGGCAAGGTGCTACGGTTAGTGCTGTAGACACCACGATCTGGTCGGCTTCATGAAACATTGGGATGTAGGTAAGTGCAGCGTAATGGAATAACGTTTGGAAGCAGTGTGAAGGCCTGTTACAAAGGTACACAGTCTGGTGGCGAGTAATTCAGACTTACAATCAGCTGGAACTGCCACTGTCTTACATTCCAGCGAATCTTTTACCCAGGAACTAATAACATGCTACCAGGTGTTGATGGATTTAAAACGAAACAGCCTGACAAATACCTTGGTTACCAAGGTTCTACCCACACTGAGGGGAAGCGTATATAAGGCTGTAATGGTCGGTAGGTGGATATCGTCAGCAGAACCTAGGCTTTGGGCACGCAAGCATAGTAAGTGATACCGCGGCCATGGGCCTTGTGTTAAGTAAGCGGGGATGTACGTAAGTACAGCGCTGCGGTTTTGCTTCGACAGCTAACCGCCATTAAAGGCGAACCTGAACCTTCCTTGACAAGACCTGCTGTTTGGCAGCAGCTAGTTGCCATAGGCTCCAGTCAACTCCACAGATATCCGGAGCTCGGTATTCACCACTCCTCCGCTGCGAAGTTTATTCTCTTGGAATGTTTGCATCACAGCTCAGCTGGTTTGTTTACCTATTCTGTACCACTGTAAGATCCACTAGTAACGAAAGGCTTAATCCGAATGCTATTGCTGGTCCCAGATCTCTTTCTCCTACCGCCGTACTCTGTCGTTTGCCTTATTGTCGTCAACTCCTCTTGGCAGCAGTTAGGCGATTTTGTCTCTATGCATCTCTGTGCAAATCCGTAGCTTGCTTGGAGCCACCACTTATTTCCAAACTTTATTCTCTTGGATCGTTTGCATCACAACTCAGCTGGTTCGGTGACTTATTCTGTGACACTGTAGGTATCCACTAGTGACCAAGTCTTAATCGAATAGCTCTACCCGCCCACTGATACTCTCTATTCTAGCGCCATTTTCTCTGTTCAGCAGCAGTTAGTCGCCATAGGCTCCATTCAACTCTGCGGATATCCGGAGCTCGCTAGGAGTCACTCCTTCCCTACAACGTTTATTCTCTTGGACTGTTTGCATCACAGCTCAGCTGGTTTGGTGACCTGTACTGTGCAACCGAATGTTTCACTGGTAAATGAAGGCTTAATCCGAATTTGTAGGTCCAGAGGTTGCAAAACGTTTCATCGCCTCCAGCTTTTTTCGAAAAACAGGCCAACTTCGGGGCTCTACAGATCAGAGAGGATATCACCCCCTACAAAGATCGATGGCGCGTACCTCTACATCGACATCCAACATAAAAGCCCGACCTGAAACTAAAGATGCATCGCTCGTCACATGCGCTACACCACTGTGAGCTGTTGATTTAGATGCATCACAACCACAACAACAACGACAAAGTGTCTTCCCTAAAGTGACTACACCCAAATCCGGCTCAGAACGAGATACCGCAACTATTGCAGAAAGTGAAACATTCAGAGCGTTATCGAACTGTGACTCTGATATGTGCGATTCCGATACTGAACCAGCAATCCTCTCTATCGCTTCGCCCACTACTCCCGTCATCAGGAGTGAACGCAACAATGCGGATGCATCTTGCGGAAATCCACATATACCCTGTAACGCACGCCAAAGGTGTCTGCTACCCACACTTACAACGAACCCAGCAAAGATCCGCAGGACCCAAGTAACCCAGTTTCACAAAATCGTTAACAAGAAAGAACCTGAGTACCGGATGGTACACGCAAACGCTTAGACTCAGGCGAGGCAGCCGGTAACCGAAAAGCTATCCTCCCCAAGATATCAGTTGTCGATGAGGTCTGTGATCACGGCTAAGGTACGTCAGCCACCAGCTAACCGTTACTTACTTGAAGCTCCCAACTTGGCAGCCCGCGCCCCGACTTACCAACAATCGACACACGCACGAGACTCGACACCATCTGTTTCTGGACATAGTTCTAACGGTGCTCCCCATGGAATAAAGAGTATCAAGGCTGCACACCCCACTATAAACAACCACTTCCCAAAACATGGACAGCTCAAGTTCGTGAATCTACATAACGTAACCGAACGCGACGCGGCCCCTTTACCACCGCCCCTTTTATGGGACAATACAGGGTATGGTCCACCGTACCCAATCCATCAAGAGCTAGCACCTGCTCTACTTTATCTCCGAAATGTCCTATGTTCATTACAGCCCCTCCAAACCGCTGGTTTAAGGCTTTCAGGTAGTTCCAGCAATACCCAAGTTTCCTCCTGCCATGTCGATGGCAACTATTCAGCAGTACCAAACTTTGCCATCCCATGATCACACATATGTGACGTGAAAATTGTCCACGTTATCCCACAGTCCACGCTCACACATGGCGAGCCGCTTTCGTGGTCAAAGTTGATTGACGATCCCGTCTTCCCCCATTGCGATGTTCCATCCATCCACACTCGGTCCATCCCAGGGACCTCAGTAACCCCCATCTACGTCTTATCGCCACCAACACAACTCTGCACAGGAGCTGACAATAACCTACTGCACGACCCACTTGCCTACGACAATGTTACTGCTCCCACTACAACAGCCTCCCAAAGTGGCAGTATAAAAGTTTCTGCGCAAAGGAATGGGCCGCTAGACACGTTACCTTACCAACCCTTTATCTTGCAGTCGGCTAACAACTCGTTAGCGGACAACCTGTGGGCTCACAATAACGTATGCGGCCAGACACCACGGTGCATCTCCCCAGGTCGTAGTGAGGTAATAACTGCAACATGTGTACTACCTGCACATGAAACATCTGCTTCACTCTTTACTGACTCCACCGTTGTGACACGCAGGGATACTGCACGCGACCCCGATTTCACTCTCTCTAAGGACGTACGCAGTCGAACCTGCAATATGCTCCTTATCAATGCAAGATCCATTAACCACAAAATGCACTACATCGGTCCTTTGTTCTTCTCTCCTCTCCACAAATTTTTCTGATCACAGAAACCTGGCAATCCTCACGCACC